>CM053580.1:448780757-448825076 GCA_028627135.1 Pseudochirops cupreus
TTTTGGGGTGGTGGGCGGGGGAAAGACGGGGAGAAAAGATGTAACTCAAAAAAATTTAATAAAGAATCTCATATTAAAAAAAAAAAGAAAAAAGAAAAAAAAATAAAAATGGGTTCCAAGTAAAACAAGTGTACTGCCCATGTAGTGTTGGGAAGTCACAAGGACAGGCAAAGAAGTAGATGGGGCTGGTAGCACCCATGTAACCTTGTAAGAAGGGTACTCTTGCTTCCAGATTGATGCTCTGCCTCTCTCTGTCTTAATCTCTCTCTCCTCTCTGTCTCTCTCTCTGTGTCTGACTGTCTGTCTGTCTCTGCCTCAGTCTCTCTCTTCCTCTCTCTGTCTCTGTGTCTGTCTCTCTATCTCTATCTGTCTGTCTGTCTCTCTCCTTACCAGCCCACATAGCTGAAAAATTCCTATGTAATTAAGGATTCCAGTTTACCTCTTCTGAAGGCACAGTCTTTTTGCGTTTGGATTGATCAATATTGAAGGCCAATGATTTTGGCTGAATGTCTTCTCTGAGTCATGGTGGAGCTAATAGAGGCCACAAAGTTAGACAGTGAATCAGTTGATCCTTCAAACATTGAGGCTGATTCATTGCTTGACACAGTTTATCCTTATGGAAAATAATTACCAGGACACCGATAGTTAGTTTGATAAATGAACTCCTAGTGATAGACCCTGGTCAGCTTAAAGTGAGGGATGCCTAGAGAGAATTTCTCTATTGGACAAACTTGCATATTTGAATGAAATGAACACAGAAGCAATATAATTTATACAATTAATGTGGAATATATTGTAATCCAGTTTACTTACACAATATACTAGCTCAGGGTTACATATTCATCACAGTGCCTAGAACAGAATAAGCATTTAATACATTCTTGATTAATCAATTGCTTGAGTATACATTTGCAGTCATGATTTAAGGAGAGTTAGAGTAGAGAGAGGGAAGTGGTCGGAAAAATACCAGTGACAGAACCAGAGTCAGAGGTGGAGAACCCGCAGCCTCAAAACCACATGTGGCCCTCTAGGTCCTCAAGTGTGACCCTTTGACCAAATCAAACTTTGTCAAAGGGTTGCACTTGAGGACCTAGAGGGCCTCCCCAAGGCTGTAGGTTTCCCAAACCTGAACCAGAAGATCTTGGATGTTAAGAGAGGAGAGAGGCTTAGGGTGTGACAGTAGACGTGGATGAAAGAGGAAGCATCCTAGGGCAGTTTCCTGAAGGCTGTCCCTGGTCTGTTTGTACTTATTGTGACTGTGATTGTACTCACCACCCTACTGCTACACAATCCCCATCTGACTGTCTGAGACTCCCACACACAAGGACTTTGCTTCCTTCTATATTCTGATCCACCACCCCATGGTTACATAGAAAACAAACAATCTTCAGCAACCTACCAGACATATTTAGCAGGAGTCACAGTCACAACCTAGTCACTCTCTGACACTTTGCTCCCACTTCTATTTCTCTTAGCTTTTTTGTATCCAGAAAGATTACACAATCTGATAAAGTTGTTTAGCAACAGCTTTTTATCAATTCCACCTCCCTTTCCATATCAATTACAAGAACAATTACTCATATTTCTACAGACTTTAAGAGTTAAAAAAAATCACTTTATTTTTTTCACCTTGATAGCACTTTAAAATTTACTTTTTTTAATAGCATTTTATTTTATTCCCCAGTTCTATGTCAAGAAAATTCTTAGCATTAATTTTTACACGATTTGGAGTTCTAAATTTTTCTCCCTCTTTCTCTCCCTTCCATCCTCTCTTCTGAAAATGGTAGGTAGTTTGATACAGTTTATGCATGTACTATCATATAAAAATATTTCCATATTAGTTACAGTTGTGAAAGAAGAAACAGATTAAACGCGGGGGATGGGGGGGACCATGAGAAAGAATAAAGGAAAAAAAATGCTTTCATCTGCATTCAGAGTCCATCCATCAGTTCTTTATCTGGATATGGATAACATTTTCTTTCATGAGTCCTTTGTAGTTGTCTGGGATCATTGTGCTGCTGAGAAGAGCTGAGTCATTCATAGTGGATCATCACACAATGTTGCTGATACTGTGTACAATATTTTCTTGGTTCTGCACATTTCACTTTGCATCAGTTTGTACAAGTTTTTCCAGGTTTTTCTTCAATCTGTCTGTTCATCCTTTCTTATTGCACAATAGCATTCCATTACATTCATATACCACATCCCCAGTTGATGGACATCCCCTCGATTTCCAATATTTTGCCACCATGAAAAGAACTGCTATATATATTTTTGTGCATGTATATCGTTTTCCCTTTTTTATGATCTCTTTGGAATAAAAAGCATTTATAGATAATATTTCATTTTATCCTGATGACTGCTCTGGGGAGTAGGTTTTTTTTAAAAGTATTATTGTCTCTATTTTACAGATAGGGAAACTGAACCTGAGAGAGGTTGTGACTTAAGGCCTTCTTACTCTAAATCCAACACTCTATACTACATCACACTGGCTCCAGCAGATTTTAAGACTACTACCCTATCACTAATCATTCCCAAATCCAGAGTTGTCCTTACATATAGGCAGAATAGGTGGCTTGCCTGTGTGGTATGATTTTTAGAAATTATCATTTGGACAATCAATTATTTTTGATAGTGATGGATGATGTAGAATCCAGATGCTCTGCTAGGTGCTGGGTATAAACAAGAGAAAAAAAAAGAAACAATTCTTGCTCTCAAGAAGCTTACACAGCCACTATATTAGTTGGTTTTGCTTAACAGTTTTTCTTTAATACAAGGGAATGTTTATGGCAAGGATGGGGCAGGGCTGGTATTTGGGATTATATTTGGAAATGATTGTAATTTAAAGAGAAAGGATACCAATAAAACTTTTAAAAATTAAAATCTGATACAATCCCTTGAGAAAAATCATAGATTTTGTATGTCAACGTGGATCCATCTAGATGAGGTTGGCAGGAAGGTGCAAATAGATTCTTCTCTGCTGTCCTGAGAGTGTACTTGAGAGAGATTAGAATTATATCTCTCTGCCCCACTCAACATTGTTAGTCTAGAGGAATTAATTCTTAAGTTCAAGCCATTCTCTTTATCACTATTTCTTTGTTGGGGAAGGAGGTATACAAGCTATATAACCCAGGACTTGACTCTTTTTCCCACCAAATGGCAGTTCCACAAAGACCATTGTGTACAGCAAATAGCAAATAAGCTGATAGCAAAGATAAATCAGAGAAGTTATATATACATACATACATGTATACATACATATGTACATATAGTTATGTATATATGTATATGTACACATATGTATGTATATCTATACATATATTTATATAAGAGTGTACCAGACATTACAAAGAGTGAAAGCTCTCTCCCATTAGGAGCCAAACACCTCAACTCAACCCTAAGAATGAGATAGAGTTCCAGATCTCACCCAAGGAGAAAATTCCCTGAAGTCTCTAACATAGTAAACAAAAGACAGGTACATGATTGGGCACCAACTCCTCTACATGCCAACTTTGCAGTTGTTTTCTCCCTAAAGGGAATCTGGAACTAAGTGTGTCACCTCTCACAGATGGAAGTCAGAAGGACCAGGATTCCAAATTCTTACTAATTCTATTCTTCATATAGGCATGGAGAATCAAGTAGTTATTCTCTGCCAATTAGAAGAGTCTTAATGAAAATTGGCCTGAACCCTTGGTTACAAGGGTAGCTAGGGGATGAAATGGATAGAGTGCTGGGCCTAGAGTTAGGAAGACTCATCTTCTTGAATTCAAATCTGGCCTTAGACACTTACTAATTGTGTGACCCTGGGCAAGTCACTTAACCACCCCGTTCACCTCAGTTTCCTCATCTGTAAAATTAGCTGGAGAAAGAAATAGAAAAACCACTCTAATATCTTTGCCAAAAAAATCCCAAATGGGACCACAAAGAGTTAGACCCAACTGAAAAAAGACCGAGTAACAACAACTTGGTTACATAAAAAAATTAAAGCATTATGTATTTTCACAAAGATAATCTATTCTGCTCTCCTCACATTCAGTTCTGGGCCTAACATATTGTTGTACCACAGTGACTATTCAAGATCTCTTTCAATGGACTAGCCCTATGTAGTCTATAGTTCACTTGATTAGATAGAATTCATTTAGTTTTTCCTATATGGATATTGAACTAGTGATGCTTTGTGTCTGTGAATCATTTTAGTCTCTGAAGAATTAAAGTTGAGGGTCACCCAGAGGTCCCTGGAAAGGAATATTGTATTTAAGAGAAGGCTACAACCTATAACTAACTAAGGCAGATTCCTTAGGAGAAACAGGTAAAGGTTATAATCAGAAGGATGAAAAATTGGAAAAGGAGGTGGACCAATCATATTAAAATACTGTTGTTATCTACACAATGTCAAGAGGTCTAGGAGAAAGTTCCTCAAGCATATTGGGCATATGCCTGTGGAGATTTACAAAAGCATATAGACAGACTCTGACTTCCTTTAAGTCCCAATGAAAACTCTCTTCTTTTACAGGAAACCTTTCCAAGCCTCTTTTAATTCTAGTGCCTTCCCTCTGTTAAATATTTACTATTTATCCTGAATGTGACTTGCCTTGTAAATATTTGTTTGCATGTTGTCTCCCCCATTATATTCTAAGGTCCTTGAGGGCAGGGACTGACTTTTGCTTCTTTTTGTATCCCCAGTGCTTAGCACAGTGCCTGGCACATAGTAAGTACCTAGTAAATGTTGACTGATTGATATTGATTGATTAGCCAATCCATAGAAAGGGAAAGTGTATCAGAGCTTTGGTCTATCCAGGGGTAAGGAACCTGAGGCCTCAAGGCCACATGTGGCCTTCTAAGTCCTTTGGTTTCAGCCTTTTGACTGAGTCCAAGTTTTGCAGAACAAATCCTTTTGTTAAGAGGATTTGTTCTGTGAAGTTTGGATTCAGTCAAAGGGCTGCACTTGAGGACCTAGAGAGCCATATGTGGCCTTCAGGTGGCAGGCTCCCCATCACTGGTCTATACAGTTAGAGGGATTGTCCACATCATTGAGCTCCCAGATTCATCAAAGTATCACTTTTGACATATTTTTTTTTGACATATCATCTTTTTGTTTTGAGTTTTAACCTCTTTCTCACATGGTCTTTTGCCATGATACATAGCAATTTTTTTTTCATTCATTCATATGATCATTCATATGATCAATCAATTCAATTGATTGCTGCTAAAAGAGAGCAAAAGTGATTTCTTGGCATTCTTCTCCCTCCCATGGAATATCCTCTGATGGAAATGTAAATAGATGGTGAAATAGCCCCCCAAAAAACAGGAAAGGAAAAGAGAGAGAATAAGATGCTATATCTTTCACAAACCGCCTAAGCAGTCTGTGAATAATAGAGCTATATGCTTTTGGCAACTGCCTAAGCTCTCCCAGATCTTACCCTAGGAAGCAGACATGAATAAGTTAAGAAGATCCAGAGTCTATGCTTTCCTCCTAACCACAGAAGCATTCTTGTCAAGGGTTTAACTCCAGTCGTGTAAATCCTGGCCTCCTGATGGTGAACTCAGACATCGAGGCCAGACCTTGCCTACCACTAAAAGATTTATTGAAAGAGAGGCTCTGAGGAAGGTGCTTAACCAGCTAGGAGCTCAATTAAATAAATTAGGAGGCTTCCCAATGTGTCATTCATTCATTCACTCATAGCACTGAGCTGCTAAAGGGTGAATTGGGGAAATTTGGTCTCTTGGGAAGAGTTAAAAGTCAGACAGGAGCCAGTCCAAAAAAGTCCACAGAAATAGAAGTTCCTGGTCAAGAGTTGTTACTTGCTTAACATTTAAAGAGGGCCCTAATGAATGCCTCTAATTGCTTTGAAGGAAGTACAAGATCCACCAGTAGGTGATCTGGGGAAGGTGGCCATGCTTCCCTTCAGCCCACCAGTTCAATGACTCCTGCAGGGGTGCAATCCCTCTGAAAGTCTATTACTACTAGCACATAGGTCAACTTTTCCTTTTCCAAAGGGCCTTGCCTCCAGAGGAGATTTATATAACACACTTGCATTGCTGCTATTCTCTTAAAAAAAAATCATCCATATAATAACTTTAACAGGCACATCATGGGAGGCTGCCTAGATTCCAAACATTTCCTTGATGTAGGATGATCACAATAGAAAGGAATGTGACTCCTTTCCAATAGTCAGTAAGGTTTTGTCTTCTCTAATCCCTGTAACTAAATCACTGGGTACTTTGGAGTCTCTGACCTAAATCTTAATTGATGCCCACTGCCATTTTAGACTACTCTGTGATTTTAAGCAGACAAAGGAAAGAAGAAGGATTGAGACAGCCCAAAGAACATCTCCAGGGAAAGGAGGGGAAGGCTAAAAGTGTGTCCAGTCACTATCACAATTCATTACAATGACCTTTCAATTTATAACTGAGGCTTATAAGCCTTTCATCTTAAGGTAGCTGTTCTTTCCCCAGATTCAGTAGAATAAAAATCAGGCCTTGGGAGGGGTGGGGGAGTGATGACTGGGACTACTTGTTTGTTTTACTTCTCCTCATTCTCTACTAAATCTGAGGTGATATATAGGTGAACACCACCAAATTATCAAGCGCAGAGAGGTAGGGGTGTTACAGCAGATAGCATGCCAGGTTTGGACTTAGAAAGACCTGAATTCAAATCCCATCTTTGCTAACTGAGTGACCATGGGCAAGGCACAGTAACTTCTATCATCTTCCCTTTCCTTCTCTTTAAAATAGGGATAACATTGTCTATAGTACTTACCTCAGGGGACCGTTAAGAAGCCCTAATGAGATAATATATGTAAAATTCACAAAAACTTAAGGCACTATAAAAATGTCAGTTACTAATAAGAAAAGATTGGAGGTAAATTTATCTGATCATCAGATGGTCTCTTCTAAGGTATCCCTGCTAGGTGACACAATAGAGAGAGCACTAAAGCTGAAATCAAGAAGGCCTGGGTTCAAATCCAGCTTCAGATACTAACTGTGTGACTCTGGGCAAGTCATTTTTAACCTCTGTCTGCCTCAGTTTCCTCATCTGTAAAATGCCACCTACCAGGGTTGTTGTGAGAATAAAATGAGATGATAATTATAAAGTACTTTGAAAATCTTAAGGTATTACAAAAATGCTAGCTATTACTGTTATTATTATTATTATTATTATTATTATTATCATTACCCCTCTAATCTAGGTGGTTTGTTCTTGGTACCTTAGCATTTGGTTTTCACCATGTCAAAATAGGCTTTTTTTTTCAAAGTAGAAATCTTATAACATCCAGCCTTGGACCTTCAAAAATGCTCTTTTACTAGAACTGGTCTATGGCCAAAAGTTGTGAGGTAACTGGTTGTCTTTAATACCCCTGTGGGGTTCCTTCTACATCCTTTGTTCCCTTGACCCTCCTCATATTGTTCCAAAGACCCATCCCCTGAACTGAACCAGATGACTTTCCCTGCTGTGACCCATACTCCAGCCCTTAACCTGGAGGGTGGGACAGGGTGAAAAAGGAAAGGGAAACATTAGATTATTCAATAACAGCAGTAGAGTTTAAGTGAAACTCTCCCCCAGAAGTGGTAGGATGGCATTCCATGTCATTCCCATAAATTTTTCAGAAAATACAGTGCCTTAATGATTTGCTCATATGCCTCAATAAAAGTGTGTGTGTGTGTGTGTGTGTGTGTGTCTGTGTGTGTGTGTGTGTATGTGTGTCTGTGTGTCTGTGTGTCTGTGTGTGTGTCTGTATGTGTGTTAAAATGTCAGCAGAACAATGACAGGAGCTACAATTGTGTCCTTAAAAACAAAGACCACCTTGAAATGGAAAAACTGAGGAACATGGAATCCCAGGGGAACCCAAACTCAAAACCTGCCTGCCTTTACTGTTTGCAGCCTCAGGCAAATTGCTTAAACTCATCAATGAGGACAGGAAAGAAAAGGAAAAGGCCTTCACATAGCAACTACTGTATGCTAGACACTTTGCTATATGCTTTATAAATTTCATTTCATTTGATCCCCACGACAACCCTTCGAGATAAGTGCTGTTATTATCCCCATCTTACAGTTGAAGAAACTGAGGCGGTCAAAGGTTAAGCAATTTATCCAGGGTTATACATCTAGCAAGCAACTGGATTGAACTCAGGTCTTCCCAACTCCAGCACCACTATTCTATCCAATGTGCCATCTAGCTATCTCCAGGGACTCTAAGAAAGCCAGCCTCCACAATGGAAATTCCAGAAAAGAAAGGGCTTGGTGCTCCAGGGATGGTCTTTTATGGGAAAATAGGGCAGATGGTGAAGAAATGACAGACAAGTAAAAGACAATCATTCCTATCCTGGAATACACTTACTTCTTCCCTCCTCACTTCTATCTCACAGAATCTTCCTTCCTTCAAGATAAAGCATAGGCATCACCTATACAAAACCTTTCCTGATTTCCTCAAAAATGATGTCCTCCATCCCTAGCTATTTACTGTGTGTCTGTTAATATGTATTCATCCATGTATATGTTATCTCCCCTGATCAAATATAGGCATCGTTTCAGTTTTTAATAAATGCTTATTGACTGGTTCACTGGCTTTACTAAAGATATGCATGGTGTCCAGAACAACTGAGGTGAGAATTCCTCTCTATTCTGTTCTAACAAGATCTCATCTGAAATATTGGATGGAGTTCTGGGTGCCACTTTGTGTTGGAAGCACATTGATGAATCATGTCCATAGGAGTTTGGTCAGGGTGGCGAGGCACCCAGAGACCATACCCTCTGGAAATTGGTTGAAGGAAATGGTGTTGTTTATCTGGAAAAGAGAAGAGTTAGGAGGAACATGATAATTGTCTTTTAATATTAGAAGGACTTTCTTGTGGAAGATTTATTCTACCTTATCCTAGGACAGTGGTTCTCAACCTTTCTAATGCCACGACCCTTTAATGCATGTGGGTGGACCTACCTGGAGACCGATAGAGGAGTTTCCTAAGACCATTGGAAATATGCGTTTTCTGATGGTCTTAGGTGACCCCTGTGAAAGGGTCATTCTACCCCAAAGGGGTCACGACCCACAGGTTGAGAACCACTGTCCTAGGAGCTAAAAATGGGTGTAAGAGACAGGAAGTGAAATAACACATTCTGACTTCAGGGAATTAAAAAAAAAAGCCCCTCTAATAAATTGTGGCCCAAAGGGAATGGGTTGCCTTTAGAGGTAGTGTTACCCATCATTAGAAGTCTTTAAAAGGAGGGTAAATGACATTTTGTTAGAGATTTTGTAAAGGAGAATCAGCATGACAAATGCAAAAAGAAAGCTAGACTTGGAATAAGGAAGTCTGGATTTGAATTCAGGCTCAGAAATTATCTGTAGGATTGTGGGAAAGTAATTTGACCTCTTAAAGCCTCAGAGTTTCCATTTATTTAATCTGTAAAATGGATATATTAACACAGGGTTGTCGTGAGGACCATGCCTTGCAAAATTTAAGGCACTAAATAAATGAGTTATGACTATTAGATACACTTCATACTACTCATAAGGGTACACAGACTCATAGCTAGAAGGGGTCTTAGAAATCATCTAATCTACCTCCCTTTATAAATGGGCAAAATGTAGCCCAGCAAGATTAAATTACTTGCCCAAAGTCTCACAGATAATATGTGCCCAAACTAGGCAACAAGAATAAACCTTGAGGCTTGGAATTCTGAAGATCTCATTTGGAATCTCACTTTTTAATAACTTTCTCACTGGGTGTAACCATAATGGGCAAATCCCTTAATCTCCTTATTCTTCAGTTTCCTCATCTGTAAAATGGGATACTCATACTTGAAGGACCTCCCTCAATTACGGGGTTCATTTGAGGCTCAAAAAAGATAATGAATGCAAAAAATGCTGACTTTAAAAATCTATGAAATGTGTCTCTTATCTCCACAGGGTTATTGTGAGGGCCAATCATTTTTCCCCACAGTGATATCTGACTCTTTGTGACCCCATCTGGGGTTTTTTTGGCAAAGATACTAGAGTGGTTTCCCATTTCCTTGTCCAGCTCATTTTACAGATGAGGAAACTGAGGTAAACAGGGTTAAGTGATTTTACCAGAGTTACGCAGCTAGTGAGTATCTGAGGACAGATTTGAACTCAAAAGATGAGTCTTCCTGACTTCAGGCCCGGCAATCTATCCACTGTGCTGCCCAGCATGAGGACCACAAGTTGTAACATATGCAAAAACCCTTTGTAGTGCCTAGTCAGCTTAATAAATGTCAGCTAGAGACCAGCTCCTTTGATTACAAAACGTCATCACTTTACACCCAGTCAGACTGCCTCATGAAGGATGGGGAGGCTGGGTCTAAATGTCCTCTAAAACCACTTCCAGGTCTGAGATTCTTTGCTTATATAAGGCTTATCTCATTGCAAAGCCCTAAAAGATCCATGTAGGTATAGAGGAAGGTAGACAGGTCAAAGGCCAGTTAGGTTATGCAGCAAATAGAGCACTGGGCTTGTGGAGTCAGGAATTCCTGAGTTTAAACCGGGCTTTAGATGCTTACTAGCTGTGTGGCCCTAGGAAAGTCATTTAACCTCTGTTTACCACAGTTTCCTCATCTATAATGAGCTAGAGAAGGAAATGGCAAACCACTCCAGTATCAAAGCCCAAACTGGGTCACAAACAGTCAGACAGGACTGAAACTATAACAAAGATAGATCAAAGACTTAAAAGCAGTCACATGCAAAGCCTGTTCTGCCTTATCAGAAATGGATCAGGTGGTGACACAAGGTGGACAATTTCCCCTTCACTCCAGGTGATAATAATAACTAGCAGTTGGCACTTACATAGCCTTTTACATAGCCTTTTACATAGCCTTTTAAGACTTGTGAAGTTCTTTACAAATATTATCTCATTTTATTAGGTGCGATTATTATCTCCAATTTATAGACCATGAAACTGAGTCAGTCAGAAGTTTAAAAGTGACTTGACAGGACCATGAAGCTGATAAGTGTCTGAATTTGAACTCATCTTCCTGACTCCAGCTCTAAATTCTGTCTACTTTACCACCTAGCTGATAAGGAGCTCTAGAAGGGTACTTATAATTGTCTAATGTATTCCCAGCAGCTTATATCCGCTACTACTCTCCCCAAAACAATCTCTTTATTGAGCCTGTTTGCTGCACATTGTAGTAACAAAATGCTGGTGCTGAATTTATTACATTGAAAAAAAACTGACAAATGGTTCTGTCGGTCATTTGTTTTATTCATTTATTTTCATTTCAAATTCAGTAACTAGTGTGGTTACCCATAAAGAGGGTTAGGATTGCTCTGGAGACCCCAAAATACCAACATGCTGGGTCCTGCCGAACGAATTCCACTCAAGTCTTTTTAGCCAAAAAAAGTAAAGTTTATTAATAGTTCATTAAAAGTTGGCCATATTGGGTAGACTCTTAAGGAGCCTAGGTATCTGTGATGCTTGCATTGGGCAAGTAGGACAGAGTAAGTCTGTCACAGAGTAAGTCTGTGCTAGGTCATTCTATGGCACTCTCACACCACATAGAGGGAAGATGGGATCTTATATGCAGAAAGGTTGTGGGAGGAATCTAGGGGTGGTCTGGAGGAGGAATTTGGTGAGGGTCTTCAGAAGGAGTCAATGAGGTCAGACTCCAGTAATGAGTTTGGGGAGGGTCTTTAGGAGGAGTTAATGAGGTCAATGCAAGAGTGGATTGATATTTTGTTAGGCTCAAGGGTGGGAAGGAGATGGACAATGGAGGGCTAGGCTAGTAACAGAAGTTTGGGCCCAGCCACAGTGAAAAACTTATGGCCTCTGCAAATGTTTCATCAAGTGGGAAGATTTAATCAGACTTCAAGGGGGTTCCCAGAGCCTGCACCTCATCAGTAACTACCAACAAAAATAAAGACAAAAATTTTTTAAATTTCCATAAAATTGAGCCTTTCTTTTTAGTTTCTTCAATGCATATATCAACTTTAACAATCAATCAACAAGCTTTTATTAAGCGACTGTTAGATACCAAGCGCTATGCTAAAAAAAAAAAAATTCCTTACGGGTCCTGTGCTCTCTAGTGAACGTTTTTCATTTTATGTTTTTCCAGATTTTGTTGCCGTTATTATTGCTTACATAGTTATGGATAGTATGTATATTGTTCTGATTCTGCTTTTGACACTCTTCCTCATTTCACATAAATCAACAAATTTGTCTTTGTGATCTTCATAAGTTTTTTTTTTGTAATTTTTTTTTGGTTAAAAGAGCTATCCTTCGACTCACTTTTTTTTTTTTGGCTTTTTGGAGGGGGAGGCAGAGCAATTGGGGTTAAGCGACTTGCCCAAGGTCACATAGCTAGTAAGTATTAAGTGTCTGAGGCTGGATTTGAACTCAAGTCCTCCTGACTCCAGGGCCAGTGCTCCATTCACTGCACCACCTAGCCACCCCCAATGGAACTATTTTCTTATGATGCAATGAAATATTGCAGTTTGTTTAGCCATTATCTAATCATCTGAACACATGAATTATTTCCTATTTTTTTGCTATCATGAACAGCATTGCTTTGAATATTTTTGTGCCTACCTTTTTTCCTCTCAATCACATAATTATGACATAGTCCTACTCAGGTAGGTGCTTTTTAAGTCTACATGTGACATAAAGTGACCATTAACATGCTTCGTGACCGTCAAGGTTTAAAGGATCTTAGCCCAGAATGATGGATTGAATGTGCTAAATTGACATTGGATAAATGAATAAATCAACTACACCTGTCTTCAAATGCTCAGATTCACAAGTACAAGATGGGAAAAGCCTGACTAGACAGCAGGTTTTTAATTAAAATAGATTTGCGGATTTTAGAGATCTCTTAGCTCAATATGAGTCAACAGTGTGCTATGACTGTTAAAAAAAAATAAGCAAATGCAATATTGGGCTTCATTCAGAGTTGCATTTTATCTAGAATAAGGGAGATGACAGTACCACTGTACTTTCCTTGGTTAGACCCCATCTAGAATACTCTGTTTATTTCTAGATCCCTAGTTTTAGGAAGTATGTTGACAACCTGGATCATATCCAGAGAACGGCTATCAGGATAGTGAGGTAACTAAAAAGGATGTATAGATAATTGGGACAACCTGGTCAATTTCACAAGTACAAGGTGGGGATAAATAGTAGTTTATCTAAAAAAGATCTGGGGACAATAGACTCAATAATCAAAAAGCATTTATTGTTTACTATGTGGTAGGCACTGTGCTAAGACCTGGGGATACAAAAAAAGGCAAAAGATAGTTCCTGCCCTCAAGGGGCTCACAAAACTAATCAAATCAAGCCAACAGTACGTATGTGAACCTCCAAAGCTAACATAATCTTACTCCATTCAATAGATTTGTGATCTCCTTGGTATGGAGGCTTAGTTGGATTCCCTTCATTGACAGAGTTGACAACCCATTCATGACTGCCCATTCTGTGGGCCTTCCATCTCTGTTCTCTCATAAATTCCTCACATGCAATGCTACTCTTCATTAAAAGATTGTCTAAGATCATAATACCACTGTACTCAGTCCATGCCCAGAGTATTGTTTTTACTTTGGAGTGCCATGTTTTAGAGATAACATTGATAAGCTGAAGAGACACTAGAGGAGAGTAGCTAGAGTGTTGAAGAGCTTCAAGTTCATGTTATAAGAGGGTCATCTGAAGGACTGCAAATGCTTAGCTCAGAATAGATTTGGGTTAGGCTGGAGAGAAGAATGAAAGCTTCATGTATTTGAAGGGCTATCATAGGATAACAGGCTGAAATTCATTCTTCTTGGACCCACAGGACAGAACCAGGAGAAATAAGAGGAAGTAATTAAAGGAAAACCTTCCTGAGAATGAGTTATCCCAAAGTGGAATGGCCTGCCATAGGAGGTGGCAAGTTCCTTTCCTGCCCTCCCCCACTGGACAGTGTCAAGCAAAGGTTGGATGACCACTTTTCAGGAACATTGGAGGCAGAGTAGGGATTCTTGTTCATTTATTTGGCCAGATGGTGTCTAAGATGTCTTCCAGCTCTAAGATTCTGTGAACTAAGGATTTGGAGCAGGTAAGAGAGGACGCCAAATGCAAGGGGGATGTCAGCAGTCTTCAAGTATTTGAAGGGTTAGCATGTGTTAGAGACTTGTTCTGGTATCCACTAGAAGCAGATGGGAACAATAGGTGGAAGTTTCAGAAAAGTAAATTTATGCTCAATATACAGACAAATCATGGTTATGAAGAAGGGAAGCTGCCTCAGGGTGTCTCCTTCCATTGGGGTGGATGTTATCCAGTGGCAGCTAGGTGGAATGTAGAGGGGTTTCCCTTTCAGAAACAGAATGGACTTGAGAGCCAAAGGGGCTCCTTCCAACTAAGCCTCTGTAATTTTTCAACTGAATGAATTTTGAATAGAGACTTGGGTCCAAGTTCCAGCTCTAACAATTGAGTAGCTTATATGAAAGTGGACAAATCCTATATCCACTTTGATCTTTAATTAGCTCATCTGTAAAATGTAAATAATAACATTTGCATTACTTCACAGGGTTGCTGTGAGAAGAGTACTTAGTAAACTCTGAAGTGATACAGAAATATGAGTTGTTATTTTTAATCACAGGTTGAATACAAATCACCAATTTTTTTTCTGCACTTCATACTTCAGGCGCTGCCAATGAGGCACTTAAGAACTGTGTTCAAGCTCCCCATTATTCGTTTTATATTATTAGTTGATTGGAGCAGATATTCAAGTGAAGTCTATAGGACCCCTTCCTGGAAACATTGTTTCAGGGAGCTGAGTTAAGGCACAAGTTGGACAAAATGGCATCTGAGGTCCTTTCCAATGCTGAGATTCTGGGATTGAGTGAAGGGGACAGTTTGGGGTTTGTTGTTGTTGTTTTTGGTCGTGTAGATTTAAGCTCTAGTAGATTCTACCACGTTGAAAGGCTTCTGGTTGTCTAGTGACAGATTATGTTATCCAAGGCCCAGCCTTGCTAAGTATGGAAAGCTACATCACCACACAGTTGCCACGGAAATCATGATTTCTTTTTTTCCCCTCCACAGTTAGTCACAGACTATTTGCTGAGGTGCATGGCAAAATTCTAGAAAAAAAAAGTTAACACTCTATCCACTACACTACTAGCTAGAAAGGACATTAATATGTTGATGGTGTCCAGAGAAGGGCAACCAGGATGGTCAAAGTCCACCACAATATAACTCATCTTTAGATCTGTTGGGAAAACTGAGGATGTTTAACCTACATGAAAGAAGTCTTAGGGAGGGCTGTGATAATTGCCTTTAAATGTCTAAAGCCTACAATATAGGAAAGAGGGATTAGATTTTTTTCAGCTTGACCCCACGAGACAGAAGTACATCCAATGTATAGAAGTTGTAGAGAAGCAGATTTACTCTGGGTGTATGGAAGGAAAAAAAGAAAAAAAACTTTCCTACCTTAAAATATCTTAGAAATGTCTAGAAGTGGTATGACCTGCCTCTGGAAATAAGGAGTTTCCACTCCCATCCTTCACCAGTCAATGATGTTTGTAGAAGGGATTGCTGTTGAGTGAGGGGTCAGAGCTCTGAGCTCCCGTCCCCTCTGAGATTTTGTAATTCTTGTGGGTGTGAACTGTAGCAATGAATGGAGAGCCCACTCCAGTGAAATCATGGCTGCTTGAAGTAATGCCAATTCCATGAAGTGCATATGTGTTAGTCCAGGATGTATTCCCTTTCAAGGCTCCACTAATGTGTTAGGTCTCCTAATTACTCTAAATAAAGCAATTATTCCAAGTGGAGGGAAGAATATGACTAGCCCAATTAATGGAAGGCACCTTTTAGAGTCTGGACTCTTTATCTTTGAGACATAAAGTCTTCTCTGTCCACATTTTGACTAAGGCCCAAACTTGCCAATATTACCCTTATGACTATTCAATTGACCCCCTGACCCAAACTTTGACCTCAACTCAAATATTTTCTCATTTCAAAATCATGATGCTTCCATTTCAAGACATCATTACTCAGGATGAACTGTCCATTCCTTTCTGCCTCTCTATGCTAAGCCAAGTCTGTTTCTTCCCTCCTCTAAAAGAGGCAATGTGTTAAAATAGGTACAAATGGCAGTTATTGCATGTTTGACTTAAAGGGGAAATCTGGTTTATGCAAAGAAATAAAATAATTGGCTCCTTGGTTGTTATTGCTATTCTTCTTCCTGTCCAATCCCCTTACATTGCTCTGTTCTTCAGTAAAATATTATACTTGAAGTTGGAATATCTGGATTCCAATCCCAGATTTAAATTTTTGACTTTTGTTATCTCATCTTTTGTTGTTTAGTTGTTTTCAGTTGTGTCCAACTCTTTGCGTCCCCATTTGAGGCTTTCTTGGAAAAGATGCTGGAATGGTTTGCCATTTCCTTCTTCAGTTCATTTTACAGATGAGGAAAACGTGGCAAACAAGGTTAAATGACTTGCCCAGAATCACATGGCTAGTAAGTGTTTGAGTCTGGATTTGAACTCATGAAAATAAGTCTTCCTAATTCAGTACTCTATCCAGCTTTGCCACCTAACTGCCCCTTCCTCATCTTTAAAATGGAAAAAAAAATCTTTATACTGCCCACCACCACCTGGGGAATTCTGAGGATCAAAATAGATAATGTAGAGGAAAAAAGGATTTTATCATCTTAAAGATGTGTTTTGTTTTCTAAATGTAATAATCTGATTTCATTAGTGGGGACACCCTCTCTACTAGTGAAGTTCAGCAATTTGTTTGCAACTTGTGACCCAGGGCACTAAGGGGTTAAGTAATTTTCAAAGGATCACATAGCCAGTGTGCATCACGAGCAGGATTTGAAATTTCCTGAGAAGATCCATAACACTCTGTTGTCTCCCAGCATGTTAATATAAATATCTATCATCATCATCATCATCATCATTGTCATGCCAGGCTTGAAAATGTAAATTTCATTCAATCAGGGAATAACTTTTTAAAATCAATTTAAATGTAAATCAACTTAATTTAAAATTTAACTATTTGGACCTCAGTTTCCTCATTTCTAAAATGAAGAGGTTGTATTAAATGACCTTTGATCCTTCTTCCAATTCTAGATTTATGATCACATGATTCCATTTGAGTTCTCAATAAATATTTGCTAGGGGTGATGACATGCCATGATAATGTTTCAGTTCCTCCTCCTCCCCACTTATCTCTTTCAAATATTTACAGACTGTTGATCACGTCTTCCTTTAATTGTCACCTTGTCCAGCTGCATACACTATAGTGAAACCCTTTAATCTTTCATATGTCAGCCTTGATTTACCCTCCCAATTTTAGTTGCTTTTCTCTGACCTCTCCAAGCTGTCTACACTTTTCCATCCTCAAGGTGCTAGAGCCTGAATTAGGGACTGAATGTGGCAGACCACTAGACCTGCTAGAGCTGATTGCTCTGTGAGTTTTGGCCACAATTCAAACCCTTAGACAACTATGGAGAGGGATAGAGGAGAGAGGACGATGGAGGACAATTTATTAATGACCACCCCAACACCCTCTCCAGGTTATATTTAGAATTGTAGACTTTTAGTTCATGAAGGGACATTAGAGGACATCTAGTCTTATTCCTCACCTTACAGACAAGGAAATGGAGTCCCATGGGACTCATGAATGATATACCCAAGGTCATATAGCTAATAAGTGGCAGAGCTGGAGCTAGAATCAAGTCCTGCTGAGACTAGAACTCCCGTTCTAGCATTCTTTCCACTGTTCTGTGTGCTACATTATTAATTAGGAGGCAGCTAGTTGGTTCAGTGGATAGAGAGCTGGGCCTGGAGTCAGAAAGACCTAAGTTCAAATAAAGCCTCAGACACTTACTAGTTGTGTCTTGTTGTTGTTGTCCTTCATTCTCAAAGGGGACCAGTGACATCAGGAGGTCCATGTCATGACTTGCAGGTAAATTGGATTTAAGTGAGGCAAAGCTGCACAAAGCCATCAGCCTTACTCTCTTCGAGTCATTGGAGTTCAGTGGAAAGACATAAGTCAAGAAGAGTGGGGGTGGCCCAGCCTCTGTTTGCCTTAATCTACTGGAGGAGAAAATGGCAAACTACTCTGGTGTCTTTGCCAAGAAAACCCCAGGGACAGTATGGTCCACAGGGTCACAAAGAATAGGACATGACTAAACAACAGCAAAAAATATTATTCAAATGCCTGAAACAGGTCACGGAGGGATCATCTTTCTAAAGGTTAGGCCTCTTTCTATGATGGTAGGTTATTCAGCAGAGGTCTCAGGGGCAGTAGATTTCTTCTGATTCTCTTCTTTAGAAAAATACAAAAATGACAAATGAACCACAAAGGCCACTGGACCAACATTTTATTTCTGTCTAAACTAGTACAACTGTAAAGAGGAAGATTTTTTGAGAACTTCAGCCGACTTCCACCCCAACTTCCTTGTACAGAAATGAACATGCCCCTTCCCCCCCCCCCCCCAAAAATACCCTTATACACACAAATACACATGCAAAACTCTTGCTAAATCTGACCTGATGACCCATTTGAGCATTCAAATTCCTGGTAGCTAAAAAGACCCACATATAGGACTTTCTCATTCTTTCTGTTGGGTAAAATATCTCCGTTTCAAAAATTCCCTATCTGAAAGATTTCTTCTATCCAAATTACAGTTCCTCCTCTGATTGAATCTTTGGATTGTAGACTTCATCAATGAATCAATAAGTCTTTATCTAAGCACCTACTATGTGCCAGGCATTGTGTTAATTGCTGGGGATGCAAAGACAAGAATGAAACAGTCCTTGTTCTCAAGGAGTTTATACCGAAGGAGAAAAAATGTAAATATATATGTAGATATGGAATAAATAATATATAAATTTTAGAGTTAGATGAGCTCTTAGATTCCAGCACCTTCATTGTAAAGATGGGGAAAATTGGGACTAAGAGAAGTTATCACCCATAGTGATTATCCAAGATGATTATCCAAGTTCTCAGTAGTAGAACTTGTATTGGAACACAGAGCTGGGGATTCTACACCAACATGCCTTCTATTGTATCACACAACCGTCCTAGCCAGATGACAACTCATTTATATACATACACTCACATATATACACACTCACATAAAAATACACACACAGAGACATAGTTTGTATAATAAGAGCTTATATTCATTTAGCACTTTATCTCTTATGAAATGCTTTCCTTACAACAAGCTCGTGAGGTTAGTAGGACTGGCATTATTAGCCCTATTTTGCAGATGGAGAAACTGAAATTCAGACTTGAAATCAGAAAGACCTGAGTTTGAATTCCACTTCCGAGACTTACTTGCTATGTGACCCTGGACAAGTCACTTAACCTTTTTCAGCCTCAGTTTCCCCTTCTGCCAAAATGAGTACCTAAGTTCAAGGGATGTTATAGAGATTGAATGAGATAACATATGTAAAGTCCTTTGCAAACTTTAAAGTGTTATATAAATAGTAGCTATTATAATAATAATTGTTATTGTTGTTCGTGATTACACAATGTGTCAGAACTGGAACTGAAAACTAGATTTCTTTATTCTAAGTCCAGGACATTGTCTATTATAGAAAGGTTCCTCTCTCTCTTGCTGTTCCAGGTCTTAGAAGACTGAATGATAATCCCTTACATTCCTCTTCCCACTGATAGAAGCATTCCCCTTTCCAAGCAGACATTCATAAATAAATAGGTGTAGACAGTGACCTACACTCTCTCCAACCCTGAATATCCTTCTATTAGAACAACATTTGTTGTCTTCTCTGTCTTCACCCCCTTCAGTAGGATATTGCCTTTGATTCCATTGAAGGTGACACATTCTAATGATCCAAGCCCACTCTTTGATTTCTCCATCTTGAGCAACAGAAAATCTGCAAGAGGGCTGATTGAGATCAAAGGTGTGGTTTGGGACTGTGGAATAGAGGTTTTTTTCTGTGCAAAGATAATTGCATCCTGTGTAGATTTAGTGGTAGATTGCCAGCCATGGAAATGCCCACCTGGTCCCTGATGTAGCTCTACCCAAATAGCTATCAAGAAAAGGTTGGTTTAAAAAAAAAATCACTATCTTATTTATGATCTGATATAGCACATTCATTTATAAGCTATATAGGAAAGTGGATAGCTGAATCATGAGTTTAGGGAATACACTACCAAGGCAAGTCCAGGACAATGTCCACTGACCCAGAGGGTGAAGGACCCAGGCAAGCCTTGAACCAGAGAGGCTGATGCCCTCTAAGGCATGCATATTTTCTCATCGCTCTGTATTATCTCACTCTTAAAGCCAGTAATAGTCCTAGAGTATCTAGGGTTGTGCAATATCCACCTGATAACAAAAGTCTGAAATTTCTTCCTTTATTATTGTCTCCTCAGAGGTAGAGTGTGCTCCTAACTGGAAGGGAGGATAAGGACCCTGTTACTCACTGCTGCAGATCTAACCACGAGATATTACCAGTTTTATTGCAAGACCAATTTAGAAATGATTGTTTATTCATAATTATAGGTTCAGACAAAAACCACACTGCCTTTCGAGAGGCAGTGGCAATGATCTGTGTTTCCATCAGGATTGGCACACAGGGTGGATTGTTGTTTATTTTGTTTTGTCTCAGTTTTAGATGGATTCCTTTGATTGGTTGAACTTCTATTTGCATTATCATCACTGAGAAAGGGATATGAGACAAAGAGCCTATTTCAAAAGGGGTTGGTTTTATTTGAGGGGCTTTTTTCTTTTCCATTATTTTTCCTTTTGGGGAGGACACGGGGGCAAGGATTACTGTCTCTTAATTCAAGTTACGTAAAAGTTGCAAAGCCACCAAACCACAATCTGAATGTTCCGCCAGAATTCAGAACGGAGAATGGTCCTCTTTGGTGGCTAATAATGGTCGGTGGTTTTCTTTTCCTTTCTAACTTAGTACGGGGTGTGCCTGGCTTGGGGTCTGGCTTATGGCCATATGTACAATCCACAATCCAAGAAATTTTCTTGTTGGGTTGTGGATAGGTTGGAGAAACATTCCAAGGAGCCATGGCAGTGTCAAAAGGGAAGGAAAATGAAGCCTGTAAACTTGACAGCAAGAAGGCAAGGTGGAGATTAAGAAGCAGGTAGGAAGGCCAGGCAGACACGAAAATTTTCATCTCTATGTTTCCAGATTGAAATGATAAATAGGCCCAGAAGAGTGAAGAGTGAAATCAGCTAAGAAATATGCCTGTATAATGTTACAGCAAATAGATTTAGAGCCTTAAAGGTGACAAAAGCCCAGGAGAGAAATAGAAAAGGGGATGAAAAGCAAACTTTCCTGATGACACAGCCTTATAAAAGTGAAAATGAAACTTTTTTCCAAGTCTTCTTCCTCCCCCTCTCTCTGCTGCAAATGATTCTGTACCATAAGAAAGACTATATTGGGACTTGGCTAAAGTAGATTCCATCATTGAATTCTGTGTTTGTCCCATCGTTTTCAAGACAAAATCATCTAGAAAAGTAGCTTGTCATTCATACCCATGTCCTCCAGCAAGTCCTCCTAGGCCATTGTTTCATTTTTATTTTTTTTCATTTTTACTTCCTTAGCCACTAACTGAAAGAAATCTTACCTTGAAATGTTTAGAACATTGATTGAGAAGTAATGGAGACAAGTTTGTGTTTTCTGATATTAGTATCAACAGCACACTGTTACTGATATCAATCAATAGAGCTGGAATACCTACCCAACGAGGTGCTCAATGACTCAGTACAATATTTAGCAATAGTAAGTACCCAATAAATGTCTGTAGAAAGAACGACACCACTAATAATGCCAAAAGGGGTTCTAACAGGGATTTTATATATATGTATGTATGTATGTATGTATAATGTATGTGTGTATGTATATGAATATGTATGTATATATATAAATATATGTATATATAAAAATACATGGGGGGGGATGTATGCTCCTCATCTGTAAAAGAAAAGGATGAAGCTGTTTATAAGGTCCCTTTCACCTCCAATTCTATGATCCAATGAACCTATGATGACACTGATTTCTCTTCTGACATTCCTATTGTATCAGGGCAATGGTTCTCAACCTTCCTTATGCCATGACCCTTTAATACTCATATGTGGGCATTTCTGCATGTGAGTGGACCCACCTGGAGGATAGAGGAGCAATGTCTAGGTTCCTAAGACCATTGGAAATATTTGTTTTCCAATGGTCTTAGGCAACCCCGTTCATCCCCCAAAGGGATCGCTACTCACAAGTTGAGAACCACTGTATTAGGGGGAGCTAGGTAGTTCAGTGGATAGTGTTCAGGGCCTGGAGCCAGAAAGTTGTTCTCACTGTTGTTCAGTCATTCATTCTTTGTAACCTGAGGTTTTCTTGGCAAAGATACTGGAGTGGTTTGCCAAAGACCTGAATTCAAATCTGTCCTTAGACCATGTGTGACCCTAGGCAAGCTATTTAGCCCTATTTTCCTCAGTTTCCTCATCTGTAAAATGAGTTGGAGAAGAAAATGGCAAACCGCTCCAGTGTCTTTGCCAAGAAAACCCCAAAATGGTGTCATAAAGAATTAGTTGGACACAACTGAAATGCCTAAACAATAAGAAAATTCCAAGTCACCCAAGATCAAAACCTAAAAAACATTTTTTATTTTCCCTCTCCTCCAATTTCCATACCCAATCAGTCACCAAGTTTTATATTCTTCATCCAAAATGCCTCCCATCAATCCCTTCCATTCTATTCCCACCGTTATCACTCAAGTTCAGGCCTTTAATAATTCACAATAGAACTACTTCTATAACCTCTTAACTGGTACCCCTGCCTCCAGGTTCTCCCCCACCCTGCAACCCTGTACTCATTCAATTAATGTTGCTAAAACACTGCTTTTATCACAGAATCCTAGAAGTTTTAGAGATGAAAGAGACTCTGAAGACTATTGAACTCCCTTATTTTGCATACATTTAAACTGAGGCCTAGAGAAGAAGTTAAATGACTTTCTTAGGGTCACACAATTCTGTCACAGTGACAGAGAGAGGAATACCTTTGCTCAAAAGCCTCTAAGGACTCTCTCTCCATTGACCACAAGATAAAGTTCTAATTTCTTACTCTGGCATCCAAAACTTTCCCCATATGGAACCAACCAACACATCCAACCTTGTTGTCACTGTTCAATGTTCCTACATTGCACGAAAACTGGTCCACTAACTACCTAATACAACTTGCTTGCAATTATACCATTTCTGTGCCTTTGTTCACACTAAATCTAATGCCTGAAGTGTCTTTTTTTTTTGCCTTATTACCCATCCAAATCCTAAATACTTTTCAAAGGTAAATTTAAGTCCAGCTTCCTCTAAGAAGCCTTCTCAGATCTACGTAGACCCAAAATGATCACACTTCATCAGAATTCATAACATTCTTTGTCAATGCCACTCATTTGACAATGAGTTATTCCCATTTTAGACTGTTAGAGGTAAAATGTCTTAGTATCATTCTAGCCCATTCCCCTCACTTTTACACCTGAAAAATCACCTCTTGTATTACTGTTATTTTGCTTTTCATGTACGCGTAGTTTAACTTCCCAAATAGATTATAAATTCCTTGAGGGCAAATAATACTATGTATGCATAAATGAATGGCCCCCGGCATCTTGCACCCAGTAGGTAATCAACAAATATTTGCTAATTCTTTAAATAAAATGCCTTGGCTTCTTTTTCCTCTGATAATCCTTATGCTAATTAGCATTTTTTTAAAAAAGCTTCATTTCTTTATATGTGTTTTATATATGTGTGCATAACTTTATATGTATTGTCATCATTTTTATGGCCTTGTAGTACCAGAACATTGTCTGTCTCACTTCTAACCATAGACACAGTCCTCATTAGTAGCTTCCACCTGCACTAAACACAAGATGTCGACTGAATTTGGATCTTAAATCAAGAAGCTTGGTTTCATTCATTCAATCAAGAAGCTTGATCTCATTCATTCCATGACTTCTGTCATGAACAGTGAGGAGTCCAGTTCTCCCTCTGCCCTCACATTTACTGAGATGTGAGCCCTTTCAACTCTGAGACATTTTAAGCAACTGCACCAAACTATGAGCCTGAGAGGTTCAAAGCCAATCATCGGATCTACTCTATTGTGGCAGTTTCTTTTGCTATGCTTCTCAGTGGACCTAAAACCAAGAGTTCCTTCTTTCAGAACAAATATATCCTTTATAAGGAGCTTTTGGGCATTAATGGCCAGTGGCTTGGATTATCCCTGTTTGTACTGCTGAATCTACAGCCTATTATGACTCAGTCTTGTCTCAATATGCACCATAGAATAGGAATAAATCACTTTCTTTTTCTTCCTTTCTTCATGTAATTCATACTCAATCCAACTTTACTTTGTTTAAACCACAGCATTTCACATTAGCTTGCAAGCTTGGACACAGCTGCCTGTTTTATTCTTTTGGCCCTTTGTTAAGCCAGGGTAAAGTTATATCTTATGGCCAATTTTTAAAGTCTGCAAACCTGATACCTTGTTGAAGCTGAAATTTTAGATTAAATCAGCATGAAAATGCCTATTCCCCTGAGACCTCTAAATTATAGGCACCATATTGCTTACATCTTGTTCTCCCCTCCCCACACTCCTTTTAAGGGGTTCTTTCTCAGCCTCTATGATATGTTACTTACCCTTTCTCACTAATAAAATGATTTGGATTTGTAAAGAAATATTTCCCCATTTTTCATTATCTATTGTATTTAATCCCTAATTCTTATAAGTGAATTGATTAAATATGTACTATAGAAATGATTGATTGATGTACCATCTGCAAGAGTTGGTGATATGTGGCATCAGTGATCCTGGAGTTGGAGGAGGGGTGGAAGGAGTGGACAGAGAATCTCTGTTTAGAGAAACTGGGGCCAGAAAGTATAACTTGATCAAGGTCACATTAACTACAGAGAATTCTCAGAAAGAAGTACATTTGCTGACCAAAGGTAAGTCAGTTAGAAAACTCTTGAAAGTAAGAAGCAATCACTGAGGGGAATGTCTCTAGGCAACCTGAAAGAATGAGAAAAAAAAAAGGGAAAGGGACCTTCATAAGACCATAATCGTAATAATAACAGATAAGATTTGATGCTTTAAAGTTTGTGAAATATTTTTCTTACATTCTCTCATTTGATGTTCGTATCTCAAATTTTCTCATAATGATGCTTTGTGAGATGAAGACTACAGGTATTCTTATATTCACTTATTTTATAGTGAAGAAATTGAAGTAGAGCTATGTAAGTGACTTGAATCAGTAAGTGTTGGAGGTGAAATCTGAACCTTGTGTTCCTGACTTCAAGTCCAGTATATTATTCACTATTCTTGACTTGCAAAAAGGTCACCCTAGAAGAATTCAGGAGAAGATAGAACACCAGACCAAGCTTCATATTACCGAGAAATGAACAATTGCAACCTGGTGTTGAGAAACTGTCCCCAGAGCATCACAATTTAATTCAACACATCTTTATTAAGTTCCTACTGCAAAGAAGGCACTGGAATGACAAAGGAAAAAAAAAAAGAGGAAAAAACCCCAAAGTTCCAGCCTCAAGAAGTATTTCTGAGAATAACATGTCTAACAAGAAAGGGCAGGATCTTCTTAAGCAGACAATGAAGACTGAGTAGATCAGCTTTGAGATAAAACAAAAGTAACTATAATTGATCATTATGTTTAGTCTTGTCAAGATGAACCTAGTGACTCAACTGTTTGCAATACCTGAAAAATGCCTACTCATATATCTTTGAAACTCCAAGATTTTCTTTTACCAGCATAGAAACTGTGCCTCTAAGATGTGTGAATTTGTGAATCATCCACTATGCGGAAGGTATCAGAGAAAAATAAAAGGGAAAAGGTGCGGCCTCAAGATCAAAGGAGAAAAATTCTTTTCTTACCTTGGGTGGTAATTACCAAAGCCTTATGCTAGGAAAACTTTTGTTTGGGGTATTCTAATCTGTAGTGCTTTATTAGCCTTATGGTGTGTATAAACACACACACACAGAAACACATACGTGTGTATGTATATGCATATATGTACACCCATTTATTTATATGTGAGTGTGTACACATGTGTACGTATGTATATATGTATGACCACCCCTTGCAAGGATGTGCTGGCCAAAAAGCCCTCTGGAATTTGTAGTTCTTCCTCATTTAGGAAGAAAGAAAACTCATGTAAGATCCACTTTTGGGGGGGACCTCAGATGTTTTCTTGAACTATGGGGATTTGAAGAAAACAAGGAGGGAAGAAGGTGGAGATGAGGATTGTCCCGCAGGAATAAAACCTAGCCACAGCTGGTACCTAATCTTCAGTTCCTTCCTGTAAAGAAAAGACAACCTTCATCTAAAGCAGACCTGTACAACCTGTGACTTACAGCCTACAGGGCTCTTGTGGACAGCCAAAAGATTTCAGGCGGCCCATGAAAAACGTAGAGGATTGTGCAAGCCTGGTCTAAATGGACAATCTAGAAGGTCAGTGGAGAGAAACAAGTGTGGCTAAGAGAGGAACAGGCCATCCCCTGCCCAAGCCTTGCTTTTGTTTCTGTTTTTCTTAAATATATTCTGTTAACAAATGCATTTACCAGATTTAATGTTATTTCTCATGAGCACCTGTGGTCAGCCTATCCTTATGTTGCTAGGTATTCCTTTGAGAGCAAGAGGGCACAATGGGAGAAGCCAATCAGAGTCAGAGTTGGAATCAATAAACATTTACTAAGCACCTACTAAATGTGGGAAACTATGCTAAGCACGGGAGATACAAAGGAAGTCACTAGCCAGTCCCTGCCTTCAAGGCCCTCACATCTAGTGAAGGGAAGACAACACATAAAACACCAAAAAGCCAAGGGACACAGGAGAGGGAAAGGTACCAAGTTGGGTGTTTGATAAAGTGCTGCAGCTGGATAGGAAAAAAATCTGAGCCAGTGAGAGTTACAGAGTTCATGTCACCTTGCAGAATCATGAGTTTCTAGAGATTATGAAGCCCAGGAGAATATGAGAAATGGTTCCACGAATTCCATGAGTGCTCTCCTTTAAATGGTAGCTGATCTGGGGGAGCTCTCCAATGTACACCCTCCTCCCTCTCTAATCAGGGGGAAGAAGAGGTCTTGGGAGCAGGAGAAATGAGTTTCAGAGTTGTGATAATGATAATGACAACTAACATTTACATGGGGCTTACTATGTGCCAGGCACTGTACCAAGTATTTTCCAGTTATTAACTCATTTGATCCTCACGACTCTAGGAGGTAGGTGCTATTGTTATACCCATTTTACAGATGAGAAACTAAGCAAACAGAGGTTAAGTGACTTGGCTAGGGTCACACAGTTACTTAAGTGTCTGCATTCAGATTTGAACTCAGGTTTTCCTGACTCCAGACCCAGTGCTCTATTCATTGTGCCATCCAACTGCCTTAAGTTTCTGGAGATGATGAAGTCCAGAAGAGTCTAATGGAAATGAAGGAAATAAAGATCTTTCCTAAGGAAGGGCACCCCTATCCTCTAGTCCATTGATAGAGAGTTTTGGACTCTTGCTAATGGCATAAGCAAGAACCATTTCATGACTGACCTTCTAAGTACAGAACACTATGAATTCAGATCCTATTGCATGAATATACTTCTACAGGCAGGTAGGTGACACAGCAGATAGAACATCAGGTCTAGAGTCAGGAATACTTACCTTCCTGAGTCCAATCTGACCTTAGACATTTACTAGCTGCGTGAGCCTGGTCAAGTCACTGGACTTTGTTTGCTTCAGTTTCTTCATCTGTAAAATGGGTTGGAGAAGGAAATGGCAAATCACTCCAGTATCTTCGCCAAGAAAATCCCAAATAAGGTCACAAAATCAGACACAACTAAAAAAAAAGACTGAAAAACAACAACAACAACAACAGTAACCCCTTAAACACGAATCAAGTTACATACATATTACGTATAATCAGAGATGTTTGAAACAAAAATGAAAATTAGTCTAAGAGTATACTCTGTCTAGACTTCCCCAAAGTTGAAAGGGGTAAGGGGGTGAAGATAGTAACAGAGAAGTATAAGGTTAAGTCCCTTTCAGGCATAAATGAAGTAGGCTCCCTTTAGAAAAGATTCTTAGACTTTGAGCAGTTTAATTGCATATGAAAAGATAAGCAGAGGCAGTAAACTTGCCCCAGGGAACAAACTTTCTCAGCAGTTTGTCTTAAATCACTCATTTGTATAAGACCCAACAGGAATTTAGGAAATGTAGTGGGGAGAGTCACCATAAGTTAGAGTGAAGTCCTTCACTAAGGAACTCAACTCTAAACCAGAAAAAACATCTTTGTCCCAGGGCCTTCTCCAGCATGTGGACAGAACAGTCTAATTAGCTACCTCCCTCTATGGACCTCTCTTCAGCAGCTGACATCTGGACTTATTCCTCAGTGTTAACAAAGTCCCACCCCTGATATTCTCCATACCCCAATGATTCTGACTTCCTACTTGCCAATGTACAAATCCTACTATTCCCTATCACCAACTGTGTGCTCATTATTTACCATTCACCTCAACCCTACTCCCATACCCCATGTTCTACTCCAGATCTACCTACCCTTTCTACTGTGCTCACTGGAACTCCTTTTCCATAATTAACAATCTTATTTAAATCCTAAATCTTTTTGCTTTCTCACTATTTCTATCTTCTGGTGTTCACTGAAACCTGGTTCCCTCCTAATGACATTGCATCCCTGACTAGTTTTTCCAGTACTGGTGACACTGTCACTCCATACCCCTAGTTCACTGGTCAGTTTAAGGGAGTTAAAATACTCCTAGTTCTCCAATGCCACTTCCAGATTCTTCTTCTACCACCATGGCTCAGCAACATCTTTTCCTTTGAGATTTGGGCTATATAAATTTGTCATTCAATTCAAATCCTAGTGATCATTGTCTACCAACCGCCATGATGTTTGCATCCTTTCCTCAATAAGTTCAGTGCCTGAGAATCTTTCTTTCCATTCTCAGTCCTGCCTTCAACAAACATATTGTCACTGCAATGTATTCTCATATCAGGGATTAAGTGCATTAGAAAAGAAAGACTTTTTTAAAAGCCCAAATATACCAGTGAAGATATTACCATGGAACAACTTGTCATACAATCAATCACTCAGCATTAATATACATACTGATATACCCTCAAGTACCTTAATTTCCCAGTTCCTCATTCTATTGAATTCCCATGAATTACTTCTCCATTCTGCCTCAGTTATACTCATAGGTGGTCATACCTTTGACCTTGCTATCACCCACAAATGTTATGCTTCCAACATTCATGGACTCCAAATTCCTCTATTTGATCATAATCTTATACTTCTAAACCCTTCCTGAAGTCCGCTGGCTTCATCTTTCTCCAAGAGGTTCTTTCTCTATTGTCCCCCTTCTCTCTTCGGTTTCTTTCTCTCTCTACTGGTATTTTCTCTATTGCTTATATTTAAACATGCCCATGTCACTCAGATCCTTAAAAGAAAACAAACCCTTTGCCTGATTTGACCATTCCTGCTAGATCTTATCAGATATGTCTCCACCCCTTCACTGCTAAACTCCTTGAGAAAGCCATCTATGTTAAGTGTCTCCATTTTGTCTCATCTCACTCTCCTCTAATAATAGCTAACATATAACATTTACTACGATCCATGCAGTGTGCTTAAACATTTTACAATTATCTCATTTGATCCTTAGAATAGCCCTGTGAAATAGGTACTATTACCCCCATTTTACAGATGAAAAAACTGAGGTAAACAGGGGTTAAGTTACTTGCCCAGAGCTACACAGCTAGTAAGTGTCTAAAGCCAGATTTGAACTCAGGTCTTCCTCACTTTAACCCTCTGTTCTGTCTACCGGAGTGAGTTAGAAGGCAGTGAGGTAATATAGTAGACAGAACAGAGGGTTAAAGTGAGGAAGACCTGAGTTCAAATCTGGCCTCTGACTTCATCCTTCAACTGAAACTGCCTTCTCCAAAGTTACTAATGATCTCTTAATTACTAAAACTAATGGTTTTTTTTCTCAATTTTTATCCTTCTTGACCTCTGCAACCTTTGGTTCTGTTGATCACCATCTCTTCATGGATGATCTTTCTTCTCCAGATCCTGATGAACAAGACAAGCTATACCTTTTCCATCCCCTGCCTGAGAGATGGCACATATTGAAGCTGGAGCCCTGAGGGAGCAACAGTGGGGAAAACCCTGTTAACCCTAGACTAAGGGACTGCCCATTCTGAACGGACTGTAACACACCCAACTGAAAGAACACTGTAATACCCATCCAAGACTGTGGCTGAAGGTGGCAGGGATGGCAGCTGGTCATCAAAAAATGAGCCCTGAGACTTTAGCTGATTAAACTGTCCAACACAAATGCTGCACTCTATATGCAAGTAACTCAGTGTGGTCCAAGCTGTCCTCCCAGTCCCATTAGCAAATTGACAGCTCCAGCAGAGACATTATGCCCTTTAAGAAAAAAAACCAGGTGAGCCACCTGTCCAGCTGAGATGCTGTGGTCTGTGGGAAAGCAGCCCAGAGCATAGCAGTGGACTGACTTGTCTGTAACTAAAACCAACATCCCATTCCACAGTCCAGTTTGCAAAGACTCTCCAGAGAAAGAAAGGACATTGAGGTCTTCCAGTTCCAGGGCTAAAAATTACTTTGGACATGTGTTCCCTACATTTATGCCATTGTGCTTTAAATTTGTGCCCACTCTTCCTCCCACAGACTGTGTGTTTTTGTAGGCAATCACATCCCAGCCAGGCTTTGGGGTGGTAATGTTTAGTAACAGCTGTTCTTGGAACTGCCATTTGATTTGAGTAAATGTCTTCTCTGAGATAATCGAGCCTACTGATGGATTCTTGAACTATAATTGTAGAAGCAGTCTCCCACAGGGTTACCCTAAGAGCATGGGGTAACAGTCACACATCTGGGGACCCAAGATGTCAATGTGACTGCTACTGGGGACAGAGCCCAGAGGGAGTGCTTCATTAGAAAATGTAGGCATTTTTTCAGAGTCAATGTTTAACTGTGAAGGTATTTTCAGGGAACAATTTCTATCATATCAATCAATCAACCAGCTAGAATTTATTAAGCAAGTGCTATACTCCAGGCACTGTGCTAGGTGGTTCAGAAATCAAACAAACAAAAAAAAGACAGTCCCTATTCTCAAAGAGCTTACACACTACCTGGGGAGACAAAACATGTGCATACACACACAGACATATGCACTCATACATACATACATACTTATTTTATATATTACATATGATGTGTGGATAGACAGATAAGTAGATAGATAGATAGATAGATAGACAAATAGAAAGATGATAGATAGATAGAAAGATAGATAGATAGATAGATAGATAGATAGATAGATAGATAGATACATATTGGCATGCATATATGTAAAGATATTGAGAGACAGAGAGAGACATACACACAAGCCAGGAATTTGAGGGGAGCAAGAATGACTTCATACCAAAGGTGGTGAAGACAGTTTAGGTAATCAGTAGAATGATGGAAGCTAAGTCAGCTGCAAAGCCTTGAAGAAAGAACATCAGACTTTTGGGTTTTATGGAGTCAGGAAAAAAATGCAAGAAAGTTTGAAACAGGAGGAGAGTGACTGGGAAAGGAGGGCCTGGTGAAATGACCCAGTAGGGGAGGTGAGTAGACATTTGAGATTGGAGGAGTGCCGTGCCAGATAGGGCTCCAGGTCAACCAAAGTGCCTTCATTCATTTATTCAACAATGAGCATCCATGATGAGGCAGGGGATACAAAGATCAAATGAAAAGCAGTTCATACCCTCAAGGAGCTAAAAGTATTCTAGGAGGATAGAATTGCTTAATGTGTGCCAGGCACTGTGTTGAGTGCTTTACAAATATTATCTCATTTGATCCTCACAATAACCCTGAGATGTAGGTGCTTTTATTATGCCCATTTTGCCTTTGAAGAAACTGAGGCAGATAGAGGTTAAGTAACTTGTCCAGAATTATACTGCTAATGAAGGCCTTAAGGTGAATTTGACCTCAAGTCTTCTTGAATCTAGGCTTAGTGTTCTATCCTCTATACCACCCAACTGCCTGTGTGCCAACAGATACACAGGTAAGTGAGTAGAAAGTAAATAACAAGTAGGTACATTTTTTTTACTATAATGGGCTGAGTGTGCGTGGGAATAAAAGAACATTTCAAATCCTTTTCCACCTCCATGGAGATGGCAGAGCCTCCCTAGATGTTTGGGTGGACTACCCATAGCGAGCCATTTCTAAACCCTGAATCCAGGCTTTGGGTCCACAGAATGAAGCATCAAAGCCGGTCTGGGAATCATACTGGGTTGAAGGATGATGCCCAGCTGTGGCGCACATCCCTAACCAGGTCAGTACAGCTGTCAGTGTGCCTCCTCTTAGATCCTCCCCCAGAGCAGACTCCCACAAAAGAGATAAAATTCAGACAGAAACCCTTGGTGATAACAAGGTCAGGTTAGTTGCCCTGTTTCAACTCTGACAAACTTCCCTTATTCAGTAAACAGCGGGAACTTTGAACTTATCAGGGTCATTTCTGCTGAGCAAGATGGTACTTTGTGAATGACCTGGTGACCACCCAGTAAAGTGGGAAAAATTATCCTCTAGTCTTACTTCCTCTATAAAGCTAACTGTTTCTTGGGGCGGAGCTGTTTCTGATAGCATTTTGTCCTCTCTCAGCAATTTGTCTTTCGTTTTTTGGATGGTCCTTTTAGCTGGGTAGTACAGAGCAGGAAAGAAGTCCAGTACTCAGAATACAATAAAGCTAAGTAAGAAGGAGGATGTAAAGACTTGGTTTGGAAATAGATGGAAGGTCTGTACTTTGTCTGGTTAAAAACTATATGATTCTTTAGTTATTAAAATATGATTTTGATTTGCAAAAAGATTTGCATTAGTTATAGCACTTTAAGGTTTCCACAGTACTACACACACTCACACACACACAGAGGCATGTGTGTACATGTATATATGTGTGTATGTGTATATATGTGTGTATATAGGCATACACATATATACATGTATATGTGTGTATATATATGTGTGAATGTATGTGTGTGTGTGTGTGTGTGTGTGTGTGTGTGTGTGTGTATAAAATTTGAGCCTTACAACAACCTTGAGAGGTAGTTGCCATTATTACCCTCTTTTTACAGGTGAGGAAACTGAGTCTGTGAGAGCTTAAGTAATGCATCCAGGGTCATAGAGCTAGTAAGTATCTGAGATTAGATTTGAACTCAGGTCTTACTAATTCCAAGTCTACAGATCTATCTCCTGTGCTGCCTAACTGTTTAAGTAAACCATCACAGCCTGACTGTGATCATTTAAATCCAAGAATTCTTTTTTTTTTCTTTTTGGAGGGAGGAAAGCAGGGCAATTGGGGCTAAGTGATTTGCCCAAGGTCACACAGCTAATGAGTGTTAAGTGTTGAGGCCATATTTGAACTCAGGACCTGATTCCAGGGCCAGTGTTCTATTCACTGTGCCACCTAGCCACCCCAAATCCAGGAATTCTTAACCTTTTCTGTATCATGGACCCCCTGGGCAGTCTGAGGAAACCTATGGGACTTTTCTGAGAATAATATTTTTAAATGTATGAAATAAAATATATAAGATTTAAAGAAAATCAATTATACTGAAATATAATTATTAATTTTTTAAAATGGGTTCATTAACCCCAAGTTAAGAACCCTTGATCTAGTCTAAGCCATTCTTTTTTCAAGAATCCCTTCTATACCATATCTGGTAAATAGTCCTCTAATACACAATTTAGTTGCACAGATAAGATTAAAGTCATTTTTTAATTGTGTCTGACTCATTGTGATCCTATTCCAGTTTTCTTGGCAAAGATATTAGAGTGCTTCGTCATTTCCTTCTCCAGCTCATTTTATAGATGAGGAAACTGAGGAAGACAGGGTTTAGTGACTTGCCCAGGTTCATATAGCTAATAAGTGTTTGAGGCTGTATTTGAACTCAGATCTTCCTGACTCAAGGCCCAGCACTCTATCCAGTGCACCACCTCCTAGCTGCCCATAGATAAAGATTACTATACATGAAACATTTGTAGAGCAATATGAAGTCTTCTCCAATCCAACCCTTTCCTTTATGTTTAGGGACTTTCACATACCTGTTGATGCACTCCTCTCTCTAAACACTCTGGCCTCCCTGTTCCTAATCTGTACTTTCACTCCACTTTAATCATATATAAGGACAGCCATCCCTTTGATTGTACCATCACTAGTGTCAATAATAACTGTAACCACTTCCATTATTTAACACTGAGATTCTCATTTTGAACTATACCCATCTTTCCTTCCATTTCTCCTCCTAAAACTATTCTTTGTCTTCAGTATGACATATAGTAGTAATTTACCCCTCCCTGCTTTCCTAGGTCACCATCCCTGATCTGGTCTCCTTTGAAATCTTCACTCCAACAAATTCAACTTTAACTCTCCCCTATCCTGGCAACCCTAATCCTAATGTCCTATTATCTCTCATGCTTTTCTAAATCCCAGGCCAGGGTTACTTCCACTGTCTTTTTTCTCCATTACTAATATTGGCAAGTTCAGTGCCTTTGGAGGAAATCACACACCATGCTTACTGCATTCACTATAAACTGATGCTGGCTAACTTCACCTGGGCCTTCACACTCAGGATTCCCATGACTTCAGTGATAATCTTTATACAGGTGACTCCCAAATCTGCATATTCAACTCTAATCTCTCCTCAGCACCATTTGCATATTTCCACTTGACTACTGAATATCTCCACCTGGCTGTCTTATAGGTGGCTCAAATTAAAGATATGTAAAATAGACCTCATGCTCTTTCCCCCATAATCCTGCACTCCCTTTAGACTTTCTTGTTTCTATCCAAGGTACCACCATCTTCTCAGTCAACCAGGATAGCAACATAGGAATCATTGGCAATTCTTCTCTCTCCATCACACTCTCATGTACATGTGCAATCAGTTGCCAGATCTGGTCAATTATATCTCCACAACATCTTTCCACTCACATATCTACCACCCTAATTCAGACTGTGGTCACTTTTTACCTCTCCTATTACAGTAATCTACTAGTTGGTGTCCCTGTCTTCAGTATCTTCTTTCTCCAATCAATCCTCCACACAGCTCCTGCATTGATATTCTTAAAGCATAAGTCTAGCCACGTCAGAACTCTACTCAAGAATCTTTGGCGGCTCCTTATTGTCTGCAAGATAAAACACAAATTCCTCAGTTTGACATTTAAATCTAGCTACAATCTATTTCTCCAGACATTTCTCATTACAAGCTTTCACATACTATATGTTCCTGCCAAACTGACTTATTTATTGCTCCCTATATACAAGAGTCCATCTTCCGCCTCCTTGTCTTTCTTTTTTAAAATTTATTTTATTTTTAATTTATGTAATAAAATAACATAGTACAAAAAAAGACGATTGCGCATGAAACTGCAAATCTACTATGTACAACTTGCTGTTTCTTTCAAATATACAACAATATCATGTAAATGTCTTTTTTCCTTTGTTTTCTTCCCTGGTCCTCCCTACCCCCCACCCTAGAGATGGCTACCATTAGACATAAATATGTGTGTATATGTGTGCGTGTGTATATATGTGTATGTGTGTATATATGTATGTATGTAAAAATATTCTATATATACTCCTATTGATCAGTTCTTTCTCTAGATGCAAAAAGCATCTTTCTTCATAGGTCCTTTATAGTTAATTTAGATATTTATAATAGTCAAAATGACTTATTCAGTCTTCAGGTGGTGAAAGCACTGAAAATATTTTATACTGTCTGTTCTAACTACTACTCATTTTCTGTTTAAAATAAGGGGTCTTAATTTGGGATCTGTGAACTTTTTTCCTTTGATAACTGTTTCTTTTTAATAAAACTGTGTTCCTTTGTAATCCTGCAAATCTTATTCTATGCATTTAAAAACAAGATTCTGCGATGGAGTCCATAGACTTCAGCAGACTGCTAAAGGGGCCCATAATACAAAAAAGGATAAGAACATCTGGTGTAGGGGCAGCTAGGTGGCACAGTGGAGGACCTGAGTTCAAATCAGCCTTCAGTCCCCTGACTCTTAACTAGCTGTGTGACCTTGGGCAAGTCACTTAACCTCAATGCCCTAGCTTTCCCCCCTCCAAAAATAAAAAGGAACCTCTGGTGTAAAGGAGAAAGTGCTTTACAGGATAGATTCTCCGGGAGTCCTTATCATTACTGCTCCAAATGTTATTCTTTGGTGTCAGAGGATAGAGACTGAAAGTATACTTAAGTATAGCTGGGCTTCTGTGTACAATTCAAAGTGTTACCTGGAATTGGCTCTGGATCAAGATTAGCTTCCTACACTTCCTAAATTACAGGATATTGTCTGCAGATGACCCTGTATCTATGAACACCTTGCCTAATCACCAAGTTTGATAAAATCCTCATTTGCTAACATTCAGGGTATAATGGAAGACTTTTTTTAAATCATCCTCCCCAACACACACCTGTGTGTTTATTGGAGTATGGAAATACTAGTAAGTAAATTCCTTCTGCCAATTGAAATCTGCAGTTTATAGCCTTAAAGGGTTGCCTAGGGCTCCTTAGAGTTTAAACAATTTACCCAGGTTCACAAAGGTAGGATGTGTGAGAGGCAAAACCTGGACCCAGATTTTCCTTACTTCGAGTCCAATTTATTTGTTTCAACTATATTGTTATCAAAAAGACCTTTCCTGATAGTGTGGTTTTCAAAGGCCAATTAAATACATACATGAATATACATATACATATACATATACATATATACATATACATATATATATAAATATATAAAATTTGTTGCTATTTTAATAATTTTTTATGTTTAATGTATATAAGTCGATATTTTTAGCTTGCACTGAACTCTTTAAAGTTAACAGATTAGTGCTCATGTTACAAAGAATAATTAGAAAGTTCATTAAGGAAATCCTCTTAATTCCTCTGTAAGGAGAAAGTCATTTAACATCTTCATTCTCTGAGATTGCCTAGAAGTTGTGAACAGCAACAGAGTTACTCTGAATTCTTGAAATCTATGTCACTAAGGCATAAGCTCTGACCAATACTGTGGAGGTAGAAAACTATGAATGTGGTCCCAGGGACGGCACATAAGTCTATCATGCAAAGATGTATCTGGCTATGTAGAGAGAGACCCATTTACAGGTGCATCACAGAGCAATGAATTTTTTTAGCCACAGTAATTTTTGAAGACCATATACTAAGTTGTGGTAGAAATACCCATGCCAAGAAAATGACATATTCTCAAAATGTTTATATATGTCAAGAAAATCTCTCACTCTCTCTCTCTCTCTCTCTCTCTCTCTCTCTCTTTCACACACACACATATTTATACATATGTAAAATATATGTATATATATAAGAAAACCTTATATGAAATGTATATATATACATACACATATACATGTTATATATATATATATATATATATATATATATATATATATATATATAGTGTGTGTGTGTGTGTATGTGTGTGTATTACTAGAAGCAAAAGAGAATAGAGATTCATGGAACTTTTTGAGTGAGGGAGTAACATGACCAGATGTGTTTTAGGAATATTACTTTGACATACGTAGGATAGACAGATAGGTAGATAGATAGATGCATGGATGGATGGATGGATGGATGGATGGATGGATGGATGGATGGATAGATGGATAGATGGATAGACAGACAGACAGGATAAATAGATGGACAGATAGAGTGTTTATTAATTACTTACTACATACCAGGCACTGTGCAAAGCACAGTGGAAATACAAGCACAAGCAAACAAGACATTCTCTACTTTCCAGAAGCTTACATTCTAATGAGGATATGTACATAATGATAACAGAAATTTGAAGATCTTCCCTGCCCTTTAATAGGCTTAGGTGAATTTGAGGACCTTTCCTGATTTGAAAATATACTCTGCCTCCTAATAGGCTGCATGTGCTCACCTGGAGCCTGTGGTAGGAAGCTTGTTTTTTAGGAAGACACAATTTTTGTTACTTTGTAGTCAAGTGAGTCATGAGGGTTATGATGTTCTCTGACTCTGGAGAAGGCTATATATATGCCCTGATGTGAGCTTTTGCTTTGGGGCTCACTTGGGGAAGAATTGTGTGATTTGGCCAGGTAATACTCGGGGCAGCTGTTGAGCGCCCTGGCTTTAAAAACCCACATGTTGGTGCTTCTCTCTCTGGTAACTAACTAGGTATGGATGTAATGGTCAGACAGCTAGAAGCCCTGTCTGTTGAAGTGTGTTATTTTCTGTTGTAACTTCTGTTTGTATTCTCTGAAGTTCAGGGTGCTGACTTTTTCCCCTGAACTAGGTAAATGATATATGTTTGATTGATTAAAGTAAGATTGTTAACCCTTTTTGAGTTGCTTTCCTTTAGAAAAGCAGATCAAAGAACCTGTGCTATCAGCCATCCTGGGTATGCTAGGGTACTTGTGGCTACAATATATAAAAGGAACTGGAAAGCTGGAGAGGGGTATTATCTCTCTGAAGAAAGGTACCTGGAAAGGAGATGGAGAAGAAGTACAAAGAATAAGTTTAGTGGGAAGTGAATTGAGCACAGCTAGGACCTTTCCTGAAATGTTGGGTCCAAGTAAGGCTTACCAGTCAAGAAAGTGGAATCTCATGGTGAAGGTTACTACAGGGTAACAAGGCAGCTGGTGAAGGGTAAAGAAATCCCAAAAGTGAGTTGGTCAGGAAGTGAAGTGAATATTGGAAAGGGGAGAGAAAAAGTAGGGAGATCAGTTAGAATACTGTAGAGTCTGAATTAGAGCAGTATCCATGTGATTGAATATAGTGAAAGGAAAGGTCTAGGAAAAGTGAAGTCAAAGATGACGCTGAGATTTTGAACCTGAGCAACTGGAAGGATAGTGATGCCCTTAAAAGGACATTCCTTAAAAGAAATAAGGAAATTAGGAAGATATATGGGTTTGGAGAGAAAGATGAATTCTTTTTGGGACATGTGTTTGAGATGCCTCTAGGACAGTGGTTCTCAACCTTCCTAATGCCGAGACCCTTTAATACTCATATGTGGGCATATCTGCATGTGGGCGGACCCACCTGGAGATGGATAGAGAAGCTGTGTCTCAGTTCTTAAGACTACCAGAAATATGTGTTTTCTGATGGTCTTAGGCGACCCCTGTGAAAGGGTCATTTGGCCCCCAAAGGGGTCATGACCCACAGGTTGAGAACTGCTGCTCTAGGACATCCAGTCGTGAATGCCCATCATCTCCACAGATTACTCCTAGATAAGGGTTCTTAGGTGGTGATATGAAACTGGAGCTCAGGAGAAAGAACAGGACTGGTTGTATAAATCTAGGCCCAGAATTATTACCCTTTTTTGTGTCATAGACCCCTTTGGATAATCTGGTGAACCTACTACTGAGGACTATAAACTACATTAATATTGAAGAAAATGCCAAAATTTAATTAGACTTCAATGTAAATAAAGATGTGTATCCCCCATCCAAGTTCATGGACCCCTTGAAATCTTTCCATGAGAACCCCATTAGAACTCCTGATCCATGTGTAATCTGCTGAGATGATATTGCACCCATGGGACTTAAATGAGATCACTTAGATATCCAGTGAAGACAGAGAAGAAGGTCTGGGAAAGAGCCTTGAATACAGTCAAAACTGGGATAGTAATCCAGCAAAGGAAACTGAAAAGGAACCATCAGACAGGTACAGGGAGAACCTAATGGAAAGTCACAAAAACTCAGAGAAGAGAGTTTCCAGGTGGTTAATAGTCAGATGTTGCAGAGGGGTCAAGAAAGGGGACTTTAAAAAAAAAAGTCATTGTATTTGGGAATTCGTCAAGCTGACTCCTTAGAAACTTCCTTTAACTTAAATCAATGAGCAATTTAGAATCAAAAATGTTAGAGTGGAAAGGGCCCTTAGAGATCATTTAGTCCATGCCCTTCATTTCATAGATGAAGAACCTAAAACCCAGAAAAGATCATGATCACACGGTTAGTGACTTGCAAGAAGAATCACTATTCCCTCCCTTTCCTCACCTTGGTTCACTGTAAACTCAGGTCAGTTCTGTTTCTTGAAATGAACCTCAAACAAGGTTCTAGAAACATATTGAATGGCATCAGTCTCCTTGGACTCATATACTAAGTCAACAATGGTAATTACGATGCATTTGTCTGTAGAACGAATGTCTACATTAGTTTTCTTTTGGTAAATGTGATTAATTCAAGAGTTATCCTCCTGGATACATGGCAGTCTTTCCTGGCTGCTCCTACAAGGGTTTGGGAAAGCAGTAAAACACTAAGTCTTGGGGATGTGCCTGAAAAACAAACTCAGGTGAACTCTGTCTTGCAGATGGAATAGCTTTAAGGAAACGAATGATTGCTTACAGGCCACAGGAAGACAATTGATATACTCCTCAAGTGCCTTTGACTAATATCCTTTGTCTACCATTTCATCTGGTCTACAATGTGTTCAATTTATCATGTCAGGCCTATCTCCACTGAAGGACAAAAGACCAATGAAACAGGACCCTAGGAGTCAAGATGAACTGATTCGTGTCATGCTAGCAATATCTCTATTGAAAAATAGGGATGGTCAGGTTGGCACTGGTCTTAAGGCCTCATGTAAGAGGAGGATCTAAGATGAGCCTTAAATAAAGTTAGAGATGAAGAACCTAAAACCCAGAAAAGATCATGATCACACAGTTAGTGACTTGCATCTCCCCCAGCTGAACATGTGCTCCTGGAGAGCAGTAACTTTTTTTCTGGAAGGAAAGCATATCTTCTTTGAAAGAATCTTTAAGGGTATGGATGTGAGCCCTAAACATTCCACTTTCTTAAGCTTAATAGAGAAACACATGTAAAAAAGAGAATGAAGATGGATATAGTCTATGGTTTTCAGAGAAAAGAAAATGAAGTATCCCATTCTTTCAAAGAAGATATGCTTTCCTTCCAGAAAAAAAGTTCAGCTGGGGAAGATACAGCATGCATATAGATAGATAAGAATAAAGTAATTTTTTTGAGGTAGCAGTTTAATGAAGGGGAGGATCAGAGAAGGCCTCATGTAAGAGGAGGATCTAAGATGAGCCTTAAATAAAGTTAGAGATTCTAAGGGGCAGAGGTGAGGAGGAAGAGCATCCTAGGCACAGGTGACAAAGGGAGAAAATGGAATATCATGCACAGGGCACCATTAGGAGGCCAATGTGGTTGGGATGTAGCATGCCTGAGAGGGAAGGAAAAATCAGGGGTGCAGCCTGAAAAAGGCTGGGACTACCTAAGTGAAATGAGTGGAGTCAGCACAGTTACAATGATTTACATGCGTACAGCACTTTACAAGTACAAGCATAACTAGCACAAGTATTATTATCCCCATTTTACTGATAGGGAAAGTAAGGCTCAGAAAGGAGAAGCAACGTGCCCAAAGCCAGTAAAAGTCAGCCCCAGGTCTTCTACCTTCAAGTCCAGTGAACTTTCCACTAACCCGTGCTGCTTTGGGTCTGACCATTCTGGTCACCTTAATCATTGAAGAGGACAATGGCATGATCGGTCTGGCTTCAGCTGGGGGTGCAAATGATTCTAGTGCTGAGCTTGTCGGCACCGAGCCACATGCAAAAACTGCCAGAGAGCTCATTAAAGTGGATAAAGGAGACCTACACTGAAAAGTCCTCAAAGGATATGGTGGATAGAACAAATGCTCTCCCAAACACAGCTGCAGGCTGTCAAAATCCCCAGCCACACTCGATGAGCAATCACAGAGAGCGGCAAGTAGAGACAGCCTTCGGTGCCACGAGGGGAAAGCAAGCCCCAGCTGCATGGCCCTGCGCCACTGCCCTGCCATCTGCACCTGCTGCTCGCCCAGCCCTGCACACTCACCTGTGTCTTCCCCACATCCTGGGAGGCTGGGTCTGCTTCAATACGCCCCAGGAGAGGAGGAGGGCAGGTTCTTTCCAGAAAGACCATTGATACCTAGAAAACTTAGTAAGCCTTACGTTGTGGTTAATAATAAATCTCTCCTCTTAAAACACACACACACACACACACACACACACACACACACACACACACACACAATTCAAAAACTACAGTCTTTGGGGAGGTATTAGGAAATGAGCTTATTAATCAATCAGGCATTAGTTGTAGAGATTCTTATGATCTGATTTCTACTGAGAACATAAACACATTACCCAATGCAACTTTCCTGGCTTTTCTTAGGTCTCAGTCAGCAGCCAAGTAAAATTCCCTCTTTAATCTTATAGACGATGTTCAATACACCAAAGCAATAGCTTTCTTCCCTCCTGTCCAAGAACTAATCCTCACAAAGAGGCCTTCTCAATGGTCCCTCCTCTTCCATCTCCCCTGTAGTATCCCTTCATTTTCTTTTCTCTGAAAACCATAGACTATATCCATCTTCATTCTCTTTTTTACATGTGTTTCTCTATTAAGCTTAAGAAAGTGGAATGTTTAGGGCTCTCATCCATACCCTTAAAGATTCTTTCAAAGAAGATATGCTTTCCTTCCAGAAAGCATCTTTTGCTTGGTATAATGGTGGGAGATTAGCAAACACAGTGAAGTGATGGAGCAGAGACCCCCACCATTGTTGATCATATCAGTATTCTCCATAATTTGGAGAGCTGAAATGGGGGGGGGGGGGAGGGTGCTAGGAGACTTGTTTTAAAAAAATGAGTTCCTTACACGAACTCTGGTTCTTAGAAAAGGGGAATAAAGAGAGCAAGGGACCCGTGGTAAGGCAAGTTTGCAAAAAGAACTGGGATTTTTGGTTCAGGATCACAGGCTCATAGAATCAAAGTTGGGGACCTCAGAGGTCATTTAGTCCAACACCCTCATTTTCCAGGTGAGGAAACTGAGGCCCAGACAAGCCAAGTGACTTGCCCAAGATTACACAGCAGAGGGAGAATTCAAAGAAACACCCTCTGATTCCAGACTATTTGCCCTGCTCTATGCTCATGGTACCTCCCCTTTTCTCTTATCTCAATAAAGAAGAAGAAATACTCCTGTATTGCTTCATGGTGATAGTGTTTTTTCACTGAACATTTTGAATCTTCCATATTGAATGTTCATGAAAGACATGTTGCTCTGGCTCAAACTAGGGCAGATAACAGAGCTTTGAATGTTTGTTGACCCAACTATCAGCCATTACACTTAAAGACTTACAGAGGATGAGTTTAAAATCAACCATTAGTGCATTTAAGCTATAGTCCTCCACAATGGGTCTAGGCTTGCTGCTGCTACATGTAAGCTCTCTCCCTATCCAGGCGGAGGTCTTATATTTCTCAATCTATTTGTTTTAGAAGTAAAAGCCAATTATGCTGAATGTCAAGAAATAGAAACAGAACATAATGGAAAATTGGATTTGGAATTAAGGGATTTAGATCCAAATCCCAGCTCTTACTAGATATATTCAAACATGGACAACTAACTTCCCTCTTATAGCCTCAGCTTCCCCGTCTTTAAAATGAAGATAATAATACTTGCACTATCTACGTCATGGAGCTGTTATAAGCACCTTTCAAACCTTTATACTTTAATATTCCACTAGCTCTTTTGTTCCAGAATAAAAGCTTAAGACTTTGAGTAAAGTTAAATTGAATCAAGATACATAGAAAGTGTGTTAACACTAGAATTGAAAAAAAATCAATTCCACAACTAAAAGATGGGGGGATACTCATTGATTCCTAGATTATAACTTAAAAGAACCTTAGAGGTCACCTGTCTATGCCTAGAGAATAGAGGCAATAAACAGAATCTGATGGGGTAGGCAGGATCTATCAATCAACACATCTTTATTAAATACCTAGGCATTGTACAGATAAAAGATGAAAGTTCAGAATGAGTCACAAAATCTCATTATCTCAGACTTGGAAAGGATCTCATAGACCAATTATTCTAACCTATACTTGAGCAAGAATCCCCTTTACAACCCACCTGACAAGTAGTCATCCAGCCTTTGCTGGAGGACCTCCAGTGAAGGAGAATCTACTCCCTACCAAAGCAGCCTATTCCACTTTTGCATAACTCTATTTGTTAAGGAGATTTTTGTTTTGTTTTTTAACATTCAATTTAAATTTGCTGCTTTGCAACTTCTTATTTACTCCTCTGGAGCCACAAAGAACAAAATTAAATCCCTCAGTGGTGTGATTTGGCAGCTAAAAAAGCAGACGTTAATCTAGGTTGCATTAAGAAATACATAAGGGGGGGCGGAGCCAAGATGGCGGCGTAGAAGCAGCAACATATCGCAGCTCTCACATAGCCACCCCAAAATACCCATAAAATAGGACTCTAAACCAATCCTGGAACTCCAAAACGCACACAAAGATACTTCCCACT
>CM053580.1:448825576-448896192 GCA_028627135.1 Pseudochirops cupreus
AAAGTCAGCACCCTGAACTTTAGAGAAAAATATGAACAGAAGTTACAAACAGACAAAAAAATACAGACAGAGAAAATAACACAATTCAACAGACCAACAGGCAGGACATCTAGCTGTCTGACCATCACATACCTGCATATTTAGTTACCATAGAGAGAAGCACCAACATCTGGGTTTTCAAAGCTGGGGGGCTCAACAGCTGCCCAGAGTCTCATCTGGCCAAATCATACAACTCTTCCCATAAGTGAGCCCCAAAGCAAAGCCTCACCCCAGGGAGTATATATAGCCTTCTCCAGGGTCAGAAAACATCACAATCTTTGCGACCCACTGCCTAATTACAAAGTTACAAAAGGTGGGCCTTCCTGAAAAACACGCCTCCCCTAAGCAAGCTTCTCTCATTGGGCTCCAAGTGAGCCCCATTAGGGGCAGGGAAGATCTTCAAATTCCCTTACCATTATACCCTGCTACATCCTGCTCTTCTCTGTTCACATCTGGAATACTTTGGAGTAGCCCATCTTAAGAAATACATAGACAAACCAGAGTGTACACAGAAGGTAACTAGGATAGTGGAAGGATTGGAGAACATTCCATCAGAGGATCAGTTGAAGGAGGTAGATATTTTTACCCTAGAGAAAAGAAGACTGGTGAAGGGGGAGGGAGAAGAGATGAAAGCTTATTTTTTCCTTGAAGTATTTGAAGGATTATCATATGCAAGAGGGATTAGATTAGTCCTGGTTATGCTTTGAGAATAGACTGAAGAGCAATGAGCAGAAGTTGCCAAGGGACAGATCTAGGTATGACAAAAGGAAAAAATGCCTCATAATTTAGGATGTCCCTAAAGTGGAGTAGGCTGCCTGGGAAGATAGTAAAATAAGGCAACTACTTGCTGGGAATATTGTCAAAAGGATTCTTCTTCAGATACAGGGCATACAAGATAACTTCCAAGGTCCCTTATAATGCTGAGATTCTGTGGTTCTGTGACTCACAGAATCTTCAGGCCATATTCTAGCTCTGAAAATGGTAGTTCTCTGAAGGCACAGATTGTTTTGTATCTTTGTATCCCCAGCAGTGGAAACTCACATCTATGACATAGGAAACACTTAAGAAAAGCTTATTGAATTAGATTTAATGGTGGAAGAAATACATATCTTCCTTGATCAAGGAGCAAGAAAGAATAACCTTTCTGAGGTTCCCCATCTATACACTAAGTGCTCTTGAAACACCACAAGAACTGCTGGGTGGAATTTATAACAGAAAAAGAAATTCCTCTCTTTGTGGCTCCCTTGGCATTCAAAGGTTATGCTCCTTAAAGCTCTTAAATACTTGATCTTAAGATCAAGTTTAACCATGGAAACACTTTGTTGCCTCGTGTATACAATACTTGAGTCAAACTGAATGAAACATTTCACCCATTTTCCTTCTTTCCTGCCTTTTCTTTTTCATTTACCTGCAACTTTTCTTCCACTGCTATGTTGATTTCTTAATTATTTAAGACCCAGATCAAATGTCCCTCCTCTGGGAAGCCTTCCTTGATCTTTCCCAGTTTGGTGTGATGTCTCCTTCATTAATAATATAAGGGTATTCTATATTCCTTTTACACATCTACCATATTCTATTTTGTTTTAATTTATCTGAATATATATCTTATCTTCCTTTCCAGATTACAAGTACCTCAAGGCAGGGATAGTTTTAAAATTAGATTTTTATTAATATCTTTTTTTTACATCACATAGATTTTCCCCTATTTTCCTCCTCCTCCCCTCTGCTCTCATATGTTATAACAAAAATTTTTTACCAATCAATACATTAAAAGATTTGATATTATCTGCAATGTTCTGCACCTGTGGACCACGACCTCTATAACGAAGTAGAGGGAGATATCTTCTCCTATCTCATCTTTGGGGCCAAGCTGATTCTTTCCAATTTCACAACATTCAGTTTCAGTTTTCTTGTGGACTTTGTTCCTTCCATTTACATTATTGTCGTCATGTTGTACAGTATACTGTTTTCCTGGCTTTGCTGACTTCACTTTTCATCACTTCATATAATCCTTTCACTTTTTTGCAAATCCAACATGTTTGTCATTTTCATTTCAGCATAATAATATTCCATGGCATTCATGTACCACAATTTTTTGGCCATTTTCCAATTTATAAACATATATTTTGGTTCTGGTTCTTTACTATCACAAAAAGTGGTCCCTAAATATTTTGGTATATATGGACCATGAAAAAATTAAAGGTAGATCATATACTTTTCATTGCTGTGGTGCAGGACTAAAATTTTTAGCAAAAAAAAAAAAAGAGGCGATTACAAAATATAAAATTGTTAGTTTCAATTACATTAAATTTAAAAGGTTTTGCACAAATCAAATCCACAAATTTAGGATAAGAAAGGAAGTGGTAGACTGGGGGGAAATCTTTGCATCAGTTATCTCTGATGAGAGGGCAGCTAGCTGGCGCAGTGGATAGAGTGTCACACCTAGAGTCAGGAAGACCGAGTTCAAACCTGGCTTCAAACACTTACGAGCTGTGTGACCCTGGGCAAGTCACTTAACCCTGTTTGCCTCCGTTTCCTCATCTATAAAATGAACTGAAGAAGGAAATGGCAAACTACTCCAGTATCTTTGCCAAGAAACCCCCAAATGGGGTGACAGAGAGTTGGACGTGACTGAAAACGAATAAATAACAGTAACATCTAAGGTATAAAGACAACTAACAGAAATTATATAAGACTGAGAGACCTCAAGAGAGAAGCAGTGAAACTATATAAACAAACAGTCCTAAAAAATAAATTTTAAAGAATGGCAAACTATTAACAACCATAAGAAAGAATGCTCTAAATCACTAATAATACTACTGCTAATAATAGCATTTATGTAGTGCTTAAGGTTTGCAAAGCATTTTATGTTATCTCCTTTGATCCTCACAACAGCCCTGTAAAATAGGTGGTGTTATTTCCCCCATTTCACAGATAAGGTAACTGAAGCTAAGAGAATGCCTCTATCTTGGGAATTACAGTTAAATCTCAGTAACAGGAAACAGCAGCAGAAAAGACAGCAGAAAGATGTTGGCTATCTGAGACTGAGGGAAGAGCATCATTGGAATGGAAAAAGATACAGAAAGGAGACCGGGCATACTAAAGGAAAAACTCTATATTTTAATATTTCCTATATATTTCCTGTTATAATTAAGTTTTTAAAAATCCTGCTGTGGGTCTTAAAAGTATGGCAGGATCTTTAAACAATTCAAAGAAGATACTTTCCAAAGGTGGCAACCAAGGGAGGCAACTTGTATCCATATGTGTAGACCTCAAAAGAAACTGAGACTGACATAAATGGGAACCAGTGTCAAATGTGATGATATACCTTTGTTTCTTCTTTCTATTCCTTTCTAGCTCTGGTTTTCACGAGAATCTGTTACCGGTCAGATCTCTGGGTAGATTCATACATTAGCTCCAACGGGACAAGTACCAAAAAAAAAAAAAAAGAAAAAAGTGAAAAAATTATAATAAGGGCAGCTAGGTGGCACCGTGAATAGATAGTGAAGATAAGACATACTTAGATAAATAAAAAAAACAAAATAGAATAGAATAGATGTGTAAAAGGAATATAGAACACCTTTATATTACCAATAGCACCGACCCTGGATTCAGGAGGACCTGAGTTCATATCCGGCCTCAGACACTTGACACACTAGCTATGTGACCTTGGGCAAGCCATTTAATCCCAATTATCTCACCTTACCCCCTCGAGAAAAAGAAAGTACCATGTTTTTGCTCTACTTTGTATCTTCATTATCTATCACAAGGCCTGGAACGTAAGTGAGCAATAAGTGCTGGTTGACTGACTGACTAACTTGCTTTGGAGGATGCTTATGTGTCCTTAACAAGGCTAAATGTAGGAAAAATTACACTATAGGCAGAATTTCTCTTTCAGTACCTCCAATATCCCTTCTGTCTTTTCCATTCCAGTGATGCCCTTTCCTGCATCTCAGACATCCAGAACCCTCCTGTTGTCTTCTCTACCCCTGCAAAAACCTATCCTTTATTCTCAGATCATTCTTTCTTACTAAGGTATGTATGACTAATAGCAACCTAAAGCCTCCTCTTTCCCAGAAGTGTTTATGTGGCAGAACATATACTCAAAAGGGGCAGGGGAGGAGGGAGACGGCACTTATTTTGCAGACCTCCCCAGCCCTCAAAAATCATACTAAGTAAGGCCTAATCCATCTCTGGATAAGGCCAGTCCTTCTCTTACTACTGAAAAGAGATGGGAAGTGACCATGGAGGGAAATACCTATATGAATGGACACAATGTTATATGTGAGTGAAATGAAGGTCACAGAGTGCAGATTTAGAGCTGAAAGGGATATTAGAGGTGGCCTACTCTAGCCCTCTCGTTTTACAAATGAGGAGATTAAGGCCCAAAGAGGGCCTGTTTTGTGTCATTTGGGTGTGCTGCCTTAGAATACAAACTCCTGGAGGTGCAGGCCTTTCTGGGGTGCCCCTTCCATACACTAAGTGCTCTGGAAACACTGCAAGAATTTCTGGGTGGAATTTATAACAGAAAAAGAGATTCCTTTCTTTGCGGTTCCCTTGGCATTCAGAGGTTATGCTCCTCAAAGCTCTTAACTACAGCAGCTAGAGCTATAAATACGAACTAATACAGAGACAGGCATGAGGGACTGATGCTAATGCTAACCGTGAGTTAACTTGCTCCAGGAAAGGCAAAGGGGCCCCAGCTTTCTCTAGAGAGGGCTTCCCACCTGGCTCGTTAATCCTCCCTGCTCCCACAGTGGCTCTCCCATCGAGTGGATATGATTGCCTCAGTAGCAGCTTTTTGGCTACCAGACCTTATCCCGGAAAAGTCTTCTTATCCCTTGGCCGACCAAAGTTAAAACTGAGTTTGCCCTGCCTGCCCTGGCCTTGAGTTTTTGACCTTTCCGGAACCATTCAAACAGCTCCAGTTTGGTGCAGTTGTCTTGGGGAACCCTGACCAAAGGAGGGACTTTTTTTTGGTGTGCATTCCTCCTGAACATGATGATGTCATTCTGGTCCCATACCCTGGAATTCTGAAGGGAGGCCACTGGGGTTGAGTTGCAAAGGTTGAAGGACTTAAAAGGCTTAAACAAACAAATGGTCTTCATTACTGGAGAATTTAAGGAAACCAATTTCCGAAACTTTTATGGGTATAGCCCTCCTTACTCAGATGCCTAGGACTTGTTCCAGTTTACAAGGAATCTTTGGGAGAATGAGGCCACTAGTGGCCTGCTCCTTCTCATGGCATTAATTTATAGCAAAGTCGGGTTGGGTTGTTTTGGATTTGGGGTTTTTTTAAGTTGATTGTTTAATGACAGCACTATATATTGAAATGCTGCTTCTAGTTTGGAGATGAGAAGTCAATCTTTACTATTTACTATGGAAAATGAAGTAGGAAGAGGGCTGTCCTTACAGAAGGAAACTTAAAATGAGCTGGGAGTATTCTCTCTGTACCCTGAATTATTGTAGGATGGTGAAGAAACTAGGTCATCAAATATAGAGGTAGTGATTCACCAGCCAAATGGATAGAAAGTGAAGAGAATAAATGAGTCAGAAAATATTTCTATTTTCCGTAGAATAGAACAGGGCTGGACTACTCAGTGACCTGGGGAAAACACAGGCTGTTATCACTTTTATAAAGAGACCAGAAGTAACCTGTGCTATCTAGAAGCTCTGCCTAGCAGCTTGGAATTGTAGAAATTAGCTTGATCTGATCAAAACAATCATCCCACCTCTAAGCTTCAGTGTTCAAGCTTTAATTCTAGCATCCTATGGCATTTCCTACAGCTTCCATTCCAGTCTTCATTTATATTTTAACCTGATTCTCTAAGACCTGGGTTCAAGAGCATCTTTTATAATTCTGTAGAAGGGGTAATTAGGTAACACTGAGTTGCCAGGAGATTTTTTTTTTTAAATGACTGACTCTTGACATGACTGTTCTACTCCTTATGGGTCTCAGAATGGGAGAAGTAGGGTGATTCAAGGAGGAGAGTTTGCGACCAGAAAACCTGAGCTCTACCACTTACCAACTGTGTAATTTGGGACATGCCCTCTGCACCTAGATTTACCCGTCAATAAAATAATAATAATAATACCTTCACAAGGAAATTTATTTGTGGGCATTAAGACACTATATAAGCCATTACTGTATATACGCCCCAAGAATTATTTTAGAGACTGGAGAACAGTTTGGGATCAGTTCAACTAGCTTGCATTTGGTGTGGTGGCAACTGAGAGTTCTGGGAACTGAGAGCCTTCGTCTAACCCAAGGAAAGGGTTTATTTGTATAGTATTTGTCGTTGTTTTGGGGGAAGATGCTTTTCTTTTGAGTATATTATAGAATTCTGAAGTGAGTACACTAATTCTGAGTCACAAAGGTTGAAAGACTCAAAGTCATGGGATATTTGGAGCAGTAAAAGCATACTTCTTTCCTCCTGCCCCAGCATCCCAAGGCCTGTCTTAGCACCAAATGTCCGTACCAACGCCAGCTCTAGAATGGCATTAATGGTTAGCAGCAGGACTTGGTGGAAAGAGTCACAGGACCTAAGGTCAACATCCCCGCAATGTTATATAACTTTTGTGGCCTCAAATAGGTCACTTAACATAACTGAGCCTCAGTTTCCTCGTCTACAAATGAGAGCACTGGACTAGATAACATTGAAGGTCCCTTCCAGCTTTAAAGACATCAATCTATGATCATGTCCTTCTGCTCCAGATTATTCACTGGTCTTTTCCTGTCTTCTGACCCTGACTGTAGCCTACTCAGCTAGATACTAAAATAGGCAAGTATAAGGTAAAATTAAAATATAATAAGTATAATATATTAATGTAATAATACCTAATCTCACATGACATGATATATGATATAATAATTAACACAATTAATATATTATGACATGTTTATATAATATATTGTAAATATAATATAATTAATATAATATATTAATAATAATATATGACAGTAAATAAATAAAAATATAATAGAGCATATCATATATATACATAATCATATATATATATATACTAGGCTATAAGTTACGAAGAACATACTCATCTACATCAATAGATAAACTTCTTCACTGGGAGCTCTCTATACACAGGAAATTATGGGCTTGATTTTAAAAAAAATAAAGAAGTAATCTGTCAATAACGAATTTACAACATCATCAATTTGTAAACCTTGGAGGGATTTTAGAGATAGAGGAAGGGTGGGAGGGATGGAAAGGAAAGGACAAGCATTTTTATAGCTCCTATTATGTGCCAGGTCATTTTTACAGATATCTCATTTGAGCTTCTTAACAACTCGGTAAGTTAGGTGTCATTATTAACATTGTTTTTACAGATGAGGAAACTGAGGTAAACAGTAGTTAAGTGACTTGCCCAGGGTCACACAGCTAATAAGTGTCTGAGGTCAAATTTGAACTCAGGTCTTCCTGACTCTCCTCCACTCTGTCCTTTTTTCTACTATTCCACATTTGCCTCTCACACATTCTCTCTTTTTGTTGTTGTTGTTTGTTCCTTAAAGTCTTTCTCTCCCTGAAAACCTGTTCTCCTTTCCTTATGTTGTTCCAAACTATTTTTTACTTCAGAGTCTGAAGGTAGCAGCAAATAGTTCTAAATACAGACCCATTCCCTCCTCTTACTGAGCTAAAGACCTTCCACTCCGTAAGAGCTGAAGAATAAGTTCATGTTACACAAACTGCACCCTTCCCCTGGCAACAGTGTCACTACTCGTAAAAATAGCATTGCTTTTCTATGGTGCTTTAAAGATGGCAAAGTGCTTTACATCAATTGCCTCACAACAACTGATCCCCACAACCCTTTGAAGTGGCTGCTATTTTCATCCCACTTTACAGATGAGGAAACTGAGGCTCAGAGGGGTAAAAAGGACTTGTCCAGGATCACACAGCTAGTGTAGGAGGCAGTATTCAATACCAGGTGTCTTGACTCCACATCCAGTCCACTCTCTGGTACTCCATGCTGCCTCCTACTCTAGCCATGTGTCCTTTTGCTAATTTCAACTCGTTAATTTCTGTGATAATTTGGGGGGTGCGAAGGGAGGAGGGAAAGAAATAATAAACTCCTATTAGATGGAAAATAGTCTGATGCATTGTGTATTGCCTTTTACCATTAGACTAGACCCACCTCGAGGTCAAGGACTGTCTTTTTTTTCTTATTAGTGCTTATCACACTGCTTGAAACATAGTAGACACTTAACAAACGTGTATTGACAATTAACTATGGAAAATGAATACAAATATGAAAGGTCATTGATTGAGCAATGAAGAGTTTCAAAGACTCCACTATCTTGTTCACATTCTTCCTTGACAATCTTCAGTAAAAAATGGAAGATGAGGGGTGGCTAGGTGGTGCAGTGAATAGAGCACTGGCCCTGGAGTCAGGAGGACCTGAGCTCAAATGTGGCCTCAAACACTTAACACTTACTAGCTGTGTGACCTTGGGCAAGTCACTTAACCCAATTGCCCTTCCAAAAAGCAAAAAAAAAAAAAAGGAAGGGGTGTGTGTGTGTGTGTGTGTGTGTGTGTGTGTGTGTGTGTGTGTGAGAGAGAGAGAGAGAGAGAGAGAGAGAGAGAGAAAGAGAGTGAGTATTTGAGTGTGTTTAAGAGAGCTGATGTTTTCCATAATACAGTAAAATTTGTTTCAGTAATTCCTTTTTACTTACCTACTCCCCCCACCCCCCATGGGACTGAAATACCAGTGTCTTTATGAGCATATCAACACTACCACCAAGAATTTCTTGTATATCGTAAACACCAAGAGTGATATTCGTAGAGTCACTCTGCAAGTGGTAATCACAGGATAAAAGGCCCTTGGGAGGAATGAGATTCTGCAGCTGGCTTTAACTTTTTTTTTATTACATTTCATTTTCACCAGAACTAAATCTACCTGTGCAGCAAAACTTTCTGACCACAAAACCCAGGGACATGGGGTAGGGGCAAAGGGAAAGAAGGGAGAGGAGGAGGAACAAGTTAGCTAAAGACAGAATTGAAGTGACAAAAGTCAAAGAACATTGTTGGCATCTAGCTAGTCACATTGGACGTTGTGACAGATAGCCTGTTGTATTAAAGAAATAACATATATAATATTCCTTTGCTCTAAAGAGTATTCCTTTTCCTTGTGACAGTCTTAGGAAGAATCATTCACCCGCTTGTTCAGGTTGAATAAGTATCCTGGAAAAGTAGAAGAGTCCAAGAGCCTTGGTTCTGATACCACTTTTTACACTTATTAACTTTATTTAATATCAAAGGGCCCAGGCCTGTGATTTCATTAATTAACATAGGGTACTCTAGGATTAGGAAGCTCTCTCAACCAATATAGATTAGATACTTCTCTGCAACTGGCTTAAAGCATCGAGTCACACAGCCAAAAGGAGCCAGAAGCAAGACTTGAGCCCCAGTCTTCCTTGCTTTCAAGTCAACTCTCTATCCACTATGTCATACTGCTTTTCCCCGGCTTTGTGACCATGGGGAAATGTGAATTCAAATCAAACCTCTTCCACCTACTAGCTATGTGAGCTTGAAGAAGCTTCTCCTCTCTAGTCTTCCATTTCTTTGTCTCTGAAATGATAGGATTGATGTCTACATGGTTTCTAGTAGGATTGTGTTTTGGGAGATAGGGTCAAAGAAAACATATATGTGTGGACTGAACTTATTAACAAGTTTGCTATACTAATTCTATTTTGGGGGGAAGGAGAGTCATGTGGCATTGTGTGACCTCCAAGGTAAGTGAATAACAAAACTTCAGAAAGGACATTCTAGTTAACATTTTGCTAGGCCGTTGCTTACCAAAATGGATTGTTCAGAGGCAAACTCCCTTATGATGGATCACCTTTCAAAGGTGCTATTCAGATTGTCTGAGTCTTATGGAGCAATTATCAGAGGGCAGTTTTGGTGTAATGCTTCAATACCAGTTGTCTTCCACACTTCCCTCTAACCTCCCACAACACACTCAAGGATTCCTTGAGGACCTTTCTCAACATCTGGGTTCCCTTCATACAAACCATTCTTAATGCATCCTGAAATCCACACTCATGTATTCATGGAAATCTTTCCAGTGCATACTGTAGGAAGTGATCTGTGATCTTTGGAAGTGTCTAGGTTCGTCTCTCCCAAAGGACTACCCCAGCAAAGCAGCCTTGGCCAACAATCCCTTCTCAACATCCACCCTCCCACCCCCAACACATGATCTTTTTTTTGTCTTCTAATGACAGAGAAAATACCACTTCCAGTAATGAGAAATCCTCATCCTTCCCCCCATATAACCTCTCCAGATTTCCAAGGGGGCTTTTTCTGACCTTTTATGGCCTGGAACCAAGCAAAGCCCTTGCTAAATTGAACTTGTGACAGAGGAATGTGGTTGATAAGGGGTCTGTGGGCTCATGGGGCACCTGGGACCCTTTGCAGGTCTGAGGAACTTTGTGAACTAGCAGCAGGAGGCAGGAGCTGTAGGAGGTGTTTCACCTCCCCAGTTTCAGGTCTGTCACCCATGACTAATTCTTCTGTTGTTAAGTTAGAACATGTGAACCCCTGCAGGGGAGCACTTCAGGGGAACACCCCCAACCAATATATTTTTCCTCTACCTTCAGTGACACTTTTCTTGTGCAACTTTTATACTAGGCATTGCCTGCCTGTTTTTCCTAAAGCAGAGTATGCCTCTTTATTGTTTCCTGTTCTTTATGAAACAGCAGGCACCCCCTTTCCCTTGGATATGCACTGGGGACTTTAGTGCACGCAGAGCAAAGTAATTATGACAATCCTTGAAGAAGGGGCAAAAAAATGGGAGGGGTGAAATAGAATTACAACCCAGAACATTTTCATGATCCTCTCATCTACTCTGCTGGCCACAGTATGGAAGGAGTTGTACAAGTTAATCAGTGTGAGTGAAGGGATGACCATGATGAGAATGAGAAGAAGGAACAAGGGTAGGAGAAAATTAGGCTAAGCAGGTAGGAAGAAGACTTTGTTTTCTTGCTTCCTCCAGGATATACAGACTGGATATTTGGGGGGAGGGAGAATCCGAGATTTAGGATGGGGGAAAAAATACATCTTTATTTTCACTGACCTCCAAGTGAATTTGTGTATTTCTTTCCTTTATTTAAAAGCATGATTCAAAAAGAGCTCCATAGAATTCTCCAGAATGCCAAAGTAGCCCACAACACACACACACACATATGTACACACACACAGAAAATATTTAAAAAATAAAAATCTTACTTACTATCTACGTTCTTCTATTATAAACCATGTAGATTGAAGGACACTTCATTTCATTTTCTCTGGACCTGACTTTCCTCATCTGTGCATGGATAGAGTTCTGGCTTGAAGTCAGGAGGTCTTGGGTTCAAATTCCACCTCAGACATCTACTAAATTTGAGACCCCAGAGCAAGTCATTTATTCTCTCAGTCTATTGCATCATCTAAAAACTGGGGACAATAATAATTGTAGCACTTGTCTCACAAGGCTGTTGTGAAGCTCAAATATAAGAATGTGTTACTATCGTTGTTGTTTCAGTCATGTCTGACTCTACATGATCTCATTTGGGCTTTCTTGGCAAACGTACTGGAGGGGTTTGACATTTCCTTCTTCAGCTCATTTTACAGATGAGGAAACTGAGGCAAATACGGTTAAGTGACTTGCCCAGGGTCACATAGCTAGTGAGTTTCTGCAGTCAAATTTGAACTCAGATCTTCCTAAATCCAGGCCTGGAGCTCTATCCACTGTGCCATTTAGCCATCCTTCTATTACTACTTACTACTACTACTAAAATTAAAAAAGATAGTTGATCCCTAAGGTCCCTTCCAACTCCAAATCCTACAGTCTAATTTTCTGAAACTGGGGCTCCAGGCCCCTGGGCATCAAGCTATAGACTGACTGCTAAGCAATCATTTGGGAGGTACATTCATAAGCTTAACTCTGCTGTGGTAATGAACAAAGCAAGGGAGAACATTTCACAGTTAGTCTGCAGCTTTATGGAAGAACACCTTGGCCTCCCAGAAACACTTGCCTGGAACTTTTTCTGGGACATCTGCCCACTTACCCTGAATAGGTCATCAGACACCAGTAGCTTCCTGGGGAGAACGAGATGTCTGGTCACTTTAACGATTAAGTGATTTGGCATGTTCCAGAAGGACAGGAGATCCTAGTTTGATCCGCTTCCCAGTGGAAAATATTAGCAAATATTTTGGAGGGCTCCGTTCTCATTTGGGCTCAACAAAAACTTCAACAGAAATGTTCAGGTTGAGATGAAGTATAAGGGAAAACAATAATCGAGGAAGGACTGAGGCAGAGATTCACATTTCTCTCAGATTTCTTAAGAGACCAGGAAGATAAACACAAATTATTATTTATCGTACATGGTATTTATTTGCAAGCAATAGCTCAGTCTGCCTGACAAACTTTGGTTTGTGATTTTTTAAGGTGTAACGTTTCATACCCCAAATACATCCCATATGCACAAACACATTCCGCTAGGCTCTCAGGCATCTGACTCATCAGTTCTTTGTCTGCGTGTTACTCAGATCACTAACGCCAGTGGGTTGGGCTCTTCTTGGGCCAACTTCAGCATCAGATGAAGGTTTTGCTTCCTGCTCACCTGAGACACAGACTCTAGCAGCTATTGGCCCTGAACCCAAAGGAACCTTTCCACCACAGTGTTGAGAGCACTGTCCCTGAGAGCTAAGAGCTGGGAACTATCCTCCCAGGGCTGTGGGGCATCTACCTACTTCTAACCTCAGGAGGGAGGCTACTACAAAGAGGAGCACTCTCTTATTATGTGTCTGTGTTGTTATGCTTCTTTTAATCACAGGGTTGGCTGCACACATGGGCCTCCATTTAGCTGAAGAGTGTATTTTCCAGGAGTTGACCTGTATAATTCCCCCACTTTGATGGAAGGCATATAGGCAACATTTCGTACACACAATCCAAAGGAGTCCAAAGATTACAACTGGGTGGGAAATGAAGCCAAAGTTACCTCAGCCATTTAGCACACACAATGGGTGAAGCTCCCATTACCTTTTTCTTGTGTGGTTTCTCATTACAGGCTCTCACCATCTTGCTTCAGGTTGTATCATGTCCATCACATCAGTCTACCTATAGTTTTCCTTACTGCCAGCATGTGGTATCCAACATCCCCTTTTGCTCCTCGACCTAATTTCTGAGAAGTCAGTAGCTTCAATTTAACATCATAGTATTTAGACCTGGAAGGAACCTTAGAAATCATCTGATCAATACTCCTCATTTTAGAGATGAATATACTGAGGCTCAGAGAGATGAAATCCAAGGTCACACAGGTAGTGAATGAGTAGCAAGGCCAGGATTCAAATCAAGGACTTCTGACTCCCAAACTGGTGCTCTTTCCAGCATACTGCTGCTTCTCCTGTATGATTACTTTTGTTTCTGTTTCAATTTGAGGAGTAAGGTCAGGTCACGTGGCTGGTGGAATGACCTGCACATTTAGGAAGATCAAAGTGGAAAACGAGAAGAAAGGAGCAGCATTTTGTCACCCCTGAAAACTACCTCGCGTACTGGGCTGCTTTGGGGGTGCCTCTCAATCTTGCTGCAGAAGCTTCTCCTTTCACCCAGCAGGATGAGCACAGTCCCAGCTTTGCAGCCAATGGGCAGACCTTGGTAGCTAAAGCCTCCTTGCAAGCAAGTTCAGAAGACCCCCAGTTTATCCTCAGTCCCCCTACAGACCATTCCTGTCATTTCTTTCCTATAAGAAAACTTGCTTCTAGGAAAGGCTTTATATTAGTAATTTATATTTTGGTATAAATTTAAGTCAATATGCCAGGCTCCGAAGGGTGCTTGCCTTTTAAACTTCATATTTAACTGGGGTGAATTGTTTTGTCCCTGGTAAAAGAATTCCAGTCGTCAGCCAGGAAACAGAGGAGGTTTTATGTTTGTTTGTTTGTTTTTGGTTTTGGCCTTCCTCAAAGTCCTTGAAATCCCACCAGATATTCATCCCCAATCTGACAGTCACAGGCTGCCAGTTCTCCCAGAATCCTGAGGGGTCCTGACTTGACCCTCAGAACGAAAATTATTGGGGCAGAAAATCTTGCCAGACTTCTGTAGACAACACTGAGCCTAAAACCTGGATATGAACCATTTACTTTACTTCTTGATTGTTTTCCTCAGAAGGGTCTCAGTTTTCTCATTTGTAAATAATCACGATAATAACAATAATGTCATTGTCATCATGGCATTTCACTAGATAATGTCGGAGTTCTCTTCAGTTTTAAATCTTCTAAACCTAACGTCTTTATCCATGCTGTCTGTTTGTTCTAGGGCAGTTAGATGAGGTGGTGGATAAAGCACCAGACCTGGAATCAGGAAAACCTGAATTCAAATCCGACCTCAGACACTTCCTAGCTATGTGGCCCTGGGCTAGTCACTTAGCCCTGTTTGCCTCAGTTTCCTCATCTGTCAAATAACAAAGCACTTCAATATCTTTGCCAAGAAAACTTCAAATGGGGTCATGGAAAGTCAGACTTCTAAAATGATTGAACAATGACAAAAATCTGTTCTGGCTTGACAGTTTCATGGTGCGAGTTAGCATGGTATGATAGATAAAGTGAGGATCTTGGAATCAAGAAGTTCTGGATCTGAATCCTGCCTCTGAAATTTGCTAGCTCTGTGACTCACCACAGATAAATCTCCTAACCCCTCTGAGACTCTATTGCCCTTTTGGGTAATCTTCAATTTTAACTTTCTGGAGGGTACAATGTTCCAGTATTTGTAATCATAGGACCCCAGAAAATACTGGTATTAGAAGAATAGGTTTTTGTTTCAGAAAAAAGCTTGGGGTTATTAAAAGAACTTTGTAATTCACTAAAAATAATCTAATCCATTCTCCTCCTGCTCAATTCTGTCCATTTGCAGAGTCTGTCCCTATACTGGCAAACTCTATAGGTTGTCCTATGGAGGTAAAAAGGCAGTGTTGGGTGTGATCAGGCTATAATACATTACAGAATAGGAATTATGAAGAAGTAAAAGGCATAATCAGAGAAATGTATATGAGATAAAGAAGATAGATTGGTCTCCTGATGAGAGCAAAGGATAACCAATGAGTAGCCTGTCTGTTCCATCGGCATTCTTCTGATGTCAAGATAAAGCAGTTAAGGCCTATCTTAGGTAAACCTCTCTTCCCTGCGTGAAATTGTGGAAGAACGTGGACAAGAGTCTTCCAAGATAAGCTAGAATGATTGAGTTGTAATCTGTATCACTAGAATCTTGGGCTAAATCTAATAAGATGAAATTTAATAAGGAAAAACGTAAAATGAACTTCACAGAGACAAAATGGACAAGATATAAGATCATCAGATTTAGAACTTTAAGAAGTCTTAGAGACCACATACTCTAAGCCCTTCATTTTATAGGTAAGGAACTAAGGCCCAGAAAAGTAAAGAGACTTGTCCAGGATTGACCACACAACAATGCATCTGGATATATTTGCAATCTAATTCAACAGTGAGATGTGGCAACTCAGGAAGCTAATGTAGTCTGCATTAAGAAGGGCATACTGTTCTGGATGAGGGAAGTGACAGACCCACCACAATCTACCCTAGCTTTTTGGAATATTATAAACATACTGGATATTCCATTTAGAAATGACCTTATAACCTAGATAGCATAAAAAAGAGTGTAATCAGGATGAGAAAAGTCCTAAACTTCTTGCCACATAAATATTGGTTATAGGAATACATAAAGAAGATAATGAGGTGGTGATGATGATGCAGATCATTTAATACAAATATCCTTAAAGGAACTCTTGATGTTAAATTGGGGAAGGAGAGACATTTAGGGGACATTATGTGTCTTCAATCATTTGAAGAGCAATCTTGTAAAAGAGGGATTTTACTTGTTTAGTGTCATCCCACAGAGCAGAAATAGAACCAAAGTCTTCCTAGTTACATAGAGGTATATTTCAGCAAGTAACAGTAGAACTTCCTAATAATTTAGAGATAGTCAAATGTAATACGTAGAGTGTCCTTAAAATATTGCCCCTAGAAAGCTACCACAGTTTCAAAGTACTTCATAGATTAACACCAACTTAAAAAGTAAAAAAAAAAAAACCCACATATAATTCATGAGCCCCCATCAGTGTATTTACTTTTTCTAGGCCAACCAAACAATATATTAGTTCAAAGCAAAAGATATTTAATTAAAGAGCATGACAAAATGAGCGCCAAAATATCTTCTCCTGTATGCACAAGGTATACTCTACCACTGGTTGCCACTCTACTACTAAAAAAGACAACGGATTATACATTCATAGGATCACAGATGGAAAGACCTTAGGCTATCTAGTCCAACAATTTATGTTACAAATGAGACCTTTTAATGCACATGGAATATGTATAACCAAAGAACACGGATAGGAGGGTACAAGCATAGTGGATATATGACACCAAAAAATGTGTAAATGTGCACACATGTGGCAAACATGCGGAAATGGAATACATAACTGGGGCAACTCTCACCCCTGACCTCAGAGTCATTGATATTCTCCAATGATATCATCATGTTCTCTGCTGAGCATTTCTGATCTCCTTTCTGATGTTCTCTTCTGACAGTCTCCACTCTCCCTTGGATATTTCCCTGAGTTGTTGCCTTCTGCTGGTTGTCACCTTTAATAAGATTTCCTTGCTAAGCTACTGCCATATTCAAGTCTTCCACTACAATGTGACATTTTCCCTTGAAAATGAAGGAATCTGTTAGCAATTCATCTTGATAATGTCAGGGGATACCATTAGCTCTTTATGATACAGTCACTACCTAGGTAGATAGGGAAGCATTTGGACAAATATCTGTTTTTTTAACTCCTTTTTTTTTCCTGTTAGAGTTCCATAGCCTAAACTTTTATCTGGATTAAGTATTTCCTGGTATTACTTATCATATCCCTGAGTCACCACTCTAGGATCTCTTCAAATGATCCTGGTAGCCTCAACTTAGCAAAACTGCAAAGAAGCTGGGTGTAACTGAAGCATGGTTTCCATGCCAATCAATTCAGTAAAAGGATCAGATGGAACTCACCAAAGGAGGAGACCCTGATTCTCAGCAGCAACCGAGATCTTTGCATTTCCTTCACAAAAATGGAATACCTTACCTCAAAAGATTATGTTTCCACATCACTGAGCAATGTGGCTGACCCCTTGTCAGGAATTTTGTGGAGGAGATTCATGCTTTGGGTAAAGGAGAGATTTGATGACTTTTGAGATGCCTTCCAATTCTGCAATTATATAATTCTATAGGCCCTGGTCTCTGAAGACATGGCTTCCCATAATTTTGAGCACCTGGTACTGCTATTTAATGCCTTAATATGTAAATTGTTAAATCTGAATGCTTTACAAAACACACAGACTGGAAGAAATGTTAGGGTTATTAATAAGATAAATTTATTTTATGTTTTCTTACATTTGTTATTATAATAGTTTTTTTCATATAATAGCATAGGTGTAGGAGGAAAGAAAACTATGACTGTTCAACAGAGTTCTCATTTAAATAGCTAGTGTGGTTTCTGAGGTTTTCACACTGCTAACATCAGAGATGAATGGAGTGCTGTACAGATTCACACCTCTGCTCAGTTTCTTTGCAGTAGATGATTTCCTCAAAACTGGGCTAAAAAGAGATAGCTTTGTGATAAAAAAAAAAAGAAACAAAAATACATTTTGTATTTTAAAATAGAAAGCTCTCATTATAAACCTTTAGGAGAGGAAAGAGAAAGAAAGGTGAGATGAAATTACAGGAGAAGAATGGAGAGGAAGAGAGGGAAAAAGAAGAAATGAGGAGAAAGGGAAGAAAGAAGGAAAGGATGGCGGGAGAAGAAGAGAAGTAAAAAGAGATGGAAGAAAAAGATGAAAGGGAAGAAAGAGAAAGAAGCAAGGAAGTTCTAAGGAAGAGAGGGAAAGGGGAAGACAAAACTTAAAATCACATAGGCTAATAGGCAATGTATAGTTCAAGGACCTAATATGTATATTTATTTTGATAAGTGATCTATTGAGGTTTCAACCTACAAACCAAATGACAAGGGCAAAAGCAGCCAAATTTCAGAGTAATTTTAGCCAGGGTTGACTATTGTGAGCATGCATGACCTTATGCTAGCACCATCTTCTGAGCTACAGGAAAACAAACCAAGCTAAGAAGCCATTTTACATATGACATGAAATTCTCACAAGGCAAACTGAAAAAAATAACACTAATGACTCATTATAAGTGAGTCATTAGTGTTATCAAGAGGTCATAGTCATCAAATATTTAAACCCCTTTTTTCCCTATATTTAAGGAGCACTGAGACTCAGCACACTCATTCCTCTCACAAACTGTTCTTTATCTTTCCTTTCTTTCACACCCGTCCTCCTATTCTCTTATTTAAGATGATTAGTTATCCTCTACCAAATGTGCCTCTTATGGTGAAGTGTATGTGTATATATCTAAATTATATACACATATATGCATATACATATATGTATATAAGTTATACAATGTTTTGTTATAGCTTAATTGTCTTGGATCAGTTGCTAATAAGTAAATTAGATGTTCTTCTCATTCTTCTAGAATAGATGAAAGGTGAATCTGGGTGTTAGAAAGTTGTTAGAAAAAAATGGTTTTTTGGGTAGCTGTTTTTGTTTTTGTGGAGCGAAAGTTCAACCCCAGGAGAGACATGCTTCATAGACGGTCAGAGGACCTCTGGTGGTGTCTCAGTTTGGATAGAGAGTAGGAAAAGTGGTTACCAGAGGAGTAATATTTTTCTGGTTATAAAAAGAGTGAAGCTTGACATGAATTAGAAATAGAAGTTGGTTAGAGCTAAAAAGAAAACACAGGTTTCTCAATGGACCAGGTCAAAGTTCCTCTTGACCAGAAATGAGCTGGATTTGTTGCTTGAACTGAGGTCTAGTTCTAGACCCAAGGAAGTTCAATGCTTTCTGTCACTGAACAAAGCTTGTCTTGATATTTATTCCATATGGCTTTCAATATTCACCTTTACACACACACAAATATACATATATGCTATATATGTGTGTGTGTGTGTGTTTTATATGTGTTGCTTTCATTATTCACCTTTATATATATATATATACACAATATTTATATACATACATATATATACACATACATACATATATATTATGTGTGAAATAAGGAGGTTGGAATAACTGGTCTCTAAGGTCCTTTCCAGCTCTGTATATTAAAAAAAGACAATAGGAGGAAAAAAATACATATTTATTTAGTACCATCTGTGAAAGTGTGCCTCACTGTTCATTCAAAGACAGTATTAATTCTAGTCACCTTTTACTCACCCTAGAGTAGAAAAGAGCTTAAAATTTAGTCTTAAGATTTTATCTAGGGAAAATATTACTTAAGGTAATCCAAATCACCGTATCTTGATGCTATCTATGATTACTAAGCAATTTATTATTTATTTGATTTCCAAGTAAATTTCACTACTTCAAAAGGAATGAATTGACCTGACCCAATGAGCAATCCAGAGACTTCAACAGTCATAATTGTCGTAAATTAATAAATCAGTCATCTGTTCTTAAACCAGCTTCTGACAAGTTTGGTTTCCTTTTAGCCCAATAATCTCTAAATCAACAGGTAAAATTGATTACATAGAGTTGAGGACCAGACCCTCACCCTGGAGTGATCCTGCTATAATATTCCTATTTTATGAAACCTGAGCAGTCAGAGAGCCTCTCTTGAACACCACTACTTAAAAGATGTGTTATTAGTGCTCTTTTTTACATTGCTATTATTTTTCAGTAGCTCCCCCCCACAAACAGAAACCTCTCTCATAATGAATAATTTGTTCAGTCATTTTCAGTTGTGTCTAACTCTTTTGAGGTTTTCTTGGCAAAGATACTGGAGTGGTTGACCATTTCCTTCTCCAGCTCACTTCACAGATGAGGAAACTGAACCAAACAGGGTGAAGTGACTTGTCGAGGATCATAGAGCTAATAAGTGTTTGACATGAGATTTGAGCTCAGGAAGACAAGTCTTTCTGACTCCAGGTCCAGCACTCTATCCACTGTGCCATCTAACTGTCCCATAATGGGTAATGTAATACCCATTGTATGTATGTAATATATGTATATAATACATAATTACAATTAAGCAAAACAAAGACCCATTGGTCATATCTGACAGTGTATGCCTCATTCTATACCTGTAGTCTACCACCTCTCTAGTGAGAAGAGAGAGACACCCTTCATCATGGATCTTCCGGAATAGAGACTGATCAGTGCCTTAATCAGAGTTTTGCTATCTTAATGCGGTTTTCCTTTTCTGTATATAGTTTGAAATGCAGTAATACCAACCATCTTTTGTTCCTCCTCTTTTTTTTTAATTTCCCTAGGGATTCTTGGCCTTTTTTCCTCCCAAATGAATTTCATCATTTTCATCTAGTTATGTAAAGTAACTCCTTGGCAGCCTGATATGGCTAAATTAATTTAGTTCATTCTATCATGTTTATTATATTGACAAAAGTAATCTAATAATAATAAAAATCTCTCCCATTATTTAAATATTCTCTTGTTTCTGAAAAGATAATTTTATCTTTGGATTTATATAAACCTTGAGTATGTCTTGGTAGGTTAACTCCCAGATATTTCATGTATTTTGTCGTTGTTTTCAGTGTTTTCCTTGATGGGTGTTATAAATATACAGAAAGGCAGATAGCTTTTGCAGTCTCGTTTTGTATCCTGCTATTGATGTAGCTATTAACATTTTGATTAAATTATTCATTGAATCATTGAGATTCTCCAAGTAAACCATCATATCTTCTGCAAGTATAAATAATTTTTCTTGGCTTCCTGTCCCAATCTAGTCTCCTGTTTACTTATTATGTTTTCACCATTATATGCTTTTTTCAACTGAGTTAAGAATGAAGTTCATGAGTGCTTCTTCCCCCACCTACACCTTTAAGTATGAATAATCTTCTCCTAATGGTGAAAGAAAATAACCTACCCCCTCCTTTTTCTCATTCCCCCCTTAAGATATGTCTTTTTTGAACAGCTGTGCCCTTAGCTTTTCCCCTTTGTTACATTACTGACCCTGAGAGGCAATGGAATTCTAAAGGGACTTTAACATTCTCTTACCGCAATTCAGGATATTAGCACTGACCAGCACTTCAGCCTTTCAAGTTATTTAAACTTGCTTACTTTTTTTAGGTTGCTTCTGTCTGCTATATTTACCTTTTTTGAACAGGAATGCTTGACTATCGCAAATTCTATTAAAAGTAAGTAAAGGTTCTAGCTCAGTTTTTTGCTGGATAAATTATTCTGGGGTATAAGGTCTCCTTCCTTTGTCCTTTGGTGTGGCACTTTTCTTTCCTTTCTCATATTAGATACATAATCCTGTGTGTTACTAACTCCTTAATACATGATCTGTTCTTTCCTAACATTTATCATACATTTTCTTTGACTTGGTAACTCTGGAGTTTGGTGATCACATTTCTTGAGGATGTTAAATTTATGGTTTCTTTTTGGAGGTGATGTGTGGGTTCTATTTTCACTTTGCCCTTTGGTTCATACTTTTGGGAAATTTCCATTTGACTCCTGGAAGTATAGTATCCAGGTTATTGTTTTTTTGTCATGCTTTTCTTGAAGCCAGATGATTCTTATATAGCTCTCCAAACCCCATTTTCCAGTTCATTTGTTTTTGATAGTAGATGTTTCACATATTTTTCCCAGTTTTCTTACATTTCTTATTATATCATTGAATTTTTGAAATCTGTTTACTGTATTTTTTTTCCTGATGTATCAGCTACTTTACTAAGGTTTTCTACTTTTCCTTTTAAGATTTTTTTTAATTTTTTTTTATAAAGGGTAGCAATTTCGTGCTTTCTCCCTTTGTTTCTTTTATTGGTTCTTTCAGACCACTGTTCATAGACAACCCATTACTAAGAGTCATTGCAAGATCATTGGAAATCTCTTAAATCATAGTCTTTCTTCATTGTATTGGGAGTTCGTCTACGCTTGTTCAGTTCCTCAGTCTCTTCTGTTTTTTCTTCCTCCTCTATCTCTTCTCAATGTAGTCTTCTTAGTTTTCCCCTGTTGAGAGTTGAAGGGCTGCAATTAAATTTTGACAGAGGGGGAATTCCAGCAGGGATGACTGGTGAAGGTTCTCCCTTCCTGCCATGGTTACCAAACTTCTCTCCCTTTTACAGTTGCTAGAGTCACAGCCATGTGGAGCTCTCAGTTCTCAGACAGACCTTAAGGTCAAGGGTAGGGCAGTGAACAAGGATCCAATAGATGCCATTCAGAACCCTCTGTCTCCAACATGGAGTCCCTAACCTTTAGAGGCCTCCAACTTCAGGATGAACCATTCAGTTCTCAACTCAGCTTTTAGTGTAGTAGGGTGGGAGTAGGGAAAATGGAATGTTGTGATCAATAATATAGCCTTTGATGTTGAGGTGAAAAGCAGGGAGGGTTTTTTTTAATCTCTTTAGTTATTGATCTATTGCTTCATTTGGTCCATTTTTTTCCTGTTTGGGGGAGGGGCTATTAGTAGAGAGATCTAGAACTTTTACTATACCACCTTGGCCTGGATTGACACTATTTTTTGGCTATAGCATATGTGTTGGAAAATGCTTTAAAAGTTTCATGTGTTATCTAGGGGAATAGTGAATATATCATCCCAGCTGGAGTGAAGATTTTACATAGAGGAAGGAGTTGGAGATAAAGTTGGAAAAGTAAATTGGGGCCAGGTTGTGAAAATCAGGCTAACGAGTTTGGATCATATCTTCTAGGCAATAAGAGTCTTGTGTCTTCTGCCCCTGCTCCTAGGTCAGTCCAGAGCCAAGACCTGGCACACACTGAGGCTGGTAGTACCCCATGTTGCAAGATCTGGCTGCTACTTCTTCCTTTTCTCCTTTTCTTGTTCCTTCTCTTATTCCTCCTCTTTCCTTTTTCTTCCTCCCCCTCCTCCTCCTTCTTCTTCTAGCAAAAAAAGCAGGCAAAAGCTCTGGCAAAAAAAGTCCACACTCAACGAAAGACCACAGGTATTGAGTTTCCCATGAAGAGCTAGGATTTGGGTATCAAGGACCCTGTGCCAAGCAGAGGAGCCAAAAGGCAGGAGGCTACGTCCATACCAGAAAAAGGAGTAAATACCAGAGTATCTTTGCATTCAAAGGACAGGCAGATCCAGGCCAATCAACCAACAAATCTTTATTAAGTACCTGCGTTGACATTATGGGCCCTAAAAGTTCAAAAACCAAAAAATCTCGCCCAGTAAGTTTTATAATAAACGTTTGTTAACTAACTGACTGCCCTCAAAGGGCTTACATTTCATGAAGGGAAACAACATCTATACATATGCTAATATAAAAGTTTTATTGAAAAAATTGATTTTTTTGGTAAGAACAATTTTTCTGTCAAAGTGAACCAATTATATCAAAGAAGTAATTTATTTTTCATTAAGAAAGTCTATTTCTTGAAGTAGTCATCCACAGGCAATCTCAGAATCTACATCAGCACTTTATCTGGACAAATTTGATCATACCAGAAATCACGGGTTTCCTCCTTCTCTAACTGCTGTATTCTTGGAGAACCTGAGCCATGGAGAACAAAGAATTTGAAAGAAAGTGAAAGAAGAGAAAGTGGAGTGACTGTAGAAGGTTTTCTCAAGGAGTCTAGCCACAAAGGCTTCCTCTCTAAGGTAAAGAGGGCCCTTGTTCTGTTTGGACCCTGGTTTGCTCTCATTAACCAGTGTTCCCCATTCTCAGGGGTTTAAACAAGAAGAATTTGTCCTAAATTAGGAGAGATTCAACTTGAACAAAAGGAAAAATTTCTTGAGTCTCAGGACAGCAGAGCTATGGGATAATTGTAGAGTCTTCATTCCTGGAAAATTTTCAAGGTCACAACAAGATCCCAAGAGATCACAGGATCATAGATTTAGAATTGTAAGAGATGCTCAAGGCCATCAAATTCAATGCCCTTAGGAGAGACTCAGAGGAGTTAAGAGACTTACTTACCCAAGGTTATATAGTTAGTAAATGTTGAAGGCAGGGTTGGAACTCAAGTCCAAGTGGAGAGAGGGCCCACACAAAACACAGAGCAGGGCATCAAAGGTGACCCTACAAAGGTAGGGTCATAGAAGGGTAGGTGATCAACCCATTTTAAGAGTATATAAATGTAAGCAAGGTCAAGATGAAATGTTCCAAGTCCATGCAAATATCAGCAATCAGGAGATGCTCAGGCATTTGGGGAACTATAAACTGAATGAGCTCTCCCACAGATAAATCCTCAAATGGCCCTAGGGAGAGCCATAAGAAAAACAGGACTAACACCACACCCTGCCTACCAAGAAATTTTCCATGTGCAAGAATTATTTGTAGCTTAGAGGAATGGGGATCTATCTTTGGTGCTCCTTTCCCTTGCACCAAAAACAGCCATCCTTTTGGGTCAGGTTTTGGACAAAGTTTTGGAGAGTCTCACTGTTTATATTGAAACAAGGGCTGGTTTGTTGCTATGCCCCCAGGGAGCCTCAGGCCTGAGTACACTTTCAGGGCTGAAGTAATAAACAGTCTTTTATGATTCCAACTCTTTCCCTGTTCTCACCTGTTTTTTCCACACAGTGAATAGAGGTTGCTTGTCAGACATGATGACGGTTCAATCTGATGAGGTCCAACTTCGATGGAGGCCAATCCCCTCCAGGCCTCCTTCTGAAGGGACCAAGGCCATTTGAAATTTTTTCCCTAATACTTGAGCCTCTGAAAGAAAGCCAACAAATTGTATTTGGCCTGTCAGCCTGAGAAACTAAAGTGAGTCTAAATGAGTAAAGTGTCAAATCGTCAACAAAGCTTTTATTCAGTGCACTGAAGTGACCAATAGTATTTATTGTTTTCCCGAATGATAAGAGAATCCACAACCGAGAAGTAATGCTAATAGGAGACTTGGATAGATTACAAGTTCCTAGAGGTGGTATCTTCTTTTCCTCCTTCAGGATACAAAATTGAGAGAGCCAGCTCACGATGAAGAGGAAGGGCAACACTGAGCTTCCTGAGGGGGACTTGCAAGGTTTCAGGCTTTTTATTTTCCAGGTTGGTAGCTGATGGATTGTTTTGTTAAGAGTTTAATGAACTCATTACTTAGTAACTACCACAGTAACTAGGTATGTGACAAAGAGATAGATCTCCATCACCAATTGGCAAGAGGAATATAAATTGTGTAGCCCAACTTGGGAAAATAAAATTACTAAGGAAGATGAAAGGAATTTTCCGTATGCAATTATTTAAAAGACCTCTACTTTGTTGGAGCTCAGGGGTTTGTTGCTGGTGGAATTGTACCTTAAAATTACGGAATTTTAGACAAGTAAGAAAGAGAGTTTAGGTTAGTCAAGTCAACCGACAAGCATTTATTAAGTTGCCTACTATGTGCCAGACACTATGTACTGGGGATCCAAAGAGAGGCAAAAGACAGTCCCTGCTCTCAAGGAGCTTACAGTCTAAGACAACATGAAAACGACTGGGTACAAACAAATTATGTACAGATTAAAAGGAAATAATCAATGAAGGGAAAACACTAGAATCAAAAGGAATTGGGAAAGGCTTCCTGGAGAAGGTAGGATTTTATCTGAGACCATATCCAAACTCCTCATTTCACAGGTAAAGAAAGTAAGACTCAGGAAAGTTAGGTGAGTTCTGTGGATTATACAGGTCCATGGGAAAAATTTCAACTCCCCAGTGACCTTGAGTGCTTCTTCTTAACAAAGAAGCATCACCCTTAGGATAGTAATATAAGTCTAAGGAATTATATAGTTGTCTGAGCAAATTAGAACTCACTGGAAGGAAGGTGCTGATTTACCTCGGTAATAACAAGTGCTTTGCCTTTGAGGGTTAGGGCACCTTGACCTTAAGGTAATGCTCTATGTCCAGAGAATTGTTGTTGTTGCTGTTTGTTCTTAGTTCTGGAAGAGGACCATGAAGTCAGGGAGGTGATACCCTAACACGCAAGTGAATTGGATTTAAGTGAGGCATGGCTGTGCAAAGTCACTAGCCTCTCTTTCTCCTCCAGAGTTGTCTGGGTCCAGTAGCCAGACACTGATCAAGATGACTGGAGATGACCTGGGATGCAGTGGAGGACCTTGGCCTTTTTAAGCTAAGGTCTTTCACAGGTCTCAGCTTGACTGAGGCAAGGCTCATTATCAATAGGGAATATGGAGGTCTCCTGGAAAGGGAAGAAGAGTTGTTTTGATTCCTTATAGGCTTTGGTCTGAGTCCTTTATTTTATTTTTTTGTAATTTTGATAGATTAAATAAAACCTATCCTTTGTTTAATGAATTTTTAGTTTGCACGTTTGCATGAGAGTTGAGGGAAATTCTAATGTTCCCCGGAGGAAACCTTTTTTTAAAATTTTGTTGGAGTGATTTCAGAACCTTAGGTCAAAGCAAAATAAACCAAAATCTGATGCTCCCAGGAGAACATCAACCAAAGAAAGTTTTGGTTTGTTATTTTGAGAAACACCCTCAAGATTGAAACTGGTTCATGTAAACAAAATACTTTACTTTTAGGTTATGGTTTAAAGGTAGACAAGGAATTAGGGATTAGAGTTTGTCTGCCTATAGAGTCCATGTGAGCCTGGAATCTAGAACTGGAAGGGTTCTCAGACATCCTCTTGGTCTGATCCTCTATTGAACAGACCCACAGAAGCTCCCATGGCTTGCCCAGTGTCTTGCAATTCATGGTAGAGCTAAGGCCAAATTTTTAGGTCACCATTTCTTAATTTAATGATCTTTCCAATAGTAGTAGTACAGGGGATAAAGCACTGGGCATTGAGTCAGGAAAACATGAGTTCAAATCTGGCCTCAGACACTAATTAGTTGTGTGATCCTGAGCAAGTCACTCTATCTCAGTCTCCTCAAATGTAAATGGAATTAAAAAAAACCACTTTCCTTCCAGGGTTGTTCTGAGAATCAAATGAGATAATAATTGAAGACAGTACAGTGCCTGGCATCTAGTAGGCATTTAATAAATGCTTAATTCCTTGCTTCCTTCTCATTATGCTACATTCTGAGAGCTAAGTCAGTGTAACTTATGGGCAGTAAAAGAGTAGAATTTATATAGACTCCAAAGGTAAAGAACCTTAAAGATTAGAGTTGGAATCTTCCCAGGCATCTGGGAAGGAAAGGAGGGAAGGAAAAGGAAGAGAGGAGAAGGAATCATCAAGCCTTCTTTGTGCTCTTAGATTATCATCTTTCTCTCTGTCTCTCAAGAACCTTGAACTCTGACCCTGGGACCCCAGGTAAACTTTGTCTTTACCTTGCTGAGTCCCAGGCTTCTGCTCCACTTCCTCAGAGAAATATCATTGGCATTTTTTGCTTGTTACCCTACCTATTTCTCCTACCCTTTTATGTGCTGGCTACTCCATTAGAATGCAAGATCCCAGAAGACAGACATCATCTTACTTGCTTGTATCCCCAGGCTGTGGTCGAAGAGGACTAAGACATCAGGAAGATGATGACATGACTTGCAGTTAACTTTGATTTGAGTGAGTGAGGGCTGTGCAAGGTCACCAGCCTCACTTTCTCATCCAGAGCCATCTGGGTCCAGGGGCCAGACAGTCATCAGAATGACTGGAGATGGCCCAGGATGCAATGGGAGACCCTGGCTCTTTTAGGTCAAGGCCTTTTCAGGTTCTCACTTTGAGTGAGACAATGGTCATTCAGTGAATAGACCACTTTAAGAAGTGAGCAGAGGGATGGTCCCTTTAATGAAAAAAGAAAAAAAAAATCAAACTGGGAGAGGAAGACCCTCAGGGTTGCTGGCCAAAAGAGAAACAGTAACTATTTACATTCACTCCAAAGCAGGAGGGTCCCCAAAATAACCATTAAATGGTGCTTAGGCAGGGACCTATTGTTATCCAGTCCCTGAGACCCAGAGTGAATTGGGTTTAAGGCTTGGTCTTTGAGAAAGAGCTCTAGTCAGTAAACTCCAAGGTAACTAGGTAGGTTTTGGTCATCAAAATTTACCTTCATTGACCAGAAGACCCTCAGGCAAGAGGGAGAAGAGAGGGAGAGGAAGAGGAGGAGGAGAGGAGGAGGAAAGGAAGAAGAGAGGAGAGGAAAAAGGAGGGGAGGGAAGGGGAGGGGAAGAGAGGGAAGAGAAGGGAGGGGAGGAGAGGGGAAAGGAGAGGGAAAAAAGGAGAGGGGAGGGGAGGACAGACTGAGTTTGAATTTGTGTCCCCAGTGACTAGCAGAATGACTGGTACACAGTAAGCACTTGATAAATGCATAAGCCATTTATCTATTATCTCTATCTACCTACATTTTACAGGGAGGAAGTGACATGATCAGACCTGTGCCTTAGGAAAATCACTTTGGTGGCTGCATGGAAGATGAATTGGGGTCAGAAGAGACCCACTAACAGGCTGTCTGTAACAATCCAGGCAAGGGGTGGTGAGAGCCTGTGCCAGAGGGGTGGCAGAAAAGAGAAGGGAGTATATTCTAGAGATGTGGTGAAGGTGAAACAGGCAGGCCTTAGCTTTGAATGCAAACAAGAGTTTATGTTTGATTTTAAAGGTATTAGGGAGCCATTGGAGTTTGTTGAGTATGGAGGTAACGTGGCCAGACCAGCACTTTGCTTATACACTGACTTCTGAATCAAAATTTTCCAGTCTTGGCAGGACAGAAGTACAACTTACCCTTCTACAAAGAGTTGCTCTCTCTAGAACTAGTAATAGCTGTGGAATATCAAGATAGTATATTAAGCAGGGCACTCTCCAATGCAAGTAACAAAGATATAAATCTTATGAGTCCCTCAGAGAAATATAAATGTTCTAATTGTATTTCTGAGCTCTAGGGTATGAAGCTTATGTGGAAACATTGGATGTGAGTGATTCATTGGGAAGATCAGACAGAACAGTGTGCTTTCTGGAGGCGGGTGAAAGGGGTTGGGAGGGGGTAAGAATGCCTCATACTTAGAGGGCCTATGTGACTGAATACCAGAACCACACAGACAAATACCTCACTGCTGCTACCCACTGTGGGGCCTCTCCTCATCCACGGAGATTTTTGGGTAACCACTGGTGGGTTCAGCAGAGTGAATGAGTCATCAAGACAACATCCACTCACATCGCCATTGCAAGTGCCTCAGAGAATTCTAGTCTTTTTCCCCCTACCCAAAGGAATAAACAGTGCTAAACAAAACAAACAACAAAAGACTGCCTGCTCCCCTTCTAGTGAGAGACAGGAGGGAAAAAGTCAGGACTCACCTCCATCTGGGGAGCGATTGTTGGGATGCCTCCCTGCTCTTCAGGGTGGCTAACTGCTCCCAGTGATCGGAGAAGATTAAGACCCACACAGTGCCAGAGAGTGGATGGCTACACCCCAGGCTCAAACACATCCTGCTGGGTTCAGTTTGTTATTTCGCATGCCCTTGGAAAGAACACTTTTCTTTTCCAAAGGTCCAAATTCCTAGTTCTCAATAAGTTTGCCATGTGCCACACATGGTTTAAATATCAGAGCTTTTCTGACTGTGTTTGTTTGGTGGATTTCAACAAGGGGCTGTGACATTTCCCTCCCTACCCTACCATTCCTTCTCCTCTCTTCCTTTTCCTTCCCTCATCCCTAAGATAAAGAAAAGAAAACTTGAAGCACAATGCTAAAGGGAAATGAAACCTTGGCCAGCACCCATCGACCAAAAGCTCCGTCAATTTTTCTTCCCCAGGAAAAAGCAACTTCTGTACTTTGCATCTAAGCTGTCTGAAGGAACCTGTGCCAAAGCACCAGTTTTCTTCATTTGTAGGAAACACGGAAAGCAGACAGCCATGTGTGACCTTCACTGGCTGCCGTGCAAGAGAGACAGCTCGGCTGGGGCTTGGGGGCTTCAAGCTGACAGGAGCAAACACTTTAAGGCATCCCTTTAAATGGGGAAGTATGAGAAGGGAATGGGATTAAATCATCCTCCAGACTAAGTCCTCCAATTTATAGGAGGTTCAGCATGGGGCGATGGAAAGAGCCCTGGACGGGGAAATCAGGAGGTCTGGGTTTGAGTCCCGGTGGTGCTACTTCCTAAGCATCTAACCTTAGACTGTTCATTTCCCCTTCATCACCTCAATTTCCTCACTTCTAAAATAAAGGAGTTAGACTAGTTGACCTCTAAGTTCCTTTAGACTTCACATACCACACATTCCTCACATAGGCCCACTCTTTTCTATTCTGCTCCAATAATATGAGCAATTGGAGTAGGATAGATGATAAAAGTAGCTAGGTTGTCTCAGTGATTAGAGCACTGGGACTAGAGGCAGAAGACCTGAGTTTCCAATCCGACCTCAGACACTCACCAGCTGTGTGACCTTGGGCAAATCCTTTAGCCATGTTTGACTCAGTGAGTCAAATGATCTGGAGAAGGAAATGGCAAAGCACTGTAGTATCTTTGCCAAGAAAACTCCAAATGGGATCACAAAGAGTCAGAAACAACTGAAAAGGACTAAGTAACAACAGATGACAAAGGAGGAAACTCTAGATGTCTCACAGTAAACACTGTGAGACATAGTAGGGAGATAATCAAGAAGACCTGATTCAGTTCTGTCTCTGACACATAGTGTATCCACTCTGAGGCTACTTCCCCAATTCCCACTTGTACTCCAGAGGGTGACCACCACTATGCTTAGAGTCCTAGTGGTAATCTTGAATGACTGGAGGTCTAGTACATTTGTTCACCCAACCCACAACTGTGTTCCCCATTGACAACAGCCAGCCAGATTTCAATTAGCTTTGAGGAAAGGGTATTTGTAGAGGGAAGAAGGAAGGGAGGAAGGAAGGGAGGATTCATTGAGCACCTACTGTATGCCAGGCACTATGATAAGCACTACAAAAGTTATCTCATTTGATCCTCACAACATCCCTGGAAGGTAAGTGGTATAATCCCATTTTCAGGGAAGTAAAGGGAAACAGAAGTGAAGGGAATTGCCTAGGGTCATACAGCTAGCAAGTATCTAAGGAGGAATTTGAACTCAGGTCTTCCTGTCTCCAAGTCCAGCACTCAATCCACTCTATCACCTAACTGGCTGTACATTCTCTCACAAATAGAGTCCAGGGAAGAGTAGGCTTAAACTTAGAGAGGGATGATGGTTACCCACACATGTAGAGAACACATGTGGACAAAGGGTAAACTCATAATTCCTGATTACTGGAAGTCCTTTCTTGAGTCCATAGCCAGCATTCTTCTCTGGTACAAGGGGTCATGTTCCTTGGAACTGCTTCCTCACTCTGGTGGCTGGCAAGTTCTCTGTATACATCTGTGTCCATGTTTGTGTCCTCTAGATGCTAATGTCTGATCTCTCCATTGATATGGTCATTGAAACAGACAGAGAGAGACAAAGAGACAGAGAGAGAGAGAAAGAGAGAGTAGGGGATAAGGACCAGAGAAAGAGAAGATCCTGGTTGGCATCCTCTGGAATGAAATCCTCTGCTGCTGCTGGACCAGTTCACAGCTTTAATGGACGAGTGCTAAAATTTCTCCAGCTACTTAAAGCCCCCAGGGGTATGGTTAGCTTGTTCTGGTTAGTCAAACGTAACTGTGTACTTCTCCACCCAATTACAAAAGAGTTTGTACATGAATAAAATAATCACACAGTACAGATAATTCTGTTAAAAACTAATTATGTTGGGGGTGGCTAGGTGGTGCAGTGAATAGAGCACCAGCCCTGGAGTCAAGAGGACCTGAGTTCAAATCCGGCCTCAGACACTTGACACAAAACCTCGCCCTGTGACCTTGGGCAAGTCACTTAACCCCAATTGCCCTCAAAAAAAAGGCAAAAAAGAAAAAAAACTAATTATGTCTCTGAGGTGGAGAGTGTTCCTCCCTTACAAACATAATGACTTTGTGACCTTGGGCAAGTCACTTAACTTTACAGTTAGGCAATTTACATGATTACCAATTTCAGAGCAGATGTTAGTAGATGGGCTTTCTTTCTCTGGAGTTCATTACACTAATGAAATTGCAGATCTGATTAAAAAGCAAAACAAACAAAACCTTTGATTTTGTTTCTCCAAGGAAATGAACTATGACCTCATACAACAAACTTAAGAACCCTAAGTGTCCGAAAGTGTGTCAACACAGGCAAGTATACTTTCCTCCCTTAGCTTTAGTTTCCTCATCTTTAAATGGATATGAGAAACCTTGTGATTACCTCCCTCAATTCTACTCTATTCAACATGCATTTACTATATTACCTCTCCATGTGCCAGGTATTTGCTAGGGGTACAAAGAAAAAGACATAGTCTTGCCCTTATGGAGCTTCTATTCTATGAGAGGAAGAAGGGACAGGGAAGCCCTTTGAACCCCCCACCCCCAATGCTATGGAAATACAAACCATTATTTTCATTATTATTGCCCACTTTCAAGCTTTCAACCTTTCTTTTCAAGGGCCATAGATGATCATTTGCATGACCTGAGACCCGGGCATGAGACCTGCTTTTGGAAGCTTTGTGAGGAGCTATGAAAAAGAAGAAATTTGCAATTGAATCAAAAACCTGGAGTCACCACCTTCCTTCTCCAGAACCTCATCATTCCTTGACCTAACAAAGAGAGGAACTGAGAAAAATGTGGGAAACAGTAAGTTGTGGTCAAGCAGACACATTTTATTTAAGTGCTACTTATCTATGTCAACTCAACAAGTGTACTGATTGTAGTGAAATAACAATGCAAGCTTCCTTCTCAATCCCACCAAGGCTTTCAGGTAATATTGGAATAAAAGGACTAATTCTTATCTAGGCATTCAGGCCTTGTGTGATGAGTCTTTAGCACAGAGGACAAATCTGAGAATTCTCTCGATGGTCAAGGCAATGCCTCTTCCATTCCAAATTCCAGCGGGGGATAATCTGGAATATTTCAAGACCAATCCATGGGCTAGGGCTAGTAGCTAAAAACACCTAAAGATTACAACCTTATTCAGGGAACAGTTTTCCCAGGTTGTGATTTATTCAGATCTCTGGTGTCTCCCCTACTTTGTATTCTACCATTTTCATTTGGGATGAACACAGGATTTCATTGCTGATCTACTAGACAAGGTCCGGGAGAAGAAGGGGTCATGTCTAGCAAAAATCGTTCTTAATCACGTTTCCTACTTAAGACCGGTTTGGTGTTGTTGGTAGTGTTTTCTGTTTTGGTGAGAAATGAGATTGACTACAATGGGATGTGTTGACTTTTCATTAAGCTCTGTTATTTGAACTTTCTGTCTTATGGATAATTGAAAGTTAACTACCTCATGACATCAGTTGTTTTTTGATGTATTGATTGGTTTTTTTCTGATTTCTTCCCCTCTTTTACTTACTAAAATTCTTTGCTATAAGGGATAGTTCTCTGGGAGGAGAAGGTATACAAGAAGAAGTCTGTTGTTCAGTCATTTCAGTTGTATCTGACTCCTGGTGACCCCATCTAGGGTTTGGAGGGTTTTTTGGCAGAGATACTAGAGTAGTTTGCCATTTCCTTCTCCAATTCATTTCATAGATAAGGAAACTGAGGCAAACAGAGCGAAGGGACTTGCTCAGAGTCACACAGCTAGTAAGTGTCTGAAGTTAGATTTGAACACATGAAGAGGAATCTTTTGAATTCCAGGTCTGGCACTCTACCCACTGTGTCACCTGGGTACCTAAGAGGAAGCCTCACAGGTTGTTTGTTCTTTGTTTTTGAAGAGGACCATGGAATCAGGGAAATGATGACATGACTTGCAGTTGACTTTGATTTGAGCGAGGGAGGGCTGTGCAAGGTCACCAGCCTCACTGGCTCCTCCAGAGCCATCTGGATCCAGTGACCTGATATTCATCAGGACGACTAGAGATGACCCAGGATGCAATGGGAGACCCTGGCCCTTTTAGGGTAAGGTCTCTGGTAACTGTTTCTCTTTGGAACAGCAAGCCTGAGGGTCTTCCCCTTGTAGCTTGATTCTTTTTTTCCTTTTTCTAATTAAAGGGGTCATCCCTTGTCTCACTTCTTCGTTTTCTTTTTTTGAGGGCAATTGGAGTTAAGTGACTTGCCCAAAGTCACATGGCTAGTAAGTGTGTCAAGTGTCTGAGGCCAGATTTGAACTCAGGTCCTCCTGACTCCAGGGCTGCTGCTCTATTCGCTGTGCCACCTAGCCACCCCTCCTGACTCACTTCTTTAAGAGGCCTATTCACTGAATGGGAATTACTTCACTCTAAGTGAGTACCTGAAAAGAGGAAATCTAAGAGACGTAAAACGGAAAGATGTCAATGCCAATCTATTTTCCAAAAAGAAAGTTAGCTACCTAGTACTAAAAACATATTACACTATTCTAATGTGGGGCAGGCTTGTCATTCCCCGTCACTGGTCCTTCACCTTTGTACAAATCTGATCTCCTCTTTTCCAGCCATTCCCTTGGTTCTTCTCAGAAATTACTTTCACCCCTTTTGCATGACTTGCTTTTCCTTATAAACTATACCTAAAGGTGAAAAAACAGAGTGGAAAAGGAAGGGGTGAAGGCATACCTCCCATACGAGGATTTTATCTTAGTCTCGTCTCCCCCATCCAAAGTTGTTAACTAGTTTACCTAGAATGATTCAGGTTTAAGTTCCTCTCTTTGTTCCAGTAAGTTATAAAACTATATCAACAACTCTCTTTTGTTCATTCTGAGTCCATAGGCCAGGAAATAGCCCTGTAAATTATAAAATTTATCTCCCTCATTCTCACCTGCCTCCACCACTCCACCACCCCTAACCCCATAGTCTTTTGCTCTCTGTGATACATCTTGGTGAAGAAACACAGAAGTCCATAATGCTATGGTTAACAATGTTATGGTGTTTTGTTTTTTTTTAAAAAGATAATTAAAGACAAGATGAGGAGGAAGGAAAATAAGGTTTATAGAATCAGAGATAAGCTTCAGGAACAGATTCAAGTTTTCCTGAGAAGGGAGAGATAGGGGAAGGGAGAAGGAGTCAATAATCCTTCAGTATCTCACAACAGAAAACATTTTAAAAGACCACAAAATGTCAGTTGCAGATCAATGTCTTCTTCATTCAGCTTATTCCTTCCTTAAGGAGTTTCTTTCTTCAGAGTAAGCAGATCTATTTAGAATTCACTGAATTTCAGATTCAACATGGGCCTCAATTACTACAAATGGCTCTATATATGCCCAGTTTTTCTAAGACCAATTCGGAGTCGATACTTTATGAGGCATTTTGAAGCCTCAAGTTTGCTTGTCAGTAACAGCATTGTGCTGAGACTGGCAGACGGCCTTCCTCACACTCAAAGTCATAGTAATTGCAAGATGCATATTCCCATAGAAGGTGAGCTGGGGGCGGCCCTTGAAGTCTGGTAGCAAGGAATCACCACCAGTTATGACTCTGCCCCTCCGGAACAGTCCAGTAAAACAGGATTTGCCTAGATCTGCCTCAAGGCATTGGAGTCCTGCCTTTAAGACCTGTAGTGGTGCTGGCCACTTCCCATTATTACAACTCTGGCTACCATTTCCATGATACTCCTTCTTCTGACTACAATTCTGTCTTTCCACAATTCCTCCTGGTTATTCCTTAAGGACAGTTTCAAGTTAGCCTCTTGCTCCCAAGAAACGCTTTCTACTCCCTGGTTTCTTCTTTTCCTCCCCTTTAGGTTAAGAGGGTTAACTTGCGGCTCCGCTGTGAATGAGGAGAGCTGAGATTTCTACTCACCAATGGGATCCAGAATCTTGTCATCCTATGTATACACAGAGAAGAGTTATTACAGGTTTGATGGAGAGCTAGCCTTGGAGTCAGAAAAACCTGTGTTAAATCCTATATCTGAAACGTACTAGCCATTTGACCATGAGAAAGTTGTTTCACCTTTTAATGATCCAAGCAGCTCTCTAAGAGTACAGTTACAGATAAGCTGTCAGTCTGCAAGAATGAAGGGAGTTTCTTCACTGGAAATTCCCTATATAGATAAAATTACAGATTTAGACCCTTCCCTCCACTTAAAAACAAAACAATACAAAACACCTAAAACCTCATTTTAGATACTAGTTGATTCTTTTAAAGTAGAACATGATTACCATTTTAAAAGGATCCTACTTCAATGTAGATGGAAGGATTTAAGTTAGATAAAAGGAAAAATCTTACTAAAATGTGAAAGGCTATGAGACACTATAAGGTATATTAAAAAGGTAGGAATTCATATTATCTCCTTCTCTGGGTATGTTTGAAAAAATGAGATGAACTTCTGGTTGACTGGGATGATTTAGAACAATGGTTCTCAACCTTTTCTAGTATGTTGGTGTTGTTCAGTCATTCTAGAACATCACAATATTTTCTCTTTGTTGTAAGTATATAAAGTTATGGCCCTGGATTCAAGAAAAACTGAGTTCAATTCCTCCTTCTAGTCACCTTAGCTCTGTAGTATGATCAATTAATTCCTTGACTTCTCTGAGCCCCAAACAGCTCAGCTGCCAAATTGTGTTGTTCCTACCTCCACGACATCTTTGAAATCTATCCCCTTCTCTTCATTCGTGGCACTTCCCTACAACAATCCCGTAAGATGGAAAGTGCAAGTACTCGTATTTTCATTTTAAGAGTAAGGATAATGAAGTTCAGAGGGGTTGTAATTTGCCCATATTCCTGCTACACTATGTTGCCTCTGAAAGATGTTTCCTTTTCAGCACTTTGTGGTCTTTGGGTTTGGCCCAGGTAGTTACTCAAGAAAACAGTGATTGATAAAATATTTTAAATCTCTCCTTCAGTTCTTCTCCTCTCTCCCCAGACAACGGACTGCAAACTGTCTGCCGGATATTGTCCTTACTTTATACAGACACACACACACACACACACACACACACACACACACACACACACACGTGTATATAGATATCCTCAGACAAAAACAAACTGAATTCATTGCCTCTTGTGGGGACAAGGAATGTTGACAGTGGAGAGACTGAAATTATTTAAGGTCCTTTGTAGTTTTTTTTCATCAGACAGAGACTCCCTAGAATTCCAAAGTGGTTGACCACATGGTTTACTCAAGGGCCTTGTGGGAACGTGCTAAATCCCCTAGGACTAGAGACCTCTCTGTCTCTGTCTTTGTCTCTATCTCTCTGTTTCTGTCTTTATATCTCTCTCCATCTCTCTCTCTGTCTCCCTCTCTGTCTCTGTCTCTGTCTCCGCCTCTCTCTTTTTCTCTGTCTCTTGCTCTGTCTCTGTCTCTCTCTGTGTCTCTCTTTCTCTGCCTCTCTTTGTCTCTCTCTCTCTCTCTGTCTTTCTCTGTCTCTTGTTCTCTCTCTTTGTGTGTGTGTGTGTGTGTCTGCCTTTCTTTGTGTGGCTCTCTCTGTCTTTTTTACTGTCTCTGTCTCTCTGTCTCTCTTTCTCACTCCTCATTCTCTCCTCACTGTCTCCGTCTCTGTCTTTCTCTGTCTCTCTGTCTCTGTCTCTGTCTCTGTTTCTCTCTCTTTCTGTCTCTGTCTCTCTGTCTTTCTGTCTCTCTGTCTCTGTCTCTGTCTCTCTCTGTCTCTCTCTCTGTCTCTCTCTCTCTCTCTCTCTCTCTCTGTGTCTCTCTCTCTCCTTTTTTTGTCAACCCATCTTTGGTAGTATGGGTGTCCACTAGGAAGCCTACTTTGAACTAATTTTCTAAACAGGTCATTACAACGAGCTAGGTTCTTCCAACACCCTGGCAGTATATGGAAGCATGCTGGATTCAAAGCTAGAGCACCTGGCTTTGAATACCAAGGCATGCACTTAACATCTGTGACATGGATAAGTCATTTCAGTTTAATAGGACTCAGTTTCCTCATTTGTAAAATGAAGAGGCTGGACTACTTGATCTCCAATATACCTTTCAGTTCTAAAACTATCAGCTTACCTCTTATAGATCACTAGGTTAATATTAAAAGAAATAAAGAAAAGATAAAGTCTAAAAACATCAGTGAACTTCCCAATGGCCTAATTCTCAAGGGTAAGAGGCACAGGGAGAATGGGGACCTGATACAGTGTATTCAGTCCTATTTTCATCACTTGGGGGCTCAGTGACTACTTGTCCTTTATGAAAACAAGGTTATAAACAGACTTTATGATTTAGGTAAGAGCTGGCCTATGACCTATCTCAGAAACATACTATCTGTATGGGTTGGACAAATGAAAGCCTCAGTTTCCTCGTTTGTAAAATGAGAGGGTTGGACTCAGTGGTTTCTAAGGTCCCTTCTATCACTAAATCTTGAATCTCCTCATCTCATGAACTTTGGAGGATCCTTCAATTCTAAGAGTATGATTCTCAAAGTAGCACAAAAGATTTTGCTGACATTATATACTATGCAAATCCCTCCCTCCAACTCCCTCTCGCTAAGTGAGGAGGGAGAGAAGTTATTATTACCTCCATCTTTCATGCAGATAAGTAAGGAAACATAGACATGCACATAATTTTCTTAAAGGTACACAGTATTTCAGGGAAACCTCATACCATAATTACTCTACGATAGCCTCCTGGTTTATCTTCCTCACTCCTGACTTTCCCTTCCCCTGTCCATCCTTCGTAGTCCTCCTCATTTTGTCATTCCCTATCTCAAAAACCCTCACTGGCTCCCTGTTAGCTTCTGAAATAGATCTAGCTCCAAAAGCAGACCTCACCATACCAATCCTATTTTTTTCTTTCTCTGCTTCTCAATGTGCAAAACTGTTTTGGTCTCTATTCCAAATGAGCCTTCCTTATTGTCTCCTACATACACCATAGTCACAACTCACTTTCAGGTCTCTGCTGGGGTTTTATGATCTATACTATACAATCTGTGCCTTATCCTATGTGGTCCTGTCCTCTAACATATAGCATTATTTATATAGCATATAGCATATAGCATAATTTATCATGTCCATTTATCAGTATGTGGTTTTGCTACATACAGTGCTACCTACAATTAAATCAGAGAGCAGGAACTGTAAGGGACCTGAGTCAATCTAATCCAACGCTTTCCTTTTACAGACAAGGAAAATGGAAGCCCAGGCTTCCTAAACTGACCTAAACAGACCTAAACTGTCACACAGTCAAATCAAGTCAACAAGCATTTATTAAGTACCTACTGTGTGCCAGACATTGTGCTAAGTGCTGAGTATACAAAGAAAGACAAAAGACAATGCTTTTTCCAAGAGCTCTCAGTTTGACAGCTAGGTGACACAGTGGAGTTAGGAAGACCTTCGTGATGTCAAATCTGGCCTCAGACACTTAGTAGGTGTGAGATCTTAGGCAAGTGGCTTGATTTCTGTTTGCTCAGTTTCCTCATCCGTAAAAAGGGGCTAATAATAGCCCCTACCACCTAGGATTTTTTTTGAAGATCAAATGAGAAATTTATAAAGTGCTTAGCACAGTACCTGATACATAGTAAATGACATTTAAATGTTGGCTATTAGTATTAATGGAGGAGACACCTTACAGATAACTATGTAGAAACAAGATATAGAACAAAGTGAAAACGATAAGTAGAGGGAAGGCTCCAGCATTAAGGGGGATCAGGAAAAGTTTCTTATGGAAGGTAGGATTATAGCTGGGCCTTGAGGGAAACCAAGAGGTAGAAAGGACAGTGGAGAGAATTTCAGTCTTAGGGTTCAGCCAATGAAAATGCATGGAGTCAGGAGATGGAATGTCTTGTTCAAGGAACAGGAAGGAGGCTACTGTCCTTGGATTGCAAACATAATGGGGAGTAAGGTATAAACAGACTAGTAAGGTAGGATAGGGCAAGTTACAAAGGCCTTTGAATGCCAAATGGAGGATTTCATATTTGATCCTGGCAGTGCCTCTGGAGAAAGCCCAAGAGGCAGGATTTGAACCTTGTTGCCCTGTGTACAGAACCAATGCTTGATCCATGGTAGCATACCACAGCGTCATGTACGTATGTGTGGTCTCCTCAGCTACATTATGTGTTCCTTGTGAACACGGACTAGGGGCATCTTCCTACCTATTTTGGAGCCCACAGAGTGGGCTCCTTGTGTTGAACAAGCAATATAAACGCTTGAGCCTGACTAAGAACCCAGGACAGAAAGCTAATCCATGACTTCCTAGGTCAAGGCACTGTTCCACAAGGGTGGTCTCTATGAGATCTCACTGCCCTGTCAACTCTATAGTGGTCCATGGCTCAGCAGAAGCCGCTGATTGTTTTCCTTGTCATTGGTTCCACTATCACAAATGCCTATGACTTCACCTGGCCCTGCCCTATCCTCTTTGCAGAGATAAGCTTAATAACTCATCCCTGCATAAGTCATGTCAGTTATACAATTAAACATGCTCTCTCCCCATGATGGAGGTTTATGGAGGTATAAATCACCACCAAAAGGCAATTTAGTGCAGACAGGAATTTTATTGAGGGATGCAGATCCCCTGGGCTTGTCTGGAAAATGAGAAACATATTCAAAGACCAAGTGTCCTGCAGGGTGTAAGATTCGTTGGGGCTACAAAGAGGCACGTCTAGACTGAGATTTAACTTTCTCATTTAAATCAAGTAAAATGGAATTCCCTTGGATATGATTACCTAAGACTTTCTGCGTTTGATTATGGATTACAGAGCCCAGTGGCTTGAACTGCAGAAATTATACTGTCGTAAAGGACTCCTGTCCAATGTCCAGGAAGTAAACAGGAGCTGAGGCATGGCAAATGACCCCTGAACTTAGCAGCATTTTCACATCCTGACCAGACACTTTCCCTGACCAGAGAACAGAGACTGTGGTTTTGCAGAGTCTTCTGTGGCTTTTTTTTCCCCCTCTGAGGGCCTTTGCATTTTTTTCCCCTAAAATATGAAGAAACCCTTTGGGTTTCCTTCTAATGCTACTTTCACTCAGTGAAAATGAGTCAAGCTAAAAAGGCAATTTATGGGAATTCATTCTGAAAGGAAAAAGCACACACACACACACACACATCCATACACACACACACACACACACACACACATATCTATATCTATATCTATATCTATATATATATTTGTGTGTATCTATATATGCCTGCATCAAAGGTATAGAAAGAAAGGAGGGAATGGGAAGGGCACGTTGTTCTACTTGCCAGGTCCTCAACTGATCCGATTGCGGTTTTTTTTTTGTTTTTGTTTTTACCTTTTTTATTCTGCCTTTAACAGACATCTAACAAAAAAAGGTATTTCTATATACATTGTAGAAAAGAAAAAGAATATTGTACATTAAACTAAAAATTCATCATGTAAATCTTGCTTTTCTTCTAAAATATACTAGGTCTAGGGACAGCTAAGTGGTACAGTGAATAGAGCACTGGTCCTGGAATCAGGAGGACCTGAATTCAAATGTGACCTCAGACACTTAACACGTATTAGCCGTGTGACCTTGAGCAAGTCACTCAACCCCAATTGCCCTGCCCTTCCTCCTCCAAAAAGCAAATAAATAAATAAAATATCCTAGATCTATAATCCAAAGAAATTTTTTTTTAAAAGGAGCGGAGGAAGGACCTACTTGTACAAAAATTTTGAAGCAGTTTTTTTTTGTGATAGAAAGGAATTGGAAATTGAGGGGATGCCCATCAGCTGGGGAAAGGCTAAACAAGTCATGGTATATGATTAAGAAATTCTATTGTGCTATAAGAAATAGTAAGCAGGTGTAGTTTCAGAAAAAACTGAGAAGACTTATATGAACTGATGCAAAGTGAATTGAACAGAACCAGGAGAACATTGTACATAGTAACAACAACATTTTTCCTCGAAGAACCATGAATGACTTAGCTATTCTCAGCAATACAATGATCTAAAATATGCCCAAATGACTAATGATGAAGCATTTTATCCACCTCCAGAGAAAGAACTTATATTGTTTGAATACAGAATGAAGCATACTATTTTTCACTTTTTTGTTTCTTTTCTTGTATTCAAGTGTCCTTACATAAAATGAAGAACATGGCAATGTTTTACATGATTGCACATGTATAACCCATATATATGATTGCTTACTGCCTCAGGGAGGGAGGAAAGGAAGGAGGGATAGCATTTGGAACTCTAAACTTTTAAAAATTGTTTAAAATTATTTTAACATGTAAAAAATAAAGTGTATATGAAAAAGAAAAAAGAAATGACAAGCAGGATGGTTTCAGAAAAACCTGGGAAGACTTATATGAACTCATGCAAAGTGAACAAACCAAAACAACATTATTTATCTTTCCTTCCTAAAATGCAAAAAACAAGAACATGCTAGTAGATTTATAGAATGCTAGAACTGGAGAGGCATCAGGGATCATTTGGTCCAAGTGCTTCATTTTCCAGATAAGGAAACTGAAGTCTGGAAGTCACAGACATCCTGGCAACCTAATGCCTCTATTTAGATCCTCCCATCTGGGTCCAATTCATTCATCCTTACCACATCTCTGCTAAGTTTCAGGTAGGGCAGATCTCTTTCTTGGAATTGCCAATGTCTATTTGACTTCTGAGTCATACTTCATTGAATTTCCTTGTCTAGGACAAATGAAATTATGGGACTTTTGCTAAGTGTTGTCATACTTTCTCCCCACTGTGAGCCAGCTATGAGTATCTATTCCCTGTTCTAGCCCACAGAGTCTTCCTCCCTCAACCAAGTCCCTGATATCTGGAATATTGTTTATAAGGAGGCAGATGAGTCTCACAATGTCAGTAAGATGGTTCTTCTATTATGCTTGCTTCCATGAGAATGTCTTGCCTCATGAACCTGATCTGGTGAATGCCACAAAATCCTCGTCATTGGGATAGAGACTGGACCTGTGATTTCATCAATATAGAGAACTCCCAGATGAGAAAACTTCTTTTATAACGACAAGTTGGCACCTACTTGGCAACTTGTAGTCTAAGAGGATTGCCTAGAACAAGGCTTCTTTAACGTTTTCCACTAGGAACTTCTTTTCCCCATTAGGCAGCATTAGTTGGCATTATATGGCTTAAGGGCATGTGCAGTGCAGTGTGCAAGCTTTGTGTTCAGAAGCAAGGCTGCAGTGAAGCAGTGAAGGGAAAGCACTGCCAGAAAAACCTTAGATTGATTATGTATTTAATTTTTAATTAATTTTTGGTCGTTGCATGGTCAGAAACCTTTCACTGTTGCTAAATTCTTCATGATTCTACATGGGGTTGTGTCCCACAGTTTAAGAAATGCTGGCCGAGAGCACTTAGGGGTTAAGTGACTTATCCAGGGTCTCACAGGCAGTACAGAGGTAAGGTTGGATCCTAGGTCTTCCTGGTTTCAAGGTCTCCTCATCACAGGATCATAAATTTAGAGTTGGAAGGAAACTTAGAGATCATCTGTTCCAACTCTCATTTTACAAATGAAGGAACTAGGACCCAGAAAGGTTAAAGGACTTGTCCAATTGTCCAGTGTCACACACACAGTACCAGAGGCAGTATTTAAACCGAGGCTCTCCAACTTTAAATCTAATGAACTTTCTAATGTATGAGACTTGATCTTGTCTGATTTTGTGATGGGTTCCTGATAGCTCAGCAGATAGAGCGCTGGGACTGACTGAAGTGATGTAGACTTGTGTTCAAATCCAGCCTTAGACATTTACTAACTCTATGACCCTGGGCAAGTCACTTAACTTCTGTCTGCCTCAGTTTATCCAACTGTAAAATGGGGGTAATAATAGCACATAGCTCAAGGGATTGTGAAGGTCAAATGAAATAATATTTGTACAGGACATAGCATAGTGCCTAGAATGCAGTAAGTGCCCAATAAATGTCTGTTTCTATGCTATAATGGCAGGTTGGCACCTACTTGGCAACTTGTACTCTAAGAGGATTGGCTAGAGCAATGCTTTGTCCTTTGTGTTCCGGGATTGAATCAACCTGTCAGGAGATCATGGTGGCAATATGGCAGTGGCCATGGACTCAAGGGACCTCTGCTATTTACTACCTTTGTGACCTTGGACACTAATCTACTTAACCTCCCAAGGCCTCAGCTTCCTTATCTGTACAATGAGGAGACTAGATTGGTTGGCCTCTAAATTTCCTTCTCTCTCGAAATCTATCTCCATATCTCTGAGAACATACAGTGACAGGGTGGTGACATCACTACACCAGGCTCAGATGGCATCTATCTATGCTACGGGGAAATCTACATTCTTACTGGTGGATAAGCTTTGGTTGAGAGTAAGCATGGGGAGATAGAGAGCATGCTTGACCTGTAGTCCGATAGCCACAAATTCAAATCTTGCCTCTAATATTTAATAGCCAGATGACCATAGGCAAATCACTTAGCCTCAGTTTCCTCATTTGTAAAATGAAGATAAAATCTGCACTGCCACCTTTCAAGAGTTGTTATGAGGCTCATTCATAAAACTTGCCATGCTCTTTTTGATAGCATTTTCCATAGATCATGGATGCCTTAGTTGGAAGAGACCTTTGACGTCACTTTTGCTCAACCCCATCGAGAAATAAGGAAACTCACACAAAGTGTAACTTGCTCGGAATCACACAGAGAATTAGTAATGAGACCAAGATTAGAACCCAAGACTCCTGCCTCTCCTGTCTAGCAGTCTTTTCATCACTCTATGTTCCTTGTCAGAATTCCTGATGAACACCTCAAACAACGTACACAAATCCAAGACACAATGTCATGAGCTTTAAGTCAGAAAAGGTCTTAGAGGTCATTTAGTACATTCCAACCATTTTACAGATTAGGAAACTGAGGCCCAGTTAAACTCACACAATTAATAAAGTAGCAAAATCTGGATTCAAAGCTAGGTCTTCTCACCCTAGAGACAGTGTTCTTTCCAAAACACCACGTCGTCTGCTCCAGATTTCTTTCTTTGTCTCTGGGGAGCAACATAAGCTCTGACATCTACCATCTGCAACGTGTCCCTGAAATGCCTCAGCCTGAGAGTTGGACCGCTTGTTCCTCTAAGTGGTAACTGCCCAGCAGCATGTCAATTCCTAATTAGAAGGAATAGTGCTTGGTTTCCCAGGTGAGATGAAGTTACCATGGAAAAGGTCAAGAAAAGCAAGAAAAACAGAAACAAAATACTGTGTGATGTGTTATCCTGAGGCAAAGGGCCACCTGCTGAAGGCTGCATTTTGTGTTTGCCTTTTGACATCATAGCTTAGGGGTTGGAGACATTCTGGGCTGGGCTACTGGTTACTTGGGTTGAGGAGTCAAGCTTGCCAGTGTGGTTTAGAACTTCAGGCTGTCTGGAGAAAGGTAAATGCTGAAAGGCTGTCCTTCTTGAAACTCAGAGCCTGATAGGAGAAAAAACAGAACTCTTGGCTGATAAAGGGGAGACTGGAAAATAGGAGGTTATGTGTGAGGTCCCCTGGTACAAAAACCGTGAGCACAGTCCTAATAGGATAGGCTAGTGGAAAGAAACTGTTTCGTGCATGAAAAAGATCTGGTTTCAAGTTCAGTCTGTAGCACATGATGCTGAACATCTGTATGAAAAGTCATTTTTAAAAATTGGTTTTCTAGATGCTTCTAATGCTCTAATATTTATCTATAATAATATCTAACATAAAAACAAATGTCTAAATGTTTCTAAAATCTGCTTGGCCTACATATCTGGATATTTGACTGAAAATTCCATTTCCAACCAGATGTTTGGCATCTTGTAGGTGCAGACTAAGTGTTGGATCTGCCAGTGAATGATGTAGGAGCCTTGGACAAATCATTTAACTTTTTGTTATCCATATTTCCATGGCTTTGATATGGGAGTGGGGAATGAAAGGTTGGAAAAAGCTCCTCTTTACTGAACTATCATCACTTCAGACTTTTTACATCTCATGAACAACAAATGTTGATTTTAAAATTAATGAAGCATTAATACCCATCCCACCTTTATATTTCTAATTCATTTTTTTTTTGAAGTATACACATTTTCCTTCCTAAACCTTATATTTGCTAGATCAAGAAAGGGAAGTAAGATTCTATATAAATTGAGTATCTATCAATGTTTCCATCTAGTGACCTTTAAATTCTGTACTCTATTTCCTTTGTCTTATTCTCATAACATCCTCCTGAGGTATCACTATATAGTATTATTATATAGTATTACTATACTCATTTTAATATATGAGTAGGGAAATGGAAGGGCATTAGGTGGAACAGTGACTAGAGCACCAAGAAGACCTGAGTTCAAATTTGAACTCAGACACCTACTAGTTATATGATCCTGGGCAAGTCATTTAACCCTGTTTGCTTCAGTTTCCTCTTCTGCAAAATGAACTGGACAAGGAAATGGCAAACCACTCAAAGTATCTTTGCCAAGAAAATCCTCATGGGGTGGCTAGGTGGCGCAGTGAATAGAGCACCAGCCCTGGAGTCAGGAGGACCTGAGTTCAAATCCAGCTTCAGACACTTAACACTTACTAGCTGTGTGACCTTGGGCAAGTCACTTAACCCCAACTGCCCTGCCCTTCCCCCTCCAAAAAGAAAAAAAATTTTAAAAATTAGATAGATATTGGGAAAAGTTGATATTTGTGAGAGAGATTAGTCAGGCAATAATTAAGTGAGAACATAGGTGGAATGTCAAATGCCTGCTAACAGGAAGCTCATAGGGGTTAGAGCTGGACAATATCCTGAAGATCATCTAGTCCAATTCCCTTACTTTAAAAATAAGAAAATAGGCTCAGAGAAGCTGCCTGCCTCATCCTAGATGACAGTTGTTAGCACTGGGGCATGGTTTGGAGCCTGTAGATTTTCCCTTCAAATGCAGTGTTTTTTCTTGATTGCCTGAAAGTTAGCCTGGGATTATAAAATGGGTGAGTGAGATCTCTCTAGAGCACCTTGATAACACAGATGGGCATTAGGCTATTCTAATGTATATGACATTATTTTTCTACGGAAAGGTAAGATATGAGAGCAGCAAATTATGGTATGGGCTTTGGCCAGAAACTTTAGCTTAAAAAGCAGCCTAGGTAGTTCGAGAATTATTCTATCTATGCTACAGACTCCTTTTAAAGATACACTCCATTATCTGCAGCCCCATTTCTTATATTTCTGAATATTTCACTTTCCCCTTATGAATGAATCTAAGAGAACACTCTCTTGTGGTCCAGAGGTAAGAGGAGAAAGGTAGAATAGGTGCTTGAATCAGTCAGCAAGACATGTAGGGTAGCCATGGAGGAAGAAAGGAGAAAGGCAATTAAGGATCAGTTCTTGGGCATCTCTGAACCCAAAGAGCCAGGAACATCAAGCTGGTTTTTAGAAATCAATGAAGTTAAGAATGGAGTTAGAACAAAAAGAATATCTATGCTTCGGCAAGTGTACTTCGGATCAGTTCTGAGAAGATGAGGACCCAGGAAGCTAGCAGAATCAGCAAGACCCACTGCCCATAGCGTCATTCCAGTAAAAGCAACATTACTTAGCCTCACCCAACTAGAGTGTTACTCTCTATAATCAGGGGTTTTAGTGAAATCATTCACACAAATCAACCAGAGGCAAAAGGATGGCATCTCAGAATTCAGTTTCTTTGAGTTAGAAGGGACTTCAGAGGCCATATTATCGAATATAAACCTGAAAAAAAATCTCTTCTAAAACTTCCACAACTTTTTATCTAGTTTTCACTTGAAAGTTTCCAGACTTGTGGCTTCCTGGGGTAGGACATTCCACTTTTGAACCATTTTCTCTCTGTCTTCTTCTCTGTTTTGCTGTCTCTTAAGCAACTTGGTGGCACAATGAATAGAGCACTGGGCTTAGAGTCAGGAAGATGATGTCACATCTATCCTTGGACATTAGCTGTGTGAACCTGGGAAAATAACAACCTCTGTCCACCTCAGTTTCCTTATCTGCAGAATGGGTATAATTGTAGCACCTACCTCCCTGGGCTTCTGTGAGGATCAAATATTTGGAAAGTGCTTAGCACATAGAAGGACCTTAATAAATGTTTGTTCCTTTCCCTTCCCCCTCTGTGTCACTGCCTCTCTTTCTTTCCAGAATTATGATTTTATCAGTGTAGGGAGCTCTTTGTGTGGAAATCCCTTGCAATGTTACAGGTTAGCAACTTGTCTCTACTATATGGTTTCAGAGATTTGCCTTGGGCCATCAAAAGGTTAAGAGACTTGTCCATGGTATCTAGCTAGTACATGTCAGAGAAAGAATTTAAACCCAGGTCTTTCTGACTCCAAGAATGCCCCCCTGCATTCAGTATTCAATGTTGCCTTTCTGCTTTTATTATGAGTTTTTCCTTACATTGAACCTAAATCAGCCTTTGTGTGATTTCCACTCATTGTTCCTATTTGAGTGCCAATCTTTGGTAAAGATTATACTAGGGGTGGGGAACTTGTTAGCTTCGAGGCCACCTGTGGTCCTCTAGGTCCTCAACTGTGGCCCTTCAACTAATCCGAAAGGATTTGTTCTGCGAAGTTTGGATTCAGTCAAAGGGCTGCAGTTGAGGACCTAGAGGGCCACATGTGGCCTCAAGGCTGCAGATTGCCCACCCTTGGTCTGTATTGTACTATATTCCCTGACTCTCTGTTCACCTGAGCAAACCTCATTAGGATCCTAGAACCCCAAGAACATCTGTGCTAGGAGTCTATGTCCCTTGTGGTAAACCTGAGACATAATCATTTCCCAAGTGACACAATCAGAACAACATTGGGCCATTTCTGGGAGGTAGAAGGTAACTAGCAGACTAGAGAAGCAGGGCCATTTGTTTAGCAGAAACCATTGATTTAGAATAGCCATTGTTCAAATACCTATTGGTCAGTTTCCTGGCCTTGGAGCCAACTGGAAGAAAAGAACAGAGTTGGCTGTTTACTCCAGTCCATACAAATGCAAGCCCTCCTCTGTAGTTTACAAGTCATTATCACATCATACCATCGGCTTGACTTGGGGAAAGCATGTAAACAAAATGACCCGTTCTGAAGAAACAGTGAAGGAAAAGAGTTGTTTGGTCTGCTGTCAGGAACAGATTGCTGGAATATTATAACCCCAGTCCAAAAGGAACAACACAACAAAGATGGTGTTAAACAATTTATATACACTATTAGGCTCGCTTTTCCTCTGCCCCAGATGATTTTCAAAGGAATGAGACTTTGGCACAACTGTTTGTTTGGCCAGCATAGAATTCCTAATGTTGTTCAGCTATGTATGTTACAATAATAATAATAGCTCATATTTATAAAGGGACTGGAGAAAGCCTATGGTTCTGCTATCTGAGAATTAGCCTAACTGCCTACAGGGAGACTGATCACCAAAAGACTGGTCCCAAGATGACTATATTTTTTGTCCATAGTGATTGAAGAAATACTTTTTCTTCAGTGACAATGGTGGAGAATCAGAAAGGGGAATAGAGGGTATAGAGGCTCCTGAGAATCACACAGTTCTTTAATTGTCTCCAAATATCCATCCACCTGTTGGTCCTCTTCATTTGTCATCTTTGTCCACTGATCAATGAACTGAGCTAAACCTCATCCATCAAATAAGGATGAAAAAGTCCAGAGACCACTGCAGACAACATAGGTCAATCTCCTTCCCAAACAGAGACATGAAAGCCAATGACACTTTGGGTGCACACTCATTTCTAAAACACTACAGCAAACTTACTTTACCAAAGAGCAAAAGCAGTTGAAGAGAAAAAAGAGCTTGCAGGAAGCCATTCAAACCTCCAACTAAGTGGGACTTATACTAGGACTCTGTATCCTGGGCGTACACAAATTATAGAAATATCCACTTCTGTGGCTGAAAAGACTAGAGATTCAAGACTATTTGTTTAATAAAAACACTTGGTTTAGAATAGTCATTATTCAAATACCCATCACCAACGATACAAAGTTGTGTGGGCAGCCAGTTGACTTAGTCTTCTTTTGTTTTTACATAGTCAATCAACAAGCATTCATTAAACCCCTACCATGCACCAGGTACTAGGTGCTGGAATACAAAGACAAAGGTTAAACAGTTCCTGCCCCCGAGGAACTTTCATAGAGTCTCAAATTATTCTTTCATGAGACCAGTAAGTCTTTCTACCTATCAACATATGTGGGTATACACACATACACACACACACACACACACACACACACACACACACACATAGATACACACATACAAACACACATAGATACACACATACAAACACACATAGATACACATACATACAAACACACATAGATATACACACATACACATACAAACACACATAGATACACACACATAATCTATGTTTTGTAGTAGAAAACTCCCTGAGAGAAACTTCTTTTACCAATGCAAATTGCCACCTTCTTTGTAATTTATAGCCTTGAAGGGGTGCCTGGGGCACTGAGAGATTAAGTGCTTAGCCCAGAGATTCCTGGTCTGTGTGCTTTCAGAGGTGAGACTAGAACTCCAGTTTTACTGACTCCAAGGCAGGCTCTCTGCATTACACAAGGCTGCCTCACACATACATAAGTGTATTACAAGGAAAAGCAAGTTGCACATAATAATAATCTGAAGTTTCATGACAAACCCTCTTTTTCTGTCCTGTTATGTATGTGGAAATGCTCATTTTATTTGTTGTCTGTTAAATTCAGAATAAAAATTTTAAATTTTAAAATATTAGGGAGTTACACAAATAATATATGTATTATATGTGTGTGTATACACATATACACACATATGCACATATGTGTATATATATATACATATATGTATATGTGTATATATTTTTCACCCACCTTCCATATTTATATATAATATATAATGTATGTATATTGTGTGCATGTGTATATACACACATCACATGTGTGTATGTATATATACATATATATACAAAATAAAATGTATATATTTTTTCCCAGACCTATAATTTCCTAAATATATAGAACTCCTAGTAAATAAAATAACTCCTTTTGCCAATGTAAATTAACAAATGTTCTGCAACTTACAGACTTAAAGAGCTACTTGAGGCACTGAGAGATTATTTGTCTGGTAACTTGCCTGGGCAAGGTGACTTACCCAGGGTCACACATCCAATATGTGCCAGAAGTAAGATTTAATCCCAGCTCTTTATGACACTAAGGACATATGTCTATCCATTATGTCATACCATTTTTAACATATGAGAAAATGGACAGTGCTTTTAGTCATCCCAGATTACTACCACAAAAGCCTGTCTTTTTAAGATAAATATTCTCCTACTGTTGCTAAATGGCTAAAAAGCAAGGACTACCATGATTTCAGAAGAATCAAAATTAAATAACCTGAATGTGAGTGGAAAGAGTATTGCAATGATGCCGAGTATTACCACTGATAATTGGCACACGAAAAGTAGAGTAAAAGACATCCCTAAGGACATATTCTGGCCATAAAAGGAAGTGAGCTGGTCATGTAGAGAATGGGAAACAAGGAGGTAACAGAGTAGTACATGGATGATTCTAGGATATTGAAAGAACCAAAGAACAATCTCATGCTACATTGGTTCAGTCTTCCATAAACAGCTTACGGAAACACATTGACAAAAAAAATTATACAGGATGAGATGCTATGGGAGAGAGAGAGGGTTCTTCTTTTCATTGGTAAAGAGAGCACTGGTGCCAATGAGATCACTGACACATTTAAATGTCAGAATATCCTCCTGTTGACTCATCTTGGCCTCAAAGTCTATAAGAATCTCTAGGCTCATGTACTTTCTGTTTTCCACCTGATCCAATGACCTCAGATTGGTGGGCTTTTTAGGTTCCTATTTTTTCTTCATACAACTTTTCTGTTTTCTTCTACTGCATCTGGGGCCATCACCAGTCATCTTGACCTATGTCTTGCCCCTGGATTTGGGTGACTCTGGAGGAGAGAGTGAGGCTGATCACTCTGCACAACTCTGCCTCACTTAAATCCAGTTCACTTGCAAGTCAAGACATCAGCCTTCTGATGTCATTGGTCCTCTTCAAGAATGAAGGTCAAACAACAATAACAACAATCTTCCTCAGTGTCAATTTTTTTTTTGCTCTCACTTTCTTCTGTTAGAAAAAGAAGGCAATTTTGATTCTGTGTAAGGACGTGTTTCTTAACTATCAGAGCTATCCACCCATGGAACTGGACTGCCTGGAATGCCCTCCCACCTCCTCTGGAGTTTTCAATAACCACTTCTGAATAACCACTTGTCAGTATAATAGAGAGTATTCTCATCCAGCTGCAAGTTGGACTAGGTAACCTTGCAGTTCCCTTCCAGTTCTTAGATTCTGTGACTATCTGCCTGTCTCTAGCCCACCTTTCTTCTGATTCTCTACTTCTTATCTTCACACAGGTGGAAGTGACTATAGACATCATTTAATCCACGAGTCCCATTTTATAGGGGAGGAATGCAGAAAACCAGGCTTGTTAGCACCATGTCTGAAACAAGAGGAAAGAAAAAAGAACATCTAAGTAATACTTTCAGTGAGGCAGTCAGTGAGTTGGTCAGTGAGTCAACATTTATCAAGAGCTCTACTGTGTGCCAGAAACCATGTTAAGTGCTGTGGATACAAAGAAATGCAAAACTCAAAATCAAAAGACTATTCTATAAATAAAGTACATAAGATTTACTTCAAGGGCATTGTGGCATTGATTTGCTCTGCTCAAGAGCCTTATTTGCTTTTCTAAGTATTTCCCAAGTATTTTAAGTAACCTAATAATCTATCCCAGTATTTTTTCAGGAATTGACATAAAGCTAAGAAACCTAAAGTTTGCAGAATCTACCTCCGTCCCCTTTATTTATTTTTATATATTTTATTTTTCCCCAATTCCTCCTTCCCCTTTAAAAAAAATGGGAATATTTACTTGTGTCCAATTGTGAAGACCCTCTCCAATCCTCCATGATTTCTCAGAAACCATCAATGTATGTCCGAGTTCTTTTCTCCAAGTCCAATAAATCCCTACTGTGTCCACTAAAATGTAATACAGTCAGAGGCAACTTATTCATTCAATGTCTTCACCAAACTCTGAAGGAATTGGAGGGGATACAAGTGGTGGCAAATTCCAATCTTAAATTGCTCAATTGGCTGCTATAAGTTCAAAGCATTAAAAAGTACATTCTAGGCACAACCTTTTGTCATTCTTTTGAACATGTTAGAGGCTCCTTTTCTGGATAGGCTCCCAAATTTTAAGAATACTGTATTTACTTCATTTTCCAGCACATAATGACCCAGACAGAGCCTGATTTCTCTTTTTCAGTCGCTAGAATCTGGGATCCTCCCCTCCTTTGTCTGCTCCGTTTGAAATTCAGTAGACACCTTACATAGTTATCCAGTATCCTCTGGATGCATTCTGCTCTTAGAGATTTGATTACTAGAGGTTGACTTCAAGGCTTTACTCAGTCTTGTTGGTCAGTTTCGGTCCTCATCCACACAGTCTGGGTTCCATTCATCCCAGCTCTACTATTCCTGTTTCTTTCATATTTCTTCTCCTCCTTCTCTAGCTGGCTGCTTTCTCCCAAAGCTTCCACTCTGCATTTAGTCATTCCAAAGCCTACTAATTGGTTTCTATCACCCAGGTCTCTCCACTCCAAGCCATCCCACACACATCTTCCAAAGTGTTATTACTAAAGCACAGGTCTGACTGTGTCACTCCCCTTTTCAAGCAACTCCAATCTGCCTCTGGATAAAATGCACATTCCCCCATTTGGCATTTAAAGGCCTTCATGACCTGGTTCCAGCCTATCTTTCCAGGCTTATTACAAATTAATCCCTTGCATTCAATCCATGCTACCGCCAAACCAATCTGCTTGCCATTCTTCCCCCTAAACCCATCTCCCATCCTCATGCCTTTATACAGGCTGTGCCCCCCACAAGACTAAAATGCATTCCCTTCTCATCTCCACCTCTTAGAATCTCTATCTCTGTTGAAATTTTTCCAGATCCTTTGTTCATGCTGCCTCTCTTTATAAAATGTAAGCTCCTTGAGGTCAGAAACGGTTTTGTTTTGTCTTTCTCTCCAGGGTCTGCTGCATGGTAACCACCTAATACAGGCTTATTAATGCATAATGAATAATGATTTCCCCTTAAGTCTCTGAACAAGGTGCATTTAAAAACCTCTTCTCTGGAACTCTGTTCCTATCTTTTGCCAATATCACAAGCCCACCTGGCCCACTCCACAGGACAGACTTGGGGTTAGAGTGAGAGGATGGGGGTGTTTCTGTCACACAGTCTTAGCCCTAAACTGATAGTGTCAAACAGAGCACTGAAACTTCTCTTTAAAAAACATTGATAGGTCCCTTATGCATTTTGGAACTTCATATAAAATTGCCTTCCCTACAGAATACTCCATGCCTCCTCTCTGGTGTTTTTCATTTGCTTGTATCTGTTCCTTTGATTCAACTTTTCTTTGCCACGTTTTCCCCAAACCCTTTGTCTGTGCAGTAGACAGCAGAATTCCTCAAGATCTGCTTTTACTAACTGAAACACATTCCTGAGCCTGATTCCAAGGACTCTTTGGAAATATTTTCCTCCAACACTCTCTCCCTCCCCTTCTCCCCCTCCTTATACATGAATGTTGACCTTTTCTCCAGTAAAGATGTAGACTCCAAACTCCCACTTTCTTTCTGCTAGTTCATTTCAGTATCTCAGCCTCTCTTGTGAAATACTTATCACCATCACTAGATACTCAGGGTCCTCTGTAGACATCAGAGGAAGCACCACCTTGCTTGCCTTCTCTATGTTTCTGTACCAAGGATAGAAAAGGTACCCTATGCTGTTAAGTCTCTTTCCTGGGAGGCATTAGCCCTATTCAATAGCTTCCTCCACATATTTTACCCCCTCACCGGAGCTGAAAATGGAAATGCTTCTCTCTGGGATCTCTGGCAGCATGACCCCCAGACTATTTTCCTACTGTCAGATGATTTACATACCGATGGGTTTGGGAGATCCTGAAGTGTCATTAGTCTCCCACCCCTCATTTCCATCGCTGCTGCTAATATACTTTTTCCAGATCCTGTGCCTGAATTTCCCTTTACTGGACATAATTCTATCACTCTTCATTATTACTCCCTGAAGGCACACTACAAGCAGTTCTGGATTCATGCCTTCTTTCGTGCAGCTATGGTGCTATAATTATTGTTTTTATTCAGTTCAGTTCTCCACTTGAGGTCTAGAAGAGCACTAGCAATGTGTTCTCCTGGTCAGAAAGTAGAGATGAAGCTCTATCTCTCTTCCTTTCCCTATTATGATACAACTGGACATAGGCTGATGTTGCTGGGAATAAGGGCTTAACCAAAAAATCTTCACTAGGGCATTAAAGCAAGACTTTTACTTTGTTCACTATAAGTTTGTACATTGTATATGTGGCCTTAATCATCATTACAATTACCAAGAAACATTTCCAGGATACCAAGTGTCTACATGATGCTGAGCTGGGCATGGTCTTTAAGGGGCTAACAATCTACTTCAGAAGACAGAATGTATTTAAATGAACTAACTAATTAATTATAGGTCAAGAGCTGTGTGTAGCAGCAAGCACCCTAGCATACCCAGGATGGCTGCTAGCACAGGTTCTTAGATCTGCTTTTCTAAAGGAAAGCAACTCAAAAAAGGTTAACAATCTTACTTTAATCAAACATATATCATTTACCTAGTTCAGGGGAAAAAGTCAACACCACCCTGAACTTCAGAGAATATAAACAGAATACAAACAGATTTTACAAGCAGACAGAGAAACAGATCAGCAGACAGGGCTTCCAGCTGTCTGACCATTACATCCATACCCAGTCAATTACCAGAGAGGGAAGCATCAACATCTGGGTTTTCAAAGCTGGGGGGCTCAACAGCTGCCCAGAGTCTCATCTGGCCAAATCACACAACTCTTCCCAAAGTGAGCCCCAGAGCAAAAACTCATCAGGGTATATATAGCCTTCTCCTGCATCAGAGAATGTCACAACTCTCTTGACCCACCACCCAATCACAAAGTAACCAACCACATGTGGGAATTCCTGAAAAGCAAGCCTTCTGCCACAGGCTCCATGTGACCATATTAAGGGGCAGAGTATATTTTCAAATCAGGGAAGGTTCTCAGAGTCACTTAAGCCTATCAAAGGGCCAAAGGGCAGGGAAGATCTTCAGATTCCCACTCCCATAACACTTGCTAGGTATTGACACAGATACAAACATGAGACAATCCTTGCCCCCAAGGAACTTATATTCTAATGGGGGAGAGTATATATTATATATACATATCCAAGCATATATATCTGTGTGTGTTGTATAGATATACACAAACATATTGCATGTATATGTGTATATATATGGACGTGTGTGTTTATCTATATCTGTCTATCTATCTACATCCAGTGTTAGCTAGAGAAGGGAGTTTTTGTCTGGGGGGGGGGGACTGGGGATTTTAAGTAGAGCCACAAAGTAGTTTATCATCACCCTCTTTCTAAGTAGTAATGGTAGTATAGATTTGGTTACTGGTCTAACACAGTTATCATAGTTACCTTGTTTAAGCCTAGAAATGGTCCATCAGGTCTATGAGTTATTTCATTTGCTGTTTGAGGAAGTGGATAGTAGATGAAAAAGTACAATCACATTGCTCTGAACCCCTAGTTAAGAAAATTCTTAATATTTTAGGCAGGAGTCTGGCTCTCTCATTTATGTCTATCTCTAGTTGATTTCTTTGTGGTTAAGACAAAATTTGGGTTACCAGTAGTATTTGAGTAAAGAAGGGAAGCTGGAGGAAGAGCAGGACTTTTCTTGGAACCTCCCTCAGTCCTTGAGGAGGTGAGTACAACCATCGGTTGCAGCAAATGGAGAAGTTTGAATGCCATGGATAAGTTCACTTACCTTGGTAGTGTACTTTTCAGGGATGTACACATTGATAATGAGGTTGACGCGTGCCTTGCCAGAGCTAGCTCAGTGTTGGGGAGGCTCTGAAGGAAAGTATAGGAGAGAAGAGGTATTAGACTGACTACCAAACTGAAGGTCTGCAGAGCCATTGTGCTGACCTCATGGTTGTAGGCCTGTGAAACCTGGACAGTCTACCAGCACCATGCCAGGAAACTGAATCACCTCCATTTGAATTGTCTTAGGAAGACTCTGAAGATCACCTGGCAGGATAAGTTACCAGATGCTGAGATTCTTACTCAAACTAAACTGCCAAGTATTCAAACTCTGCTTCACAGCGTACAATTCTGATGGGCTGGCCATGTTGTTCAAAAGAAGACTATTTTATAAAGAGCTCACACAGGGCAAGCACTCACATGGTGGTCAGAAGAAGTAATACAAGGACACTCTCAAGGTCTCCCTTAAGAACTTTGGAGTTGATTGTGTGACATGGGAGACACTGGCACAGGACCTCTCAGCATGGTGTGCCCACATCAGAGAAGGTGCTGTGCTCTATGAGCAAAGCAGACTTGAAACATTTCAAAGGAAATGCAGGATAAACAAATTTAGAGTATCCACCCCAAATATTCACATGGACTATTTGTGCCCGACCTATGGTAGAGCATTCTGAGCTTGTATTGCTCTGATCAGTCACAGTCAGACTCATTGAAACTTGACTCTAGCATAATGATGTCATTTTGGTCCTCTTCGAGAACTAGGGACAACAACCAACCAACCATAGGTGGTGGAATCAGCCCAACTTCTACCCATAGTCCCTAGGACTGATCGCCCTCCTTGATATCTCTCTTCTTTGCCACAGTTCAATCCTACCTTTTCTCCTTTGTTCTACTGATTGCCCCTGGGCTGCTAGGTCAGATATCTCCATCTCTTGCCTCCATGGATGCCAGACCCTGGAAATCTCTCCTCCTCCAGCTTTTTTAATGACCTAGGTTCTAAACTGGTCTTCTATTTTAGAAATGATTCACAAGGTATAACTCACTTTCCTAAACCAGTCCAAACGCTCTTCTTGTCAACATCACTGTAGTTCATCTAAAAACTTTTCATACTTAATCTGAAATAGTTTATTGATTGAGACTTATTCTCACTTGATAAAGGTATCAGGGCATAGTATCTCATCATTTATTTTAACTAGAAATAGCATAATTAACAGTCCTCCATCCTTGCACTGGTAGTGGAAGTAGACAGAAAGTGAAAGCAGGGGAGTCTGCAGATAATTAGATGCCCAGGTGAGCCCTGGTTCCATAAGGGTAGATGGGTTGCAAAGTGTGGTCTGCTAGACCACAACTAGATGTAGTGGGTAGGTGAGTTGGTAATCACTTGCTTACTAATCAGGACAGATCCACTCATAGACATTTCCAAATATAAGCAGATTAGTTCCCACAGAGAGGTAAAGCATGATCTCTAGCAGTTTTATCTGAAGGGTACTGTTCCAAGTAGACATGGCATATGGTAAGATGTCAGGATAGATGCTGGCTTTCTAGGGAAAAGATAAAAAAAGTATGAGAATATAAATAACCAGAATCATCCTGTAAGATGATTCCTGAGAGCCTAAAAGTAACATATGCCAAAATGTGTGCTTCAAGACTCTGGTATCCCATGTGATGAAAATTAGGAAGTCAAAAAGGAAAAAAACAAACAAAAACAATACTAGCTATATTGTTTACTTTAAAGCATTAAGTATTGACTTTTATGTTTCAAAAAAAAATACTTGCTGTGCAATGATTTTTCAATGTGAAACTAGGCTTAATTTATCAAACTTTGTCTCCAAATTTTCCTAATGCTCTTTGTTAATCTATTGGTTGACAGTCCATAACCTCAGCCTCCCTAAACAGCATTCACGGATTCCATCTATATATTTCAACCCCAAAAGTATTATCTGGACAGATTCATTTCAGAAAAGCTATTTTTTTAAATTTTATTTTAAATTTATGGAATGAAACAAACATTTCCATGACATAGTACAACAAAAAAGAAGATTGTCCATAAAACTGCAAATCTACTTATATGTGTGTGTATATACACGTGAATGTGTAAAGCATCTACTATGCGCCAAGCAATTAACTAAGTGTTACAGATACAAAAAGAGGTGAAAGACCCAGATGCTTCCCATATTGTAAGCCTTTTCATAATCAACGTTTGAAGTTATTCATGTCATGAGAGCTTATCCTAAGATCAGAGCCATTGGAAAGTCTATGAGCACATTGACCATTCAACAATAGCAGCTTCATCCAATAGTCTTGCCATAAAGATTCCTGGAGTGAAGCATTTACCTTTTCCCCACAGTGCAGTGGTAAAAAAACGTAAAGAAAACTATGGAAAGGTTCAGTCTCAACTCCTTATCTAATCTACAAGTGTGAGAATGCAGAACCCAGGTGTGACGATCTCTCTTCTAATTTCTACACAAGTTGTCTACAGAATATAGGTATCAAATACTGATATACTGATGGAGATGCCAAAATGTAAAAGTGAAGCATTGCCAGAAAAAAACGGTCAAAAACTATGCTCAGGGGCAGCTAGGTGGTGCAGCGGACATGGCACCAGCCCTAGAGTAAGGACGACCTGAATTCGGATCTGACCTCAGACACTTATTTGCTGTGTGACCCTAGGCAAGTCATTTAACCCCAATTGCCTCCCCCCCCCCAAAAAAAAGTATAAAAAAAACTATGGTCAGTCTATCTATCTATGTATCTATCAATTACTATACAAACATTCATTCTCTCTCTCTCTCTCTCTCTCTCTCTGTGTATATATATATATATATATATATATATATATATATGCAAGGTGTCACAAAAGTCTTAGTCTTAAACTCTTAAAGTTTAAAACTGCACTAAGATGTCTGGAGTACTCTACACACTATATTTATGGTGCGTGTGTGTATGTGTGTATAGACATATATAGGTATATAGGTAGATTTATATGTGTGTGTATGCATACATATATGACTATAATAGAATATTGTGCAGTAAGAAACTTTGAATATGAGGAATTCAAAAAGACTTGGCAAGAGTTGTATGAACTGATGCAAAGTGAAATAAGTTGAACCAGAAGATTAACAAATATAATGATTACAACAATGTAAATGAAAAAAAATTCCCTAAAAGGAAGTCAAAGTCTGAATTTTTTTTTATTAAGGACCTCAAAAATAGATCATGAAGCATATCTCTCTCCTCACAGCAGAGATGAAGGGGAATTTTGTTCATATGGTCATAGTCACTGTATTGGAAATTTTTGGTTTTCTTTGTATTGTAGGAGGATTCAATCTGAAGGGAGGATTTCCTTTTTAAATTTATTTATTCCTAGAATGAGACTATAATATAAAGGCAAAAAGCATAAGTAGAACTTTTTTTTTAAAGAAAAACAAAAAATAACATCCATTTATACAGTAGTTTCTGAGGACCTTTCTTCCTTTGATCTTCATGGGCATCAGCTACTTAAGCCCTACCAAACACAATCTGCAGAAAGGAATATCAGTTATTTAGCTTTCCCTGATCCTGAAACACAAAATCACCACAGATCGATGGTATATACCACTGTCACAATATGTGGCTCCACCTTGGAGCAACTTGAGAACACAAGTATAAACACAGGAGACAATACAAGTGTGGGGAAACACATGTGCCTGGGGCACAACCGCAAGATATGTAGACACTCATAGAAGAAACAACACTCAACTACCAACCCTAAACCACTGAAACTATGAAGCAAAATGGGGGACGGGGGAATATGGCAACGGGCAAATGAGAAGGATGGGGCCTTTTTTTTAGCAGCTACAATAATTTACTTACAACTGAATTTTAATAAGACATTTACAAATAAAAGATATTATAAATAAATTATTCATTCTTGCCAGCATAGACCAACTAACTGAGCATAATTCTGAAGTGAGCTTATTTTTTGAAACCTTTTTTAAAAGCTACCAGGAAAGGGTCTGTTTTATTCAGTCACATTGAGCTTGGAATGACAAATGAAGTTGTATTGTACTGCCCCTCCTAGTAGTATTTGCACACTAAACAGGGGAGGATCAGATATCTATAACTAGAATGGCCCATGAAAGGGAGTCTAGGTTTCTTATTTCCTAGCCTTAATCCAAAGGAATGAAGTAGTAAAGGTGGAATCCCAAGCATCAATGACTGCCTAGTTGGAGAGGCTGTAGAATTTGGGGGGAAGATTTTCCCAGAACCTTTCATATTACACCAGACTGCTACATATTCTGCTTAATCATAAGGCCAGTCCTACAAAAGATAATACTATCCTGCGTGGAGGAGAATAATATGGCCAAAAAGTAGTTTCATCAGAAGACCAGGGTTCATCTCCTGATCCTTTATACCTTTGTGATCTTGGGCCTACACCTATACCTCTCTGGGCCTCAGTTTCCATGTCAATAAAATAAAGGAGATAGACAAAATCATCTCTTAAGCTCTCACCTAATTCTGTTATGTTCCTATAGACTACCTCAGAAACCTAGACCATTTTACAATTCAACTCTTCAAACATTGATTACATGTACTGAGGATTCAATTACAAAGACAAAAGACAAAAAAATTTACAAAGACAAAATCTGACTCTGCCCTCAAAGAATTAGATAACATTTTCAGAACCTTCTGTTGTTCAGTCTTGTCCTGTTCTTCATGACTCTGTGGACTATGGCTCCACACGTCAATACTGCACAAGGGGTTTTCTTGGCAAAGATATTGGTGCAGTTTGTCATTTCCTTCTTCAATGGATTAAGGCAAACAGGGTTAAGTGACTTGCCCAAGGTCACACAACTACTAAGTATTTGAGGCTAGATTTAAACTTTGATCTTCTTAACTCCAGGCACAGCACTCTATCCACTGAGCCACCAAACTGCCTCCTTTCAGAACCCTACCTGGGTCATTTTCCTTACATCACAAAATGCTATGTAGTATTGATTTTGCAAAACTTTGTGAAAAGGAAACTTATGTGAACTTATTCAGAAATCATCTTCCAACAATTCACTTAAATTGTTCTTAGGTTCAGAAGCAGGGCCAGGGGCAGAGGGATTTGGTATCATAACAACTCTGGACTTTCCATAGTAAAAAAAAATTTTTTTAATTGTCCAAGTGTAATAGAGTCCACTGCTTTGTCAGATTTAATTGGGGCCTATGGCTGAATTCCATCATTAGAAGGAAACAAAATGTGTATTGGAAGACAGAACACAAATAATGTATTAATCATCTCTTGGCACAAAAAGGGAGAAAGGCTAATTAAGAAGGAATTTGTAGTCTCTGGGAGGTCATGGCACTCCATATCCAGAAAGTGGTAGGAAAGAATGAAGGTGGATACATGATAGGGTTTTCCCCCTCCTTTGTTTCTGAGTCAGTCAGGTATGGCAGAGGCAAAAGTGTTTGAGTAACACAGCATGTTTCTCAGGAAAAAAGTTATTATTGCATGACGTGGTTTTTTTTACTACCCACAGATACACCCCAAATTTCAGGGCTTCAAATCCTGCCATCAGTTAAGTGAGACCAACCTGTGTACAGACTGTAACTAGATAACATTTAATCATAGCTTTAAATAGATAAAGACCTATGGAGTCACTGACAGGGTGGAGGCTTTTGGCCAGTAAGGAAGATTCAGAGTATGATCCAAGGTGCAGCTCTATGTAAAGGACAGCACAACTTGTGTAGATAACAGAAGTATGATCACAGAACATTCCACACCCCCCCCCACAGCCACCCCACCTTTGACCACATGAAATTGACTATTTGCAGTTTCACCTGACTTTAAGTAAACTCAGTAGATAGAAAGCATCTGTTTTTACACAGAAGGTAAATACAGTTTGATTATTCACTTTACAGAAGAATTTTTCACTTTACCAAAGCAGAAGTTTTTGGTGTTTTTGTTTGTTCACTTTGCAAAAGCAATCTCCATAGAGTCTATTAAATAACAGGCTCCATTGGTGAATTTTAAATGTGTTTTATTTACAAAAATTCCACCTACATCTTAGTTTTTAAGAACATATTTTTGGGAATAGCAATGTATACACATATGTAGAAACGTAATCACAAGGCTATTTATAAACTCCAAGGAAGAGTCTTGAGGATACTCCTTTTTTGAAAGCACAGGAAATGGTTAAGGTTAAAAGTTGAGTTAAGATAGGTAGTTATTTAGAGTACAACTATTGTGGGGAAGGGGTGGGGTGGGGGATGGGAAGTATGCAACAATCAGGGGCACTTTTAACACTATTTTTTATGAACATATATATTTTTAAGACCAGAGAATTTTGTTCTCTTTGCCTGATGATATTTATTTTCAGATGGGTGTCTTTCTATACTGTATAGTAGAAAGAATAGTTTGTATTCCTGTGTGACCTTGAGAAAGTCATTAGTTTCCCTGGGCCTCAGTTTCCTCATTTATAAAATGAAGAGGTTGGGCTAAATGATCTCTAAGGTTCTTTCCAGTTCTAAGTGGACTTATTATTATATTATGGATTTTATAATTCCATAGGAGAAGCAACATTGCATTGTGGATAGGGACCTGGCCTTAAAACCAAGAAGACCCAAGGTCAAGTCCCACACCTGATCCTAGGCAAAGCATTTAACTTCTTGGTGTTTCTAAGCACCTCTTTAAAGACTATATATAAGTTGTAAAGAAGGTACTAACCTGAATTGGTTAAAAAAAACAAAAAAGACTTCCTTATTTGGGAGTTTACATTACCAATGAAATCAGAGATTCATTTCCTATCTCTGTGTATTATACAGGAGAATAATTTTTTATATTTTGCTTGGAATTAGAAATTGCCTCACCTCCAAAACGCCATATTCTCTCCTGCTTTGTTATTACCCTTCTTTCTCAGCTATCTCTCTTCTTTAAAATATAGTTAATTTGGATGGAATCCCATTTTATCAAATACCATAATAACATATAGCTCTATGAGGGAGGGCTTAATTTCAGTGGGACATGGGAAGTAAGGGTGAAAAATGGTATTTCTAGAAATAACTGATGTAGAAAATGTGTTAATAAAGCACACTACTGTTACTACTACTAACAATAATAGTAATTAGTCACTCAATGAGCAATTACTAAGTGCCTACTATATGCCAGGCTTGGTGCTAACCTCTGGGGACACAAAGAAAGGCAAAAGACAATCCCCACCTTGAGGAATTCACAATCCAATGGGAGAGAGACAAAATGCAAAGAGTTGTGTATGAATAAGCTACATAGATCTTAAAGGAGAAATGATCAACAAAGGGGAGGCATTAGAATTAAGAAATACTGGAAAAGACTTCTTGTAGAAGGTAGGATTTTAGCTAAGACTTAGAGGAAACCAGGAGATTAAGATGAAGAATAAGAGCATTTGAGGCAAGAGGACAACCAGAAGAAAAAAAATGCCTAAAGCCGAGAGATGGTCTGTCTTCTTTAAGGAATAGCAAGGAGACCAATATCACTGGATCAAAGAGTACTTGGGGGAGGAGAGGGAATGTAAAGTGTAAGAAGACTGGAAAGATAAGGGAGAGGGAGAGGAGCTAATATGTGAAGGATTGATTTTGGAGGCTAAGCAGACGATTTTGGATTTGATCCTGGAGGTGATAGGGAGCTGCTGGAGTTTATCGAGTGGGTAAGGAGAGTACGGGGAGTGACACGGTTGGACCCACACTTTAGGAAAATCACTTTGGTAGCTGAATGGATGGTGGGTTGGAGTGGGGAGAAGGTTGTGGTAGGCAGACCTATCAACAGGCTATTTTGAGTCCAAGGTGTGAGGATATAAGGACCAACACTAGAGCGGTAGCATGGAAGAGAAGAGAAGGGAGTATAAAATAACAATAATAATAATAAATAGCTGTGTCCAAGGAGGCAGTTCTATATAATAATAGCTGACATTTATATAATATTTTAAGATCTGCAAATATTTTAGATAAATACCTCACTGGAGATATAGAAGATGCAACCAAAGACAAGTATCAGATGCTGAATTTGAAGGAGTGGCCAATCCTGACAGGATTGAATCCAGGCAGCCAAAGTTCAGAAAGTCTGAACTCTGGCATTGAATGCCAAGGACTATAAAATAAAACAAACAAAAAAAGCATTTTGAAAGAGAATTTGTGGTAAAAAATCGTCTCTTGGAAAGGATGGGATGATGCTAATGCAAGATTTTGAGAAGACTGAATTACTGCAATTCTTTTCTTATGTTCTTTTTTGTGTTCTCTTCCCAGGAGAATAATTTTTGGAATGGGAATGATGGAATAAAAATTGTTAGTAGGGAGTGGAATCCCGAGACAAGTGAGGAGATGGTCAGGCAGCATCTAATTGCTCTCAGTTAGTTCAAGTCACCACTCTAGATGAATTATATCCCAGGGTATTAAAAGAACTGGCATATGTCATTGATGAGCTGTTGTCAATGATCTTGTAAAATTTTGGAGAATCAAAGAGGTGCCATAAGATTGGAGAAGGTTATCCCAATTTTCATGAGAAAAAAAAGTGAGGTAGTTGAGTCTACAAATTATATACCAGGAAACTTGACTTTTATTTCTGTCTAAATTATGGAACATATTTTTTTTTCTTTTTGGAGGGCAATTGGGGTTAAGCGACTTTCCCAAGATCACACAGCTAGTATGTGTTAAGTATCAGAGGCTGGATTTGAACTCAGGTCCTCCTGACTCCAGGGCTGGTGCTCTGTTCACTGTGCCACCTAGCCACCCCTATGGAACATATTGGTAAGGAGATTACTTGAGAGTGCTTAGAAAGGGAAGCACTGATCACTAAAATTCAACATGGTTTCATCAAGATGAGTTTATACCAAATGAACTTCATTTCCATTTCTAATGGGATTACTAAAGAATATTATTAAAATTATCTGTCAACCTTAATTCCTTGCTTAGATTTCAGCAAAGTAGTTGACAAAACATGCTATGTTTAAGAATATGACAGAGAAATATGACCTAGTTTAACACAGTTAGGTGGATTTAAAACTAGACCCAAAGAATGGTCATTAATGGGTCAATGTCAGCTTGGAAAAAGGTTTCTTAGTAGAGTGCCCAAATATCTGTTCTTGGCATTTGCTATTCAATAGTTTGATCAATGAATTGACTGAAAGCAGAGGCAGAACGCTTGTCAACTTTCCTGATGACAAAAAACTTGGAGAGGTATCTAGTAATTTTTGAGTCTGGACCCAAAGAACAATTTGGAACCAGAAATTTGGAAAAAGAACTAGAATAATGGACCTAATCAAAGAGGAGGAATATTAAAAGAGATAAACGTTAAGCTCTACTTTGGGGTTAAAAAAATAAACTTCACAAGTACAGCAAGAAGACAGTACAGCTAGACTAATGACTATCGCAACCAGTTCCAAATCCATTTAACTGTACTAAATTAGCCTGTATTTCTCCATTGTGTGCATAAACACAGCATGCCTTGTCAAATACTTTCTTGAAATCTAAGCAAAGTTTCTATTCTGATGAAAAAAGAGCCTGAGCATTTTGGTGAACTCTAAGTTCAACATGGCCAAGAGTGTAGCATGGCAACCAAAAACAGACATTAAGAAGCATTAAGAGAGATAGAGTTTACAGAATTAGGAAGGCAAGATTTCCACTATCCTCTGCTCCAGTCAGAGTGTATCTGAAGTATTGCATTCAGTTCTGGGTATCAAATTGTAGGGAAGATTTAGGCAAGCTGGAATGTTTAGAAAAGGATGACTAGGATAACAAGGTGGGGTAGCTAGGTGGTGCAGTAAGAGAGCACTGACCCTGGAGTCAGGAGGACCTGAGTTCAAATCCAACCTCACACACTTACAAGCTGTGTGACTCTGGGCAAGGCACTTAACCCTGTTTGCCTCAGTTTCCTCATCTTTAAATGAGTCAGAGAAGGAAATGGAAAACCACTTTAGTATCTTTGCCAAGAAAAGCCCAAATGGGGTCATGGAGAGTTGAACATGACTGAATTGACTTAATAACAATAAAAGGAAGGCAAGAGATCTAGAGAACCCATCATATAAAGACTGTTGGGAGAAACCGAGGATGTAAGAAAATTTCTGGGGGCTCTGATAACTATTTTCAAGAACTAAAAAAATTGTTATGTGGTAGAGGGGTTCAGTTTATGTTGCTGGCCCCAAGAGAGAAAAAAATAAGAGCCACAGGGAGAAGTTCCTTGCACAAACTAGGCAGTTAATAAATTTTTTGTATTTTTGTTGTTGAGTCGTAGGGAGGCAGACTTAGGAAAAGTTTCCTGGCAGATATTTTCCCAATGGTAGAATAGGCTGTCTCAAAAGACTGTCTGAAAACAGAGGCTAGACAACCCCTTGTGCATTTTATGAAAGTGGTTCTTGCTCAGGTACAGGGCAAGATGATACTTTTTCTGAGGCCCTTTCTAACTCTTAGATTCTATGATTTATTTGGCAACCCTGACGACAATCCTGTAAGGAAAATAATAAGGTTATCCTCATCATCATTACCTCCATTTTACAGATAAGGAAACTCAGGCTTAGAGACATCGAAGGATTTACCAATGGTCATACAGTTAATAAGTGTCAGAGAAAGGACTTGAACTCAAGTCTTCCCTTACTCCGAGTCTGTATAGTACATGGTGCCTTTTTTTTTTTTTGCCATTTCAAAGACTTTCTGCTGAGTGAGTAAAGTTGTAATGGGATTTACCCAAGAGGAAAATAAATGGACAAGTTAAGAAACACCAGGGTATTTTCCTGATGGAGTCATGCAAATCTGTTATTTTCTCAATGAAACTCCATTCATTTCATTTAGTATTGGTTGACAGCAAACTGTAATAGTTTAAGTATTTTACAGTTAAATCAAAATACTAGTGACATAACACTAGTGAGAAACACACTCACCAACTCCACAAACAGATGATCCTTCCTCTTCTAGTCACATTTAGTTTCCTTAGTTGCTGTGTATAGCAAATAAACTTGGTGCCTCTGAACATCCTAGATATGGGGCAAGAACGATGATTCCACTGATAGATACAAATGGACAGAGGAGCATTTCCTGATTTGACTGGTCAGCCATCCCTCATGGTCTTCTTCACTGGGAGCTCTATTATCTGAGCTCTGTGTTCTGTGGTAGGGCCACCTAAGAAGAGCCTGAAAGGAACATCATCCTGATACAAGAACCAGACAGAAATATGATGTAAGGGGAAGGGACACGTGCTGTTGTTCATTATGGTTTCGATTTTTTTTTTAATGTAAGCCTGGTTTACATAGCAGCAACACAGATACCATTCTGTGTAATGATGTAATGTGTATGCTATGTATGTGTTTATCATTTCCTTATAAACAACAGCTGGACAAACACTATGAAGAGTAAGGGGCTAAGGGTGGGCAGGGAACGTGAAGAAAGATGAATTGGAGGAGAAATGCGATGATAGTAAACCTATAACTTCTCTTAATGTGTCAAACTACAGATTCCATCAGCTGTAATTGGTATCAAAAAATCACAGTCCTGCCTTTTTTTCCTTCTAAAGCCAGAAGGACGAGAAATGGATATAAAACAGAAATGCTAAGAATCTTTCATGGGAAACTTAAAACAAATACCTTGATTATTTGGGGTCATCAGAAGTTGTATTTTCCACCTCTCCACAACCGAGTTTCCTTACCTCTTTGCAGGTACCATTTTTTTTGAATTGTACAAAATGTGTCCACACTTCCTCTTTGGGAGGTGGAGGGAGAGGAGGGGAGGTGGGAGCCATGGATGCTTCATTTCCCATTGGGCTGCACTCTTCTGGAATTCTCTATCATTCCCCAGGAACCTCTTCATCTTGGATCACATATCCAAGGCAGAATGGGAAGGAGATCTGGGTGACTTACAGTCAAGGAAAAAATTAGAAAAAGAAATGATAGCATGGAAGAAAGATTTGGAAAGAGAATTAACAGCTTTGCACAAGAGAAATATAATCTTGTCCAAACAACAAACTCCCTGAAAATTAGAATGCACCAAATAGAAACTAAGGAGTCAACTGGCAAGAAGAAACATTAGAACAAAGTCAAAGAAAATTTAAGGTATCTCAAAGCAAAACAGCTGACTGTCAAACAAATCAAGGACAGCAAATTTAAGAATCATCGGACTACCTAAAAGACAAAAAGCCTAGACTTCTAATTGTATGAAATCATAAAAGAAAATTGCCCAGACTTCTTAGAAAAATAGGACAAAGTAAAAATGCAAAGAGTTCACTGATCTCTTATTGAAAGAAAGCCTCAAATGGAAACAACACATAATAACTATAAATATTTATCACTTAACCAGTACTTAGCAAGACATGACCTACTGGCTAGAAGCATTCATTAGAAACTCACTATTTTTTCATGAACTGATAGATGACACATCCCCATACTATAAAAACAAACCTCATAATGTCCTTGAGGACTCAATCAATAAATTGTGCTGGAAGCAGACCAGACCATTACCATTGACCAAACTGTTGCCCAAAGAGAACATTAATCCCTAAAAACTCAAGAATAGCATTTTAATGCCACCATATCAGTAATACCACCACACTAAATACTCATAATCTCCAAGATGAATAAAAAAACAAGGCTTTCAAAATGTAGAGGACTTGCAAGGAAATCAAAATTATATTGCAACAGCATTACTTAATCATTACTGTATGTGCTACTAGAGTTGTACTGAGGGTGTTTTTAGTGAGCTTACTGGAGCTGAGCTTACATTCTAATAATTTTATCCAACTATAGAAAGTAATTATTTTATAAACCTTCATGATAGACTATAGAAGATTAATTATAATAGAATAATTGTAGGATAACTACTTATTCTAGGATTATATCTGAGTCTATAAAGCAACACGAGAACAATTTTTCTGCAGTAGTATTAGTCATAATTATTGTCAGGAAGAAGAAGGAGGAGGAGGAAGAGGACAAAAAGGAGGAGGGGAGAGAAGTTGTAACATATCTCAGCAGGTTACAAAAATATAGCACCTAGTAAATATCTAGAAAGACACAGTTCAAGTGGCTAGAATAATACAACAGAAGTTCATTTGTCATAATGGAAAAAAGTTCATCATTACAAATACAAACCCCCAAATATACTTGAGAATTGAACAAATAAATTCCAAATGTACCCGAGTATTATCACAGACAAAGGTGTTACCCACAACTATCTAAACCCACAAAAATTTAAGATCATCTTTATAGAGTCACTATATCAAACACACAATCTCCAAACCACATGGAATGAGAAGCTCCCTAATTTTAAAGACCTAGCAGAAGAAATCAAAACCGTAAGGAAGATAATCCTTTCTGATACTAGAGTTGTCCCAAAGATGCTTTCACCAAGTCCTCCAAATTAACCTACATCCCAACACTTTCTTTCAATTACCAAAGAAAAATCATTTTATCTACCTGTAATACTCCATCAAACATTAAACACAGAGAGCAATCATAGGATAGTGACTTGTCTTAGGTTCATTTCTATTTGAACCCCAATAAATATAAAGAGAAGAACTAAATTATAATAATGACTGAAAATTATATAGTGATTTGAAGTTTGCATAGTGATTTTCATGCATTATCTCATTTGTCCCGTACAACAACCCTATAAGGTAGATCATGAGTCAGCTAGGAAGTATATTGGATTTGGAGTCAGGAAGACCTTAATTTGAATTTTACCCCAAACATTTACTAATTGTGTGACCCTGGTCAAGTCCCTTAAGTTCTCTCAGGCTCAGTTCCCTCATCTGTAAAATGAAGTAATTATGGCACCTATAGTGTTCTTACGAGAATCAAATGAAATGATGCCTATAAATCATTTAGCAAACCCTAAAGTGCTATATAAATGCTAACTAGCTATCTGGGTGGTGGTGGTGGTGGTGGTGATGGTGGTGGTACTACTAGTAGTAGTAGCAGCAGTGGTAGTAGTAGTGGTAGTAGTAGTAGTGGTAGTAGTAGTAGTAGTAGTAGTAGTAGTAGTAGTAGTAGTAGCAGTAGTAGAA
>CM053580.1:448896692-449028956 GCA_028627135.1 Pseudochirops cupreus
AGAAGAAGAAGAAGAAGAAGAAGAAGAAGAAGAAGAAGAAGAAGAAGAAGAAGAAGAAGAAGAAGAAGAAGAAGAAGGAGAAAACGATAATGACAACAAAGAAGGTAACAAAGACAACTACAAATTTTGGTGATATATGGTAGATGTATCCAAATATTAGAGTTTTCATGAAGAAGAATGATAAAGCAAATAGGAGTAATGGGAGGGGAGAGAATAATGACAAGTTGTAAAAATCTTTGCTCTGGAATTCACGACCTTGCACAATTTAACTGTAATCTACCCTTCCAGTCTGTTTTCATATCATTCCCCTTCAAATTCTGTACAATTCTAGACAAAATAAACTACAGGCATGCCTCAGAGATATTGAAGGTTCAGGTCCAGATCACCATGATAAAGTGAATATTACAACAAAGTGAGTCACGTAAATTTTTTGGTTTCTCAGTGGATATAAAACTTCTATACTATAGTCTATTAAGTTTGCAATAGTATCATGTCTAAAAATTCAGTACACATACTTTAATGAAAAATGCTTTTTTTTTTTGCTTAAAAAAATGCTTAACCATCATCTGAATCTTCAGTGAGTCATAATATTTTTGCCTGTGGAAGTCTTGTCTGAATGTTGATGGCTGCTGACTGAGCAGGGTGGTGGTTGCTGAAGGTTGGGGTGATTGTGACAATTTCTTAATTTTAATTTTCTTAATTTCTTTAGTTTCTTAATATAAGAAAACAATGAAGTTTGCTACATCAATTGACATTTCCTTTCATGAAAGATTTCTCTGTAGCATCAGTGCTGTTTGATAGCATTTTACCAGTAATAGACTGTCTTTCAAAATTGGAGTCAATCCTCTCAAACTCTGCCACTGCTTTATCAATAAAATTTATGTAATATTTTTTCCTTATCGTGCAATAGGGAGGCCTGAGGGGGGGACAGAGAGGGAAAGAGGGAAGAGAGAGAGAAAGAGAGAGAGAGACAGAGACAGAGACAGAGACAGAGAGAGAATAGTCTGTTGATGGAGCAGTCAGAATACACACATTTATTAAGTTCACAGTCTAACTGGCACAATAATAAGGAAAAAGTTTGAAATATTGTGAGAATTGCCAAAATGTGATAGAGACATGATGTGAGTACATGTTTTTGGAAAATGGTTCCAATAGATTTGTTGAACACAGGATTGGCACAAACCTTCAATTTGTTAAAAAAAAAAAAACGAAAAACAGAAAAACAAAACAAAACAAAATCTCTTTGAAGAGCAATAAAAGTGAGGTATCCCTGTACTCTGTCTCCTGCTTTTGTCCAGCCCTCTTCTATCTTTGTCCATTTTCTCAATCCATTCCCTCTGCCTGTAGTGGGTTTCTCCTCACCTTCATTTTTTCTCTCTCATCCTTCACAACCCAACTTGTGTCACTTTCTTTGCAAAGACTTCTCTGGCTCTAAATGAAAGTAATTTCTCCATCCTCAAATTTCTCATAGCACTTTGCTTGGACCTATCTGTTACATCTGTTTCCCTTGTGGGAGTTTTTCCTTTGTATTATATTATAACCTACTTGTGAATAAACTGCATCTCTCTCCCTTTTATATTCCCAGTTGAATTCTCAAGTCTTATCTCCTTGCTCACATCCTGACTTTTCCTGGCCTTCTTCAAGATTCAGTTCAAATTTTATTTCTTGCTGAAGGCATTCCTGGTCCCCATTGATATTAGACATTGAGGTTAAGTGACTTGCCCACAGTCGTGCAGATAGTGAGATTATGTCCCATTTACACTGTATACATAATCTCGTAGTTACATAGTTATTTGTATGTTGTCTCTTTTATCAGAATATGAGCTCGAAGACCAAAGACTTTTTTGCCTTTCTGGCTTCCCCAGTTAGCTGTGTGACCCTGGCCAAGTGAAATGGCAAACAAAGTGGGATTTTTTACTGTTTTTCTTTTTGAAGTTTAGCTTCCCAGTCTCAGGCTAAATTGCAAACATCTGAAGAATTAATCCCTGGTAATCCACAGCTGTGGCACATTAGGTGCTGAGGTGCAGGCTTTCATGCCTTTGGGAACTAGATGCAGAGGAGGTATAAGGGCTTTCATACCTTTGGGTACTAAGCCTGTCAGGTGCTGAGTTTTGTGATAGGCACGTGGGCTATGTATGTCCCCCGAGTCAATCAGAAATCGAACATGGACTATGCATGTGGGCTCAACCAATCAGATACTAAGTAAAATCATATATAAACTGGAAATTTGATATCACCTTGGGGCTCACTCTTGAGAAGAATACTTTGCCCAAGAACTCTTGATGTCCTGAAATAAGACTCTGGGTAGCTATTGCTAAGCGCCCCCCCCCCACCCCCCACCCCATGAATGTGAATTCAGAAGAAGAAGATGAACATTGAGCATTGAGGTGGAGCCTTGAGAGAGCTAGCAGCAAGCAGTAGCTGAGGAGACTCCCTGAAGGAGTCTCTCAGTTGTGAAAATGAATTGAGCTGAAGGGCAGAGCTCTACCCATGAGAAGAAGGCTTAGCTAAATCCCTTTAAGAGCTGTTATCAAGGAGCCTCTGGCTTTGAAAGTGAATTAAAATCTGGTAATGTGTGTAAATATTGTTGGTGCCCTGTAAAGATTTGTTTTCCCAGAGAAAGAAGGTAGACAGGAGTCCCTGGAGCCTGCTGTCAGGCAGGAGCAGGGAGAGCTGGGAGTGGAGCAGTCCCTTCCCACACAAGCTGAGACAGGGAGCAAGAGTGAAAAGCTGCCTGCATCAAGATCCAGGCAAGAGCTGGGAGAGGTTGGTCCAAAGACCTGCAGCCATGGGGCTTGAAGTTCAGCCCCTGGTCAAGATGAAAACTTCGCAGCAAGGCAGGAGCAGTGAGAGTACAAGGTGGGAGCCTACAACAGCAGCATGAAGAGAAGGACACCCCCCCCCCAAGAGGACTTTACTTGGACACCTTGTTTGGAATGAGGAGATTGTAACCTCTTGTGACCTAGGGGTGGAGGGTGTTTGTGTTTTCTGCTAGTCCTTAAGGATGTGTTTGCTAGGGAAGACCCTGGCCTAGGACCCTCTGATTGTATAAAGAATGTATAAGGTGGGGGATATACAATGCTGTAAGATATACTGAATGCAATGATACATGCTGTGTTCCATGTTACATACTGTGTGTTATGTCATATACTGAGTGATATGTTTTGTTTAAGGTCATGTGGCCACATTAGTAGTAAGTTGTTATGAATTTACATGTTTAGTTTCTTGAATAAGGTTTAGTTTTGACTAGAGTGTTTCTTATACCTTGTGATTGGATCCTTAAAATTATTCATAGCAGCAGCCCTCAAGTGTGCTGCCATGATTGGCATTACACTAAGTCATTTAACTCTGCTTGCCTCAGTTTCCTCATCTGTAAAATGAGCTGGAGAAGGAAATGGCAAACCACTCCAATTTGCCACGAAACCCACAAAGAGTAAGACACAACTAAAAATAACTGAATAACAGAATTTCCCAGTGCCTGCCATAGAATGAGTACTTAATAAATGCTTGTTGAATGACTGTATTTGTAGTACAAGGATTGGTTACATTAATTTATGACAAAGAGTAAGTGTCTGCTGTAAAATTCTAGCTATTTGATTGCATCTTTATGGACATTCAGTAGGTGCTAAATTTTAGTGCTATGTGATATGTTGTCATAGCATAGTACCTTGTATATAAGAAGCATTTAGAAAATTATCATTCAATTAATCATCATAATAATACACATTCATAAATGTACATATGCCTTTCAAGGCTGAGACACGATGGGAGAATAGGTTCTGGTAAAACAGGAACAAAACAATACCTGTCCATAAAGTACTGGGGTAGCATTGAGAGGTGGCCCAGTGTATGGAATGTTGGGTCTAGAATCAAGAAGACTCATCTTCCTCAGTTCAAATCCAGCCTCAGACACTTACTACCTGTGTGACCCTGGGCAAGCCTTGTTTTGCCTCAGTTTTCTCATCTGTAAAATGAGCTGGAGAAGGAAAAGGCAAAGCACTCCAGTATCCCTGACAATAAAACTGCAAATGGGGTAATCACGTCCAACAGGAATGAAAATGACTCAATAAGACCTGTCTTAATAAAAATGCCTTAGAAGATGTCTAGTCTAACGTAGACCTAGGAAAGAATTCTCCCCAGAACACATCCCACAAGGAGGCCTCCAACTTCCCCTCAAAGATCTCCAGTTTGGAGAAACCTAAGGCTGTGAGAAACAGTTCATTCTACTGGGAAATCACTGTAATTATTAGGGGGTTCCTCCTTATATCAAACCTGAATCTACCTTCTGCCTTCTACTCCCTGCTCCCTGTTCTGCATTCTGAGGACAGGCAGGACAAATCTTCAACATGAGACCTTTTCAGAGGTTGGATGACAGCTATGACCCTCCTCCTAATTCTTCTCTTCATAGGCTAAATGTCCCCAGTTCCTTCAATTGACCTTCACGTGATGTGATCTTGAGGCCTTTAATTACACTCTTTGTGTTCGTTCGGACACTTGATGTTTTTTCTAAAATATGATACCAGGATTTACCAAATATTCCAGACGTGGTATGTCCAGCATAAACTGAAGCTCCCTGTCTGAGCTTTCGTTTCCCCATCTGTAAATGACAGAGTTAAGACTAGTTGATTTCTAAGGAACTTTCTTGCTCTAAAAATCTACCACTCTATGTTTGCAAGCAAAACTGAAGCCATGGGATACAATGGAAAGAATAATAGATTTGGGGTTCAAGTCTCTCTTCTCTTACTATCTATGTAACTGTGGGCAAGTCACACAACCTCTGTGATCCCCAGTGTCTAAAACTGATATAATTGTGTTTGCTCTATTCACTTCAAGAAGATGTTGTGAACATCATCATGTTGTCAGCCACCTGGCTTTAGAATACAAATACAAGTAAAAGCAAAAACACTACCTGTCCTCAAGGAGCTTATATTCTAATGAAGGAAGGAAATACTTAAATAAAGACTGAAAAGGTAGGGGCTGGAATGGGGAGCGAGGTGGTGCAGTGGGCCCTGGAGTCAGGAAGACTCATCTTTCTGAGTTCAAATCTGGCCTCAGATGCTTACTAGTTGTGTGACCCTGGGTAAGCCAAACCCAGAAAGGGATACTTTTTGTCTCATTTTCCTCACCTGCAAAATGAACTGGACAAGGAAATGGCCAACCACTCCAGTGCCTTTGTCAAGAAAACTCCAAATGAAGTCATGAAGAGTCGACTTGGACAGGACTGAAAGTGACTGAACAACAGAGGGGAGAGAAGAAGGGGGAAGAGAAGGTATTCAGCCTGGAGACATGGCAGAAAAGTTCAGAATGCAGCCAGTAACTAGAAAATTATGTAGCTATAGAAGCTATCATCATCATCATCACCATTAAAACAAGAACAACAGAAAGCATGCTGAGTTTGGAGTCCAAGGACCTGAGTTCAAATCCCAACTTAATTGTATAGCCTTGTGTGACTGTGAAAATCACTTCTTTTCTCTTCGTTTCTTCATCTATAAAATGAAGCGAGTCGACTAAATGGCCTTCGAGGTCACTTCAAGGTCTAGCTCAAACATCTTAGGATTCCTAGGAGCCAAATCTTTCCTTGCTTTCTAAGCTACCCCTATGTCACCAGAAATTTACAAGCTGCCACCAAGACACTTCAAGGCCTCCCAGGGAGGGAAGTCATTGTCATCTGGGTCTTTGGAAGGGAAGTCTGTCCTGGCAGGGTCTCTCTGTTTAGTTTGGGTGGATAAGGGAACCTATTATTCTAGGGTGGAAAGCCGGGGGGCTGGAGATTAATAGGCCTTTTTCTAATTAGGACAGCGTGAAAATAGGTTGGAATCTCTTGCACATTTAAGAAGAAAAAGAGAGAGACCACATACTCTGTGTCTGATAGTGCTGTAATTATAGCTCCTCTTAATAACAGTTAATAACTACTTACTATTTTGTAATCTAAGGGTAATGAATACTGTGGAGTTTTAGCTGTTTTGTTTAAGCTGACACAACTTTAGGGAACAGCCTCAAGGCTACAACTCATGCATTAAGAGATTGTCACCTTAGTATCTCAAGGAGGGAGTGTTTGTTTATTTTTAATATTATCGTCAAGCATAACCTCAGGAAACATGCAGAGCCCATTTTCTTGAGGGAGATCCTGGGGGAGAGACCCAGGAGATTCCATGCCCCAGTGCTTTGCGAGGACACAAACTGATCAAAAGTGGACATCCATTTGGTAAGAGCCAATAGAACTTTCACTTTGTGGATTGGAATGCTATCTAAGCATGCCATGCTATCCAGGCGTGGCCATTATTCTTTCTTTGGGCCTAAAACCAATATTTTCGGAATCATGGAATACTAGAACTGGAAGGAACTTTTTATATCAATTAGCTAGTCCCTTCCTCATTTTATGGATGGAAAAATCCAGTCCCAGAGAAGGAACCTGGCTTGCCTAAAGTCATACATGACAGACAGAGTCCCAAGTCAGATTCAGGTTTTCTGTTTTAAAATAATAACAATAACAGGGAGAATTTTTATCGCACTTAATATGTGCCAGGAACTATGATAGGCTCTATGTTATCTCATCTGATGGAGAGAAGTAATTGTTTCTCTCTTATATTAATAATCAATTATTGAATTACATTGAACTACAGGATATTGTTAATGGATGAAATCGCCCAAATCCCCAGGGTACATGCCTTTTGATCCTGGGGAGGAGAACCCTATCCAACTAGAGAACCTTACAAAGAATTGATCTAAGGTGAAATTCAGCCCATAGTGTACTACTAAGGGTTCAGTAAGGGTAGATCCTTTGTCTAAATTTCCCCAGGCTGAGACTGGTCTGGGAGTAAGAGTGATCAAAGTCACATCGCCCAGTCCCTCATTAAAATGGGTCCACCTCTCACTATAATATTCATTCTCATTGTGTTTCTTCCACTTGATAATATTTTATTTTTCCAATTACATAGTTTTCAACATTCACTTTTATAAGATTTTGAGTTCTAAATTTTTTCTCCCTACCTTCCTCCCCAAGATGGCAAGCAATCAGATATAGCTATTCATGTACAATTATATTAAACATATTTCCATATTAGTCATGTTGTAAAAGAAGAATCATAACAAAAGGGAAAGACCATGAGAAAGGAAAAAAAAATGGAGGAAAATATCATGCTTCAATCTGCATTCAGACTCCATAGTTATTTTTCTGGATGTGGATAGCATTTTCCATCATGAGTCTTTTGAAATTATCTCAGATCATTGTATTGCTGAGAAGAGCTAAGTTTTTCAAAGTTGATCAAAACACAATGTTGCTGTTACTATATACAATGTTCTCCTGGTTCCGCTTACTTCATTCAGCATCAGTTTATGTAAGTCTCCGCAAGTTTTTCTGAAATCTGCCTACTCATCATTTCTTATAACACAATGGTATTCCATTACATTTATATACCACAACTTGTTCAGTCCTTCTCCAGTTGATGGTCATCCTCTCAAATTCCAATTCTTTGCCATCACAAAAGGAGCTGCTATAAATATTTTTGTACATGTGAATCCTTTTTTTTTTTATGATCTCTTTGGGATACAGACTTAGTAGTAGTATTGCTGGATGAAAAGTTATGTTCAATTTTATGCCCTTTGGACATAGTTCCAGATTGTTCTCCAGAATAGTTGGATCATTTCATAACTCTACCAACAATGCATTAGTGTTCCCATTTTTCCATATCTTCTCCAACATTTATCATTTTCCTTTTTTGTCATATTAGCCAATTGGATAGGTATAAGGAGGTACCTCAGAGTTGTTTAAACTTGCATTTTCCTAGTCAAGAGTGATTTAGAGGATTTTTTATGACTATAGATCGCTTTAATTTCTTCATCTGAAAACTGTTTATTCATACCCTTTGACCATCTGTCAATTGGGGCTTCTCATTAATTGTTAACCAGAGTTGATTTCCAACCTCAGGACCCACTCTTCCAAGGACATATAAGGGTCGAGTGGGTTCCAGGCTTTTATGAAGTATCTGCAAGCATGATTAATAAAATTATTAATTACCCAGAAATCATATCTTTCAAACTTTTCATATGTCATAGATCCCCTGGGAAGTAGGTTCTATTATTATAATCCCCATTTTACAGATGAGAAAACTGAAGTAAAGTGACTTACCCAGGGTCACATAACTAGTAGGTATCCAAGGTCAGATTTCAACTGAAGTCTTCCTGATTCCAGACCCAGTATACTATCCACTGAGCCTCCCAGGTGACCTGATACCAGGAATAGTTCTCTCTCTATTACACCCATATTGTTTCCCCTCTGATCATTGTGAATTGGCTTCTGGAATCATCCAGGACATGTGGAAAATAAAAATTCATAATCAGTCACTTTTGTTTAAAAGAGAAAAATATACTGATCAGAGTGGACTATGGAGAATCTCTAGGAATAGTAGAAAAAGAGGATGTGGGAGAGAGTAAGAATGATCCTGAATTCCCAGTCACTACTGTCCTTCCAAACCCTAAAACTGTAAACATACATTCATTATATAGCAAATGTATTTGATAAAGGCAGTGTGACATAGTAGATAGTGTTTGAGGCTTGGAATCAAGAAGACCTGGTTCAAAAAATGTCTTGGACACTTACTAGCTATGCAACCCTGGCCTAGTCATTTGATTTCTATATGCTTCATAGGAATTATCTGCTGAATCCTAGATGAGTTTTCATCTTTATTGGTACGGGAAGTTCCCACACCTTGGGTTGGTCACTGAATCACAGAATTCATCCTGGTCTATTCAGTTCACTGAATTACTGCAAATCCCTAACACTCAGCTTTGTAATACATTAGTAGCCAGCCTGATCTAATGTACTAGAGCAGTGGTTCTCAACCTTCCTAATGCTGCGACCCTTTTATATCCCTATGTGGCTGTATCTGCATGTGGGTGGACCCTCCTAGAGACAGATAGAGGAGCCATGTCTCGGTTTCTAAGACCATCGGAAATATGTGTTTTCTGATGGTCTTAGGTGACCCCTGTGACCCCTGTGAAAAGGTTGTTTGACCCCAAAAGGGTCGCGACCCACAGGTTGAGAACCACTGGACTAGAGACTTTGGGGGCATTGGAGCTTTCTTCTCTGAACTTAAGTGCCTGAGAAGCAGCTGAAGCTGCCTGATAAGTAAAGTATTTGTCTCTAGTAGATTTTTTTTTCATTTTCTAAGTCCTGAGCAGTTTTAATTTCCCACAAATTAGGCCAAGTGACCAAGATGCCACTCCCACAGTGGCTCCCACTTCTGCTACTTGAAATAGGCATGTTCATCTCCCTATTTTAACCATTTAAGTACAGCAATTGCAAGCTTATTTTCAATTTTTTTTATTGTAAACTTACTCTTAACAATTAAAAAAATTCAAGGAAACAAACAAAAACATATAATAATGTAATTTTTATTGAAACCAGAACTATTTATATTACATATGTTTAACAACAAAAAGCTCATTTTTCCTTTCCAATCATTTTATAATGTATGAACAAATAAAAGTTACATTGATGTCACTTACCAATTTATATCATGTTCTAATTCTGCTTGCTTTGCTTTGCCTAATTTTGCCTGTATTTTCCCATATTTCTTCATACTTCTCATATTTGCTATTTTGAATAATGCAACATCCAGAGCATGGTTCTATGGAACTGAGAGTGAAAGGCAAATAAAGATGGTTCCCTTTGGGCAGAAAGGTCTCCCTCCCACATCTTCTAGGACTGTTGCAAAAAGGAGCAAATGATTGACTTCAGTTCCTTGCAGAGGTTTTGGAAATGTCACAAAGTAGCCAGAGAGCCAGTATTTATAGGAAGTGCTTGGCTGGCCTGGGTACGGTGAAGGCAAAAGGATAAAAAGATGCATTGGTTGTGGTGAACAAATGGGTGAATGTGAAACTTGGGATTCTGTAGCTGCAGGTTTGGGGAGTTGGTATCAAGCAGGGAGAACGTGTGTAGGCTGGAAGTCCTCTCACAGTGGTGTCTTTCCAGGGCTTTGTAAAAACAGAGGTGTGCTTGGCAGCTGGAGTTTTTGTGGCTATATCATGGAGTACAGAATGAGAGGTGTTGAATGAGTATAGTGCCCAGGAGCTCTGAGTTCACACTCATATTCCAGCACCACAACTCCCCATCTCCATAAGCTACAGAATCTTGTCTGGAAATCAATCCACAAGCACAGCAAGCTCTCTTAGTCAAAATAAGGTGCTAGAAATCTCAATGCCACAAACTAACTGTCCTCCAGAGAAGGAGTCACTGTATTGTGCCTTTTACATTCATTGCAAACTCTTTTACAATGCTATTTTAAAACAGCAATTAGTAACCACAACCCTATTACCAAGGTCCTGCTGACATTCTGGTACAAAGATTTATGACCTTGCCAAGGGTTTCAGATCTCTCAAGAGTTCATCTCGGGAGGATTCTGGAATGAAAAAAAATGAGTCCTTTTCATGATAAGGTCAGATGCAATTTCACATGTTGTTACTGGTGGACCCCGATCTCAAAAAAAAAAAAAAGAAAACGGAAAAAAAAAAAACAACACCTCACTGCTGAAAGCAGTAGCAGCAGCTGGCAATGCTGGTGTCTTTCACGTTTGTAATCCCAGGCCAGGAGGGTAATTTCAGCTCATTCAAGTTTTCTTTGGCACACTTGCTGTGAAACTGTTGGTCTGACGGTTTCTTAAATTTGCATCTTCTGCTTAACAGGCAGAAAGCTAACTTCCAGTTTGATGTTGTTCAGTCCTATCCTACTTTTCATGACCCCATTTGAGATTTTCTTGGCAAAGATACTAGAGTTAGTTTGCTATTTCCTTCTCCAGCTCACTTTATAGATGAGGAAACTGAGGCAAACTGTTTTTTTAAGTGACTTGCCCAGGGTCACACAGCTAGTGAGTGTCTGAGACTGAATTTGAACTCAGATCTTCCTGACTCTAGGTCCAGCATTCTACCCACTGAGCCACCTAGCTGCCCAGTAATGGGTCTTTATCCCTAATGCAGAGGAATGGCCATGTACAGTTCATTCCCCATACACATTCAGATTAAGACTTATCCATCAGATCCTGAGCTCCTTGAGGAAAGGGACTATCTTTCGTCTCTTTTTATATCCCCAGCATTTAGCACAGTGTCTGGTGCCCAGTAGGTGCTTAATAAATGTTCGTTGACTGATTGATGTTGCATTAAGACACCTAGGGATTAAACCTAGACTATCAGCTAATTTATTGTTGATTTCAAGTAGCTCTGAGGAGACAGCCCAGGCAGTCTGGATTGAAACCAGAGACAGGCTCAATCAAGGTTATTCAGCATATGTCATTGAATTTCCCATCTGTCCTTGGTTAGATGTGGACCAGGCAATTGCATATCCAAGGCTTACTTTACCACTGTACTGTCCCTTGTTGATGAATATGAATTGAGACTGCAGCTGGAAATTGACCACAAGACAGTTCAAAGATACTGATTCTAATTAATCAGGACATTTGCTGCCTAAATAATCATGTTGTGACTTGAAAGAGTTAACATAGCCTCCAAAAGGCTTACTTACCCCCAGGTCATAGTTTATACAATGGAAGGATCTGATTCAGTGTTTATTATTATGAATTATCCACTTAGTGTTTGTTTTTCAAACATGTTAAATCCTATTTAAGAAACCCCATGCCCACCTTCTTCAGCAATACACAGCCCACATGCCTAACAAAAATTACCCAGTTGTATAGAGCTATAGGAATAGTTTGAACATTACATAAATTAGGAATTCTCAGTCCATTCTTCCTCCTAAAACATCTTTTGTCTCCTCTCTGATTTAATAAATGTCTTTATTTATTTGTTTAAATGATAATATTTTCCTGGGAGGTAGAGAGAGATCTGAATTTTCGTGTGTATATAAATGACCAAGAGAAAACATAGCATAATGGATAGAGAGCCAGAAGACTTGACCATAAGTCCCATCTTTGACACATGCTGGCTATGTGACCCTGGATAAGACAGTTAACACTTTACTTAACTTGGTAGGTGCTAAGGGCAACTCTTAAAGATTTGCAAGTTGCAGAGAAGGTGCCAAACTTGGTACCTGATGTGACAATGAAAAATCCCAAAAGACAGAGTTTCTGGGTAATTCACAATCAATTTATTAATTAGACTAGCTAATAATCAATAAATTGATGGTCAGTGGTTTCTCCTGTTAACCAAAGACAAAAGACATGGAGATCCTGAAAGCTTTAAATAATCTTGTTAAAGACCTTAGCTTGCAAAGGCCAAAGTCTTACTGTATCCTGAGTCATCTCCAGTTGTCCTGATCTATATCTAGCTATTGGACCCAGATTGCTCCAGAGGAGAAAGTGAGGCTGGTGACTTTGCACAGCCCTGCTTCACTTAAATCCAATTCACTTGCATGTCATGGTATCACCTCCCTGATGTCATGTTCTTCTTCAAGAATGAAGGAAAAACAGTCACAAATAGTCTTTGAAAGGGAATTCTCTTGACAACTGAAAATCAAACCCAAATGGTAAACATTTAATGAGGAGGTGGGCTAGAAGTCTTCAGCTCCACCTTCTGAGATCATGGTTGTGATCATGAGACTCAGCCACCTCCAGCAATCTGGACAAGAGAATCCATCTCCATCTAGACCACTCTGGTTGGTTGTCTCCTTCATGAGCTGGGTCACTCTGAACTCTAATAGAGGGGTACAAGGTACGAGGACAGAGGCTCTTCTCCTGGGAGAGGGCAGAGGATAAGAATTAGTCTAGACTGGATTCTGTTTACACTCTGAACAGAAGTAAGGTCTCCTAATTGGGTGAGGTCCCACCTAAGACTGAAGAACATGTACCTTGGTGGCTAGGACCATCTCATCAATCAGTCCTTCCTTCAGAGACTGACTTTTTATAGGGGCTGGGCCTTGAATGAGGAAATAAAGGAGAAAAATCTGGTTCCCAAATTAATAATTGGTTATTAATATAATAGTAAAATGATTTCTCTCACAGGCATTAGTAAATGGAGTTTGCTCATTCAAGAATTTGCAAAAAATAAAATAAAATAAAATTATAAGTCCAGGCTCTCATCATACCCCTCAACCCCCCACCCTCATCCCATATAGATGACTATATGTTGATTTCATGAAGCCTTTGATTGCCCTCTGTGGTATCCTTATCAAAAAGCTGGAATATCCAAGTTTGATTACAAGTATTTATTTAACATTGGTTGAGGAGCCTCACTTGATCAACAGGAGAGAATACAATCATAACGTCATATTCTTAGGATTAGTTCATAGCCATTGACTTAGAGCCAATTATTGCAGCTTAATATATTTTCAATGTCTTGAATCATGTCCAAGAGCATGTATTCATAAAAGCTCATGGATGACACTAATTGAAATGTACAAACCTGAAGACACAAACTTCAAACCATTCTTGTCAAGTTTATGACATGACCTTTAATTAACAAAATGAAAATGAATAGGTATGAGTGTGGCATAGAGTGCTTAGGAAAGAACAGTAAACTATGTATATAAGTGCAAGGATGACTCCCTATTTCCAAATGTTTGAGTGGAAAAGATCTGGTGGTCAAAACTATAAACTGGGCATGATTAAACAGTGAACAGCCCCATAGTCAGCAGGATTTGAACCTGCTTGGGGAGACCCCAGTGAATTTCCCTTCTCTGAAATTAATTTGGTTTGATTCAATAACCATTTCTTACGTCAGAGAGTACAGAACTCATTTGGCTACAGGCACAGATAAATATATCTAATAATACTTAGGGTCAAAGAAATTAGCCCAGTTGAAGGATGGTAGACTATGTACTAGTATGTCTAAGCAGGGGTGGGGAGCACTGCGGCCTCCAGGCCACATGTGGCCCTCTAGGTCCTCAAATGTGGCCTTTGACTGAATCCAGACTTCACAGAACAAATCCCCTTAATAAAAGGATTTGTTCTGTAAAACTTGGACTCAGTCAAAAGGCCCACCCAAAACCTAGAAGGCCACACGTGGCCTCAAGACCACAGGTTCCCCACCCCTGGAGCAGTAAGGTGTCACTAGGAAGGAAGAAATCATTTTCCTATGATATTATGCTGACCCCAATAATAACTAGGAGCTCTTCCTGTCCTTCAAGGCTTAGCTCAAGTCCCTCTTCTAAGGAACCCTTCCCTCAAACATTCTAGCAACCAATGATCTCTCCCTAAACCAACCTAATTACTGTTACAGTAGAAAGAATATTTGACTTATATTCAGGAAGACCTGAGTTTGAAATCTACCTCAGACACTGTGTAGCACTGGGCAAGCCCCTTAACATTTCTCAGCCTCAGTTTTCTCACGTGTAAAATGGGTATAATAATGACACCTACCTCATGAGCTTACTATGAGAATCAAATGAGGTACAGCATATAAACCTTAAAGCTTTAAGTGAAAGCTAATATTATTTTTACATTTTGATTCACAAAAAGGACAGGCTTACCTCTCTAGCAGGGTAACAACCAGACTATAAGTGCCTAGAATTCAGGAGTTGCATCTCCTAGTTGTTGTTTGTTTTTTTAAATTTCTTGCATTTAGTACAATGCCCTGCACTTAGAAGACATTAAATAGATTTACTGATTTATTGAGTGTTCTATTCCTTAGAAGATGTAGTATAGGTTAGCGGATAGAGTGTCACCTTTAAAGACGGGAAGGCCTGGGTTCAAATCCTGTCTCTGAAACATGTTGCTGTGTGACCCCGGGTAAGTTACTTAACCCCTCCGTGCCACTGGCACCTCTCTAAGGCTATAATTTGCAGGGCAGGTGCCAGTCTGCTTTGTTAGAAATTCCTCGGTGGATGCTCTCAAATAATGGGTTTGGTATGTTGTTGTTTTTTAATCCCTCAAGGCATTCCAGAATTTAATAGAAAACAGAGAATTTGGGGGAAATAGAGAGGAGAACAATTCAGACATCTAAAAGCTTCTAATAGAATCTGTAAACTTGTAAGAAAAAGATTTAAAAAAAAAACTAACCCTGAGATTAGTCTACAAGAGGAGAGGCTAAGGGGTTCTGTAGTATCTGTGAAGGCCTTTTAAAAGAAGAATGGTCATGTTTGGTTTAAATAGCCATTGAATGGTTGGGGCTAATGATAATCCACATTTATATAGCGTTTTACAGTTTAAAAATATTTTCCTCAGAATAATCCTGTGATAAGGATGAAGGTATCGAAACCAATGAAAATCTCAATCAAGAATGTCATTGAGGGGGTGGCCAGGTGGCGCAGTGAATAGAACACCAGCCCTAGAGTCAAGAGGACCTGAGTTCAAATCCAGACTTAGACATTTAATATTTACTAGCTGTGTGACCTTCCCCCCTCCAAAAAAAAAGAATGTCATTGAAAACCTCATCTACCCTTGGTTAGCTGTGGACCCATATTGCAGGTGAATAAAGAACAGTCTCTTACACAAGTCTTACAACGCAGTAGATAGAGCCTTGGGTTTGGAGTCAAAATGAACAGTAGTCAGTGTTCCACCACAGTGGAATACTAACTAGTAAACCTAATCAATTCACTTAACCACTTTCTCGTCCTCAGTTTCCTCATCTGAAAAATGAGTAGACTGCCCTTAATGGCCTGCAAGACCTCTTTCAGTTATGAATCTATGATCCTATCCCACCATACTCTGACCCTGCATGTAGAGTTAGATGTAACAAAGAATTTCTTGCCTGCGAATGTGATAAGCCCCTGGAATTGTTTGACAAGAAGGATCTTTCTTCCTTGAAAAAAAATTAAAAGTCTAAGGCAACAATAGACACCCATTTGTGTGTGTGACCTTAGATCTACAAACCCTCCCAGCACAACAATCACTCTTGTGACTTCATAATGTGGAACACCCAGAACACGAAATATGAAAGTAAAATTAGTCACCCAATATGATTTTCCCCGCATAAATATAGGGTGTCATAGGGTCATAGACCTTTACAAGACCTGTGCCAAGGTGAAGGTAAAAGATATGCCTGCACCCGGCTCAAAGGCTGTTCTCTCTATTGACCCTCCCTCAGACTTTTAGACTTGAGGCAGCTGAGTCTAGCAATGCTTTCTGCAGATTGGGAAGGTTGTAAATGTGCCAGACAGATTACACACTCAGAGAATTTGATACTATCAGTCCTGTGAGGGGTTTTTTCCACTACTCCCTAACCTAGTGAAGCATTGGCTGGCAAAGGCAGCCAAATCAAGCAAGTCACTGAGTAAGTAAAGTAACAGCCTTGGTTGGTTAGGAGAGAGTCTACAAGTAAAAGGCATTTTGCCTTAAGTCTGTCTGGATTTTTAATATCTAGTATAGACTATTAATCATGCAATCTAGACTTTTGCACTCTGGAGTTTGAGGAGTTTTTTAAATCACAAAAGAACGCCCCCAAAAGAAAGTAAATCAATCACATTTTCATTGACAGAGCAACAGTCACATAAAAATGCTATTTTAACAAAGGACTGAAACTCTACCTGATCATAGGCCAGCGGTTCTCAACCTGTGGGTTATATTCAATTTAAACACATCCTGCATATAAGATATTTACATTACAATTCATAAAAGTAGCAAAATTACAGTTATGAAGTAGTAACGAAAATAATTTTGTGGTTGGGGGTCACCACAACATGAGGAACTGTATTAAAGGGTCACGGCATTAGGAAGGTTGAGAACTACTATCATAGGCAAAACCTCTTTTCTGACTCTGAATCTAATGGCTTCTAGTGGCTGCTTACGAGTTCTGTAACCTGGGCCATCTTCTTGGCCCCTCAGTTTACCCATATAGAAAATGAAGATGTTAATACTTCCACTATCTACTTCATGATGTTTTTATAAGGGTGAAATGGGATAATGTATATAAAGCTCTTTGTAACCATACAGGGGATAGAGATACAAGTTTTTTTTTTAGTAATAAATACTACTGAAGTTTGCTTAACACAAATCTGAAAAATAATAATTATAGTATCAGAGGGTCTTCTTTAGGCTTCAAAAGATCTGTGATTTCAATGATATACAGTCACTTTCCATGCTTTAAATTGTAGGATCATTGATTTGGATCTGGGAGGGTCCTCAAAGGTCATCTAGTGTAGACTCATAATTTTGTAGTGGATGAATAGAACACTGGACTTAGATTTAGGAAGACCCAAGTTCAGATTATGCCTCAGACACTCCCTTAGCTGTGTGACCCTGAGCAAGTCCCTTAACCTGTCTCAGCCTCAGTATTCTCATCTGTGAAATGAGGATACCATTTGCATTTGCCATCCAGGGCTGATGGGAGTGGTTTGAATGCCTTAAAGTACTGTATAAATGTTAGCTGTTATTATTGTCATTACAGATGACAAAACTGAGATCCACAGAGTTTAAGTGATTATGCCGAGATTATACAGTGACAAAAACGGAAATTGAACTCAGGTGACATGGTAGATAATGTGCTGGGCCTGAAGTCAGGAAGACTCATCTTCCTGAGTTCAAATCTGGCCTCAGATGCTTAGTAGCGGGGTGACCCTGGGCAAGTCACTTACCCCTCTTGACCTCAGTTCCCTCATCTGTAAAATGAGGTGGAGAAAGAACTAGCAAATTACTCCAGTATCTCTGCCAAGAAAACCCCAAATGGGGTCACAAAGAGTCAGACTGGACTTAAATAGCTGAACAACAACAACAACAAAACCTTCTGACTCCATACACAATGAGTCTTTCCACTTTACCACACTGTTACCGTCAGAACATGTTATCACTGGGTGACCAGCCTTCTGGTGATGAGACTCTCTGAATGTAACTAGGCTATGCCTCAGCCTGAAAATATACAGAGCCCATATTTCAATCAACCACTAAGCAATATTTTATTTATTTTGTTCCAGTCACTGTGATGGACAATAGAGACACAAATACATAAATTAAGTAGTCTCTGCCCTTGTGGGGGAAACAACAAATACATCTAAAAGCAGAGAAAAACTACATAGGCAGTAAATGCAAGGTCATTGCAGGGAAGCAGGGGAAGTGCTAGCAAATGGGAAGATCAGGAGAGGCCTCACGTAGGAGGGATATTGGTACTGAGCTTTGAAGGAGGCCCAGGACATCTACTTGAAGCTTTTCCAACTTGGCAAGACATGCTCTAAGTGGTTCTCCATTGGCAAAACCTCCAAGAAACCAGTGTCACCCCAGGCCATGATTGGTTTTTGTGGAGGGCCTATATATGTTAGCACTTCCTTGTTCATTATTCCCAAGCTCCCTGCTACAACATGTAAGACTCTAAAAGTTTATCCTTAAGAATACTATTGGGGCTGGACTTGGGGAATGAAAATGGAAGAAGAATAACTTTTCTGGAGGAAAATTCCTGTTGGATGATGGAGAATTGGAATCTGGCCCAGAGTTTATACTTTCATTTAGAACTTTGTTTGCTAGGGGTGGGTAGGTGGCTCAGTGAATACAGCACCAGCCCTGGAGTGAGTATCTGAGTTCAAATCCAGCCTCAGACACTTAACACTTACTAACCTTGTGACCTTGGGCAAGTCACTTAACCACAATTACCCTGCCCTCCCCCCTCCAAAAAGCAAAAAAAAAAAAAGAACTTTGCACAAAACTGTAAGATACTTGGCCTTGACTCTGACCATCCCTCTTTCTTGATTTTAAAATCTCTGCCCATAGTTATATTCCTCCAATGCTTAATTTTTTGTTGAGTTGTTTCAGCTGTCTTGATTCTCTGCCACCTCATTTGGGGTTTTTTTGGCAAAGATGTTGGAGTGGTTTGCCATTTCCTTCTCCAGCTTATTTTACAGATGAGGAAACTGAGGTAAATAAAGTGAAGTGACTTGCCCCAGAAAATATCTAAGGCTAGATTAGAACTCAGATCCTCCTGACTCCAGGGCAAGCACTTTATCCACTCTGCCACCTACTTTCCTTTTTTTTTTATGAGGTTTTCTTTTTTAATAAATTACTACTGTGTCCCCTTTAGGCCTTTCACATTCAATTTTCCCAGAGGTAGGAAAGGAAACATTTTACTCTGAGAACCTTAACTTATGCTAAATGTTTGAGTTTAAATCAGTCTTTTTCCTTGATTAACTCCTGCTGTGGCCTTCAGGCTCTGTGGTAACCATGCTCTGCTCCAACCCCACGTAAACCAGGTTCAAGCAGAGAATTGGGGAAGTGGGCAAATGGAGTGTTTTTCTAACTTCCACCTTAGGAGAGTGTGTTATTTGGGTGGTTGCAAGGATCAAGTAAGATTATATTTATGCAGTGCTTTGCTTAAAATGCCACATAAATACTAACTGTGGCTGTTGTTGGAGTAGAAGAAAATATGTCCTGCATCATATAACAATCAGGACCTCATGAAAGTTGAGGAACCCTTTAAGTAAGATTCCTTAAAAATAAGAGCTTACTCATTCTTGGAGTTTACCTGTCAGTTTTCAATTGACCTTACCCTGCCCCTTCCCCCACCCCCAAGAAAATAGGGACTGAGCCAGCACATCTGTCAGTCCTCACCAAAGAAAACCTGTGCTGCTGTCTTCAAAGCATGAGCCTTTCTAAACTCCGAGACCCATGTAATTCCACCTATAAAAAACTTTTGACAACAAATTTCCAAATTGGAGACTACTCTAGAAGAATGAGGATTTCCAATCTGTCATTAGAAAGCACAAAAACTTCAAAATCAGATGGAGTTGGGGAATCTAACATTGAATGTGTGTGCTGGGGGCAGAGGTTTTCACAGAATCTCAAAACTCGAAGGGATGTCAGCTGCTGTTCATCCCAGTTTTCTCAATAAGTGGGAATCATCTAGCCCTTGCCTGAAGACCTAGGATGAGAAACAATTCAGTCCTTCCCAAAAGAGGCCATTCCATCTTGGGGCAACTTTAGTCCTTAGAAAGGTTTTCCCCACATGAGTCTCTTTGCTACTTCGACCAACTGTTCCTAATTCTGCCGTCATAGGATAAACAGAACTACAACTTGCTGCTAATGTTTACTACCTGTGTGACCTCAGACAGGTCCTTTAACCTTGGGCCTCAGTTTCCTAATTTGTAAAATGGAGGTAGGGAGAGGTGGGGGCTGGATTAGATAGCTTTTAAGGACAGTTCCTGATCTAGTTCTATGATCCTATGACCATATGAAGAAGATAATAGTGAGAATTAATCTTTAAGGTTTGCAAAGCACTTTATAAGCATTGTCTCATGTTAGTCTTATAACAACTATAGGAGGAAAACGCTGCTTCTGTTATTAATCTTCACTTTACAGAGCTATAAGAGGTTCCATGGCTTGCCTGGGGTTACAGATCTAAATAAATATCTGACATGGGATTTAAACCCAAATCTTTCTAATGCTAATTTTTTTAGTCATTTTTCAGTAATGTTCTGCTCTCCATGACCCTGTGTAGGGTTTTCTTAGTAGATATTGGAGTAATTTGCCATTTCCTTCTTCAGCTCATTTTACAGATAAGGAAACTGAGGCAAACAGTATTAAGTGACTTGTCCTCGGTCACACAATTAGTAAGTGTCTTGAGGTCAACTCTGAGCTCAGGTCTTCCTGACTCCCGACCTGGTTCTTTATCCACTGAGCCACCTCTAACAGCACTCTGTTATGCCACACAGTTTCAAACTTGACATTTTAAAGTTGTAACAAAAGAATCTAGGATACTGTAGCAAAAATATTGTCCTCCTATGATGTCCTAGATCAATTGTTGATTTACTGTCACCCTAGGAGATTTGGGTTCTGGTCCTAGATCTGTGACATTAGGCAAGTCACTCTCAGGACATTTGTTTCCTTATTAGTAAAATAAGAAGTTTAGATGATGTGATGTGCAAGGCTCCTTGCAGTTTGAAAAATCCAGTGACTGTGACAAAACTTCAGCAGTTGTGTAGCAGGGGAGCATGTTTGTGTTGGAGCTACAGCAAGGGTAGATGGGTCAACGAAAGACAGCTCGTTGGGAACAGGATGCAACTAATGAAAAGAATAAGATGAGAAACTTTTCGTATTATTATTATTGCTTTTGGCATTACTATGTCTACCGGATTTGCTCAATAGAGATCTCTTACCTTGCAAGACAGAAAATGATTGTAAGGCATCTATGAAATGGCTTTCCAGGTGACTTCAGCCTACCTTACACCATCTTAGTTTGCCTTGGTTTGGATATGGCAATCTTTTAAAACTCTCTGAAGCATTTCATACTTTGTTCTTTGGTGTAACTTGAGCAGAGCTCTATCATTTTTAGAGCCCCCACCGGTGTAATACTAGTATGCATTATGAAGTACAATCTAAAATTAAAAGACCTAAGTTCAAATCTCAGCTTTGCTCTTACTTTGTGACTTTGGGCAAGATACTTTCCCTTTCTGAAATTTCATTACCTCATCCATGCATTCATTCAAAATGTATTCATTTTTTTTAATGAATGTGCCTAGAACTGGGCTAGGTGCTAGGGTTCCAAATACAAAAATGAAACAGTCCCTAACATCTAGATGTTTACATTACATTGGTGGAACGGGGAAAAATAAAGAGAGAGGAAACGTACACAGACAAGATAATGTGTGTGTGTGTGTGTGTGTGTGTGTGTGTGTACAGTAAGGGTTAGATTGGAATATAGCCTATGGTACCCCAAAAGTTGCCAAGGGACTTCAGCACAGGTTCCAGTGGGATTATTTCCCTCCCAGAGCTTATCTTCATACATATTTCATGCATCCAACCCAATCCAACCTCCACTACATACACAAAGTAATACAAGGTAATTCAGGTTAGGGGGAGCAACCTAAAGATGAGGACAACCCTCATTTAGGAGGTGGTGCTTGAGCTGAATTTTAAAGGAAGCTTGGGATTCTAAGAGGCAGAAATATATCGGGAGTGTGTTCCAAACAAGGGTCGCAACTGGTACAGAGACAGGAGAATAACTATCTCGTAGAAGGAAAAGCATATAGGGCAGTTTAGTTTGACTGGAACGTAGTGTGCAAAGGAGAAGAGTGTACATCTATCAAATAAAGAGGTCAGATGACCATTATTAGACGGTCTGTAATTTCCCTTTTCCGCTCTGAATTTACGATCCTCCACAGGAGACATTGTGTTGTAATGAACAGTATTGAACTTGAAGTCAAGAGAAATCTGGCACCGAATCCTCCTCTAACATGCATTAGATGTGTGACCTGGGCAAATCCCCTAATGTCTCTGAGTCTCATCTTCCTCATCTTTAAAATGGCAAAAAGACCTGTAGGACCAACCTGACATTGGTATTATGAGGATCAAATAAAATATATTTAAAGTACTTTGTAAACCTTAAAGTGCTCCATGAATATTCATTATTCATTTTTATTATGCATATAAGCCAGACTCTGATAAGTCTTCATATGAAGCTCATGGCCATAGTAACTCTCAGGTTTTTGTTGGGTTTTTTTCCTGACTTTTCTTGGTATTCTCTTCTTTCTTTTCTCCTTCACATATGGCTGTCGTGGACATTCCCCACAAACTCTCTGGCACCTATTTCCCAGAGGCTAGAGTCCTTCTAGCTCTAAATTATGAACCTGTAAATCTTAATCTAGGGACCATTATAGGGTCAGGTTTGCAGAAGTGTGGGGAAATGGGAGAGAAGATATCCCCAGCCTTAGAGCCAGTCTCAATGCCTCTGTCTGGGCAGAAACACTGGAGCCTTGCTTTCCAGGGTAAGAGATTTGGAAGGCTCCAATAGTACTGCTCCAGGGAAGCTTCCTCCCCTGACTATCTTGAGTTCCACCAACACTCAAGATTCTGGAGAATACTTTCTCCCCAGTCGAGCTATGCTCCTGATCAGATCTTCCTGAGCCCAAGTCCAGTATCCACTGTACCATTTAGCACAAGGCCTTTTATATAATTAGAGACCTATATTCAAATAATCCCAACCCTACCTCATTTCCCCACCGCACCCCTCAAGAAATAGACAGCCCTTCAATCCCAAACCAGACTTCTTTCCCCATCTCCCAGCTTTTCCAGTGCCATTTACCCCAAGTACCAAAATTGCAGCTATGGCCCTACCCAGCTTCCATGCTGTCTCCTCACTGCCTTCACCACACAGAGAAACATTTTGTTGTGTATCCTCCTTTCCCCTCCCATCCCCAACCTTTGCTCTAACTCCTGGGAATAGCCTGCCTTGAAGAGTCTAAGGGTATTTTTCTTCCAAAAATGTGAATCAGTTTTAGTTCAGTCCACGAAGACTCACCCTTTAGGTGAGGTGAGGATTTGCAATCCTTAAAGGTTTAATGTCTTACCCAACTATCCCTCAGTCATTAAATAGCAGAGTTAGATCCAACCCAGGTCTCTACTCCCAGTCCAATGCTTTTCCCCTTATACCACGTTAACCCTTGCTATTCTTCATATTTAATTAGCTCTAAATCCTGAGAGTTAGTATTCAAAGAGATGGATGCTGTGTTAAAAAAAAACAACAACAACAAAACGGGTATCTAAATGATCTGTTTGATCCAAACAATTTTGAAGCTGTTCCTGAAGGTAATGCGTTTACCACTAAGGAAGACTTTCCCCTCCATCTCTAGCCATCCAGAGTGACCCAGGAAATAGAAAGGTCCAAAAGGCAGTCATCCCGTTGCTTCATATTTAGAATCCAATTAACTTTGTTGCTAACACTTTTAACCTTAACCTTTAGACAGGGAAGGAGAGTCAGCGTGACTACTGCATGGACATCTCACTCATTTGGAGGAATTATTCTTTGAACGAGGAAGAATTTTTAAAAAAAACTCTCTTGTGAAAAATTATTCTTGTCTGTTTGTTTGTTTTTATTCTTGATAACAGGGATGCTCACAGGGTAGAAGAAGGGGAAGGAAATGATGTGATATAAAAGTAAAAAGCATCATTGTGCTATTTAGGGGTAGATTACTTGACTCAGCCAACAAGCATTTACTAAGAGCTAATTAGGTCCCAGACACTGTATTAGACGTTGGAGATACAAAGGTGGCAGATAAATTCCCTATTCTCAAGGAGCTTAGATTTCCTCTTGGGGGGACGATATAAACTCATTTAAGTAGAGACAAAATAAGCATACACAAATAAATATAGCACCCATGATTGAAATTACAAGACCATAAAATATGAAAGACAATATGGCCTACCACATAGAGAGCTGACCTGAAAGTCAGGAAGATTTGACCTGGGTTCAGGCCCAACCTCTGACACACACAGGCCACGTGACCATGGACAAGTCACTTAACCTCCCAATCAATGCCCCCGGGCATTCTGAGATTGGTTGGAAGACCTACCTCTAAGGTCCTTTCTAGTTCTGGGCCTACGATCTACAAATCCAAGTTGCAGAACAAATACTGATCTACCTTTGCAGCCAAAAATACTATGTGCCTGATATGTCTTGAATATTCTTATGTGTGTGCATGCCATCTCCCTCAACCAAGTGTAAGTCCCTTGAGCACAGGGATTTTGTCCTTGCATCCCTAACAATAACTATAATAATAGCCAACACTAAAGCCCTTTGGTTGTTGTTGTTCAGTCGTGTTCGACTCTTCATGACCCCATTTGGGTTTTTTTGTGGCAAAGATACTGGAGGGGTTTGCCATTTCCTTCTCCAGTTCATTCTACAGATGAGGAAACTGAGGCAAACAGGGTGAAGTGACTTCCTGATTCCAAGCCCAATGTTCTATCCACTGAGACACCTAGCTTCCCCAATACTAAAGCACTAAATAGAATTTTAAGGCATGTAAAGAATTTTACATATGTTATCTCCTTTTTTCTTTTTTTTTTCTTGGAGGGGATAAGGCAGGGCAATTGGGATTAAGTGACTTGCCCAAGGTCACACGGCTAGTAAGTGTTAAGTGTCTGAGGCCGGGTTTGAACTCAGGTCCTCCTGACTCCAAGGCTGGAGCTCTATTCACTGTGCCACCTAGCCGCCCCATATGTTATCTCCTTTGATGCTCACAACTCTGTGACACAGGCACTATTATTGTCCTCGTTTCACAGATGAGGAAATGGAGGCTGAGAAAAAATCAAGTGATTTGACAAGGATCATGCAGCTAAGTGTGTAAGGCAGGGTTTGGATTCTGTTCTTCCTGACTCCATATCCAGTATCCACTTTTCCAGCTAGCACAGCTAGGTGCCTGTTATATAGTTGGAGATTAATAAGTGCTTTGGTACAAGGAAGCTTCCTCATCTAGAATTCCCTATGCCAATGAAATCAGGTCAAACCTAAAAGTGATGTATGGACAGTGACTAATAAGTAAGTAGAATCTGTTGTTTTTGTTCAGTTGGGTCCAATTCTTTGTGACACCATGGTCAGCACACTGATGCTGTCCATGGGGTTTTCTTGGCAAAGATAATAGAGGGGTTTGCCATTTCCTTATCCAGTGGATTAAAGCAAACAGTGGTCAAGTGACTTGCCCAGAGTAACACAGCCAGTAATTGTCTGAAGTCAAATTAGAACTCAGGTCTTGGGGTGACTAGGTGGCACAGTGAATAGAGCACCGGCCCTGGAGTCAGGAGGACTTGAGTTCAAATCTGGCCTCAGACACTTAACACAAAAATAGCCGTGTGACCTTGGGCAAGTCACTTAACCCCAATTGTCCTACATTTCCCCCTCCAGAAAGAAAAAAAAAGAACTCAGGTCTTCCTGACTCTAGGCCCAGTGATCTATCCACTGAGTCACCCTTTAAATAATACTAATAAGAGAGAAGAAGGAAAGAACGCTAGTTTTAGACTCCAAAGACCTAGTTTCAAGTTTCAGAGCAAATAGTCTATCCTTTCAGGGCCAAAGTTTTCTCATCTGTAAAAATGGGTAAAAAATCATTTTCTTTCCACTCTAAACCCTATATTAAGTCTCTTCTTATAGACTAAACTCTGAAACATCTGGGGGGGTTTTGCATGTAATTATTATGCTTTGAAAGATGCTGGTTTGGTTTGCCTGCCATAAGTCTCTCCCCACTCCAGTCCATCTTCCGTTCAGCCACAGATGTGATCTTCCTAACACACACATCTGATCGTGTCACTGCCCTCGCACCCCACTCAGTAAACACCAGTTGTTCCCTATAGTCTCCAAGATCAAGTATAAAATCCTCTATTTGGCATTCAAAGCCTTTTAAAACCTGGTCCCTCCTACTTTTCCAGCCTTACTCCCCCATACCCTGCAATCCCAGGACACTGGTCTCACCATACACACAGTCTGTCCCCTATGCCTCAGATACTCACCCTCATCATCTCTTCCTCCTGGCTTCCCTGGCTGCCACATCCTTCAAGTCCCAGCTAAAGTCCTGCTTTCTACAGGAAGCTTTTTCTGATTCCCCCCTTATTTCTAATTATTTTCCTCTGTTGACTATGTCCCTCTCTATCCTGTACAGAGCTTGTTTGGATATTGCCTCTGAGAGCCAGAATTCTTTCCATTCTTTGTATAATCATATGTATAACCAGAGCTTAGCACAGTGCCTGTACATAGTAGGTTCTTGATAAATGTTGACTGAATGACAGACTCCTCAATATATCTTAAAGCAAGTTACACTGATCTGCTTTCTAATGATGTTCTGACACACTTTCAGGCTGTCATTTGGGGACACCTGTTTCTGCCCATTCCCCTTATGCCTGCTGAGGTTTGCAATGCCTCAGTGGGAGCAAAGAGGGGATGGGAGGGAAGACTCACCTGGGCCAGGAACCCACTCTGTAATAACAGTCTGGCCCTGACAACTAGCTCTCTGAACTTCCTGCCTACTTGGCAGAATTGACAGAGACAGCAGGTGAGAGTCCTCAGGCTGCCAGAAGCTTCCTCCTCCGATGATTGCTTTGTCATGCCAGGATTCACCGGGTGAAGGGTTAAAGGTGTGCCTCGTACAGCAGGGCACCAGAGGCCACCTACGTGCTCCTGTCCACATGGGGACTGGAGCCTTCACCTCTGCCCAAGTGCACACCCAGCAGCTGGGCTCACTCTCCCCCCCCCCCCCCCCACCACAGCACTCCTCAGCACCGCCCTCAGGCAAACACTACCTCCACACCCCCAAAGTGTGCCTCCCCACTCCAGGTTTGTAAGCCCCGTGGCATAGACAGAGGGGTGGGCCTTCTCCCTCTGCTTTCATTTTACATCTCTTCCAGCTCTTCTTACCAAGGGAATGATATGCACCCCGTTAGGATCCTAGGAGGCCATAAATAACCTTTCTCACAACTCAATACCTATGCCTTGCTTTCAGACATAATCACCCATGAAAGCTATTTATGGCTTTATACACTCCAGTTCAGTGAACATTATCCCTCCAGATAGCTTAATTACTTTAATCTCTGGCAGCCTGTATTACTTCTAAGAGCAGGGCCAGGGAAGGCACCCGAAGCTGCCCTTAGGGAGCTGGGAGACCAACAGCCTCTGGATGTGTCAAAGGTAGAAGTTCAGTCAACTTTAGAAGCCAGACAAGGCAAGGGGAAGAGGAAGAAAAAAAAACCCTTGAGAGATTAATAACTGAGTGACTTGAAACTAATTTGTTTTAATGTTACAGCCCACAAACCCACTTCCCTTCCACTTCTTGGTAAACTAGAGAGCCAGGCTGCCGTGAGATTAAGGGAAGTTCATTTGTAAGCAGAGCTCAGGAAATAAAATTCACACTTCTGAAGTTCAATCAAGTCTGAAGACCTGCCTGTGGCCATGTTCTCCTATACTTTAGCTGTAGAGGAGGGGTACCCTTACTAATAAGTGTAGGTACCTATGTGGGCTATGAAGAGCTCTGAAAAATGCCTCCTACCCACTAGCATATGCTCCAAATTCTGTCCTCAGAGCTTTACAGGCATCAAAGGCCCTCTTCAAGCTACCTCCTACTTACCTTTCCAGTCTCACTCACATCCTTTTCCTTCTTTCAATCTGTCTTCCAGAAAGACTGGACTGCTTTTCATTCACCTGTTCTCCTTCTGCCCTCCTCCATCTCCTTTGGCCACCCCATTCCTTACTATCTAAACAGTCTACCTTCATCAATACCTCTTGAAACCCTATCCATTCTACCAGTAATACTATCTCCTTCATGTTATCCCTGTGGCGTAATGGAAAACACCATAGATTTGGAGTCAGAACACGAAGCTTGATTACTGCTGCACTCAATAAAAAAGACAGTGGTTCAGAGAATTTAGGTTCAAATACTACCTATTATACCTACTGTGCCCCCTGCAAGATCTGGAGCAAGTCACTGGGCACCAATTTTCCCATCTATAAGATGAGGAGGTTGAACTAGATGATTTCTAAACTCCCTTCCAATTCTAACTATGTAAACCCCACCCCAACCTGGAACTGGAGGGACCCTTTTCCCTCTCTGAGCTCTTAAAGGATTTTGTTTGTACTTAATTACATGGCTATGTGTTTTCCCCCACTTACCCTGATTAAAATATTAACTTTGAAGTGCTAATTTGTTTTTGTCTTCATACCCCCAGTTTCCAGCATGGTGCCTGGTACTTTGTAGACATTTAAAAATCACTTGTTGATTGACTTAACATAGAATGATTGCTGCCTGAATATTCTTGTCCAATTCTCTCCTTCTGGTCCAAATCATTCTCCTTCCTAAGTAGGGTCATCTTCGTGAAGTAGGCCATGTAAATGCCTATGATACTAAGATTACAGAATTTCTAAGAGCAACAGATCACTGTTCCTCATAAGCATAGAAAAATGTGAAATATACATGTTATCCCTCAGGTCACTAATCTGATGTCTGATTGTCTTCTAGGATGACTAGATTCCACTTTAAGGATATACCACGAATAGGGAATATGTAGCAGGACGTACTAATGTCCTGGTGCCTAGAGGGGAGAGATTCTTAACATTCCCTTTCACAGAATGGGTGAATCCAAGTATAAAGACACGAAAGGAAGGATAACTCACCTTTAAGACACTCTACTATACTTCTTAATCTTGGGAGATAATAGACATAAAAAGATACATTGATCTTGTATGTCTATCTATCTATTCGTCTGTCTATCTACCTAGATATATCTACATAGATACATTTAGGTAGATAGACATATCTATATATTTATATGTCTATAAAACATGCATGTATATATGTGTGTACATTTATACTCATATGTGTGTTCATATGTATATTTATATATGTAGCGTATTATTCCTTTGCTGTGAAAACACGGAGAAATTATTTGGACTTTGATTTTTAACTCTCTTCCACTCCCTGTCTTCCTCCTAAGTCTTTCCTACTCTTTTCTAATCAATGCAACAACATTAAAATGTAACTGGGAAATATTTGACAAAATAAATAAAAACACAATAATACATGTTGTTGCTGTTCAGTCATTTTCCAGTCATATCCTACTCCCCCTGACCCCATCTGGGGTTTTCTTGGCAAAGATGCTGGAGTGGTTTGCCATTTCCTTCTCCAGCTCATTTTACAGATAAGGAAACAGAGGCAAACAGGGTTAAGCTATTTGCCTAGGATCACACAGCTTGTAAGAGCCTGAGGTCAATAAAACATAGATAATGTTAATATATGATTCTCAAAGCCAATGTGTGCCTTCAGGGATCCTTATGTACCATTTAGTGACACCCCTTTCTCATTTGAGTTTGACACCATTGATTTAGTGCTAGAGGTTAAGTGACTTGCCCAGAATCATACTGCTAATATATGTCAGAGGCAAAACTTGAACCCAGTTATTCCTACCTCTGATGCTAGCCTCTTATAAGTATAACAAAATACACAACAAACAATATGGACACTATGAATGCCCCAGGGGGCAAAATTGACTTGTATTCCCTCTAAATCTATGATCATCTTGAACATATCCTTTTCAGGGTCCCTTATGATCTACTCCCCAAGTTGTGGACACTTGTCCTTTAGATTAATTCTCCTTTAGCATTAAACCTTATGCTATGCCTAACACTGTGATGATCCAGCTGAAACTAAACACTAGGTGTGCCAGAGAGCATGTCCCATTAAAATTTGTCATAAGAAAAAGTAAAGACTTCTCAGATTAGAAAGGACAGAAGAGCCCTCTTCAAAGCTTCTTTTCTCCTGCCCAAAATGTTATGTGGGTAAATGGTTGGTTCATGAAGTCTCAGATACTATGAACTGCTCTTAACTGGGAAACTCCAAATAAATACCAACAATGATAGTGACCCAGTTAGAACAGCCACTGGGAGAGTGTGGAAGAGTGGTAAGGGTTACCTCTACATGGAGAGAGAAGTTGCGTTTCCCATCAGTACTAGAGGTGGAAGTTAGTTGCCACCACCTTTTGGACCCCTGAAATATCTGCTGGCAATCTAGGAGCAAAGTTAAAACTAGTAGAATGTCTTTTCTCCCCTGGGTTTGACCACACATACCCAGATGCCTTTTGCTGATGTCTCACAGCCCACATGATGAGGACCTTTGTTCAGTGACTAAAAAGACCAACTCTATGTGGTCCTTAGACTTTTACATTTAATGTTTATTCATCTGTCTGCATGTTCTGAATATCATGCTCTAAGTCACAATTATACAATGACAGAATGTTTAAAGTTGGGACATCAGAGAACACCTGGGCCAACCCCTGAACAGGAATGTCTTCTACAATATTAACAACCTGTGGTTATCCAGTCTTCAATAAAAACCTTTGATGTATGGAACTTCACTCTCTCCTCTCCTCCTCCTCCTTTTCCTCCTCTTCCTACTCCTGAGGAGCTCTATTCCACCCTGGATAGCCTAAGTCAGGCAGAGGAAGGGCATAAAGATATCCAGTTCTTCTGTTTGTCTATGGGTCTTTTCCTCAGTGTTTCATCCACCTGAGAAAACTCCTGCAATAAAAAATACAATTATACTTTGCTGCTTGCCCCTTTAGCCTCTCTAGCCTTCTCAGAGATAATGTGGTCACAGCTATGCTGCTACTGCTGCATGAGACTGAAAAAGGGAATGGGAGGGAGAGGGAAAGCCCACCACCTCCCTCCTTTCCATGTGTTATCTCCCCTTCTTTCCCAAGAGAAAGCTCCATTTTAAAACTCCTCTGAATCAGAAACTCTGCCCACCATTTCTGAACACACAATAGCTTCTTCTCTTCTCAAATTGGGAAAAAATACATCTCCTAAGGTCTATAGGGACTTTTGACTCCCTTTACAAGTCATCAATACAAGACTTTGCTGAAAGGATTGTTACACTTGCTTCATCTGTTTATTTCTGTATTTATTCTTTTGTTTATTTATTTATTTTCCCTAGAAATTAGTACAGTTCCTGGCACAGAGTAAAGAATATTCATTCATTGGGGGCGGCTAGGTGGCTCAGTGAATAGAGCACCAGCCCTGGAATCAGGAGGACCTGAGTTCAAATCCAGCCTCAGACACTTAACACTTACTAGCCACGTCACCTTGGGCAAGTCACTTAATCCCAACTGCCCTACCCTCCCCCCTCCAAAAAAAAAAGGAAAAAAGGAAAAAGGAATATTCGTTCATTCATTAATGAATCTCATTGAAGAGACTCTGCAATGCTCCAGGGCTTAATGCAATCAGTACCAGGTCATTCACAAAGAAAAGTGTCTCACCATCTATAGAAAATATCTTTGCAATTTGGATTCTGGTTCTCCACCACGAAAATAGCAAATACATTTGGCAAGCCAAGCTCCTCAATGTATGCCTCACCTCATATTAATGACTGCAAAGCAGTCAAACAAATTTCTCTCCCTTGTTACAATTTTCAAGTTACCTTACATAATTTTTATGTCTACATAGGAGACAACTTATTCAAGAAAGTTTTTCATGTGACATTTTTGCTCTGCCAAATAAAAAAGTTTGCTTTTTTTTAAACAATCAACAGCATTGGGATCTTCTATACTATTCTCTATCCCTTCTGTCAACTGTATGATGGAAAAGATGTGGTCTGCTGCAGAATATTGCTTGCAAAAGCCTGCTGGTTCCCTACTAATACCTTCATCTACGATGCCTTTAATGCCCATGTAAATGATTTTCACAAAACTTTATATAGATGGAAAAGTAGTCATATACTTAAGGTATGTGAGGTAGTTTGGGATTTTCTGTTGCCCTCTTCTTCAGAGGTATTCATTAAGTCTGAAGTAGGAATTTCCCCACACACACCTTTGATGTATTCCTCTCTTTCAGATTCCTAGCAAATAGATCCCTAAATGTCCTCATAGTTGTGCCACATCCAGCATTGATCTATTTATATATGTGACGATATATGTATATGTATACATATGTATGTGTCTTTATATGTATATGTATGTATGTAGGTGTCTATATCTATTTATATCTATATCTATCTATCTATCTATATCTATATAGTCTAATCCAGATCTTTTCCCATCTTTTTCTCTTTGGTGTCATTACTCTATAAGTATATCCAAGTCTCTTCAGTTAGAATCCAAGTATTGTGTCTCCACTTTCCTTCATAATAAAAAGAGGTTGTGATAAAAAATAAAAATAAAATCTTTGTAGATCTTTTCCATCATTTATCTCTTTGTTTTTTCCAACTTCATCCTTAAATAACCTTAGGATAACTCTGCTTCATTGGGTCTCTTGTCAAGCTTTATTCCCATTGGTTTTACTCTTGTCTGCTTCTCTCTGCTTTATGAGATGATACAATTCATAATCTTCCACCATTCTCTTCCATGAGATTTTACAGAAAAAAAAGTATATTCTAGTCTTATGTTACCCTTGGATGCCCTATCTCTTTTCAAATATTTCCATACTAACGTGTTTGTTTCTTTGACTTTCATCTCCTCATTAAGACTTACAATGGCTGAACTCCTATATGAAATAACAAATGGCTTACCATTATGTTGGTTGAACTCCAATATGAAATGATAGTTGGTAACTTATGCTGTTTCAACTCCGATAGAGAATTATTATAATAGATGTTTGTGTCGTTTCTTTTGTTCATTTCTTATTTTTCATCACAAGGATTTTCCATTACAATGGAAACAGTTCTGGGTCTGGAGTTAAGAACTAGAGTTAAGAAATTCTACTACTGTCCAGTAGTGACAGAATGAATAGACTAGTCCTGTACTAGTGTGAACTTAGGCACATCACTCTCTCGGCCTGTTTCCCTCTCTGTAAAATGACAGTGCTAAACTAGATAATCTCTAAGGTCCTTCTCAACTCCAAATCTATAATTTTATGCACAACATGATTAAATAATGAGGTTTGTATTGTTCTAACTGCAAAACATATTTTTTCTCACTTTTATTCTTTGTTCTAGCTTGACACAAAAATTTGTATCTTTATTCTAGTAAGTTGATAGTCTATCTGTTGTTCTTGTCTGTCCTGCATTCTAAAAGAGGGCCAATAACATCAGAAGGGTGATGTTTTAACTTGCAAGTGAATTGGATTTAAGTGAGGCAAAGCTGTGCAAAACCACCAGCCTCACTCTCTCCTCCAGAGCCATCTGGGCCCAGTGGTGAGATATAGATCAGGATGACTGGAGATGTCCCAGGATGCAGTAGGAGGCCTTGGCCTTTTTAAGCTAAGGTCCTTCCCAGGTCTCAAGTCTAACTGTACACATATGGCTGATATAAGAATTATTCCTACATCAATAATGAGTCTTTTCCTGTCTGTAAAAATATAATCGCTTTCATTTTGTATGATATTCAGTTCATGCCATGTCCAGTACCTTCCAATTATTTTCTCAAAGAGAATAACTTGTTAATTCAATTGAATTAAAATTACTTTTATCCTGATAAACTTTTGAGCATTCTGTAGTATCCAGATAACTGGAAACCCTATTTAGGTCTGAAATTAACTAGTCTGGTAATTTTAGTCTTAGCCTAAATAAGAGGAACTATACATTTGTACTTTAGTCTATCCCTGAGGATAGATTGATTCATTTGAATGTGACCTTCATTTTTAGATATTACTGATAAATTACAGGCTCATTTCCTTGTAAGTCAGTTCTTTTTCTACATCTAAGACCTCTATTATTATTGCCTAACAATAACAATGAGGCAGCTAGGTGGTACAGTGGATAGAGCGCCAGACCTGGAGTCAGGATTACTCACTCATCTTCCTGAGTTCAAATCCAGCCTCAGACACTTAATAACCATGTGACCCTGAGCAAGTTCCTTCACTCTGTTTACCTCAGTTCCCTCATCTGTAAAATGATAAGGAGAAGAAAATGGAAAACCATTCCAATGTCTTTGCCCAAGAAAACTTCAAACAGGGTCATGAAGAGTCAGACACAACTGAAAAATGACTGAACAAACAAATGTCAACCAGAACTTAGTTAATAAAATATTCTCATACACATATAACCTTTACAACAACTAGGAGACAAGCATTATTTCTGTTTTATAGTTGAGCAAAATAAAGCATGGAAGGGCTGATTTTTCCAAAGGTATACAACTAAATCAATGATAGAACTAAGAATAAAACCCAGGTTTTCTGATTTTTTGTCCAATGTTCTTAAAAGGGCTCTGAGAAAAAATTCTCTTTGATAGTGGGTATACCCACACCTAGCTTGAGTCCAGTTTTCTAATGAATGGTTTTCTCAGAAAACTTTAGAATTTTTTTTAATCTTATCATCATAACCAATGACGAGCTCTTTCTTTCATTTATTATTTTTATTTAGGAAAAGTGACCCCAAGCTGCAGCAAATTGTAAGAAAAATCATAACCTTAGTTTGAAAGACAAGGGTATTCTCTAGGAAAGCAAAACTAATCTAAGCCAAGGATTCATTTTTATTCATTATTTTCTGCTTTGTTCATCTGAATGACAATTCTTTGCAATGTGCATAAGCTGGAATATAATTAAGGAGTTATAAGGAATATGTAACCAAGATCCCAGCTTGCCAGCAGCTTCCTACATGACCTCTGCCTGTACTCTCAAGCAGAACTGTGCTTTCAAAAGGCCTGGGAAAAGGTCAGCAGCAACTTCCAGGGTCTTCAACGCCAATTTGCAGTGAATCATAAGGGGGAAGGGAGGGGGGGGAATGTGTGTGTGTGTGTGTGAGCAAGTGAATGTTTTGCTTTAGAGAAGAAAGGCACCACTCATACTCTTAGATGAAAAAAATGACAAAGATTTTGCAGACTCAAGCAGGTGGAGAGACTTTTATGATGATGAATACCTTACTTACCTAAATCTTAAAGGTGAGTGAATCAGCTGAGGAGTAATAGTGAAAATTCTCACCCAGCACTTCAGTGCAGCCCTCCGAATCTCATAAAACCCCTCTCCCCCACACCATTGTTTTTCATTTTTTACATTCATCTATATTCTTGGCTTCCAGAGAGAATGAAAGTTCATGATGAAAAGAAAATATCAGTTATCTCAGCAGAGGGCTCTATCTCATATTGCTAAGTGACACATTAGAGACTTCAAATAAAGATCTAAGCTTCAAAATATTTATCTAGCAGCTAGACTGCTATAATACACTGGTGACCAGAGACATGAGCTCTCATATCATCTCTAGTTCATAGGAGCTAAGCTGAAAGGGACTATTTATCTAGTCCAATGACTTCATTTTACAATTGAGGAAATCAAGGCCCTGGGAGGTGAGTGATTTGCCCAGTCAGCCTTTCCATATTTAGTATAGCTATACAGAAAGTGCTTTGTAAACCTTAAATGCAAGCTAGTAGTACTGTGAGCCAGGCTTTTTACCAAAGCTCTAGGTGGTTGCAGTGCTCATTGATGGTGTATTCATTTTCTCAAATAATCTTCAAACAGTTCTGACAATGAGTAGCAGAGATGAGACCTGGATCTCAGTGTTGTTTTTATTACACCAAAATGCCAAATTCTTTCACCCTCTTCTTCTCAAAAAACAAACAAAAACCCCAAGCCACACAAGGTCTGGGCCTGTCTTTTGCTTTACTTTACATCCTCAGCACTCAACACAATATGCTTATTGGCATATAAGTAGGCTCTTAGTAAATGTTTATAGACGGACAGACTGAGTATGGCAGTTGTTAACCTTCTTAAGTTTTTAATATTTGTGTTGATTAGATAAAGAAAAATTAGTTTTTTCTAAGTTGGAAGATATGAAGGGATGGTCCTAGATAACCAGTTTTAAAGATTTCCCCCCCATAAATGGAATTTATTCCTAATGTTTGTGATGGATTTTTTTTTCCAAAACTCAAATGAAGGATCTCTTACATCATTCCCCATAAACTTTTATTCACTTCAGAAAAATCTCCACCTAATGGAAAATATGCTCATATAACACAACAAAATCATACAATGGATGGCTTTAAAGGTTAAAAAACATATAAAACCAGGAGGGATAACTCTGAACTGACAGTGTTGATTAGTGAGGTATGGTATAGTATGAGACTTTACTAGGTTGACCTAAAGGTGGATACTTAAGAGTCACAGATTCACAGATCATTTTATCTGAAAGGATTCTTAAGACAATCTAGTCCAATTTCATCATTTTCCAGACAAGCAAGCTGAAGCCTGGCACCTGGGTGGTGCAGTGGATAGAGCACCAGGCCTACATCCAGGAAGACTCATCTTCCTGAGTTCAAATCTGATCTCAGACAGTTAAAGGCTGTGTGACCCCGGGCAAGTCACTACACCCTGTCTGCCTCAGTTTCCTCATCTGTAAAATGAGCTGGAGAAGAACATGGTAAGTCATTCCAGTATCTTTGCGAAGAAAATGGAAAATGGGGTCATGAAGAGTTAGACAGGACTGAAAGATAACTTAACAACAGCAGACTGAAGCCCGGGGAGGCTAGATGCTATGTCCAAAACCATACAGTTAGTGTGAGCTGAGAATCAAATTAAAATCTCCTGAATTCCAGAGCTCTGCTCATTTCACTAAAACACACTGCTTCATATTGGGGACACTTTTGAGTATTCCAAATTAAAAAAAAACACTTTTGTTAAGTTATGAATGCCATATATATAGTCCACTTAAAAAGATATAAGTAGAATTGTTGTGAATTTAAATATCTAATAATTCATATTATGAGAGGCAGCATGAAGTAGAGAACATAATACTAGACAGAGTGAAAAAGATGTAAATTCAAATTCTGCCTCTGATACAATCTTAGCTATGAGACTGAGTAAGTCACTTAACTTCTTTGAGACTCAGTCAACTCTCTCTAAGGTTTACCTACGTTATAAATGGATAGCATTCTTTACCAATGTTGGGTCACTTCCCCTATAAAATCATAGGCCTTTAATGTATCCTTGATGCTTAGATATAATAATTAATATTATTGATAGGTACTTAATAATAATAAGAAGAATATGAGACAACAAAATCTCAGGGAAAAAGCTTCAGGCTAAGAGGCAGATAGGTTCAAATCAGGGCTTTGTCATTTAACTAGCTGCTAAACTTGGACAAGTCACCACATCCATGTCTCTGGTTCCTTGTTTATACAATAAGGGGGTTGGACTAAATCATCTGTAAAGTCCCTTTCAGCTCTAACATATAGAGAAAGGCATCACCATACAATGGTTGGGCAACCCACCTTGGAGTAAGGGAAGCCTGGGTTCGAGAAATGCTTCTGCCATATACTGGCTGTATGTCCCTGGGCAAGTCATTTAACTTAGGTTCCTAGATTTAGAGCTGAAAAGGGCCTTAAAGGGTCATCTAGTACAAACCTCTCATTTGTTATTGTTGTTGTTGTTGTGTCTGACTCTTTGTGACCCTTTTTTTGGGTTTTCTTGGCAAAGATCCTAAAGTCATTTGCCATTTATTTCTCTAGCTCCTTTTACAGATGAGGAAAGTGGGACAAACAGGGTAAAGTAACTTGCCTAGGGTCATACAACTAATAAATAGCAGATCTAACATCTGAACATAGGGCCTAATTCTAAGTCTTGCACACAGTCTACCATGTTATTTACTGATCGGCATTGGCGAAGGAGGTTTCCTCACTGGGATTTCTCACACCAATGAAAACACAAGTCTCAACACCTCTTCCTTCCCCCCCCAAAAATAGAATTAAATGGTAAGACCATTGGACTTTCGGTCAAAAGATCTGGGTTCCCTGACATTTACTACCAGATTGAGACCCTGAGCAAGTCATTTCATTTCCCTTTACATTTCTTAATGTGAGGACAATAAGACTCTAGGGATCTGCTTTATAGAACTGTTATCCTAAAGTGACGGTGTCAACCTTAATGTAGAGTATAAATGTGTGCAGGAACATAGCACTTTATGTATGATTATAATAATATACTCATGGTATACTTTGCCATAAATGGAAATCTGAGAAAGATAATATGAAAGATGCACCTCAAATATTTGTTATGAATGACAGACGAAAAGTATTTGAATTTCATTTCCAGGACCACTAGCTATAGTCATTTGTGAAGAAATACTGGATCAAAGCAGCAGTTTGGATAGAATTATTTATTGCCCAGAGAATAATAAATTTAAAAATGCTGCATGAACTTCTGCTGATCACTGAAGGAAATTCACTGTGAGTTCCCAACAGACTTTCCCCAAAGGGCAGCAGAATAGGCATTGTCAAACTCAGAGACAAAATCCAAGGTCAACTAACAGGCCCCACTCTAGGACCTGGAGAAGAATAATTGCTACTAACCATATGAATGGTAGACCCGGGAGGAAAAGCAGGGCTACCCCTTTGGGGAAAACTGGAAGCCCCCACAAGGGGAGCTTTAAGGTCATTAACGTCAACAACAACAACCAGATACAAAAACAAAAACCTATTCTCTGGCAACAGGAAGTGATTCAAGGAGATTAGCATCCCTACTCTTCCCCCTGAGCGTTAAGAACTCCCAGAAATATCTTTGCATAGTATTCATGAGACTGAGAAAATGGAGAGATGCTGAAAGCCACCCTGTGAATGATGTTAATGGAAGGTGACAGATCCAGACTCCATCAGGGCTAGCTTGCAATTGTCTCATTTTCATGGTGCATCAAATTAAATTTAGGCTTTTCCACTGTGCTTGTCTTGAGGCTCCCTCTCACTCTTCGCCAAGAGCAGTTTGTCAACATCTTACAATTGTTCACTAACTTTGACCTCCAAGGACAATTGTCAACCCCAAGAAAGAACAACAGGGACTTGTTTCTTTGCCTGGTCATGCCCTTTCCCTCCCAGTCATTCCCAACCCATTCCTTGTCTCAATGAGCCACTCCATTTTGTCTTTGTTCCTGTATATCTGCCCTAGAAACTGTCCATGCTGAAGTTTGTGATGGTGGGTAATAAGTATTCAGAAGGATGTTTCTAAGAAAAATAAATGAATGAATGAATGAATGAATAAATGAATAAGTAAATAAATGAATGAATAAATGATTGAATGAATGAATAATAGCATATATTTGAATAATTTTACAGGGTCATTGTTTTCATTAGTCACAATCCTCCATGACCTTAGTGACCAGTCTTTCATCTAGCAACCAATCTTCTGGTGTTGAGCCTTTTACACTTCAGATATCGACCCAGGAATGCTTTGCAAATCTCAGAACTCCACATAAATGCAAACTAGTAGTACTTTTAGTCAGACTTGTATTGAAACCCTACATGACTGCAGTGCTCATAGTACCATATTCATTTTCTCAAGTAACCTTCAAACAGTCAGTGACGGAGCCTTCACTTTGCCAAACCAGTCAATTATTTATCTAATTAGTTGTTTGTTCATGTATTTATTCATCTGTTTGTTTGTTTATATGTTTATTTATTTGTTAAATGCTTACTATGTGCCAGGCTAGGGTTTCATAGAAGAGCAAAAAAACAATCCCTGCCCTCAAAAAGCTCACATTTTAAAGGGGTATTCAATAGGCAAATAAGTAGGCATGTACAAGATATGTACATAGTAAATAGAAAGTCATCTCAGAGGGGAAGGCAGTAGCAGCTGGCTGGACTAAGAAAGTTCTGCAGAAGCTGGGATTTGAGCTGAATCTTGAAGGAATCTCTCACAGAGAAACTAGGAGGGAGAAATGAAGAGGGAGAGTTTTTCTAGGCATGGAAGGACAGCTGGTGCAAAGGTGAGGAAACAGAAAATGGAATGATTTTTGGAAGGAACAGCAAGTAAATTAGTGTAGATGGATCATAGCGTACATAGAATAAAGTAGAAGACAGAATGTGCCTTTGATCCCATTTCCTCCTATCTTTTCAGCAGATTACAACCTCAACCATTCCCACTCTCTCTAGTCTCTCCCTATAGACTAGTTCCTTCCTTACTACCTTCAAACACGTCCCCTCCATCCATAAAAGTCTTCAGCAGATCTTTCTGTGCCACTCAAATTATCATCCTATATCTCTACTTCCTTTCTCAGCTAAACTCTTAGAAAAAGCTATCTATATCTACTGTCTCTGCTTGCTTCTGTCACTTCTCCAGAATTTGCTATCTGGCTTACAACTTTATCAATCAACTAAAACTGCTCTTTCTAAAGTTATCTCATCATTGCCAAATCTGATGGTCTTTAATCAGTCCTCATCCTTCTCAGTTCTTCTGCTGCACCTGACACTGTCCTTCACTTTTTCCTCCTACTCTTCCCTTTTTGGGTTTTCACGACACATGGTTCTCCTCTTACCTATTTAACTGTTTCTTCTCAGTCTCCTTTGCTGGTTCATCATCTGGATCAATAACCGTGGGTGTTCACCAAGGCTCTCTCTTAGATCATCTCATCTCTTCTATACTTTCTTGGTAGCCTCATCATTTCCCATAGGTTTAATTATCATCTCTATGCAGATGACTAACAGATGTATAGATCCAACGCTAGTCTGTATCCTGGGTTTCAGTGGTATATCACCAATTGCCTACTGCAAATTTCAAACTAGATATCCCAGAGACATCTCAGAATACATGTCCAAAATTGAGCTCATTATTTTCTCCCAAAAAACCCACCCCTTTTCTAAACTTTCCTATTTCTGTTGAAGGTACAACTAGTCTTCTAATTTCCTATGGTCATAACTTTGGATCCTTGGCTTCTCCCTCTCTCTAACCTTAACTATCAAATCAGTTGCCAGGTCTCATCATTTCTTCCTCCATAAAATCTCTGGCATTTCTCTACTCACAAAGCTACTACTTGATTGAACCCCTCATCACCTCTCACCCACATTATTGTAATGGTCTCCCAATTGGTCCTTCTGTTTCAAGTCTTTCCCATTCCATCTGCCACATTTCTGCCAAAATGATTTTTTTAATTTATTTTTTGTTTTCAACATTCACTTTTATAAGATTTTTAGTTCTAAATTTATCCCCCTCCCTCCCTTTCTCCCTCCTCAAGACCGCATGCAATCTGATATAGGTTATACATGTACAATCATATTAAACATATTTCCATATTAGCCATGTAAAAGAAGAATCAGAACAAAAGGGAAAAACAAGAAAGGAAAAAAATTAAAAAAGAGAAAATAGTATGCTTTGATCTGCCTTCAGGCTCTGTAGTTCTTTCTCTGGATGTGAATAGAATTTTCCATAGTGAGTCTTTTGGAATTGTCTAAGATTACAAAATTATTTGCTTTAAGGGAATATCTGAGCATGAAAGTCCCCTACTCAATCAGCTCTAATGGCTCCCTCCTCTAGGATTCTAGGAAAAAATATAAACTCTTCTGTTTAGCTTTACAACATTCTAACCTATGTTTCTAGCCTAATTAGCCATTACTCATGCTCACCATCAATACTCTATAACCCGATCAGATTAGACTTCTCTCTGTTCCTAATACATGACACGTTGACTAGGAGAACCTTTCCCTTACGTTTGCCCTAGCCATCCCTCATGCCTAAAAGTCATCCTCTACTCATCACTGCTTCCTAGAATCTTTCTTTTCCTTCAAGATGCACCTCAAATAGCACCTTCTATATGAAAACTTTCCTGACCCCACCCCAATGCTGATAGTGCATTCCTTTCCAAAGTACCTTATAATAAACTACTTTGTATTTGTCCTTACTCTTTTTACATTTCTTTTGCCATATATATATGTGTGTATATATGTATATTGTGTATATATTTATACACATGCATATGTGTATGCATATGTAATATATGTATGTAGATACACATATATGTGCACGCACACATGGCAGCTAGTTAGTGCAGTGGATAAAACACTGGGCCTGGAGTCAGGAAGACTCATCTTCCTGAGTTCAAATCTAGCCTCAGACACTTACAAGCTATGTGACCCTGGGCAAGTCACTTAACCCTGTTTGCCTTAGTTTTCTCGTCTGTAAAATGAGCTGGAGAAGGAAATGGCAAACCACTCCAATATCTTTCCCAAGGAAACCTCAAGTAGGGTCACAAAGAGTTAAACATGAATGAAACCACTCAGCAACAACAATTAATTGACATAGCCTAACCCAAGTATTCCTTGAGCTCCTTCTAGATCATCTGCACTGTCTAGGTGCTGATGAGACTAGAGAAGAATCTGATTAAATTCAGCAGACATTTTTAAGTGTATCTGGCCTGTAGAGAAATGTAAATAGTTCCCTTTGGGAAGGGACATGGAAATAGGAGAGTGAAGCCACAGAAAACCCCTGTCTTCACAAAGTTTATCATCTAAGAGGCAATGTGAAATATTGAAAAGAGTGTCAGACTTGAAATCAGGAGAGATCTGGCTTTAAATACTGCCTCTAACACTTGTCTGTGACCACGGGCAAGTCACTGAGGTCTTCTGTGTCTATTCCTTTATTCATGAAATGAGGTTCATAATGCCTATAGCACTACCCTTGCTGGGTTATTGTGAGACACAAAAGATCTAAATTGTAGTGGAAAAAGCAGCAAATTTGCAGTTACAGAAATTGAGTCAGATCCCAGCTCTGCTACTTGCTTTTTGGCTAAGAGAACCTCCCCAACCTTTTTTTTTCCAATTTCTGGTTACTATGGGGGAAAAGATTCCATAAAATATGTTTATACATATGGATCTTGTTCTTCCTTTTTTATCTCTTTGGTATATAGGCCCAGTGATAGTACAGCTGGGTCAAAGAATTGGGCAACTAAGTGGCATAGTGTTTAAAGATATGGATTTAGAGTCAGGAAAATCTCAGACTCTTACTAGCTATATGACAATTCATTTAACCACTCTGTCTCAGTTTCCTCTCCTGTAACATGGAGATAATAATAGCACTTTACATTCCTGCATTGTTGTGAAGATACAAACCTTAAAGCACCTAGCTATCATTATCATTGTCACCACCATCAATGTGGACGATAATTTAGAATCTAGTGACAAATTGCTTCCCACAATGACTGCACCAACCAACAATTTCTGTTTTCCATCAACCCCATCCCCAACATTTGTCATTTTTCTCGTATCATCTTTGGTAGTCTGTTGGGTCTGAAGTAGAACTTCAAAGTAACTTTAATTTGCATCTTACCAACTATTACTTATTTGGAACATTTTTTTTCATATGACTATTGAAGGTCTGTATTTCTTCCTTTGGAAACCTCATATTTTTTGACTATCAAATGTGGAACAACTCTTAGTCTTGTAAATTTGAATCAGTTCCTTATCTTCTTGAATATGAGACCATTATCAGAGAAATTTGCTGTAAAAATACTTTTCCTATTACCCATTTCCTTTCTAATTTTAATTGCATCAGATTTGTTTGTGCAAAAATATTTTTATTTTACATAATTAGAATTTTCCATTTTATCTTATATAGCCATCTTTGTTGCATGTTTAGTTCTGAACTCTCCCCCATCCATAGATCCTAAATCTAAATCTTCCTCTCTGCTCTAATTTGCTTATACGACCTTTTATATGTTGGTCATGTTTCCATTTGGATCTTATCTAGGTGTATGGTCTAAACCTTTTTCTATAGGAAAAATCAGATCATAAATCTAGGGCATTTATTTACCAAAGAAAGACTTACTTATATAGCTATCAATAATACAGTTGAAGAAATACATCTAAAAGGATTCTACCCAGCACAGCCTGAATAGCTACCAAACTTCCTAAAATATCCTGTTTGGCTCATGTATCCCATAGTTAAAGTAAGTCCACCATGATGTCCCTTAGGTCTTCAAATGACCCAAAAGAGAATAATGTCTTTCTTCTCAGAGTACCTTCAGTGATTTGACATTGATCTAGCCAGATGCTCTCAACAAATTTCATTCATCTTCGCTGCAATTCCAGGTTTTTTCTAAGACAATCAGGAAGACTGTTGGTCTTTTGGTGCTCCAACCACAAGTTCCCACTTAATCACTATCTAAGAAATCTCCATGTCCCTTCCCAAAGGAAGGGCATAATAATTCATATGTATGATACATAGTTACATGGGCAGTGTATAAACCAAATGGTACAGAGACATCTCCACAAAAAGCTTGCAGCTTTCTTACACACTTTTCTCATTACAGAGCATCATAGTGAATAGAAATAGGGAAGCAGGGATATATGTAGTATGTGGGATTTGGGGGTATGGGTGATAACTAAACTGGTCATGCTGGAGCAAATGGTTCACATTAGGGAATTGAGAAAAATAAATTGAGAGTTAGGATTAGGTTATGAAATTAAATTAGTTATATTTGAGATTTAGGGGCCAGATTATGAAAGTCCTTGAAAGCCAGTGCCTAGAGTTTAGATTAGATGATGCAAGTGTAGGGAACCATTTTAGGTTGTTTTCCTTATTCCACCTTTAACTATCCATCTGCATGTATGCCCATGGCCATTCATTAATCAGTCATCAATCAAAGAACTTAGTGCACACAGGCACTCTGTAAACCTTAAAGTACTATATATGTCAACTGTTCTTATTATTCCTTTGGTAGAGTCTAATATTTGTAGAAGACAAACTATGTAGCTTGCTGGAAAAAACACCAGGTTAAAAATAGAAGAGTATTATGGGTATTGTATTCATAATTTTTTGTTATTATCTGCAAGATTAATCTAAATAATAATAGAGGAACAAAAGATACCCCCTTTTTACTGGAATAACATACTACATGGGGAAGGGAATTTCCTTAACATCCATCTTACTTTATGTGGGTGTGAAATTAAAAACCTTTCATTTTTGACAAATCAAGTAAAAACTGTGTGGAATAAAAACAAAAGTAACACGCCACTCATAAAGCCATATAAACCTCTTTGAAAAGTCAAGGTGGGTTTGTTTAGCTAAACCACAGCACATCGGGGCTGCTTCTGCTGTCGTGAGGACTTGGGTTGTCTGCAAAGTGCTCTGAGGTAGTTGCTGGGTTGCCAGGTCCGGGAAGTAGAGGCCAGAGCCTGGAAGCATGTGCAGAACTTGTAAGCCACCTGGAGACCATAATACAGACCTATGTTTGTTTCAGAATCAAACTGGGGACTGTGTAGGATTGGAGGAAGGAGTGGCCACTTGGGGGTGGGTCAAAGGGGAGCACAATTGCCCCCCTTCCCCAACCTAAGGTGGCTTCTGCCATTCTCCTTCTTCTCCCTTGTCCTGTCTCAGACCCATTTTGGAATTTATAGTCACATTGGGCCAAAAGCTACTAATGGTTGATATTTTTAGATTCAGTTTTACTGGAATATTTTGTAAGCTTCCTCTTTTGGGTGATGTCTGGGTTTATGGCATTCCTCTTTTTTTTTTCCTTTCTTTTCTTTTTCTTTTTTTTTTCTTTTTTGGTTAGCGGTGTATCGCGGTATGGCTGCTATTTAAATATTTCCCAAAAAAATACAGTCTGCAATGAAAAGAAGTGGTTTGGCACAAAGTGGAGGCTTTCAAACATTCATTTTCCAGATGGATCTCTTTGTTCAATTAAAATAAAAATTGGTAAACCAAGTGGAATGCTACTAAGTGAATGTCATTGTTTACTAGGATTCTTATTACATCTTATGGCATTTTGTAAAATATCACCAAGCTCCTAGCATTTTTTTAAAAGGTCCATAATCTTTCTAACAATAACAAAAGAGCAGTAAATGTATTGTACAATAGCATGATGGAAAAATGTTCTAAAGTATTTCCATAAATCAAATGTAACTCTTTGGCATCAGCTCCAAAGCAGTAAATTTAGCAAATTAGAACCAGATGATTCTAAAATAGAAACTTACATAACTTTACAGTGTGATTTTTTTTTTTGCATACGTTTATCTTCATGAAGTTGTTTTGGCTGCTACCGTAATGGGAAGAATCATTTTTAAAGTATACTGTAGTGATTTATCATAGCTGTATTAATTAGCATGAAATTTTAGAATGAGTATTATGCAAATAATATTTGTTTATTCCTAAATTTACATACAAATAAACCAACCTCCCCCTTCTACCACACACACAAACACACACATGTCTTCTTTTTAGTAATAGGAATATATATTTCATGCTTTACCTTTAATCATTACACCCTAATGGTCCCATTTTCATCTTTATTTGAAGGGAAGAGCTGGTTGTACTTCCTGGATGGACCACCCTGCAACCCACCACCACCCTAGAATTCTTAGTATAGTATTATCTGTCTGTCTATCTATTGAGATCACTTCTTCAGCTTTCTTCTCTTCTCTCTCTATTTTCATACACACACACACACAGAGTGGCAGTGACAGAAAAGAAAGGACACTCATCCTTTATCATTGCTATCGGCTATTTTTTTTAATGTATCTTGAGACATCTCCTTTAGTTGAAGAAATGAGTATCTAGGAAAGAGAAGGCTCAGCTAACGCCCTCCCCACTACCACTTCCAAACACACCAAATGATGATCACCTAGACAACTTGGGACCAACCCAGGAATCAGGCAGCTGGAAATCATTTGTGGAGCCAAAGTATGGCTACTGTCCAGTGCTGACTTGAGAGATCCTAAGAAAGTAGAAAGAATGTATCAAGAGGATGGCTATTTCTCTTTCTTATCGAAAATGTATGATGCTTTCCCGATAAATGAAGTAGAACTTACTGATTTTCAGTATAAACAAAAAAAAAATTTATATGGATTTCAACATGTGTATGTGTTTATGTTTATATATATTTGGTTTGGACTTCTAATTTCATCAATGTAGGGAACTCCCAAAGAGGAAATTCCCTCTGCTAACACAAATCTACTTCAATAGCGCAACTCACAATCTTAGAGAACTGCTTTGGCACACTGAAAAGTTAAGTAACTTTCCTAGGGTCATGACCTTAATCCAGGTTGTCCTAACTATGAGGCTGACTATGCAGCTGGGCCTTGCTGCCTCTCGATATATACATTTAAAATAAACAACACTGAATTCACTTTGAGGATATTTTTTTTCAAATCTCACGCAACGAAACATGGCATTATTGGAAAGAATTGGCATCATTGACCTATGGAACTCTCTTTGATAGCAGAAACTACAGGACTATATGCATAATACCTTACTCACAGCAGGTGTTTAATAATTGAATTGAACTGAATATTATCTAATTGCATTGATGACAGAAAAAGGAGGGTAGACCTGCTTATCTAATGGGGAAAAATCTCAAAATAAAAACCAACATTTAAGAGACTCAGCCTGCTCAAGAGGAATAAATGTGGTCTGAGAATTAGATCAGTTCTATAGAGAACACAATGAATGGGGGTGGGAGGGTTGGGGAAGGAGACAGTGATCTTTCGTTGTCTTGAATTTTTTGTTCCACTATGTGGTGGGAAAAGGAAGAAGAAAGCAGAAAACTTTATTTAGGTCCAATCACATGATGGCTTTTTTTCCCTCCATTCCTTCCCCATTAGCAAAATGCTCTGAAATGTACTTCATACTACCTGGAATCATTCTCATTGGCTTTATTGCTAGCTTTATAATTGGTCAAGGTTCTCTGAAGTTTCTGATGGTCAGACCCAAGAAACAAGGAGCAGAGGGAGTCGGGAGGACTGGATCTGAATCTCACCTCTGCCACTTACTTCTTAGGTAGCCATGGGTAAGTCCCTTCACATTCCTTGTCTTTAGTTTCTTTAAGAGTATAAGCATCATAGGGTAATAGATTTAGAACTTGGATCATCTAATTCAACCCCCTTATTTTATAGAAGAAGCCAACGCCCAGGGTGGTTAAATATTAACTTGGAGTATTTCCAAAATTTCCTACAACTCAAAATCTCATGACGCTAAGAATTAACATACTACATTGTGCCCTCAATTCATTCTGGTCAGTTTTCCATTTTTGATAATATTACCAAGTGATGCTCTAAGGGAGAACATGGACATTCTATATGTCCTCAACTTCAAAAGGTTAAGGATTTATCTCAAATGCTTTTTCTAGTAATCTATGATTTATTATCTGTGAAAGAATCTAGATTTTGCATCCATAGTATCAGCCTGTATGATCTCCTAATGCATTCTATAAGTTTACCATTCACTCCACAAAGCATTTTTAACCCCCAGTTTCAGTTTTCAAAACCCTAATTCTAGTATGTCACAATCTGATGACATAATACAAGTGTTTACATACCCTTGACAATTTCATAAGCTTTAGTAGAGAGTCCCTTCATCTCTACAGAAGGGAGTCTTGATGCAAATGTATGTAAATTAGAAGGAAATAACATTCATTCTATCTATACCTTGATCTGCTCTAGGTTATATTAGTTTCCCCTAGAAAGAGATCCAAAAAATCATTGTAGATGATTATAATAGAAGTACGATGTTCTGGAGGCATAAGCCCCTCTCCTCACAGGTTTCTGTCCCCTTCTGAGCCCAGGAACTCCAAAGCCTGCCTAGGACATGAGTCATGCTCTAACTAAACCACATGCACAGAAACTCAAGAAAACACTTGCAACATCCCCTTTACTCTGTCCTCAAGTCCTGAAATCACTGGGTACTAGCACTTAAGCAACTTAGCTAAACTTATATTTAACATCTTTAAACCACAATGGCATGACTTAGTGAAACCGTAAAAAATTCTCTGTGTCCCCATTAGCAAGGCCCTCCTTCATCTTTCCTTATAAAGAAGAGAACAGCCTTTTATTTCTCTGCATCAGTGGGCTGGATGGCATGTGCAGTCCACACTTCTAAAGGCAAGATGACATTGGCTGTTTGGTGCTCTCACCACCTCCCCCCAGCCACTGCCCAAAGTTAAAAAGGCATTCCTAGCAAAGACAAAATAAAAGAGTACAGATTGTTGAAACTCTTTGTTTGCTTTCTAAAATGAATAGATCCCTTCAGAACTCTTAGACGCGACAGGCTGGTGCGTGCTGTGTCCCCACATGCATTCCTTTTGCTCTGGTTCTCTCTCTGTCTCTCTCAAGTACACTTGTACTGCTGTACTCACATTCCTCCTACCCTCTCATCAATGCCAGCTGGTGGTCCAGTGGGCTGCCCAGTGAAGCCTTTGGTGACCTGGGACAACCCAAGCAGGGAAGCTGAAAAGGCACTGGCATGAGAATTCCTGGTAGCTAGGGCGGGGAAGGGGTAGAATTCTTTCTGGAGAGACCATGTCTGACAGGGTCCCTTGAGATATAGAAGTATGTCTCACCTTCTGTTGAAGTATTTCCTCACCCTGTGTCTCCAAGAAAGATGCCTGGTAATCAGAACGTTTCACCACTATTAGATTGTCTCCTAAACATTCAGTTTTAAAAAGTCTGACCTGGAGACCAGTAGAATAGAAATGCCATTGAAAAACCTATGTAAGACTTTCGGGGAGATTAGCTTTTGACAGACTGCTGTTGTTCAGTCATATTTGATTCTTTGTGACCCCATTTGGGGTTTTCTTGGCAAAGATACTAGAGGGGTTTGCCCTTTCCTTCTCCAGCTCATTTTACAGATGAGAAAACTGAGGCAAACAGGATCAAGTGACTTGCCCAGGGTCACACAGCTAGTAAGTTTCTGAGGCCAGATTTGAACTCAGAAAGATGAGTCTTCCTGATTCTAAGCCCCATGCTCTATCTAATGTGTCACCTACTTGCCCAGATTCACCTTTACATATATTTCTTTCCTCTCACCTATCAGGAAGAGTTGTGGTAGAAGAGAGTGGAGATATAAGAACATACTCAAATTTTCTATCTTGGATGAGATAATTCACATAAAACACTTTTAAAAAGCATTATTTAAAAGGCAATTGTCATTATCATAATTATTATCATCTTATCTATATGATAAGAACATGCAAAACCAGAAATTCATTTGAGATTTTAAAATTCAAAATTCCCAAAGTTCAAGCAATTTAAGAATAAACTAGGGCTTTTGTCATTTTGTTCAATATTCATAGGACATTCATTCTATGTGAGGCAATGTGCAGATCATCCTCACAAGTGATCCCTCTCCCTTTGGCAATCTGGTTCACTCACAGCTTTAGCTCTCAAGCAGTATTCTGATAACTCCCAAATAGCTCTAGCCTTGATTAATCTATTCTGAGCCACTGACCTCTCTCTTCAACTTTCTAGATGACATCTCTCTCCTGGTGTCCTGCAAGCACCTCACATTCAACATGAATCAAGTTTGTTTACTTTCTCTTCCCCTCTCCTCCCCCCCCCCCCAAAAAATGCTTCACTTCTTTTGATGGCACCAAAGTTTGCAACATTGGTCTTTGTCTCTTCTCATAACCTTCACCCCTCATCCTAGTCACCAGATCCTGTCTATTAAATCTTAGCAATCTCTCTCACCCCAAACCCCTCCTCTCCATGTCCATAGTCACCTATCGAGTGTAGAACCTCAATGGCTTAAGCCAGGGCTGTTGCAATAGTCCCCTAAAAGATCTTACTAGTGTCATTTTCTCACTTTTCTAACCAATCTTTCACGTTACTTATAGGCAAATCCTCCTTTTCCATCAATTTCCTCATATTATTCCTCTACTTATCACCCTTTAGTGACTCCCTCCCTATGTCCTGGTGAACATAGTTCATTCATTTGCTTGACATACAAGACTCTCTCCTTGATGCCACCATGCCTCTCAAACTTTCTCCTACACTAGTTTCCTCCATATATACCTTTCCAGTCAAACTGGACTCTAACTTTACTTTCCTACATCTGTAATTGTTGAAATCAATGCCTGTTTTCCTTTTTCTCTCCCTCCACACATTTAGTGAATTCCTGACTATCTTTTAAAGTCCAGCTAATTTCAATAAGTATTCTCTGATATCTCTCCCCAGTTGATAATAAACTTTATGCCCTTAGACTTCACATTATATTTTGGTTTTACCTCTTTAGGAATTCCTCATGCATTATGCTTATTTGTGTGCATGCCATATTCCCCTCCACCACTACTAGATTGTAAGCTTCATGAGGGTTCAGGGAGTTTATTTTAAGTTGTTTTTTTTTTAATCTCCCCTCTCCCATTCTTTATAACACAGGTGGTTAAAAATATATAATTTTAGAATCAAACTGAGGACTGACCTCTAACTCATGTGGGAGGATGCTTTTAGTAGGGAGCAAATATTTCCATTCAATATCCAGTGATCGCGGTAGATTATCTTGGCCTTTATGTGTACATGTGGTCAAAAATTTCTACTTAAAGAATAGCTTTCCATCAGTTTCATGTGAGCAGCTGAGTGGTATAATGGATAGAGTGGTGAGCTTGAAGCAGGAAGACTCATCGTCCTGAGTTCAAATGTGGCCTCAGACACCTACTAGATGTGTGACCCTGAGCAAGCAAAATCAACCCATTTGCCTCACTTTCCTCATGTGTAGAATGAGCTAGAGAAGGAAATGACAAACCACTCCAGTCTTTTTGCCCAAAAAATGCTAAATGGAGTCACAAAGGGTCTGACACAACCAAACAACAACAAAATAGTTTCATGTAGCAAGTTCTTTATTTAGACAAGCTAAAGCATGAAAGAAAAGGAAGTGGAAATTACCCATGAGAAAACATTTATCCTATTTTAGCATTAAGTTCCTGTTAAAATGTACCTTGGACCTTTTCCCATATGGAATAGGCATAGCAAACAGATCTGTGATTCCATTGGCATAGAGAACTTCCAGATGAGGAAATTTCCTCTAACAAGGCAAGTCCATACCCTCTCTGCAATTTATAATCTCAGAGAGTTGCCTAGAGCACCGTAAGGTTAAATGACTTGCCCAGAGCTACATGGCCTGTGTTAGAGGCAGGACTTAAACCCAGATTGTTTTGACTTCGATGCTGGTTCTCCATCAACAATGCCATGCCTGTCTTTCCTCTCTGAGTCAGTGAAAATTCCAAAATGTAACAGTCTGTCCATCTACATATTCACACTGATCATCAACTAGTCAGTTACACAAAGCATAGAAATATAGAGGTAGCTTGGTAGATAGAGCTTTGGGCTTGGACTCTGAAAGACATGTGTTCAAATCTTCCCTCAGTTACTTCTTAGCTGTGGAACCCTCCACAGGTCAATTACATTCAATGAGCCTTAGTTTCCTCACTTGCAAAATGAAGGAGACCAGACGGCCTTTAAGATGACTTCCAGCTCTGAATCTCTGATCCCATAAAAATTTGCTCCAGACTTATTTTTTCCTATTGAACAAAATTTTTTTTAACACTTATCTTTTAAGTAAGAGAATATCCAAAAGGTCATCACTGAGGACTCAAATTACATTCATGATATACATCTAATTATCATTTAAGAGAACTTCTTATCAAGTAAATTTTTTTTTTGCTCTTTGATTCAGAGAACAGAGCCCAAATCCTACAAATTTGTGCTTTTGTGAAAATGAAATATGTAAATACCATATAAAACAATAAAAAAATCAACAATTATAGTAACTTCCAAAAGTTTAATCAAGATGTAACTCATAACCATTGCACTGGTAATATTTGGGTCTTTTCTTTTTTCCCCAGTAACAGATCTGTTCCAGGATCACATATACTCAAAAACCATCTTTAAGGACAGATCTCATTTCTGACAGTCATGGTGTATCAAGGAAATATGGAACCATGGTGAGGGCAAAGCACTAAGTTTTAGAATTTCACCCTGGGGAGGTTTAAAAGCTGCCTCAAAAGAAGTTATCAAATCATGAAGGGAAAAAGGGAACAGGCTCAAGAAAGATTAGTATAGCACATTGCTTAAGCTTGGCTTAGTTTAAAGGGGAAAGTGCAAATCTGAACATCTCATAAAATCTTACTAATACTGGAACCCACAATGTCCATATATTGTATATTAAAAATAGGTCTAGAAAAAGCAAACATTTGTAGAGGGAGAGTGATGCAGTGGTTAAACAGTAGGGCTTGGTGTCAGGAAGACCATAGGTAAGTCTCTTGACCCCAGTGAGCCCCATATAAAACAAAATGTGGTATTACATGAGGAATTTGGATTTGATGTGCTCTGAGATTCTTTCAATTGGTCAATAAACATTTATTAAATACCTCCGATGAGCCAGGCACTGTGCTAAGCACTTGGGATACAAAAAGAGGCAAAAGATAGTCCCTGCCCTCAAAGAGCTTACAATCTAGTGGGGGAGACAATGCTCAAACAGATATAGAAAGGAAGCATTACACAGGATGTATGGGAGATTAACAGAAGGAAGCCATTAGAATTAAAAGGAGTTGAGGAAGGCTTCCTATAGAAGGGATTTTAAATGGGACTTAAAGGAAGCCAGAGAGGTCAGTAGTTGGAACAGAGGAAGAAGAGCCTTTAAAGAGTGGGACACAGACAGAAAGAATCCCTGCAGTCAAGAAATGGAAAGTTCTTATGATCCCTGGTTAGGGCAGGAAAACAAAAGCTTCAGAATGCTTGTGTATTCAGTTTGAAATTTAATAAGGATAAATGTAGAGTCTTACACTTGGGTTCAAAAAAGTAACTTCACAAGTCCAAGGTGGAAGGAGAGTATGGTTTAGATGGCATTTGTTTGAAAAATATCTAGGCATTTTTTTTTACTCACTCAACATTTATTAAACCTATCCTAGGTGGGAGGCACTGTGCTAAGTGCTAGGAATACAAAGAAAGGCAAAATTCAGTTCCTGTTCTCAAGGTGTCTAACGGGAGCAATCTGCAGGAAAACCTGCAATAGCTACGTACAGACAATATGTGGGAAGGATAAATTGGAGGCCTTCAGAGGGAAGGCACTAGAATGAAGGAGAATTAGGGAAGGTGTTTTGTAGACAGGTGGGATTTTAGATGGGAAGTAAAAGAAGCCAGGGAAGAAGCCAGGAGGCAGAGATGAAGAAAGGAAAGCACTCCAGACGTGAGGGACAGCCAGTGAAAATTAGTAAATTGTAACCTCAATGTGAGTCATCCATGTGACATGGCAGCCAAAAAAGCTAATGTGTTCTTGGCTGCATTAAAACAGACATTGCTTCTAGGAATCTGGAGGTCATAGTTCCATTATACTTTGCCTTGGTCAGACCACATCTGGAATATTGTGTTCAGGAAATAGCGCCACAGTTTAGGAAAGACATTAATGAGATAGAATGGTGAAAGATCTCAAATCCATACCATGTGAAAAATCAGTGGAAGGAAATGGAGATGTTTAGCCTAGAGGAGAGATCACTCAAGGGGACATGATAGCTGTCTTCAAGCATTTGAAGAGTTGTCATATAAAAAGGGAATTATTCCTTTTTGTCCCTAAGCACAGAAAAGATATGAATGGAAATTGGAAAGAGCCATAGGCTCGAAGTCAGGGGAAACTTGCTACAAAATATTTGCCCAGTAACCCTGGAGCCCGCTCTCCTACAAGTATTCATAGAGTATAGGGCAAGGGTAATTATTGGGATTATTATTATTTTGTATCATGGACCTCTTTGACAGTCTCGTGAAGCCTGTGAATAGGCTTCTCAGAATAATATGTTTAAATAATTAAAGGGAATGCTAAATTTTAGTTATAAATTATTGAATATGAAGTTGTAATTTTTTTCTCTCCTATTTCATGGTTCTTCCTGAAATTTATCCATGGATTCCTTGGAGGTCTGTGGATTCTGGGTTAAAAATTTCTGGTCTAGGAAAAGAGTAGGCTTAACCTTAAGAGTATGATGATAGTATGGTACGTGTGTAGAGGATATGTGTAGCCAAACGGTAAACTCACAACTCTTGGTTAATGGAAGTCCTTTCTCGAGATCATAGCTGTAATTCTTTTCTGGTTTAAGGGTTCATGTGTCTTGAAGCTGCTTCCTTCCTTAGGTCCCTGTCTTTCTGCATCTGTTTGCCTTTAGGATGTCTCTCTGTGGTCCCAGTTGGATTTGTTGTGTTTCTCCATTGACATGGTCATTGTGAGTAGCAAGAGTATAACATTCCCTTTGGGCTCACTTCTATCTCTCCTCATCTTGCTTTCCTCTGGTATAGGGGCAAAGATTTGCTTCTTCAAGATTCTCCTAAGTGTGGAAGCCCCTGAAGCTTGACTACTTTGCTGTTGGACTAACTTATGAAATTCTTCTGTTACTTAAAACCCCCCAGGGGCATGATCAGCTTATTTAATTAGTCAATCACACTAGTCTCTTATTGATCCAATCAAAGAGATTCATATCTCATAAAAGAGCTGGGGATATAAAACAAATAAACCAAACATTTCACATCAAAACCTTACACATATTGCATTACATTAATTGAACTGTAGGGGTGTAGAGTCCCATCCCTTACAATCAAATGCAATCTTCTCTATTTGGCATTTAAAATCCTTCACAATCTGTATTCAATTTTTCTTGACTAATTTTTTATATTGAACAAACTGGACATGCTTAGTCTTGAGGGAAGACTTGGTGGTTGGAAGTAAGGCGAGAGTAGACAAGAGAGTTGTCTTTAAATATTTGAATGGCAGTTTTATGGGAGAAGGATTGGAGTTGTCTGATTCCACTGGAGGAGTGGTGTAAGTCTGGGTGAGTAATGGGTTCCCTCTCACTGAAAGTCTTTCAATAGAAGATGGATGATGAGTTGGGGATATTGTAGAAGGCAGCTAGATAACTTCTAAGATCCCTGCTAATTTGTGATTCCATGGATTGAGGTACAGGTAGAAATTGAAAGAAATAGAACAAGGTACCCTTTGGCAGCTAGGAATAAGATCAAGCATCTTCTAAAGACAAAGTTTATCAAAACATAATAATAGCTCACACATCCCTACAGAATTTTAAAATTTACAAAGTGCTTTCCAATCAACAGCCCTATGAGATAGGTAGTACAAATAAAATTACTCTATTTTGCATGTAAGGAAATTGAAGCTCAGAGAAGTTGTTGTCACAGCTGCATAGCTAGAAAATAGGGAGGCAACATGTTTCAGTGACAAGGGTATCAGCCCTGGGTTATTAGGACCTGGGTTCAACTCCTACTTCCTAATGATTACTATCTGTTTGACCTTGGGTTACTCACCTAACCAGCTTGGTTCTTAGTTTACTTATTTGTAAAATGAAGGATTTAAACAAGATGGCCCTCAATTCCATTCCAGCTTGATCCTGGGAAATACAAGTCAGAACTTGAATCCTGGTGGTCTTATTAAGCATCTGATGCTCTTTCAACTACACTAATCAGCCTCTACATGCCACACCACTCAGAAAAAAAAATCAAAAAGAGTTGTAATCTCTTTTTAAGTTAAAATTTTTCAAGCAACAGAACTCTGCCTTTTGCTCCCACCTCCCTTTTCTCCCATCTGCCACATAGGAAGAAAGAATAACAAAATCCTTGTAACAAAGATGTATAGTCAAGCAAAACAAATTCCCACAGTGGTTATGTCCAAACAAAATGTCTCAATCTGCACCCTGCGTCCATCACCTCTCAATCAGGAAGTAGGTAGCATGTTTGATCACTGAGGAAATCATTGTCCCTGAATTGTGGTTATTGTTTCAACTGATGCAATTGATCCTCAGCCTTTCGGTTATTAGTCTTTAAATATTATGTGTTTGGGAGGTTGGGGTTTTTTTGGTATACAGTTTTCTCCTGGTTCTATTTACTTCACTCTGTATCAGTACACACAAGTCTACCCAGGTTTCTCTGAAACCATCCTTTTCATTGTTCATTACAGTACAGTAGTATTTCTTCATATTCATATAGAAGGCCTATAATCATCCAAAGTAATAATTACATACTTGGTTTCCTTTTCTATGTCAAATCAAACAGAACACTTTACTTCTAAGGAAACCTAGAGAACATTAGTTAGCCCTCCTATCTGCTCATCTCTAAGACTCGTCTTCCAGGCAAAAATGTCAAAAACTCATTGTTCTTTCTAATGGAGACAGACACCAAAAATAATTTCCTGCTTATTGTCTTAGTTAACTCTCGGAATGGAAGGGCTAACTGGTAATGCCCTGAACTACAAAATGTTATGTGTGTAATCTCTTGTAAAGAAAAAACAAAACAAAACGTAGAACTTCATAAAATCATTTGGGCCCATTATCCCTGTAAACTCTGATAGGAAAAAACAGGGTTCAGAGGAGGCTGAAGCACCCTAACTATTACACTAATACAGGACAGAGCTGAGGCTATAAAGTGGAAGCATAGTAATGCCTGGCAGTGGGCTATTTCCAGGGAATCAGTGCTGCATTAAACTGTGAAACTGGGGTTCCACCCTAAATCTGGAAACAGATTTTCAAGGACTGCTGCTCTCTTGCCCTTTTTGCTTACATCATTAAAAGCAGCATTTTAATCCATCTGGGACTTGGAAAATACTGATTTCAGTCCAACTTGGTCAGGAAAAAAAATAAAGACTGATTTTCCATCCAAGTCATGTAGTCTAGTTGGAGTACATCCCACTCACGGATACTTATTGTCTGGATCCACCAAACCCTAATCTTGAGGCCCAGTGAAAAGGAGCAAACAGGACACTAAGATGCTGCTTCAGCTTTCTTTTTTCCCTCCTCTCTTTCTCCCCTTAGATGAACACTGAAGAGAACTGTCTGTCCACTGATGGGAATCTTGCCTCACAGAAATCATGAAATCAATGCCAGTGTTTTGTGTTTCCTCTAGGGAGAGTAAGTAACTAGGTGGCTAAAAAAAATGTTTAATTAATGAATGTTCAATAAAGAATACCATCAGGAATACATTCTACCGAAAATGAAGATGTGTATTCTATTTAGAAAATGAGTGACAGCAACATAGGTAAACCCCTAATGACACATTAGTATCCTTGGGATATTCAAAGAGCCACCTTCTGGAAGGTACTGCCCATTGGGCAAGATACTTACAGGGGGTTTATGGGTAGATTTGGCTATGGATCACACAGAATGAGAGAGATGCAGGGAGATCTGTTCCCATGGAGGAGTGAGGTCACTATGCCATCTATGTACCTAAACGTGTGTAATGCAATGTCTTGTATAACACTCTTTACATCACTGAAGTCTCACACTCAAAGTGTCTCATCAAAGGACTGGCATTTTCTATACAGGATTGATGGGTTAATGGGTCATCTTCAACCTGAAAGCAAAGAAAGGCCAGAATGGAAAAAAGCACAGTGTTCAAAAGCTGGAGATATAAATGGGCAGTCATCAAAAGAACCAATCTAGTGAAGGAAAGAAATGTAGAGGGGATGTTCAGGCCACTGCCAACAGAGAGGTAAAATCCAAACGAAGGACCTGACTTTCTCCTAACTAAGCGAAGTCAGGGAAGGTCACTGAATGTGTGTGATGCCCAAGTCAGACACTCATGAGAATTCAAGAAAGTTCTGCTGTTTTTGCCATTGGGATTTGTGTCAGGGGCTTGTTGTAGTCTGATGCTGGGAGTACTTTGACCATTGAAAAGAACAAAAAAAGCAAACAACTCCCCCCGAAAAAAGAGATATCAGCAGGGGTGGTTAGTAAAAAGGGGACTGGAGACAGAAAACCTTTTGTTCCTAGAGTTCGTTTCATGTCGAGATTGTGAGGTGAATGGCTTTGAAATGAAGCGGGTGTATGAAGGAGTTGCTAGGTCACAGGAAGCAGGACTGTCAGAACTTGCTTTGTGGGGCAGATTTCTTTTAAAACTGAGTTAATCTTAAAAAGAATTTGCTCTCTTTTTCCCTCGTGGATTTCTTTTTGGGGGGGGAGGAGATGAAATTTGGAGGAGAAGACATTTTTCTCCCCGTTTCCCTACCCCTTTTCTGAGTTAAAAAAAAAAAAAGCCCCATTGCATTATGCCTTCTTTGTCAGGCTTTTTAAAAGTTAAGAGGTGGGGGCGGCATCATTTTTACCTTGTCCTGCCGAATCTCTCCCCTCTAGCCAATGAGGAGACGGTATGCAAATGAGTTCAGTAGTCAGCCTGCCTCAATCAAAACAATGAGCTCAGATACATTGGAAACTTAGTAGTGCCGAGAACTCGGCAGATTCAAGCAGACAAACCATCCTCGGTCTTGGGACTATTCTCGTTTTGATTTAACCCAGAGCTCCATGGAGAGACAGATCCTTGAGCCTTCAATGCAGTCTCACTAGTTCCAGAAAGCGACTGAATTTACTGCTACAGAAATGAAGTACAAGGTAAAAGAATCCGTCTTTTTGCAGGTTTCTTGCTTAGCTTGTTGCTTTGCGTGTGTCTTCAGCATTTCTACTCTGCCTTCTAAAGTGCCCTCGGTAGGGGATGTGAGTACCTGGAGTTCTAATACCCCCGGCTATGTTTATCGGAGGAGTTCGGTCTAGAATCCCGAGCGGTTCAAAGACCCTCGGGGACCAGTCCCCTCTGAAAGTGATTGGAGGAAATGACTTCCCAGAAGTTTTCTCTCTGAGCCAATTCAAAAGTAGCGGGTAAAGATGTATAGTATTATCTGTGACTTGAAAATGAGTTAGCTAAAGTCTAGTGTTACTTTTTACCCTCGGAGCCTCCAGGGCTCCAGAAAGGTATCTCTCCGAAGGAAAATGAGAGCTGCTGGATCTGGAAGCCGGCTTCCCCTGGGAATTTGTTTCGGGTCCTTAAAGTGTTTTGCTTTTAGGGCAGAGAAAGAAGTGTGCCATCTGTGTTTCAGTGAGAGATACCAAAACCCCAGGCATGTAGACTGGGTTGTTGATGAAGCATTTTGAGATCCCCTCCCCCCGGTCATGTGGCAAAGTCCGGGCGCATCAGATTCTTTTCTGAAATGATGACCTGAGAACATGCTCAGGTGTATGTCTTTAGCCTGAAAATTCAAGGCAGAAGCTTTTTTTTAGTCCCTTGCAAAGGAAGGTTCTTGTTCCCAGCAATTTTGCCTCTGCACTGATTCCTGGCAAAAAAAAAAAGGATGGAACTTGCTCTGTGTCTCCCATTTTATTGTATTCATCGATGTTAGGGAATGAGCCTGCAAACCTTATCTACAGGTGAAGAGCAGTTATACTGGGGGGTAGGGGACGGTGGGGGGAAGCAGCCCAACTTGTACTGACTCTGCTACCTGAGAAATGAGTGTGAATTCTTTGAATCATGAATGTTCATATTCCAGATGACAGAGCGATGGGATCCCTCCTTAGAGGTGTTTAAAAAACTTTGGGATCTTTTTAAAAGGTTACTCTTTAAGCTGAGTTGGGGTCATTGAGTAGAGACTGAGTCCCTGATACTTTTTCATTGCAACTTTGTATTGACTGATTGACATTCTGGATTGTGCCTGCTTGGAAAGTCTTTCCTACCTTTTTTCCTTATAATTTGAATTGCCTCTTACCCTAGGTTTCTGACTGTGCAGGTTTGGAATAATCTGTTCTAGTATCTGCTAGCAATAGGAATCAGTTATGACTATGCAGGTGGTCGCTTTTTGATTGTCTGCACTAATGGAGAAAAACTAATGCAAAACAGCTAATCAGCACTGGATCGTTTTTACTGTAAATGCACTGAAAGGCATACACTTAAGTGCAGGAAGGCAGTCACCTTTTCCAACCCCCTCAATTTACACATGGGGAAACAAGCCCAGAAGGACCTGTTCTCTACTAATCAGCAAAATTGAGGCTTGAATACAGTTCATTTGACTCTGAATCCAGGACTCTAGCCATTCCACTTTATCCTCTCTATTTCGTCAGAAATTCAAGCTTCTTGTGTCTTTCTGTCTAGGTCAACAAGCAGTATTTAAATTCATGTCTGTATACCACTTTCCAGTTAATAGCATTGTTTTATGTACCTGAAAGAAACTCTTTTGCAGTCCACTGAAATATTTTACCATAAGATGAGTATTTCCCCTTTGATAAAATTGTAGTCAGCCACACCAGGGTAGGCTTCTTGGAGTGATTTTCTCCTCTTATGGAAATAAGCAATTCCTGAGCTATAGGGCTTCCTTCAGTAATTTACAGAATCATCCAATCAATTAAAATAAAATTTAAGGACATACTATGTGCCAAAGCACTAGGGATACCAACTACAAAGAATGAAAAGTTCCTGATGGGGGGAGGAGCTTCTTTTCTGAAAGGGGAGATAAGTCTGTATGTGTAAATATAAAGTTAATAAATATAGATGTACATTAGGCTACATTTATCTGAAGCCATGCCAAGAACCTTGATCTGAGAAAGAAAAATTATTTCATAATCTTATGTATATTATTTATTACTGGTGGATTTTAACTTTAAAATCTTCAAGGGAGGACCAACATTCCTTTGAAATCTGTGACCTCCTTATACTTGTTTTACTTTTATGGGAGATGAGGGATGAATAAATCATCTCTGTAACAATGGCAATTACTCTTTGATATCCATGGAGAATTTTACTTCTGACCAACAATCAGAATGATAGCTGACTTTATTTAGTGTTACAAAGTGTTTTACATACAGAGAATTTGATTTTGGATTGGAAATCTGAATTCCAATTCCAGATCTGCTACGGATTTGGTGACTTAGCAAATCAGTCTCTGAGTTTGTTTCTTTATCTGTTCATGAGGATATTGTACTAGAGCTTTCTGGAACTCCAAATCTGATGAACTTGCAGTCTTGTGAGGTATAAAGGGTAAGTTTTATCGTTTCCCTTTTACATGCCAGGAAAGTGAGGACCAGAAAGGTTGATTAAGGTTCAGTCAGAATCAGGATTTGAACTCAGCTCTTCCAATTCCAAGTCACTGGATTTCTGGGTCCTGTTCATTACACCACAGTGGTTCCCTAATGAAACCCCTCAATGATAATTAATCTAATCCCTCCGTGATTCCTTTCAAACTTCTCACACCAAAAAGAAAAAAAAAAGAGGGAAAAAACTCTTCACAGTGGGATATGACCCTATGTTATGGGAACCCATCAAGTATTAATAAACATGAAACGAAATGCTATTTGGATGAAAAATTTCCCTTCTTTGTACTATTTATTTGCCTCCTGTAGTTAGAAGTGGTGAGTTTTGTTTGAGGAGCTGATCCTGTAACTAGATGGAACAGACTACTAGACAAAGGGATCAGAAGAAAATACTGTATGGAGAGTGTCCCGTTTATAGCTCACACAAAGTTTCGTGCTTGACTAGTGTATTTACTTCTCCCAGGAAATTTAAACTACTTTATTTAAAAATATTCAAGCAGGACAAATACCCATAGGCTATGCCCTAGCTATGCAAAGTGGTATTTAGATTTGGCAATTATTGGGTTAATTTTATTGGTGTATATACTGTCAGACCAGATGATTACTTAATTAAAATCAATAGTGATATAACTGACTGTATATACTGCCCCACTCTATATTTACAAATTTGAACCCAGATAAGGCCTTTAAAATCCTCTGATAATTCAAAACCCATAGCTTTAGGAAGTTGATTATTCCATATTGTTTGCAATAGAGATCATATTAACTAGACACTAGCAAATGCCCCTTCACTAGGGTCAAGAAACACACAAGCACAACTTTAGGCTGATTTTCAGTTTCATAGCAATGCTGAGAACAGTGGTTTAAGAACTGTGATTTCCTAGCATAAATTGCTTTTGTAGGCATACATACAGACAATTTTTTATTTGTATCCTTACTCTTTTTTGAAAATACAATAGCTATTATCTGTGTCCAGTTTCTCTTAGAGCTAGTATTATTTGGTTCTATGGATAGCAAATATGGGGATCTCAGTTTCTTAATACTTTTCTACATGTTCTCATATCTGTGCTGAGAATTCATTGATTTGGATGTAGTACCTTTTTGACTTACTTTCCTCACACCTGCCTAGAGAAAAATTTCCATCTGTGGAGCTAGCAGAGAGGGAGACAGTTGGTCCTCGTATATCCAGGAAGATGAATTGAGTAAGTATATGTACAGCTGTGTTTGACCAAGAGTCTGAGATATCTTCTTCTATGACAAGGCCTTCCTTCAACTCTGTGAGCGCTCAATAAGTGCTATTTGGCTGACTTCTAAGACCTGCTCCGCCCTTGACTTAGTCTGTGACCTTGCCAATTTTCCGAACTTCTTCGTCTCTCGAATCCTTAGATTCTGCTGGCTAATTTTTGCCATACGAGGATCTTTAAAAAATTCATCCCTGTAAATCATGTGAGCGTAGAAAAAATAGGCATACATCAACAAGGTGATTGAGAAATGCTACAACCTGAAATTCTTACAGAGTATCTTGCAAGGACCAGCCACAGACCAATCAGCAAGCAAGTTTTAATTAAAATTTGGCACCATGAAAATTGCTTGAGGGGTCTTTGAGGTACTTCCTGTATGTAGAATATGCAAATCTGATAAGAAGGAATGAAGGAGAAGGATGTCTTTGCTGTAGTCTGTATTGATCATTTACTGTTATTCAGTCCCAATATGCTCCCTGGTGTTTTGTTTAGGATAACACTTTAAATTTTTCTATATTTTCTAAAGGTTCTATTGCATGTACTCCAAATTCTCTTTATGAGACCTTTAAAAGGACTGAGTCACCTTTTATTTTAAGAATGATCTTAAGATAAAAGCAGTGGCTATTTACATAACATCTTTATGGAAAATCATTAACATTTTGGGAGCTGAATTATTCAAGTGTCAGTGAACCAGAACACTTTCCTAGACACCAAGGTGATGTGCCCATACAACCCAATTTAGCAGGCTGCACAGTGTGTAACATACCAAGGATTCCTTTAGCATCTTTTCATTGCTGGAATACACATCAGTCCAGTTCTCAGAATTCATCAGTGACTTCCTGTCTGCTTCACAGTCTTCTAAAGAAATCTGTCTCCTAACTCTTAAGATCCTTTGTTGTTTCCCTATTCCTCACCTCTATCCCTTGCCTACCTCATCTTACATTTTTCATCCAATTTTCTATGGTCCTCAGACAGCAGCTTCCTCATGGTTTCTCTTTCTCTCTCTCTCTCTCTCCCCCTCTCTCCCTCTTTCCCTTTCTCCCTTTCTTCCTCTCTCTCTTCCTCCCTCCTTCCTTCCCTCTCTGTCTCTCTCTCTCCCTCCACATGCACACACTCTCACACATACAAACACAATTGAACCCCTTAAGACACAATCTTGTCTTATCCCTTTCCTTTTCATTTTCCAGGGAGGAAGCTTACTCCCATCACTTGGTCTTGCTGGTGTCCCTTTATGCCAGTATAACTCAGTTGAGGTCCAGTCACATTTCAGAAGTAAAATTTCCCTACTCATCCACTTCATAAAAAATGTCTAAACATTTGTTTCTCTAATTTCCTTATACTCCCTAAAACTGCCCTTTACTCTCTTCAGCTCCCCTTGAAGGTAATTACCACTCCCTTACTAATTAACTCCATCCAATCCAATCCCTATCTAAATGATACCCTGTAACCTCTACTATATGCTTGTCTGGGCTGGCCTGTTTGAAGCCAGCTTCAGTGAATGCAAGCAAAGCTAGCCTGTATTTGCAAGTAAAGGCAACCCGAGCATGTGATGATGGTACCTAGGGCATGGTACAAAGGGCTGATATATTGTTTTTGTGTGACAGCAAGACTTGGAAACTCTGTGATATTGTGTTTATGGTTAAATCCTAAAGGTGTGGAGTTGTTGTTGTTAAGACCTGTGATTTCATTGGTATGACTCCCTCCAGTAATTCATATGGACAACCTGCCTATAACTGACATTCTTCTAGAGAGAGTTACTTGGGGCACTAAAAATCGAAGCGACGTGACCTCAGTCACAAGTGAGTGTCAAAAGTAGGACTTGAAACTTTTATTGTCCTTAGGGTCTTAAATCTAGTACTGGAAGAGACCTTTGGGTCTGATAGATTTAATTCTATCCCCCTAATTATAGATCAGTAAACTGAGAGGAGAGGGAAATTAATTACCTTGCTTAAGCCTCAGAAACAGGATTTGAACCCAGGTACTCTCACTCTGGAGCCAGCACTTTTACCGCCATACCACAAGTGAGTCTCAGGCTTGTTTTTTCTCCACCATCCCCTAGATTCTCCTAGATTTACTTACACTTTAGAGATCCAGTCTCAGATATGAAACTGAAGGATTTAAGTGTCTATCACTGTCACACCATTCCATTGGACTAATAATATAAAGTCATATTAATGGGTCACTATAATCATCAACATCAGAGCATTTACTCCTTATGCTGGGTAGGCATTGTAGAGGATACATTAGCCCTGCCATCTTGGAAACTGGAGTCTAGTTGGAACAATAAGACAGGGAGGGATAGAACTACAGTCAAGTCAGTCAAGCTCGTAACTGCCAATTGCCATGTAAATTGTATAAGAAAGTTTATTGGGTTTTGATTCATTTTGGTTTTTTACCCACTGGGACAGAAGGGGAAGAGACCAGGGCAGGAGACAGTTTCGAGGAAAGTTAGGGTAGACTACAGTCTTTATCCTATTTCAGCCAATTAGAGTGACGCAAATGTGAAGCATGAGGTCTTGGTGCTTGGTTATCTATTTTTAGATAATTTTCGGGGTTAGAGAGAAATCTAAACAAATTGGCTGGAGATGCCAGCCATTAGCATTGTGGCACCACTGTGCAAGTAACATATAGACTTAATTACCAGGACTGTTTGCCAAGACAAACAAAACAATGTCACTAGGACAAAATACTATATTTCCCAGCCTCAAATGCCCTAGAAGAGCTGCCTGTCTCCTAGGCAATGAATGACTACAAAGCATTTGGCCACGGAAGGAGAAAAAAAGGGAATGTTTGTACTTTGCCAACCCCAAACCCTCTATCTTGTTTATCCTGGGCATTCCAGAGGCCTTCCCATGGTCATTAAGGTATAGAGAGGTTTCCTGAGAGGTGGGCACTTCTGTGGACTGCATTTCACAGGCCCAGGACCAAGCTGAGCAATTTCACTGACCTGTCCTTAGGTGTCCCTGCTAATGTTCTCAATCCCTAGGCCTCAGAAAGCATACTTGCATTCTATAGGCAGAGTTAGGGAACAGCCTGAGAGTGCTTCACTCTGGTGGCACAGTGTAAGGGAGAAAGTATAAGGCAGGGCATTAGCTGTGACTCTAGAAAATGTAGTAATGGAGTAGATGGAAGAAGAAAGAAAAGTACCTTCTTTTGGTTTGGGGTTGGTTTTTTTTTTTATTTCACAATCCTTAAGCTGAAGCAAATCCTTGTAGTCACATTGCAAAAGCAGGATTTCTCTGAAAATATCTGGGGCTTCCAGGTTTTAGTTGTTACACAGAGTATTTCTCATGTGGTATTTTGGTGGTTGTGCTTACCAGGAAGTCAAGAACCAGATCATTGCTTTAAAGAATGAACAAGTAAACATGTGTAGGATGCATAGATGATAAATGCCTCAGAAACTCCAGTAGGATCTAGTTTCCACTTGTGCTTTGATGTTGGTTTTTTCGACTAAGCTTAATCTTGATTTTTTTCCCACTTCTTCCTCTGCTACTGTGGTTTCTCTCATAGCTCTAGGGTATGGTGGAAAGAGTGCTGGTCTTGGAGTCAAAAGATAGGAGGTTGAGTTCTGGCTTTGACATTTTACTGGCTGTGTGATACTGACCCACCCATTTAATGCTCCTAAGCCTCAGTTTCCTTTTCTGTAAAATGGACTACCTGTCCCATAGAGCTGTTGTCTTTATAAAACTCATATAAATATGAAATATTATTATTATCTCCATTGGAATTTATGGTACCCAGGAAGTACTGATGGGAATATGATTTGAACTAATTCTCTTATCAGTTCACAGTGTGATACCTGTCAATGGTTTGAATGCTGGCCGTGATCTATAATAGCTGTGTGACCATGGGCTGGTCATTTAATCAATGTGAATTTCCATTTCCCCATTTGTAGAATGGGGATGATAATAATTGTTCTTTCTGACCAACAGGGATATATTGTGTGAAGAAAGTCCTTTATAAGCCTTATAAGACACTGTGAACATAGGTTATTCATTTTCCCCAATAATTCACTGATACGTTTTGTTTTGACATTACAAACATTTACTGATTACTTCCACTCTGTGTCATATCTCTTTTAACAAAATAAAATAATTAACAGTGACCTCATCTGTGCACATAGCATTTCATATCTGTAATGCATACCCTGCTTTTTTATTTTTAAAAAAGTAACAAATCTACTTTCTCTCCCACCTACCCCCACATAATTGAAAAAAGGGAAAAAAAACAAATTTATTTTAATATATGTATACTCAAGCAAAATAAATTCCCTTAATATTTGTATACAAAACTATATTTGTCTCATTCTATACCCTAAATCCATCCCCTCTCTGTCATGAATGGCGTGTTTCATCGTTGGTCCTCTGGAATCATGAATGGTCCATGAATGACCATGGTTCTTACAGCTTTCAAAGTATTTTGTTTTTACAATGCTGTTGTTGGTGTATAAGTTATTTTCCTGGCTCTACTCATTTCATTCTTCCTTAGTTTACCAAAGTCCTCAAAAGTTCGTTTTTATAATATTGATGTTACGGTATATTGTTCCTTTGATTCTGCTAACTTCACTCTGCATCAGTTCATATATGTCTTTCCATGTTTTTTTAAAATTATCTTTTTCCTAATTTCTTACAGCATAGTAATACTCCATCATATTGATATACCACAAGTTATTCAGCCATTTCTCAATTGATGAACTTCCCATTCATTTCCAGTTTTGCGGTAACCCAGTAATTTTATTTCAAATGACTTGCATACACACCTTGCCAGTTGCTGCAGCAGTGTGAAAGTAATAGAATAATTGACAGGAAGTAGAAGTTATCTGTTATGTCCGTGAAAGTTAATATCACAAGTAAATTTTGGCGTGGGCAGTTTTAAATTGATTTGCCTTTCCATGATCCATCACTTTGACAAAAGCACCTCCCCATAAGATCAGTACAATAATAGAATTCTCATCATCTATGTCAGGACTTTGGTGGGTCCAGTGAGACTGTGGAAAATGTGCCAGATTTGTGGTCAAAGGCTATGGATTTGAATCTTGCCTCTAACACTTACTACCTGGGTCCACTTGGGTAAACTACTTAACCTCTCTGGGCTTTACTTACCTCATATGTAAAATGAACTAGATAATCAAGAAGCACCCTTCCAGATCTAAATCTCTTTTCCCACCTCTGCACTGTGCCCACCTTAAAGTAATGTTGCCAGCCACTGCAATCAAACCAGGAGAGGAATGTGCCACCAGGGTCTCTTCCCTCTACCCAGTAGCAGCATTTATTCCAAAGCCTTCAGACTGACATCCCCTTTATTATATTTATTATGATAATGCATTGGCAGCCTAGCAGGTTACTGAAGTATTCTACATTCAGAGTACATTGCAGTAGCTCAAAAGGAACGTGAGATGCACAGATTTAGAGACATCTCCATTCCCAATGTTCCTAAGGACTATTTATGCCTGACCTGTGTTAGAGACTTCCAGAGCTATACATATATTAAAAGAAATTTGGTTTTCTCTTTTTTCAATTATGTGGGGTTAAGTGGGCAAGAAAGTAGATCTGTTACTTTTTTAAAAAATTAAAAAGTGGAGGTATGCCCTGTAGATGTGAAATGCTATTGGTCTGATCAGCCGCAGTCAGACACACTATATGTTGACCCCAACATCATGACGTCAAAGGAAGGACAGCAACCATTCAGAGTGTTCTGTACCCAAGGGGACATATCAGTGATCTTCCATAAAGCTGATTTTCCTTTTGTTACTTTGATTTGACAAGAAACAGGCCAGTGGAGCAGGCATAGGATGGCAGAGAGTACAATAGGCTTGGTCTTCACTTTCATCTGTTAAATGAGTGGCCTTGAACTAAAATAATTTGTCAGGTCCTTTCCAGGTGCACATTAGTGATAGATTCTGTGATGGTTCTTAATTATTTTCCAGTTCATTTCATTCATAGAGTTAACCTGGGTTATCATTTCCCAAGAAGGGGAGGGGGAGGGAGGAAGAATGTAAACAACGTACAAGACTTCTTCCCCTAAATAGCCCCCGTTCACTGTTAAGTTGGAATTTCTAGCCCTTGTGAATTCTCCCTAGACAATGAATCCTATAAAAGCCAAGAATGCCTTGGGAATAAATTTTGGCTCCCAATAAATGTCATCTTGCTCACTGGGCAAAATATCCACTTAACCATACAGAGGACTTCATCTGTATGTATCTTTTTCTCCCAAAGTGCAGTGGAAACTCACCAAGATTTATTTATACATGAGGATTGTGTCTATACTTAGGGTCTGTGTCTATGCTGAGTGCCCTTACCTTATCATGAATTTTTCAAATTTAGCTGCAGACATCTCGGTCAAGTCAAAATGCCTTGGATCTCAATCACCTCTGTGGTAATTTTCATTTATAGCTATACTTTGACAGATGTTTTTAAATAGATTTGTCCTTGTAGGGACTGAAGTTGATTCTCCCCGTGAAGCTGATATATCTATGTTATATCTGAAGGTCAGTAGAGAGGTCATCCAGAGAAAGGGAATCTCCTCACAGGTTTTAAATCTGGTAGGGACCTTAAGAGTCATTCCATCCAAACTTCTTAAATACAGATGAGAAAATGGAAGACCAGAGAAAGCAAAGTGATTGGCCCAAGGTGGCAGATCTGGGAATAAGAGCCCATTACTCAAATGCTAGCTGGACCCATCTTTCCTTGTACTTTGCCTCCCACTTGTGCGTGGTGCACTTCTTTATTGCCAAAATATCCATCTTTGGAAATAAGTTTCTACATGAAAAGGTCTATTTGAAATATAAGAATTGTTTGGAACACCTGAAACCTCTAAGCAAGCATCAGGATTATATTTCAGTTTTTCTCTTTTGGAGTAATAATTCTGTTCTTTATAGCCTGTGGCAGCAGCAGCATCAAGCCTCCTATCCTTACTAAGATCTTAATTATAGACGCAACTTATTTCATCGCTGCAGGGAAAGAACTTGGTTGCTCTGAACTGTCTGTGTTTTTGGCGTGGCAGGTGTAATCATGATGAGGTCATTTCATTTCAGGCCAAGGATTCTCATCTGTTTTCTTCTCCCTGAGGATTTTTTTTCTTTTTTGATGGGGAGTAGTTAAATTCATGAGCTCATAGGAGTACTACAATAATGATTATGATTTCATTTTATAGGATTATAGTTTTAGAGCTGCAAGGGACCTTAAAATCTAACCCTTTCATTTTAGAGATGAGAAGAATTAGGCCCAGAGTGGTTAAATGACTTGGCCAAAGTCAGTCACATAGGTAGTGAGTAGCAATGCTAGGATTCGAAGCCCTGCCCTCCAACTCCCCATCTCTTTCTCAATTCATTTCAACAAATATCTCTTATGCCCATACAGTGTACACTGTGCAGTGCTGAACCCTAAAGGCTCAAAGATAAAACGGCATACAGTCTCTGCCCTCAGGGCACTTATAGTCTACTTGGGGGACTTGGGAGGAAGGTGGCCAAGGACCCAGATAAGTAAATTGTAAGTTGCATAAATATGTTGAGGTCCAAACAGAATGTACGGCCTGAGATTCAAAGAAGAAAAGATCACTTATGGATTTGGGGGAGAGAAATCAATTAGTGCTGGGAGGAGAGGATAGTATTGGAAAGGGAGCATCTTGGAAGGCGGCAGGTTTTTAAAATCACTAGGGGGATGGGGAGTTGTAATACAAAAAAAAGGATCTATTGAAAATCTTACCATACTTTTTCCACAGTTAAATTGAGCTGAAAGTGTCAGGACCTAACCAGGAAGATACTTCCTCTTCATATACTAAACCCGAGCTACTTCATGTGAACACCACAAAATACTAAAGTAGTTGTTGTATCAGCCCAGATTGAGGTTTTCTTTCCATGAAGGCAACGCCTCCTTGCCACTTGTTGTGTTTGTCCTTCATTTTCGAAGAGGACCACAGGATCAGGGAAATGATGACATGGCTTGCAGTTGACCTTGATTTGAGTGAGGGAGGGCTGTGCAAGGTCACCAGCCTCACTTTCTCCTCCAGAGCCATCTGGATCCAGTGACCCCATATTCATCATGATGACTGGAGATGACTCAGGATGCAGTGGAAGACCCTGGCCCTTTTAGGCCAAGGCCTTGATAGGGAACAACTATAGATGTAATATAAATTTAAGACTAGCTCTTAATAAAATGATGTAATTAAAATCATGTTATATTGCTACATAATGTCTTTGTATAAATATATAAGCATGTGCAATCCTGCCCACGTACCTGCTCTTTGAACAATTTCTTTTTGAAGTTTTATCCCATTTCTCCACCCACCTTCTCTCTCTCTTACTTTTGAGAAACAATACTATATAAATAGGACCCAGACCTTACCCCTGAGACTCTGTAGTATTGCTGATAACTAGTAAATTTATTTACCTTCTTAGCCAAGCTTGTTTTCCCCAGAGAGGACCTTCATTTGGACTTGACAACTTAAGTAGGACAGGGGAAAGCAAGTCGTTTCAGGGAAAAAGAGTTTGACTCCATGTGAAGAAGAAGGTCCTTGCAATTAGAGCTGTCCTACAAATGGGATATAAGGTGGTAAGTTCCTTGTCACTGGAAATGCTCAAGCAGGGGCTTGACTGCATGTCCGTAATATTGCGGAGAAATAATACCACTGTGTAGAGTATAGGGCTTCATGACCTCAAAGTTCTCATTCCAGCTAAGCTAAATACAGATGATGCCTGCAAAGATAGCCATTAAAATAAATGGGTTTTGAACTCTAAAAGATCAGTAGTGGCCTTAGAGTAGCAGCATTTAAACCTTAGGCAGAGGATAGATGGGAATCTCATCACATTCAGGCTTCCTTATAAGAAGGTAAGCTAGAAAGCGATGAGAAAATATGATGACCCATAACTTTATCCATCTACCATATTGGCTATTACTATTTACAGGTGCTGGTTTTTACTCAGTTGCATAAATGTGAATTATGCCTTGTTCTAGTGGATTATAGACCATAACTCCTCTCTAAATTAATCTAAGTTCTCCTACCCTAAGTTCTCCTACACCAGTACTACAAGTATAGAGTGCTGCACTAGTCTATCCAGATAGACAAACAGAGCTGTTCCAATGCCACCCAGTAAGGTTGGCTGTTTTGTAGCTCCATAAAATTTACCTGTTTCCTAGGTGACTGAACTCTCATTCTTCACCACCAAATGGTTTCTCTAAGATTTCTCTTGACAGAAAAACTATGGTAGGAAATTGTGATCATCATATTTTTAACCCCCTTTCTAATACTTGAATCCCTCAGAGTATGGGAATAGGCCAACTACTGACATCGTCCTAGTCTTAATTCCAGGAGAAAGAGTTTTCATAGGAAGAAAAACCCAGGAAGCATTTAATAGATGATCCTGTCTCTCATCTCTTCTCTTCTGTTTCTGTCTCTGTCTCTCTCATTAGCATTCAATTTCATGTGTCAAAATTGGGTCCAAAATTAAACATGGGATTCCCTCAACTGAAAATTTCTCTCCACTGGTGTAGCAGTATAAACTAAGTCATCACTTGGAAGAAAAAAAAAACACCCATTTTTTAAGTGTAGTATATATCAAAATGGTTATTTTTGATATATACTTAGGCCTCTAGGCCTAAGCTTGATTTTTCTGTGATAGAATCATTTCAACATGTGGGATTTTCCATTTTTCCTCAGTTCTAAACCAAAGTGTTAATAAACAGCTTTGGGTAGTCTTTACTCTAAGTATAGGAGAGAAAAAGAGTTGTAAAGCTTAATTTTAGTTTTGGGTTTTTAAAAAAGTTTTAATTAATTTTTTCCGATTACATGGTAAAAACAATATTTAATTTTTTTTTTTACAATTTTGAATTCCCAATTCTCTTCCTCCCTTCCCTTCCCCCATTCTTGAGAAGGCAAGCAATTTGATATAGATTATACATGTGCAGTCATGCAAAACATATTTCCATATTAGCCCATGTTTCAAAACAGACCAAAAAAAAAAAACCAACCAAGTAAAGTATGCTTCAATCTGCATTCATAGTTGGTTTTTTTTAAAAGCTTCTTATAAGCCACATAACTCAGTAGTTATTCTTTTGGCATTGTGCCATCACAGACACAAGTATGTAAAAGGAGGGGAATAACATTTGAAACTCTATAATGTTCCCTACTTTGAAGACTTTTAGGTATTCACTGAGAATTTACTGCCACCTATTTCACAAGAATTCACTGCCACCTATTCCTCTTTAGGATAGCTCTGTTTGTTAGGAAATTGTTCCTTACATCAAGCCAAATTTGCCTGTAGCTTCTATTCATAGGCCTCCAACTTGGGGTCATGACCAATATTTTAATTTCTTTTGCTCGACTGTACCTCTTTGTTAGCAGGGAAGTTTCTATAAGGGGAAGGCAGAACAGTTGAGAATGATGATGATATTAAAAGAAAAAGTAAAGAGCATCAGTAAAACATTTTTAAAGACCTAAGGACAAGCAGGAATCTGGGGCTCAGTGAATAGAATCAGAATACAGAACAGATGGGCATGAGAACATCCTCTGAGGTAGCATTAAGGCCATAAGGGAGAAGTTCAGAAACGGAAAACATTTGGTCAGAATTAGTCAAGATCACGAAGGACCCTTGCTAAGAAAACATTAGCTGTTAATGCCTACTGGTCAGTTCAGTGAAGAATACTGGGTGTCCTTTTAGATGGGATATGCTTGTTGAATGTTGTATGAATGAATGAGTGAATGAATGAAAGGAAAGAGCTGTGTCTTTATCTTTGTCCTTCTATCCCAAGTAGTCTAACCCCATTTTCCTAACTTGGGATTGGATATAAGTAAGTCACTGAAGCCTTGGCAAGGATTCTTGAGTGGCAAAAATAGATCAGAAATAGGAAGAGGAAGAGGTCTTGTCACAAAGCCTGATCACTGATGATGCTATCAGTACATGGCTACAGCTGACATAGGGAGACGCCTCAGTCCTTTGTTTCTCAGTTCTCTTGAATAAAAAGCTTATATGGTCATGGAAATGACAAGTCCCACTTTTCCCTGCTGCTTAGAAGAACACATGACTCTCCTGGTTAAAGATCTCTAAACTCTCCCAGCTTTTTGATAGCTAGGTAGGGAAGGACAAAAAAAAAAAAAGGTAATCACATGACTTAAGGTTATAGCTCCCTATGAGAAACAGGCCTTTTCCTGGTTCCCTGTGAGAAGCATTTTCTTCCTTCTTGCCTCTGGTAGCTTGGGAACCAGGAAAAAAGTAGAATCTAAACACCTTCCTGCTGCAGATTGCTGCTCTGAAGGAAGGACAGAGATCTCTTAAAGGGACCATTGTATTTAATCTCTGAGTTGGCTAGCTCCTTTTTTTTTCTGGCTTTCCTGTTTGCTCTGTGATTGTATACACTTAGTGCAGTCTTCTTACCTACGTCATTCTCAGTTTATTTTATTAGGAAGGGCTGGACACTTTCCTGCCTGACCTCCCTGCATTTTGCCTTCTCCAGGTTTAAGACCTCTGGGACGTTCATTTTCACAATGGCTCGGTGATCTCATCATTACCACTGAGCCCCCTGCCCAGACTGTGTAAAGAATGGGGAAAAATACTCTTAATTTTCTCAAATCTATTACTTACATTCTTCACTGAACCCAGCTGGAAACAAAATCTCCCTATCTCTTCTGTGCCAGGCAATTAGATTTAAAGATCCTGATGAAGAAAACTCATGATCTTAAAGACTGTTTTCCAAACCTGGGGGCCTACTTTGCTAACTTTAGCTTTTGTGCTCTGAAATATCTTTAAATCACCCATTAAAGCTGATTTTTATGGGCACACCATACTTTATCATACTAATAATCTCCAGTTCTGTGCCTCATAACAGTAGTTCTGTTAGGTCTTGCCAAACTGGAAAGGTTTCAAGTATGGCCTAGGCAATGGACTGAGGACTATATGTATGCCTTTGAGGACCAATCTAACTAAGTTCAGATAGGCTTATCACTAAGTTGGCCACAGAGTAATCAATTTTGGGAGTATAGCAACTCTTGAAGACTTTCACCAAGGCCAAGTCAGTGCAGGGAAAAGACATACCAGTGAAATTATGCATTCTCTTGTAGTATCTTAATGGTTCTAGGTAGTAGCATTAGGTTAATCATTTGATGGGAACATTTCTGAAATTCAGTCATATAACAAGCATTTACTATGTGCCAAGCACTCTTTTAGACAACAGGAATATAAATGCAAGCAGAACGACTATCTGACCTCAAAGAACTTGTTCCCAATATGTTGTTGCTGGCCTAGGGTGCCTATATGGAGATTTTGGATGGAGCCATCCAATTCAAGAGATGGGCAACAGGGACAGAAGATACTTTCTCTCCATGAATTCAAGGGATAGAATGAGTCAACAAGATGAAGTTGGGGGGGGGGAGGGGTGGATGGTAGAGAAAGTATGGAGTGCAGCCTGAAGAGGAATAAGATGATTTGGAGGCAGATTTTCTTTAGGAAATGTGATATGGTCTCTCCATCTTCCAGCATTCTCCGAACACTGGGTCTTGATCATGGAGAGTTCCTTTGACTTTAACCCATTCATTCCAACTTGTATCACAGTTACTTGAATACGTCTTTCTTCCTCCTTATAGATCAAAAGCTTCTTGAGAACAATGACTGCCTTTTTATCTATCTTTGTCTCTCTAGTGCCTAGCACCGTGCTTTGTGCCTAGTAGGCACCTAGGCATCAACATATAGACTGATCTGGAAGAGACCTCTGAAGTCATCTAATCCTTTATTTTACTCATGAGGAAACTGAGGCCTAGAGTGGCAAAGTGTCCTGCTCAAAGCCCAAGGTCAGCAAACAGTGGAGCCAAGACTTGAACTTTAACAAATGTTTATTGAGTCAAATTGTGGCAGATTGAAAAGAGCCTAGCCTGATTTCTGACTCTTCAATGACAAATTACTTCAGCTATCACAGCTGCAACTTGGAATTCTCTCTGATTCTGGGGTTTTATATCTGAGTGTACATGGACCTTTTCCTTCTGTTGCTTAACTTCTGGTCACCTATCCCCCCTGGAGTAATGATCTCACTGGTTAGAGAATTCCCATTGCCCTCCTCTCTCATATTTATTCATTATGGGTCTTGGCCTTCCCAGCTGTAGAGATAAATTCCCTCTTTCAGGAGGATGGGCTTGAATAGACAAGCCTCCATTGCTTTGGGATTGCTTTGAGATGCTCAGATTGCCAACTTCTGGTGAATTCAAGGGATAGAATGAGTTAACAGGATGAAGTTGGGGGGGAAGGTAGAGGGATGGTAGGGAAAGTATGAAGTGTAGCCTGGAGAGGAATAAGATGATTCGAAGGCAGATTTTCCTTAGAAAATGTGATATAGTAGTAGAATCACACCTTTAACGGTGAGTGGGCAAGACTATGACCATAGGAATGAACTCTAGTTTAATTTTTTGATCTTCTCCCTGAAGCTTTGAGTGAAGGTAGTTTCTTATAAGCCACCTTGGATTCTCTTAAAGAAGATGATTTGGTTGTGAATTCACTTAAACCTTACCTATAAATGACACATGACTCTTCTGATCTCTGATTGTAGCCTTCCCCATTTACTGAAGGATTAGAAAGTATGACCATGAGCAAGGCATTTTTTTCTCCTCTGCAGGACTTAGTTTCCTTATCTTCACTATCAGAGAGGCCAGGATTTAGCTACAATCTCCTCCCCACCTCAGAGGGGCCCTTGAGTGTCATCAGTGGAATGTCACTTTCCTTGTCTCCTTGTTGGGGTTTATGGGACAAGTCTTTGCTTGTAGTTGTTATGGTGGGGCCCAGGGATTTCAATAAATAGTCTGTATACAGTTGAATTCTAGTGGTGAGTGTGAAATCTCAGTGGTTGTTAAATGGATATGGTAAACTAGACAAAATGGGACCTGTAGCCAGAGGCTACCAAAAAAGTTTAAAGTCAGGTAGGGAAGCCGAAAGAGAAGCCAAGATAGTGTGTGGTACTATGGGAAGAGTCCTGGACTTAGGATGCTGGGATTCCTGGATCTTAGGATCTAAGATCTGGAATGTGAAGACATTGAAAATAACTCTCTCATTTTATAGGTAAAGAAACTGGGTCTCAGATAAGTAAAGTGACCTGCCCAAGGTCACACAGTAGATAATGATAATAATAGTAATAAAGACAACTAACATTTATATGTTACTTCCTATTATGCCAGGCCCTATGCTAAGCATTTGATAACATATGTCATTTGATCCTCACAAGAACCCTGGGAGCTAGGTAGGTGCCATTATTATCTCCATTTTACAGATAAGGAAACTGAGGCAAGAAAGGTTTGGTGACTTGCCCAGGATCACACAGCTAGTAAATGTCTGAGGCTTGATTTGAACTTAAATCTTCCTGACTCCAGGCCCAGTGGTCTATCCACTTAGCTGCCTCATAGGTTTGAGGCTGGCTCTACCCCTAACTCGTGGTATGACCATTGGGCAAGTCTCTTCTTCTCTCTGGGTTCCATGTCTGCATCTATAAAATTAGGTTAGTGTTTGCACTACTGTTGTGATGTTTAAAGGAGATTTGTTTGTGAAACATGCTTTGAACCATAAAGTGTTACAGGAATTGAAACTTTTATGAAAATCTAACAACTTGAAGACTTTGTTTATTATGTAGGTCGTTATTAGAGCCATATTACACAATGGCATTCTTTCATAATGGTATCCTAGCCAGGAAGAACCCGACTAGGTCTCAAAGTCAGTAAGGACCAGACCATTCGTTTTTGTCAACATCAATTAAACTTGCATCTAAAAAAGTCCCAGCACCAATATAGGAAGTTGGACTGATTACAGAGGAATCTACACTCAATGGAGCAAAGGGAAATCCCAGATTTAGAAAGTTTAACAACCCCGTTCTGACCTCGGCGTCTTCCTATCCCACCCTCAGAAAATAAAATAAAATAAAATAAAAGGAAATGGCCAAAGGGGCCCTTTCAGTGGGAGGTCTTAAGTGGGTTTGGTTCATCAGCATCATCTCTCCCTGCTCACTGCCTTCCAGAACGTGGCTTGAGCTTCCTTGCACCTTTCAATTTTCTTGTCTTTGTTCAATTTCTGTACTTCTCCTTGGAGGCTCAGCTCAGATCCTACCACCTATGTGAGGCCTTCCCTGAACGCTCCAGCCCACACTGCCTTTGCTTGTGCCACAGCATGTGGGTTCAGGTGGCTAACTCTTCTACTTGCTGTCTTGTCTGTGTGATGTCGAGCAAATCACTTAGCCTCCCTGATCCTCAGTTTTCTCATCTGTAAAATTATGGGGTTGGACTTGATCTCTGAGGTTTCTTCTGGTCTTAAATCGGTGATCCTATTACCTCTGGGATGTTCAACTATGTTTAGACTAGAGCAGGGACCTCAAAGTCATGTGTGATCCCCTAAGTCCTCAAGTATGACCCTTTGACTGAGTCCAAGTTTTATAGAAAAAATTCTTTTATTAAGGGGATTTGTTCTGTGAAGTTTGGATTTGATTAAAGGGTCGCACTTGAGGACCTAAAGGGCCACATGTAGCCTCAAGGCCGCAGGGTCCCCAACTCTAGACCAGAGCAACCATTGCGGTCACCGATAATAATAAAATACAGTATATATTGGCAAAAGTGGCTTATAGATATATAGAGCTTAGTAAGTGTGAGGCTTTACATTCACTACTTTACATTTTTATGTAATTATTATGTCATTTGGTACTCACAACACCCCAGGGAGTAAGGTGCTATTATTATCACCATTTTACAGTGGAGGAAACTGAGGCAAACAGAGGTAAAGTGACTTGTACAGTGTCACACAACTAGTATCTGGAGTGGGATTTGAATTTCAGGTCTTCCTGACTCCAGACCTGGCACTCTATCCCCTATGCCACCTACATGCCCCTAAATAAAACATCTATTTGGTGCTTACTGTATTCAAGTCATAATACTAAGCATTTCTGGATTCTCCCGGTATTCAAGTGATAATACTAAGCATTTCTGGATTCTCCCGGTCTGTGACATTTACCATTTAACAGCACCTGGATTTTCCTTAGTAACATTCAGTGATGGCCATAGGCATTAGACCCTGGCACTTCTGTTCTTTCTTAACTAAGAATATTCATCAGTGTGTGAATAGGTGTCACGCTGTTGCCGAAGTCCCTGGTGCTAACAACCCCATCAGGCATCACTTTCTAAATACTAGTCTCTGCAGGCAGTGGGGAAGACTGCTGTGAAATAATGGATGACCAATTAGGATAACTCACCCGATGGTGCCTCAGTTAGCATTGACAATGGGAATGGGAAAGTACTTTGCAATGAAGCTGCATTTGAGGCAGGTCCAGGAAGCAAGCATTCATATGCTGTTTACCAGGTGGTGAGAAGGTTACTGGGACAGAGACAATGAACCACCAAGAATGACTTTCACATGAGAATTTCTATCTGCTTCTGATCGCTCATGGTTCAGTGCTTCATTCAGTTCTGTGCGTTGTTCCATTGAATTGACCCAACTCTAAAACGCATTTCATTTATTTATTCTGAACTGTACTGTTGTCTCAGGCCTTCCTACTGTCTTGAGTTTCTCTCTTTTCTATCCTTTGGAGCCAATTGAATTGCCCGGCTCTTATCCCTCAACCCTGGAAGAACTGGAAAGGGGTTCCATTACTTGTAATTCCATCTCTGGGGCTTCCTTATTGACCATTCATGATTGTTGAATAATCAAGGAGAGGAGAACAGAAACAGACTCCTGTGGATGCAAGGTGGAGCTCTTAGGGCCACATACTACAAAATCAAAGGACCATGGTTTTATCTTGAGTAATTAATTATCAGCTATTTTTTTTTTTGCATACCCATCACAGTATATACAAGAAGCTGAGGAAGGGAGGAAGAAGAAGGGAAGATGGGTGTTCTGATACTCTCAGGGCTCTCCTTAAACAAGGATAGGATTTTCCATAATTTTCTCCTTATGTAGCCATTAACTATTGGAAGGAAAAGGCTAAAACTTCCTGTCAGAGTTACTTTATATACTAAATGAAGTCTTCACATAAATCACAATCACTTCACTATCCTTTAAACTCCTTTTATAGCTCATGTTGGGACATCTATGTGGCCTAATGGATAGATGGACTTGGAGTGAGGATGACTTAAGTTAAGATTCTACTCCAGATGTTTATTAGTTTTGTGACTCAGGACAAGTCACTTAACCTCTGTCTATCTCAATCTCCTCATCCATTAAATGGGGATAAAAATACTGCCTACTTTAAATTAAATAATATACGTAAACAGTTTTGTAAAGCATAAAGCCCTATAGTACAGTGGTTCTCAACCTTCCTAATGCTGCAATCCTTTTATACTCCTGTGTGGTTGTATCTGCATGTGGGCGGAGCAGCCTGTAGGCAGATAGAGGGGTGGTGTCTTGGTTCCTAAGACTATTGGAAATATGTGTTTTCCAGTGGTCTCAGGAGACCCCTGTGACGCCTGTAAAAGGTTGTTTGACCCCCCCAAGGGGTTGCAACCCACAAGTTGAGAACCACTGCTACAGTAGGTGGTAGTACTACTAGTAGTAGTACTACACTATTACTAGTACTAGTAGTAGTACTAGTACACTAGTACTACTAGTGTAGTAATACTAGATGATGACCTAAGAGGCTTAACTGAATTCTCATAACCAGAACCATTCTGCCTCATTCTTGGCCACTACCAAGGTACCTGAGGATGTAATTCTTTCTTTCCCATGTCCAGATAACTCTACTGATTAGGAGGAGCTGGATTCATAACCATGTCATCAGGACTTGGGCTTTGCATGGTAATCGTCTCTCCTGTACCACTTGGAGAGGAGTCTCTCTCACATAGGTGCTACTGACACTCCAGATCAGAATCAGCATAGAACACTGAGAATGCCTCCACTTTTGTGACTTGACCAAGGAAAAAGAAAAAAAAATGCCTAGGGTAGGACAATTGCAAAAGGACAAAAGTTATGGGATATTATATTAAAATTTTATATGGGGAATTAGAATGAAAAAAGTTCCGTATTTGGAGTCAAATGACCTGGCTCTGAACTTAATTTTACTATCTGTGTGACCTTTGAGCAAGTCACTTAAACTTTCTCTGAAAAGGGTATCTTTATGTAATAAATTCTAAATGGATAAAAATAAATAAAAAGGGTGAGAGAGAGGAAGGAGGAACTGGACTACATGACTGTTGAGGTTCCATTTAGCTCTACACATCTCATTCTAAAAGGTAGACATGAACAAACGGCAGCAGCCAGAAAGCTCACTAATCACGGATAGCTTCCAACACAATCTTATCTCACAAGTATTTATTAAAAGCATATTCTGTACAAAACTAAACATAATTTCTGCCCTTGATAAGATCACTTCTGCATTTGGAGAGGGAAGAGTCAATTCAGTCACTAGCAAATCAACAGCCCTTTCCGAATCGATAATCATCATTCCAATGGTATTAATTACATCCAGGTGTTTTAGTTAAGGTACTCACAGTATTACTTTTCATTTTCAAGTGCATACAATAAATATTTGACTGACCCTGCCTTCCTTGTCCACCGGGAAGTAGGCAGGTATGTTGTCATGGCTGCCAGCATGCTGGGAATCCTCACCAGAGCCAAGAAATGAAATGTTTGGAGCCTTTGAAAGGGTTCCAAGAATGTCAGCACAAAGTTCCTGCCTCCTTTCTGTTGAATGCCCACTGTGGCTGTCTGTATTGAATGTGCCAGACAGGCCATCATACAGAGAGAGAGAGAGAGAGAGCAAGTGTTTATTGGTTCAATGAAAGGAGAAGCCACAGTCTTCCAAGCATCAATGGAGAGATTCAAGTCATAGGCAAAAAAAAAAAAAAAAAGGCAGAAGGATTACTTCATTCTAGTAGGTTAGGTTTGAGCAGGAATTGGGAAGAAAAATCATGTTCCCTAAAGCATGATACGGTGAAAAGAATATTGGATTTGGGGTCAGAGGGCCTATGTCCAAATTCTGTCTATACTATTTACTGCTCTGCCATTTGGGCAAGTGACTTAGCCTCTCTAGGTCTGCCTTTTTATCTATAGAATGAGGGGGTTGGATATTACGGTCTCTAAGGCCTCTTCCAATTCTCCATCTAGTATCCTATGTTATATAAAATGACTTCTCCACAACCCAGTGAAGATTAGGCAGCTAGGCCAAGATGTAGATAGAGTACTGGTACCAGAGTTAGACAAGTTCAAATGCAGCTTCAGACCCTTACTAGTTATGCGGCCCTGGGCCACTTCACGTCTGTCTCCATCTCTTCCTTGTCTGAAATAAGGATGATAGTTGTAAGGATAAAACGAGATATTTGTAAGATGCTTTGCAAAACTTAAGTGCCATATAAATGCTGGTGGTTGTTGTTGGTATTTGCATGGCCACACAGTACTGAATTCTTAATTATCTATGGGTGAATTGTTTGTGGGTTGTCTGTAGCTCTTTGGATGTCTTCAGTAATGATGAATAGGGAAGCCAAGACCTCAGGGTGGTGAGGCATTTGAATATTTGTATATGGATAGTTGCATTCTAATACCAAATAGAAATTATATCTGCATTATCTTTTGACTTGGATTATCTGTGCCACTTCTACCCACTTAAAATTGGCAATGCAGTATGTCTAATAACAATCTACAGTTCTTTTTCTTGACTTACTTGAAGAAAAAAGAAAATATTTCATATTATAGTCTGTCGTCTTTCACTAAAATCCTACTCCATTGCGTCATTCTGGTATGAAGGTAACCTTGCGATCTCAAAGAACCGTCAGCTGAGTACAAGCTCTAGCAGGCCCTACCTACCAACTTAGACAAGTCTCTGATTACAGGCTCAACAATGAGTTGTATGTACTCTCTCTGATGACCAGCTGAGCTAAATTGAAGAGGCTTATCACTAGAAGATTGATTACTGGGTAATGAATGAGTTTATAGTGACTCACAGTCAGCTAAGATATATGTGATTGGTGTTACTGAATGGAGAACCCATACCAGTGAAATCATAGGTCCTTATGGTATTGGAATGAGTATAACCTATTAGTCCAAGAATCATCCAGCTTTTTGAGACTTGGCAAGGAGGCAAGCTAATGTCAATTATGGGAACAATCTCTCTTTGTGTGACTGTTTATTATCTATTGTTCAAACTCTTCTTTCTAGGAAGACTTCCCTCCCACAAGGGAAGGAGCTTCAAATGTTAAAGGAATTAAGGCTATGTCCTAACATATATTTATTTTTGTTTTTTCCTCCTTTCCTTCCTTCCTTCTACATAGAATCTTATGGCAAGAGCCTTGTATGACAATGTTCCTGAGTGTGCAGAAGAGTTGGCATTCCGCAAAGGAGACATACTGACCGTGATTGAGCAGAATACTGGCGGGCTGGAAGGATGGTGGCTGTGCTCTTTACATGGAAGGCAAGGCATCGTTCCAGGCAACCGTGTGAAGCTTCTGATTGGTCCACTGCAAGAGGGTTCCTCCAATCAGGACCAGCCCTCTTCTGGACTAATGCACCAGAATTTTGGGCCACAGAAAGTCTATCAAGTGCCACACTCACAGCCTTCATGTCGGGATGCTGTCTACCAAGTACCACCATCCTATCAGAATCAGGGAATCTACCAAGTACCTACAGGCCATGGTGCTGTAGAGCAAGATGTGTATCAGGTGCCACCATCAGTACAGAGAAGCATTGGTGGGACCAATGGTTCCCATTTAAGTAAAAAGGTGAGTACTTTCCCATTATTTACATTTGGAACATGGGATATGAAAACTTGATGCCATACAGGCAGTGACCAGTCCAGAACTGTAGCTCAGATATTCCTGTTATAGATTGCTCACTAGTATTAAGCATCCCTTCATCTCCTTAGTAAACCAGTGCCAAGTTTCATAGCTTGAAGAGCTGTCAGACCTCTCCTACTCTTTCTCTTCCTCTGATTCTGGAAAGCATCAGATGCTGTGAGTTGCTTCTTGATACCAAAAGAACCTGCCTAGGAAAATAATGACATAATAGAAAGAATACTGGACTTAGAGCCTGAAGACCTGTGTGCAAATCCAGGCTTTTTTGCTTACTACCTGTGTGATGCTGTGTTAACCTCTATAGACCTCAGTGTCTTCATCTGCAAAATAAATGAGTGAATAAGTGGACTAATTAATTAATAAGGTGTTGAACTATACTATTTCTAATATATTTTCTATATTTCAAACCTAGTGTTCCTTTGAAACTAAATGAGGAAGATGACTGTCGGTCATCTCTGCTATCTCTTTCGGAAAGGTAGCCAATTTAAAGCTTGAAACAACTGAAATATATCAGAAATCACTAAATTTTGAAAGATTTTGTTCCATCCCTTCTGAAAAGAAAAAAATCCTGTAAATGCTTAAGGTGAATATGGTAGAATCTTGGAATAAAGATTCAGGAGGTGTTTAACTAAGAGAATTTTCAATGTCTCATTTATTTCAGTTCCACAAACATTTATTAAATGCTTACAATATGCAGTGCATTGTTTAAGTTAGGTGATATCTGAAGTCGGGATTTGGATTCAGTCAGAGGGCTCAACTTGAAGATCTAGAGGGCCATGTGTGACCTCGAGGCCCCAGGTTCCCCACCCCTGTCCAAAGTTTAGCTAAGACACAATCTCTGTCCTCAAGAAGCTTATGCTCTCACAGGGTGATAAAATACAAAATGGTAACAGTAATATTAAATGATGTTAATATTCAATAAGAACATCATAAAGGTGCCCCAAAAAAGGTATGATTTGAGTTTGGGGTAGTAGATGGGAGAGAATCATTACTGAGCATGGGGATCAGAGATGGTTTTATAGAGGAGAGTTAATATGGGAAGACTTAAGAAATAGTGAGTACAAAACCAGTCCATAACAATTTCAGTCAAATGAGTCAAAATATGAATTAAGTTATGGGAAATAACACTACAAAAATGAAATCATCATGACCCTGGAGGACAGTAATTAGGGACAGAACAAGGTAATAAGGAAGAAATGTCTGAACATACTGATAGCAGTAGGGATGCATCATAGAAGTTAGAAGGAGTTTCCTGACTTATCACTAAATACAAACATAGCCGGCTTTGAGAAAAGCCAGTATGTAAAAATCTGAATACATTAATACATTAAAAACTGATACATTCAGAAATTACTATTCACATTATAATAAAATACTTTGTTAAAGGTGAGGTGGGTGGCAAGAAAATTTACTTTAAATATCAGTCTCCACTAATGAAGATTTCAGGACTTGAAAAAAAAACTATTATTTCATGAGTGCCTGTACTACTTTCACCAGCTCTGACCACAATCAATCTGTTCCCTTTTTGGGGATGGACAGTGAGAGTAGGGGGTGGGGGTGGGAACTGCTCATGTGATTTCAGTTAGTAGAAGGAACTCTTTCTACTAGTAAAGATAGGAACTCGCTTAGTCTTAGAAAATTTGTGAGGGTGCTAAGGATTATGTAACTGAAGCCACACAGTTAGTACACAACAGAGGCAGTGTTGAATATAGATCTTCATGACTCTGAGAGTGACTTTCTAGCCAGCACTACATCATTCTGCCTCTTCTGTAACTTGGTACATACTTTTCATAAATTGCAGTGGCCCCGCAAAAAATCATTAGCTCATGGCCCACCTTCTGGTAATGAATCAATCTAAGCTTAGGCAGGTTCTCACATTGTGCAGACTCCCCCCACACACACACACACACAGAGTCTCTCAGTGGGCCTATAATGAAAGACTTTCAGACTTGAGAGAGTTTATACTCTTCTGGTAGAGACTTTGAGAAAACCATGCTCACCTCTGTGTCAGGAAGATGCATCAGTGGAACAGGGAAATGTATTTATAATATGATTCTTATAATAATTCTGTAAAAAGAATGACTTTCCAAAAGTTCCTCAAAAGAAATTGGAGTTACAACTAGATTTGAGTGATTGTGATCATCTCCTAGTTTAATACCACCCAGGGCAGTTAGATACTGCCCTTGCTCAGGAGAGGGTGTTGAACTCAGTGCTCTTCTAGGTGTTTTCCTCACCTGAAAACCTAGAAACTAATGGGCAGGGGTGATGGTGGTTAACCTGGAGTTCATAAACTCAGATGGAAAATTTTTTTTGTTTTAATTTAATGTTTTTTTTAAAATATTGTATTATAATATAATTCGTTTCCTTTGCATTTAAACACATGATTCTGAGAAGGGGTCTGCCCAAGGGATCCATGGTCCACAGAAGGTAAAGAAGCCCTGGTCTCAAGAGAATCCGTGGCTAAATCCAAACCTGACTTCTTTTTCTAATGGGGAATGGCACAGTGGAAAGGTGTCCCTATAATTAAATGAATCTTCTCTTTCTTAGTCTCATTTTGTTTGCATCTTAAAAATAGATTTCAGGAACCAGAGCTGGTGTGGAGCAGACAGGGTGGTTTAAATGGAAATACTTGCTAGAAGGTGTGAGTGTTTAACTCTCCTCACAGTTTATGTTGGCAGGAAGGTCAATGTTTTTCCTTTTTAGATCCAAGCTTTTTAATTTCCAGACTTTTGAGAAATGTAAAACTTTAGAGAAACTCTTTCCTGTTTGCTTTGCATTCATAATGCTAAGCGAGGTGGTGGATCTGGGTCTGGGTCTTTGGTCTGAATTGCTTTGGTATCCCTTTCTCTAACAATGCAGGCTGTCTTGGGGTAATCATAATGATTTTCTTCCCCTTTATGTATGTTGTCTGTCCCTATTAAGATCCGAGCATCTTGAGAGCAGCCGATGTCTCACTTCTTCTCTTTGCATCCTCAGAGCATGGAACACATTATGTGCTTAATAAATACTTTTTCATTCCTTGCTTCCTTGATTCTAAAAGCCTGGTGTCTTCTTGTGTTCATCACAAGACAGGGACCAATCCTATTCCAAAGTAGCTGTGTGGCTAAGGCAACTGTCCCTTGTGAAGAAGGTGAGGATCTGACTAGCTCCACAATTAAAGGAGCAGATGGAGTCACCACAGAGGGGTATTCCTTGCTAGCCTTGAGCTCCTGCCACTCCAGGTTGCGAGAGCTCTGGGCTGGGAGGATGGGAAGACCAGTAGCTAAGTAAAACAAGCTCTAGTCTCAATTCCAGATGCACCCGAGCCTGCCATTGTGTCAGTAAGAATCTTCTTTTGTGAATCCAGGCCCACTGGCCTGAGACTCTTCAGCCTCCCACCCCCATCCCACTCCACTCCACACACATGCACACAGGGGGAGCTACCTTCCCTTGGGGAGAGGTTAGGATTATTTGGTTGCTTAAAATCCCTTGTAGCTTGCCATAGGCCTGCAGCTGTTCTGAAGCTCTTGTCATCATCTCCCCATGTGCTGGTTTATGACTCAGTATCTTTCAAATGGGTGGAGAACCATACAAATGACTTAAGTAGAAACACTAAGGAGGCAAACCCAGTGCACAGGGAATCCAAAGATTTTGGTTTTATGTTGTTACTGGTTTTGTTTTCTCATAACCGTCACTGTCTTTTTTGGCTGGTTTCAGGCAAGCATTTTACATTCTATACTTTAGTTTTCTCATCTGTAGAATCCTGTTATTGCATGGCATGGTCCATAACAGTTCTTTTGAGGCAAAGATCAGGAAAAACAGGGGTCTTGTCCTAGCAGAAGAAAAACAAAAACCCTCAGTGTTAAGAAGCAAGTTAAGCCTGTGTTTGTCAATCTGAGGGTGTTTGTTTTGGGATTTTCTAGTGTTAAAGAGCTCTACTGTATTTCTAGGCTTCAGAACCTTTAGCTGCTCAATTTTTTTTTCTGTTAATGAGTCACTTTTTTAATAGACAGTGTTTGCAGTCTGCTTATTATCAATCCTTTATTTAGTTTTAACAGGGGAACTCCAGCCTTGAACCCCACCCTCTACAGACACATCAACTCCCATTCATGGCTTATTAAATCAGCATTTAGAAAAAACAAATAACTCTTTCTACCACAAAGAAAAGCAGCAATTTTTTTTCTCCCTCCCTAAAGTCAATTTTGAGCTAACCCTTACTCCACAATAATCTATAGATATGTATGTCTAAGCCTGTAGAATGTGCCTAGTGAGTGCATGGCTCTACTGTAAGTATTATAATGATTTTATGTGGAGAATCATAGACTGTTGTAGTCATGAAGAATCTCAAGGGTCCCCTATTCCAACACCATCATTTTACAGACTATAACTATAACAACAAGTTTTAGATAACTTGCTCGTCCAATGGGCTGGATCTAGAACGTGTCTCCTAACTCTTAGTCTAGAGCTATTTCCTATTACGCCATACTGCTTTAAAGATACTTTTGGAGTTATGTGGATTCCACTGGGCCGGGATAATGCTGGAAGCCTTAAATTTTATTGAGTTTTCCTACTTCTTTTTCCTTCTGGGCATCTTTTGCTGCAAAGATCAAGTTCTTTAAGCCATTACTAGATTCTGGGAAGCAAGGTCAAGTGTCTATTTATTCCTTTTTCGACCACACCACTTTCTTTGCTACTCATGAAACTGGATTGCAACTAATTTTGGTTTATACCAAACCTATAGGGGTAGAGGCAGTCACTCAATCAACAAGCATTTAGCAAATATGTTCTAGGATAGTTCAGCTATCCCTAGTTCTAAGCACTAGATACAAGGAAAAAGCAAGCATAGTGTCTGCCCCAGTGGAGCTTACATTTTAATGGGGGTAGGAGTGGGAAGTCGACCTACATAAATCAGAACATACTAAGTAAATACAGAGTAGATGGATTATACCTCTAGAAAATAAGATGACATTAGATAAATCCTAAGATTCCATCAGGCACTGTCCTGCTCACATTACCTAGCATCCATCACATATTTGACTCTCATAGCATTCTATTCTGCCTTGACTCAGAATTGTACACTGTAGCTTTGACAGTTCAAAGTGCCTTTCAAAATGTCCCTGCCTGTATTCTATGCCCTGTAGGTGTGCACAGCAAATGAGTTTTGGAGGGTGAGGAGGTATAACATAGAACCTGGCTGTCGACCCATTTTGGACAATAGAACTGTTAGATTTTCTGTGGGATGATCATGAGAGAGCAGGAGTCTAAGTGTTTCCTCTGCAGATCCACAACTTGACTCAACTGCCAGCATCTTTTCAGGAAAAGAAAGGATTAATGGGGCAAAGTGAAATTATGACACTTATTTAATTCTGGGACTGTTGAGACTATTTATACACTGCATTTTTTCCACTTATATTTAGGAAGTCTTATTTATTAAAGCATTTGTAGCCATAAAATTATATAGATAGCCCATCTCTCTCTTCAAATCTCTTGCACAAAGGTGAGGTAGGTTCTATTTTTGGGTGGGCATTCAGGAAAGGGCCCCGCTCCATTCCTTAGGATCACATTACATCATCACTAAGGCCCTCTTTCAATTGCCCAAAGTAGGAAAGAGTCTGAGATTAGCAGGTTGTGATTCATGGATTGTAATCATGTCTTTCTCTGCTTCATACCTGAAAGGTAATCTTAGGTTCCAAAAAAGCAGATTAGCCAGGAATGTCTGCACCTTCTTGGACACTGAGTCATTACGAGTTACACTCAGAGAAAGGAATCCCCAGCAAACCTTGCCAGACTTAGTGTCTGGCTGATGGATAGAGGGCTTCCCTGATTGGATCTTGTGACCATTGAGAAATCAGGTTCTCTATTTAACTCCTTGAAACCTTTTCTTTAAAGGAATCAAAATAAGTTCATAACCTAAAAGGTGAACCGAAGTACAAAAACTGCTTCCCAGTAGTACATGAGAGATTTTTCCAAGGCATTTTCTGCAATTTTGCTTATAAAAAGTCAAGATGAAACAGGAAACTTGATAAAAACATAATCCTAACTTAAGTGAGAAATTTTTCTACTCACATTTCTTTAAAGTAGATGGGGAAGTGGTCCTTCATCCAAACCCCTAAACTCAAACAAATTTGGAAAGTTACCCGCAAATGAAGGTTGTGACCCCTCCCAGACTTCATTCTCTGGCATTAAAAATGGGGAGTATCCTTTCTTAGCCTTGAGTCACCCACCCCAACATAAGTGAACCATAACACCTCCTCTCATTAACAAAGAAGCTTTTTGTCTAACCAGAATCAGTGCCAAAGACTTCAAACCCAGTTTGTTACAAATCCCTTAGACTACAGATAATACATATTTTCAAGACCATGTTAATAGGTATCATCTCATAAACCCACACCAAAGCAGAGGAAGATCATTCTCTTTTTAATATAATTATTTGCTAAATGATGATTCTTCTAGACTGTTTATAATATAATAACCATAATATCTAACACTCACACAGCGTTTATGACTCATATGACATTGTATATACATTTTCTCATTTGATTCTCACAATTCCTCTTAGGTGGCTAGTTCAAATGTTACCACCATTTTACACACCCAGAAACTGGCTCAAAGAGATTTGTGGCTCTCAACCTCCCTAATGCCGCAACCGTTTAATACAGTTCCTCATGTTGTGGTGACCCCCCCAACTATAAAATTATTTTTGTTTCTACTTCATAACTGTAATTTGGCTACTGTTATGAATTGTAATGTAAATATCTGATATGCAGGATGTATTTTCATTGTTACAAACTCCCTCATTTTGAGAGTGGTTGTCTCTTGATTTACACACACACACACACACAGTAAGGGTTCCGGAAAAGTCATGTGTAAATGAAATCTTTGTAAACCAAATTGGATCTTACATATATCTAAAGGATTCCTGTGGTGAGTTCATTTGTAAAGTAAAAAAATCCTTTTGTGAGGAGCCCAGTTTATCTGTTTAGGTTTTTATATAGCTGATTTTCTCAAATCCAGACACCCTCCAATGAGGCTATTTTGCCAGAAGACAATTTGTTTTCAAACCCTCCTCTAATTGATCGTGTAATCTTTCAGATGCCTCTTGGTTGCTGGGGGCCCTCTTTTCTTCCTTTATAACCTTATGTGTATATGTGTGTATATATATATATATATATATATATATATATATATATATATGCCTTTTACAGAACCCATGCTCAGTAAATATTTGTTGAATTTCATAAACATTAGAAATAATGTGGGAATGAGCTATAAATGTTTTTGAGTTACCTTGCATTTTTCAGTAGTAGTAGTAGTTAGATAATAATACAGCACCTACTGTGTGCCAAGTACTTTGCTAAGTAAGTATCTTATAAATATTATCTCATTTGATCCTCACAGCAGCCCTGGTAGGTAGGTGCTGTTATCATCCCCATTTTATAGCCAAGAAAATTGAAGCAAGTTGAAGTTAATTGACTTGTCCAGGGTCACACAGCTAGTAAGTGTCTGAGTCAGAATTGGAACTCAGCTTTTCCTGACTCCAGGCCCAGTGTTCTATCCACTGTACCACCTGGCTTCCCCCAAAGAGAAAGAACTAGAATCTGGAAGTACTGGATATTTACCTTCAGATGTAAGATAATTATTCATTGACTATTGTGGGAGATTTCTTCTCTGCTCAAGCCACTGTGGGAATATAAGAATATATCTGAGGGCCTCCCCTGCCTTCAGACAGCTGATGGTAAATTTCAGAATCAGTGTTTGCACCCAGTTTTCCTGGTTCCAGGAACAATATTTTTCTCCTTACTTTACACTATTAATAGAAGCAAATATATGTTGAAATAACAGCCACAGCAGCTCATTTCATTCAATGAAGTGATCAGAAAGCCTCTCAGAGGCCCAAAATGATGGCATAGTGCCCTTTTTGGAATCTTCAGCCTTCTAGAATATTGCAACATTAGCTTTTCCCATCACATAGAAGTACTTCTCTTTTTAAAAAAATAATTGTAAATTACCCCGAATCGTGACAAATGACTTCACATAGACTTGAGAGTCAGGCTACACTGTGATGAGATCTCATGAGATCATCTTATTGCCAGGGAGTGCACAAGAAATGATGGGAAGCTCTGAGCCTTGTTATGTTAAAGCATGTTCATGGGACTACTTTTTGTGAGATAGAATCCATAGAATCACAGACCTTGAATCTAGAGGTCACCTGCTCCAACCCCTTCTTTTTATAAAGGAGGAATCTGGGACCCAGACAGGTTAATTGACATGTTCATAGTCACACATGTAATAAATGATTGAGATAGATTTGAACACAGATCCTTTCCAAAGCCAGTATTTTTGCCACTGTCCACTCATATAGGGAGATCTAAGACTAATAATTACACAGTAGACAAGGGAATCTGCTAGTGTTGTTAGGATATTTCTATGGGGATTTGAGGTGACATATTTTAGTAAGCTGAGATGCTCTTGGTCCCTACTTGGCTACTAAGTAGGCCTATGACCTTGGCTCCTCACTTTGCCTCTCTATTCTAGCTTTAAAACACTAGAATTGTAGCATACCTTGTCATTGCAGAAATAACATGAGTTCACGAGAACAGTGAGGTTGTAAGAATCAAATACATTTTCATAAAAATAAAAAGTGACCCACTGAACAGGCAGTCCTGACAAACCTTTCTCAACTTTTCTTTCTACTGGTTCTTTCCCTTCTCTGGTATTTCTTTGCAAAGGCGAAACAATCACAGGAGAAAGGTTGAGGTTAGAGTGAAGTATCAAATGCCATAGAGAATTGAAATTTGTCAGACCTGGGCTGGGTGTAATTTAGAAAAAGTCTCTTAAGAAGGAGAGTTCTTATCCCTGCTTAGTCACTGAGAGCTATGAAGGGCTGGCGGTCACACTGGGATTGAAGGGAGGGAGAAGTGGAGGGAGGGGGAAGGAGATTTTTTTCTGCTGAGCCTCCTGCATTAATGCCCAGGCCCTTGGAATGTCTAACCCTCACTACTGATCCGTCTCTTCAGAGGGAAGCTACATAATGGTCAGGGCAGTTGCAGAAGCACCCTGCAGGGTCTGGCAGCACAGCCACTGGTGATATCAGTCTGTTCCCCATGTGAACCCTTGTCTCTGCTTCCTATTAAACTGTGAGAAGCTCTCCTGTTTAGATGGAAACAATATCAAAAAGCACTGAGTTCCAGAAATCCTCAACCTCCACACCCTTCCCCTTCCACCGGCCTGCATTTGAGGCAGGAGCTTATTTATCACATTACTTTTCATCTGAGATTAAAACAAAAAAAAAATTTTTAAGCCTACTTTAGGTGTCTGCTAAAAAGGGAGCTCCTACTATGTTAAACTTATTTTGACACAAAAAACCCAGATATTTGTGCCTTTTAACATTCTCTCAAAGTACACGCTTGAGAAATGGGACAAAAAATGGTGTGGCCTACCCTCTTTGTCACAGGGACAACAGAATCTCATGCTTTCTTTGTCTCTAAAAAGGCAATAGGCCTTTTTTTTTAGCTAAACTAAAAACGACTGGGCCCAAGCCATCCTTCCTCATTCTTTCTCTGAAAGGTTTCAGCCTGCTCTTTGGAGTCTGGTCACCCCATAACTAAATATTGCTTTAGCTCAGATCATACAAAGAGCTTGCTGAAAGCAGGGGAGAGCCATGGTAGAGGCTCAACAATCAGGCCACTGTTTCCAAAGAGTTTTCCCCACCACGGATGGGAATACGGCAAACACTGTGTCAGACGAAAGAATGACACTCTCAGCTTCCCAGCACTCAGTTGTGACTTGTGCCTCATTTGGGACAAGAAAGAGACAGTGATTTCGACGTGGTCAGCATAAGGCTGAGTTGTAGCTTTCATTCAAGCTTCAAAGTGTCTTTTAAGAGGGGGAAAACCCTTGCCCCCTACTCCTTTCTAAAAGAAAAAATGTCACCCCAAGTACAAAGCAAAGCATTCGGGAGAAGTTAACAGTGGCCGTGGTGCATGGGGGTGTATTTTTTAAGGCCAGACCCACTTTTCATTAGATTGTTGCTAAGTGAGTAAATAAATGAGCTCACTGCTACACCCAGCCTGGGCAGGAAGAATTTATAGAGAATTAATAAATCCAGCAGAGGCAACATGTGGCTTTCTCTTCTGGCCATAGAAAAGCAACTAGTAATCTTGGACTTTCAACATGAAAACCTCTGAAACTCTGCAATTTCAGGAGAGTAACTTTTAAGTTCCAGTGGGCAGGTCATGGCATGGTTTGCAGGATTTTTAGTTAAAGGGACAGCATCAGATGTTTCACGGGTATAAAGACAAAGAAGTGACTTTAAGACACAATAAAGATGGCCAGGGGATTCTGTCTGACTTTACTGAAGGATCCCAAAATGAAATTAAAGCCCTTCAGAAAGGCATTCTGGGCAATCCGAATACAATTCATTGGATGCATAAAAACTCTGAAGGTGACATTATAAGTCAATCATGAGGAACCAATCTAATTTTACATTCTGTGCATACTAAAAAAGTGCCAATAAAACAGTAATGATAAATGAAAATTACAATTTGAGAGTTGGATAATCTGTAGTATTATTTGTAGTAAAAGACTATAGTATGAAAATTAGCCTTGGAATCAAGAAGACCTGAGTTCAAATTCCGCTTCTTATATATACTAGTTTTGTCACAGTGGGCAAGTTATTCAATCTCTGAATGCCCTAGACAGCTTTCTATGGCTAAGTCACATTTGAGCTCATCACTGGAGTTTAGTTTCCTTAACAAGAGGCGGTTGGGATGCCCCCAACATACACATGCATTGTTTTTAATTATATGGTCTGATCTATTTATTTGTATCACATATGTTTCACGAGCATCTACTGTGTGCATTTAGGTAGATTAGATCCTTGATCAGGATATCCAAATGTGTTTATCAGACATTTTTCTTTTTCTTTAAAATTAATGTATACACACAAGGGTCAGGATTTGAGGAAACAGCTGAAGAATATAAGCAAAATATTATTTAGCTTTAAATATTAAGGAATTCAGATAATATAATCCATTTTGCTTAAGACCATAGAAAACTAAGTACAAAGAATTAACAGATAATAGGGAAATGGGTACGTTCCCCTTATATACAGAAGGTCTCCCAAATGTATATTTTAAAGATCTTTTGACATATTTTCTTACAGGGTTCATAGTGTTTGTTTTAAAATATGAAGGGAGGAATAAGATAGTAGTAGTGTGTGAAAGAAGACTAAGGGAGAGAAAGGGATGGGCAAAGTATAGAAGAGAGGCATGGGGGCAATGGGAAAAAAGTTCAAGATATGGGTATGGTGTGGTTGTCAACAGATGTAGAGCTGAAAGGGAGTCCAGAGCTGAGTCTAATCTAGAGAGGAGTCCATCTAGTTCACCGCCCTTTTACAGATGAAGAAACTGAAGTCCTATGTTTGACCTTTCTAAAACCTGTCTATGCATCAGTTCGTACAAATATGTCCATATTTCTTTGAATTTACATTCATCATTTCTTACTACATGATAACAATCCAGTATAGTCACATACTAGTTTTCTTGACCATTCCCCTGTAAAAGGGAAGCCATTTTGTTTCCTGTTCTTTGCTACCACACAAATGCTATGGATATTTTGGTAGGTATTGGACCTAAGTTTCCAAAACCTTTGACCTTCTTAGGGTATATGGCCAGTACTGGGATTGCTGGATCCAAAGGCGTGGTGACGTTTCTTGCCTACTTACAATTTGATATGGATGTTAGTTTACGGTTAAGATTTTTTTTGATGGATGTCTTTTGTTTTTACATTACCTCTCTTTTCAAATACTCCTCACCAATAACAGAATAAGAGAGAGAGAGAGAGAGAGCACTAGCATTTTAAGAAAGTAGCAACCAAGTCTCTATCTAATCTTCAAGAGGCTTAGTAAGTATTCAGGAGGTTGGGAAAAATATAACAGTTGGCTTGCTTTATGACCTTGGAGCAAATGACTTAATCTTTCAGTCCCAATTTTCATATCTGTAAGTGGGAATTATGCTCAGAGAATAGCCTTGAGATGAATAGTCTTGCATCTGGGCATCTCAGATACCACACACACACACACACACAGGCACATACACACACAGGCGCACACACACACACACACACACACACACACACACACACACACACTGTATCCTGCTAAAGACCTGAAACTCCATTAGTTTCTTTCATAAGGATATCATGAGTCCTCATGCAGCACAGTTGCTAAGTTATGAAGTATGCTGAATTCTGGGTAGCAGTTGCTTTTTCCCTTTTCTTTGATAATCACATCCATCACCAACTCGTGTAAAAACAAATTTGCTACTGGGCTTGTCCCTTTTGGTATGGTTGGTTGTCATAGGGATGGTGGTGATAATAATATGCATATTAGCATATAGCCTTAAAACAAAATTACCCCCAAGTGCCTGTAGGACCACACCCAGTTTTCAGTCATTATTTTTAATTGTAACTCCCATTGCCTTCTAGGCCTTGGAATAAATCAGTGAAAGGAGAGTCTAATCTGATTTAGTTTTGAGGAAGTTCAAATTTCATTTTGTGTCTTCATCAAATAACATAAGCATTTGGAAGCAAACAGCTTTGATATCTCTGGTCACTAATATATACACTTAATGGCACCACCATCACTCCAGAGAGAAAGGTTGAACAGGAGGGACAGCCCCAACCAGACATCTTCTAAGACCTGTTTGTCCTGTACTTTCAGTCTGCTGAAGACATTAGTGGGGCAAGTGGCCCCTAGTCCAGTGCTTCCCTTGGAGATGCACCTGTTGTTATCTGTTAACAGCCAGAGCAGAGCTGAAATGAGAGTCAACCTGCTTGGCTATCAGAACTGAAGCATATTTTGTCCTTCAGATGTCAAGAATGAGTGTTTTTAGAAGGAAGGGAGGGTTTTGTTTCCATTTCCTTTTCTTAAAAAAAATTTCCCACATATTAGAGCTGTGAAACTTAAAAAAGTCCAGGTGTTTGTGACAAAACCTCCATGGAGGGAAAAAGGAAACAGTGTTGCTCCCAGGGTTGGCCTTGGTACCCTCCAACAAAGGATGGGGCCTTGTCGCACAGATAGAGCAAGTTGGAACTCTCCCATGATTTCTAACTTGTGCTCTCTTGCGTTTCTCACCATTGATTCCTTCTTTCAACAAGCATTTAATTAAATGCCTACCATGCGCAAACAATTGCCCTAGGTGCTGGCGATACAAAGACATACACACACAAATTATACAGCTCCTGCCCTTAAGGAGTTTATATTCCAGGAGCGAAAGGGGGGAACAGTATGTAGAAATATGCAATATAAATTCCTAATAAATACAAAACAATAAAGGAGTAGAGTACTAACTGGGGACATCAGAAAAGAGTTCTTTTAGCAGGTGGCAGTTGAGCAGAGGTGTGAGGGAAACTAGGGATTCTGAAAGGTAGAGGTGAGGAAGAAGTGCCTTCCTGTCATAAGGAGCAACCTGTGTAAAGGGATAGTATAAAGGAATTAGAGATGGAATTGTGTGTCCATGCAACACCAAGTTAGGCCAATTTTTGTGCAGGTCAACAAGCATTTATTTAGCACCTACTACTGCACTAAACTCTCTCTGTGCTAAGTTGTAACATGAAGTTGAGTAGCAATAAGTTTGCAAAGAAAGACTGGAGCCACATTGTGAAGGACTTTAAATACTACATAGAGGAGTTGATGGTTTATTCTAAAAGCAAAATGGGGGCCCGGGAGCTTCTTGAAAAGCAGAGTGACACAGTTAGAACTATGTTTTAGAAATATCACTTTGGGAACTGCAGGAAGGGTAGATTGGAGAGGGGGATAGATCATTTGGAAGACTGTATACCTCAGTTTGCTCATCTGAAAAATTAGTCTCGGACTTGATAGTTTCTAATGGTCCTTCTAGCTCTAAATCTGTGATTCTGTGCTCATTCTCTTGATTCCATCACGGACCCCTCACTGACACACGAGTTATGTTTTTCAACTGTATCCTCATCTAATCAATTCTGTTCACCTAGGGCCAGTTCAGTTTGGAATTTGAAGTCAACCTGAGGGAATTAAGGAAAGCTTCCCTGGAGCTTACACTTCAACCTGGAGCATACATAGAATGGTCTTTTGGGTTCTCTGTGTTGTCACCAATGGATCTCAGATGGACACAGACTTTATTTTGAATAGCTCTTTAGTTGCTTCATGTATTTCACAACTAGATAGAAAACGTCTTGGAAGTATGGCCCTTTTCTTCTTTCTCTGTCAGTCTCTAGCATAAACTTTGCTGGACATATATTGTCAACTCAATAACCCATGCTTACAAAATTGAAGATTACCCTCAGTCCCTGCTTTCCTATCATTCATCTTTAATCTTGAGTTTTCTAGCCCTGTCCCTGTTCCTCATGAAAATACTTTAAGAGGTAGATACCCTTTAAGGCATACTCTCAAGTACTGCTTATAGAAAGAAATGGAGAGTAGCTAGGTGGCACAGTGGATAGAGCACTGGCCATGGAATCAGGAGGACCTGAGTTCAAATCTGGCCTTAGCCATTTGACACTTACTAGCCATGTGACCTTGAGCAAGTCACTGAAGCCCAATTGCCCTGCCTTCCTCCTCCAAAAAGAAAAAAGAAAGAAAGAAATATAAGCATATATAGCATTTAGAGAACAGAGGGCTATACTGTGACTTTAGAAAAGAATCAGATGGGGGTGCAGTGAATAGAGTACCAGCCCTGGAGTCATTAAGACCTGAGTTCAAATGCAGCCTCAGACATTTAACACTTGCTAGTCATGTGACCTTGGGCAAGTCACTTAACCCCAATTGCCCTGCCCCTCTCCAAAAAGCAAAAAAAAAAAAAAGAAAAGAATCAGATGATCTTTGAAACAGTACATGTTACCCATGATTCAGGGCTCTCCATAGTGGCAGAGAAGGGAGATTAAACATAGAGACCAGATTGGAAAGACCAGAAAAAGATGGTGCTATGGATAGAACTTGATGGAGTTAGGAAGACTTGAGTTCAGATCCTGCCTCAGACACTTACCAGCCCTGTGACTTAGAGCAAGCTACTTGACCTTTCTGGCACCTTAGTTTCCTCTTTTATAAAATGGAAATAATAATAATAGGACCCAATTTGTAGGGTTTTTGTGAGGATTAAATGAGATGACATATGTAAAGAACCTTGAAGGTGCTATATAAATACTGGCTCTTCTTTTAATGACATTTTAAATATGTGGTTAATTGGGTATTTTGTTGATATTCTTTTGACATCACTGTTACTTTCCAGTGACTGCCCTCCCCCACCTCTGATAAAACTCTTCCTTGCAAAAGTTAAGTATCATCCAACAAATGAAGCTGTACATTAGCCAAGTCTGAAAATATGTACTTCATTTCCTTCACAATAGTATCATAGGTCCATAGAGTTAAGGACCCTTTGAGGTTAATCTTACACAATTCCCACATTTTACTTACAGGTGAGGAAACAGAGGCCCAGAGATGTTAATGGTAGCACAGACCATTGGTGGCAAAGCTGAGACACTACACCACACACCCAGTCTCTTACTTCTTACTGATCTTCTCAACTGGATATTTAAACATTTCTCTTGCTAGTGGTGCAGCTGATAGAACATTGGGCTTGGAATCAGGAAGACTTATCTTCTTAAGTTCAAATCTGGCCTCAGACACTTACAAGCTCTGTCACCCTGGGCAAGTCACTTAATGCTGTTTACCTCAGTTCCCTCATCTGTAAAATGAACTGGAGAAGGAAATGGCAAACCACTCCAGTATCTCTTCCAAGAAAACCCCAAATGGGGTCACAAAAAGTCAGACATGAGTGAAAAGAATGAATGACAATTAGTCTTTGAATTAACAGTATCTCTTACTCTCCTAAAAGAAGAGTTTGGGACATTTAATATTCTAGAATTAATTAAAATTCACCAGGGTCCAATACTTGCCCAAAGATGCAGTCTTCCAAGACTTCAGTTAGCTGGCATCAAAATGTCTCGAGAAGACATTAAACAGGAGGAGAGACCTTATAGGCAGAAAAGAAGTTATCCAAGTATGTCTCTTGAACAGAGTACAGGATAGTAGGCAAAGCAGCTCTAAGTCTCTGATCCTCCTATAATCCAGAATGAAAGAAGCAGAAGAAGAAGCACAATTCACATGATGAATGTATAGGAGAACAGTTTTGAAAGCCTTCAGATCAGTGCGGTAACTGATTGTGACTCTGGAGGATGGATAATGAAGCTTTCTTGTTACTGTGTTAAAAGTGCTGGGTTTACAGTCACAGGGTCTCTTTCCATTCATGAGATGTTGGATCAGATATTTGAACACAAAGTCCCAGTTTTCTGACCATTCATTGAGTTGGCACCTCAGAAAGACATGATACAGCAGAGACCATGTAGGGAGAAAAGAAGTTACCAAATATATCCCTTGACCAGAGTACAGAGAAGTAATCGAAACAAGATTATCTTGGGAGAACTCCAAAGATTCCTTTCATGGAGATGTTAGTAAAATGAATCAGTTTGCTATTCTCTGTACCTTGGTAGTACTTTCAGATACTTTATTAAGAAGCTGTGACTTCATACAAGTGAGTGCCCCCTCCATTAATGAGATTGCTGGTGATCCTCTCCTTCCCCATATCTTAATAGTTTAATGGGTTACTATGGCTAAAAAAAAAATGTTCTATCACCTGTTGATCAGCCTTGTAGGGATAAGCCTCACTAAATTTTAGCCAACCTGGTCTACAACTGGGCTTATGAACCTTTCCAGCATGGAGGAACCTGGCAGAATTTGTGCTCCACCACCGATGGAGCCTTCACAAGCCCAAGGCCATCTTCATGCCACAAAGTGGTGTCCTTTAATGGATGATTTAGTAAATACCCAAGAGAAAAGGAACCCTGGAAGAAAAACAGAGGAAAAAGCAGAGAGACCAACAGGCAGTTTTTAAGATGCATTTTACATTAAAGAATTATTCCAATAAGTGTGCTTTGAATTTTCTTTTATGAGAATTGATCTTATTTAAATTTAACCTTTTGTCATTGAAAGTCCCCTCTCCCCATTCTTTAGGTCAGTATTTACTGCCACTGCAGAAACTAGATAGAATGCTGGGGCTAGAGTCAGGAAGACCTGCCTCAGACATTTACAAGCTGTGTGACCCTGGGGAAGTTACTTAACATCTGTCTGCCTCAGTTTGCTTATCTATAAAATTGGGATAATAACAGCGCTTATATTTCAGGGTTGTTGTGAGAATCAAATTGTAAAGCGCTTAGCACAGTGCCTGGCACGTAGTAAGTGTTATATAAATGTTTATTCCCTTTCTTTTGGGATCAGAGAAGAGCAAAAAGGTTTTGTACTTAAGTGAGGCAGGGAGAAAGAAATAATGAACCACAAAACTGGATACATTGCAAGATACTACCCGGTCAGCACTTTCCTTTGGGTGAAAAACAAAACAAACCAAAAAAAACCCCAAAACCCTTTTAATTGGCATGGAAATGACCCAAGCAACAGGTCAGGAGGGAGCACGTCTTTAAGTAGATTAGAAAACACTTTTATCTCAAGTTCTTTCAGACATCAAAAAATTAATACATGTCCTACAAAAATCTGTCCGGATGAAAAAAGCTGGTCCCAGTTAAATTGTCATTTGTGGACCAAGATTAAGTGGCCACGACACTGGAGAATGCTTTAATTGGAGAGATGGGGGTAGGGGTTGGGTAGAAATCAGACAGCAGCGTAGTATGTTGTGTTGTGTATATGGATTTTTTTCCCTATGGGTTTTGCCATCTGTTTCTTTTAATGCACAAACAAGGAAAATGATGAGTTTGGAATGCAGGGGTTTTCAAAAACCAGATGACCACAGGCATTCTTTAAACGGGGGAAGCTAAGGGGAGAGCTTGCAGTTCTGTGACATTTGTCAGGAAGTGAATTTTTAAATACCAGGAACAACAAATGCCCTCTGCCAGGGAAAGGCCACAAAGGCAAGGAAAAGCAGGCCCCCTTTTTGTGCGTGTCTCCTCCCTTCTGAAGTCATTTCTGTAGGTTAACATTTCACCAAATGCTATTTTAGATCTTTTTTTTTTCTTAAAGGCAAATACAAGACAGTTAAAGCAGGGCTTGAGAATAATAAACCTTGGGTCTCTAGTTGCATTACTGAGTTGGCTAGCTTTGGGTGTAGTCCACTCTTAGAAACTTTTAGAGACTGAACAAAAGCTGCTTTGTGAGCAGATTGTACCTTTTTTTTAAAGCCAAGATCAGAAATCTATAAATAGAGCAAGTAGGAAAGAAAAGCAGGAAGATACCTTAGAACCCAAATGAATGATAGTGCCCGGCAGGCGTTTTTTATGAAGGCAGCAGCTTTGTCTTTGTTTTGGCAAAAGGCATGTTCTTAAAAGGTAAAAATATGATATATACTTTATGGTGGCTGCTCACTAAATTATTTCTTCACCTCCCATACCAGTAGACCCACAGAATACAATGGAAGTCTCAGGTAAGGATGGCATTTCCTTTTGGAAAAGTCTGAGCAGCAGAGATTATGTGAAAACATTAGCCTGTGCATTAAAACCTTTTCACATTAATTGTAAGAAGTCGTTGATTTGGAGCGTGAGGGACTTAACACCAGACTGAGTTCCAGCCCTTCAGGGTTTAGGGTCCCTGCTGAGAGGAGGATTGGTACATTTGGCCAAGTTCCACCCATTTGAGCCCTGCGATGGTGGAACATTTTTCACATAGTTTTGTGAGCAGCCTGACGCCAGAGTTTTCACATTAGAGAAAAGGATAAAAGATGATGGTTGCTGAGGGAACCACCTCTTGTTTCTAATTTGTGAGGCCTGCTCTCCTCAAGGATAGTTTGCAATACTTGAGGGTGTTGTTACGGATGCCAAGAAAGAAAGTACAGCAATTTAGAAGCCCTTGGAGAATTTGTGAGTAAATATACTTCACAAATTTTTTTTTCAAATTTCAAAAAAAAAATCTTAGAGGTCTTTCTCAACCCATGTTTAAGGCCCCCAAAGAATGATATAGAAACAAGAGCTTGTCAGGTGAGATCCATTTCATTTACATTAATTCCAGATGCCAGAAGTCATGATGGGGGTATTTGACCTTTGACTTACTTGGAAATATGTCCTGCTTAGACGGTTGCTACCCTAATGGAAATGGGAAAATGATTAGTACAATGAACCAGGGTCAGGAGACCTGAACTCTGCTCCCTGTCACAATTATACAGACTTAACTCTTATTATTGATACCTTGCCTTGGACTACTAACTGCTTCAGGTCTCTGAGGGTGGCATTATTTGAACTGGTAGATTTGTAAAAATGCTATATTCACCATCAGCCCTTTAGCTACACTCACAATAATAAACTTTGGCAAGGAGGGGCAGGGGAAATGCTGCATCCAGTTGAAGCTATGAGGGGAATTTTAAGTGGTTGGACTCGACTCCCATTATTCACTTTGCACATAGTTTTAGAGTCATTAAAACCAATTCACTACATAGTGATTTTGATTCAAGGAAGAAAAAAATCTTTATAACGCCAGAGATATAATCTTGGACTCTTCATGCTTACAATTGTCAGATAAAATGCCAGAACAAAGTCTTTTATTAAGGGATAAGCATTTATAGAGATGTTTGTGTTACCTAGGGCAGAAGGAAGTAGGAAAAAAAGGGTTTTGGTGGGTTTTTTTTTAATCACTCATTTGCCCAAAAAACAACAGGAATTGCATGTGACTACTGATCTGCAATACCTTCCCTTCATCTCATCCTCTCTTTGCCTCCATCTTTTCATTTTCATTTATTAATTTACTTACTGGTTTGTTGAAAGAAGAACAAAGAGCTTGGAGGTGTTCATGCAGCCAGGAGCCAGAAAGGAATTTGATCCACTGCTGAGAATACAAGCTCATAATTTGACATTTCCTCCTCTTCTAACTCTCAGGTGATCACCCCAGTGAGAACAGGCCATGGCTACGTGTATGAGTTCCCATCCAAGTACCAGAAGGATACCTACGATATACCTCCATCTCATCCAATCCAAGGGGTAAGTAAATAATGTAGCAGAAATAAAATATTAATGTGTAGCATATCTTCAGGTATCAGCTGAAGTTTAGAAAAACGTATTTTTGTGACAACACTATTTCCATTTTCTGTGGATCAACCTAATGGAAAGAATCATGGGGTCAGAAAGCCTGGGTTTGAGTCCTGGCCCCAACACTTACTAGTTAGCTGTGTGACCCTAGGCAAGTCTCTCAACATCTCTGAGTCAAAATGGAGATAATAATACATGTACTGCCTGCCTTAGAAGGTTGTCCTAAGGAAACTCTTTGCAAATCCTTATAAAATAAACTCCTTACAAAATAAAATGTTTATATATGTATGTATGTATGTGTATATATTTGTATGTGTTATGTATATATGTATATATGTGTATGCATGTATAGATGTATATATACCTTATATTTAGTTTTATATATGTAATTGTATATAAAAATTATTATTACCAATAGTCATTTTTACATATAACAACTCAACCTAGAAATGTGGGATTTTCTTCATCTGAAAACCGTTAACTGAGAAGAAAATACCTCTCTTTATATTGTTCATTATATCTTTGGTATATCTGTGTGGTTACACTCCCAAAAAATGAAATACAAACTATGGCTTTTAGGGTCCCTCAAAAAGAAAAAAAGATAATTTAAAATGAAAAGTGCATTGACCCGAGATCACCTGGACACTTACAAAAGATTTAAGTTTTCAAATCACTTTATTAAAAACACTTGGAATCAAAAGCTCAGAACTACTTCAAAGGTGACTTATACGAAATATTTCCATTTTTCATGACCCAGATTTTTCTTTTCCAGGTTTATGACATCCCCCCAACATCACTGAAGGGTACAGCATTCTCAGCTCCAACGGGAGAGATGAAACCTTCAGGGATATATGATATCCCTCCTGTCAAAGGAGTAAGTCAAATTATCCTAGTTATTTGGGGGATTTTTGGTAGGAGGAGATTTTTTTTTACTTGTTGAGAAATTATATGGAATCATTCAAAGGGAAAAAAGTTTTAGACACTCACTTGTTGAACAAACAGAATAGTCACACCACATGTGACTAAAAAATATGACTAATTTCCTCCCAGATGTACCATAATTTAAGCATCCAGATTGTCCTCCAGTGTAGCTATCTTGGAAGATAAAAATACTTCTTCCAAACATATTGTCATTGCTCAAAAGTTTTCTTAGGAAGTCTTCATTACAAGTCTCTCCAAAAACCACACTAAGCAATGTACTCCATTGCTATAACTTGCTTTTGACACCAAAATGATGCTACCCATCTTGATCACTCATCCTATTCACTGAGTATGGCTCCCAGTGAACTTTTGGTTATTTCCAAAGATCAAATCCACCTACAGAGGACAAAGATTTTCCTCCATTAAGGAGATTCAAAAGAATGTTCCCCAGGCATAATTCCAAAAAAGACATTTCAGAAATGTGAGCCAATTTACCATCTCAATGTGTCTAGTATTCCAGTTGGTTATATCCCAAACAAAAATGGGTTGTTTAATTTAGGAAAAAATGAATCCAGTTTGGGACCCATTGAGGGACTGGTAGAACCAAGTATGGGACTCGTTGAAGGGTTGGTAGAGTTGGAAATACCTAGATCTTGGGAGAGAGGTTAGGACAGAAGATACAGATCTCACCATGATCCACGTAGATGTAATAGTTGAATCTATGGGATGGAATGACTCACTGAAGGAATAACGAAAGTGACTAAAGGAAAAGTGGCTCATAAAATACTGCAGGTGACTTGAGGTTTGGGCATAAGAGGAGAAAAAGATTCCCTATGAAGATTGTGTATAGTCTGTATTTACTTTTCTATTGTATGTAGTTACCATTTTCTCTGCACTCACATAAATTGACTGAATGAGTTACCTCGTTTGGTACATCTCTGACTGATTTTTCTCATGTTTCAGGTTTATGCCATTCCATCTGCTTCCCGAGATGAAGTAGGATTAAGAGAAAAGGAATATGATTTCCCTCCTCCTATGAGACAATACACAAGACCAGAAGTCAGACCTGAGGGGGTTTATGACATTCCTCCAACAAGTTCCAAGGCAGTAGGGAAGGACCTTAATGTAAAATACAACTGTGATGCTTCAGGAGCTGCTGAGCAGGTAGCCCAGAGACACCAAAGCATTCTTCAAAACCACCAGCACACGCACCTAGGACAATCTGTACCCTCTCAGAATGATGCATATGACATCCCGCGGGGAGTTCAGTTTCTTGAGCCACAGGCAGCAGCCACTGAAAGAGTAAATGCCGAAGAAAAAGATGGAGTATATGATGTCCCACCACAGACCACACAGGAGACTAAAGGGTGCCAAGATGTGACAGATGGCATGAATAGACTCTCCTTCTCCAGTACAGGTAGTACCAGGAGCAACATGTCCACCTCTTCCACAACGTCAAAGGAGTCCTCATTGTCAGCCTCACCATCTCAGGACAAAAGGGTGTTACTGCTGGATCCCGACACAGCTATTGAGAGACTTTATCAGCTTCAACAGGCTTTAGAGATGGTGGTGTCCAACCTCACTGCGCTGGTCACCAGTGATTGGAGGTGTTATGGCTACATGGAGAGACACATCAATGAGATCCGCACAGCAGTGGAAAAGGTAGAGCTATCTTTGAGGGAATACCTCCATTTTGCCAAGGGGGCTGTAGCAAATGCTTCAGGCCTCCCCGAACTCACCCTGCACAACAAAATGAAGAGAGAACTTCAAAGGGTTGAAGACTCCCACCAGATTCTGACCCAGACCAGCCAGGACTTGAATGGCTGCAGTTGGTCCTTGAACATTCTAGCTGTTAATAAACCTCAAAGCAAGTGCGATGACCTTGATCGATTTGTGATGGTGGCAAAGACAGTGCCAGATGACACCAAACAGCTCACGACCACCATCAACACCAATGCAGAAATGCTCTTCCGATCAGCCCCAGGAAGTGTGCGGCTAAAGAATGGGTCTGAGAATGTGACCGGTGCAGCCGACTACCTGCACACAGGTCCACAAACTCAGCTACTCCAACCCAGTGACCACAAGGCCCAGCCCTATTGCAAACCACTGCCCCCAAGCCTAAGCAAGGATCAGCATCCTGACTGCAGTAGCAACAATAGCTCAGAGCGGAGCTGGATGGACGATTATGATTATGTCCACCTGCAGGTAAGGACACCAGGCCAGTTAAGCACCTGTATCTTTTAGACCTGAAGGAAACTCTCAAGATCATCTGGTGCAAACTTCTCATTTTAGAGATGAGAATACTAAAGCCCATAGAAAAGATGTACTATAGGCCATGGTGTTATAAGATTCCTAAATTTGGAGCCTACTGACCTGTATTTGAATCCTGGCTCTGCTACTTATTACCAGTCTTACTTTGTACAAGCCACCTAAACCCTTTGGGCCTCTGTTTCTTTACCCATAAGACAAAAGGGCTGAAATGAACCTCAAAGGACCTGAATAGTTAGTGGCTCAGTGGATAGTGCTCTGGGCCTGGAATTAGAGAGACCTGGGTTCAAATCCAACTGACCTCAGATACTACATAGCTGTATGACTCTGGGTAAGTCACTTAACCTCTGTCTATCTCTGTTTTTTTTTTTAGCTGAAAAATAGGGATAATAATAGCACCTACCTCACAAGGTTGTTGTAAGGATTAAATGAAATATATAAATATATATATAATATAATAAAATATGTATAAATGAGATCATATTTGAAAAGTGATTAGTACAATGCCTTATATATAGAGGGGAAGAGAATAATGTAGGCATATAGTGCCTACTAGTTGGAACTAAATAAATGCTCATTTCCTACCGTCCTATGATTGATCTGACTTGCCCAGGGTCACACAGCTAGTAAGTAACAGAGCTAGGATTTAAACCCAGGTTCTTTGACTCTAAATACATTGCTGTTTTTATTAGAGGCAGTTAGGTAGCACAGTGAATAGAGTGCCAGGCCTAGAGTCAGGAAGACTCTGCATCCTGAATTCAAATCTGGCTTCAGACTCTCACAAGTTGTGTGACACCGGGCAAGTCACTTCACCCTGTTTGCCTCAGTTTCCTCACATGTAAAATAAGCTGGAGAAGGAAATAGCAAACCACTCCATGTCTTTGCCAAGAAAGCCCCAAATGTGGTCACAAAGAGTCAGACATGACTGAACAATAACAAGAAGACCTATACGATGTCTGCTAAAGGAAAGATAATACTAATAATGCTAGTCTAAGTAATTTGGCTGTAATCATGTAATGGAGGCCCAGAGTAGAAGTCAGCAGCCTTGGGTTCAAATCCCAGCTCTGCCCCATCAAACAAATCACCTACTCATCATCTTTCTCATCTTCCTGAAAAAAAGGAGTTGAATTTCTTTTGTCCCTTTCAATTCCAAAATTCTTGTTTGCATTCTGCCATTGCCTTTGGTCTCATTCCCCACCTCAGGCTTCTCCAGAAGGCAGCTGGGCACCCAGTGACCCAGAGCATCACCTCTTCTCATTGTTTTTTTTCCATGGATGTATGTGTTCATCAGAAGGGGAAAGAACAGCAGTATCCCACCAACCTTGGAAAATCTGCCTCGTTTTCTGGCCTGTTTTGTTCTGCAGAGGTCACTGAACCCTGTACTCCACTCAATGTGAATTAGGTTTACTGTGTTATTTTGGCACTTTTCGTCCCTGGCTTATGGCCATCTTGAGAATGGAGCCAGATAAAGAACTCGAAGGGCCCAGAAGCAAGTTTTATTGGCCAGATTTAAACTTGGCCTGAGAGGTCATAGAGTCTTAGGATTTTAAAATGTGAAGGGACCTCAGAAATCAACTCATCCAACTCTCTCATGTTACCGATGGTGGAACTAAGGTTTATGAGGCCAATTTGAATCCATTAGAGAAGAACATTGGAAATGGTGGCTTCTAAGAGAGGTTTGAAGAGAATCCAATCTGCCTATCAAAAAAGCTTGTCAGGGGTCAGAGAGCAGAGTATAGTGTATGGAAACTGGTTTGTCTCTTCAGCATTAAGAAGGATTAGGGCCTCGGGAAGCCTGTGGCTGAGAGCCAGGTTGACATTATACTGTACCTATGTGCATAGGTGGGTGTGTGTGGCAAGCAGCCATGGCAGTGGAAAACAAGGCAGTATTTACCCATTTGTCAACTAAATTGTTAGCACAAGTGAATCATGGCAGTGATGTAATGGGTCTTTTCTCTTGTAAAATAACAGGGGAAAGAAGAGTTTGAAAGGCAGCAGAAAGAGCTTTTGGAAAAGGAAAATATCATCAAGCAGAACAAGATGCAGCTGGAACATCATCAGGTAAGCTGAGTCAGGCCTAAAAGCATTTCATGGTGCCAGGAAGCTTTCCTGAAGACCAGCAAAGAAGGGACTTTGGAAATGGAACATTTCCATCTTTCCATGGGGATCTCAGCATATGAAAGTTTCCTGGCCCATGAAAAGGCATAGAAACAAATAAGTCGATGTTAGTCCTGGCAAGTTAGTGCTGTTCTCAAGGCTGAGGATACTTTGGGAGAGCCCAACCAATTGCTCCTGGTTTAGGGGCTAAACCAAGTACACTCTTTGGTAGTAGGGACTACTAGACAGTAGTGCAAATGCACTAGGTTAGTGTTTCTCGTATTGTGCTGTAAGGAACCCTGAAACACTCCAGTTTTTTTTCTTTTGTTTTTTAACAAACCTTATGTTGTTTGTTTATTTTAAACAAACCTTATGGTGTTTATTAGGGCAGCTAGGTGATGCAGTGGATCTTCCTGAATTCACATCTGGCCTCATAAACTCTTACTAGCTGTGTGCCCGTGGGCAAGTCACTTAATCCTGTTTGCCTCAGTTTCCTGATCTGTAATGAGCTGGAGAAGGAAATGGCAAGCTACTGTAGTTTCTTTGCCAAGTAGACTCCAAAATGGGGTCACAAAGAGTCAGACACAACTGAGACTGAACAGCAAAAATGTTGTTTATTAACAAGCATTAAGAATAAAAATTTTAGGTTTTTTTTTTTACAAGAGCTCTGACAAAGTTTTGTTTAAACTGAGGGTTCTACCACTGGAAAAACTTGAGAAGCGCTGCACTAGGAACTGTGTTCTATTCCCAGTTCAGCCAGTTACTAGATGCAGGCACTTAGACAAGTCACTTAACTTCTATCTGAGTCTTAGTTTCATGATCTGTAAAGTGAAGATGCCGACTCTGCCTGCCTTTTTTAAGTTGTTCTGAGGCGCAGATGAGATGCTCAGAAATCTTAAAGCTACGGATATGTAAATTATTCTCATCTTCACAGCTTTCAGTTATTTTTGGCCACTTTATGATAGCTCTGGAGCCTATCTGACCTTGGGAAAGAAGTCCAGCTTAGGGAATCCTAGCGACAGATTTCCTGTGACTGCTAGCTCTCTCTCCTCGGGGGAGGCTGTGTGGTCTTCTCCCTCTGCCATCTCCCCCTTGTGGGAACTTGAACATGTACCATAGCTTCAACTAATGACTTCACTTTCCTTATCTGCAAACAAAGGTGTATACACGTGGATTTGGTCAAGTGCATGCACCAAGGGTCACCAAGAGACATGGTGGAACTATTAGAAGTTACTACAAAACAAAAGGTGTACCAATAATTCTCATGTTAAGTGGCTTTCTGCTGCCTTTTGTTAGCAAAAAGTGTTTGTTTTCTGTATATTGACTCATGGTAAGATGGTGGATGATTCCAGATCTATACATAGGTTTGGATAGAAGACATGTAGAAAACACACCTGAGCTTTTATCTGAGCATTCTTAATGGCCGCTGGAAAGGCATTTCCCAAAGGTGGAAAAACAATTGATTCAACCGACACCATCACTGGCTTCATTAGTGGTTCATATTCAGAATATGAGTTCTTAATTCAGTCTAACATTTATTAAGCACCTGCTGTATGCCAAGGCACTGTTATCTACCCACCCCACCCCTTTACTTTTTTCTTTTAAGAACTGTATGATCATTTCAGAAAATATTTATAGCCTGAGATTTGAAGAGCAGAATGATAAAATTTTAGAAATGCAGTTTGACCTTAGAGATCATTTAGTCCAAGCTATCCATTTTACAGATAGGAAAACTGAAGTCCAGAGAACTGAAAGGACTTGCCAAAAGACCTGAGACTGGAACTCAGATCTCCAATGCCATAGTCTTTCCATCCTACTACATAATATTATTCTAAATAAAGCTTTATTTTTTTTTCTCCTCAGATCAGTCAGTTCCAGCTGTTGGAACAAGAAATTACCAAGCCAGTGGAGAATGACATCTCCAAGTGGAAACCCTCTCAGAGCCTCCCAGCCACAAACAGTAGTGTGAGCACCCAGGACAGACAGCTGCTCTTCTTCTATTACGACCAATGTGATACTCATTACATCTCCCTTCTCAATGCCATCGATGCCCTTTTCAGCTGCGTCAGCTCCGCCCAGCCCCCAAGAATCTTTGTGGCACACAGCAAGTTTGTTATTCTAAGCGCACACAAGCTGGTGTTCATTGGCGACACGCTAACAAGGCAAGTGGCCGCCCAGGAGATCCGTAACAAAGTGATGAACTCTAGTAATCAACTGTGTGAGCAGCTTAAGAACATCGTGATGGCCACCAAGATGGCTGCCCTACATTACCCAAGCACACCTGCTCTGCAAGAAATGGTGCACCAAGTAACGGACTTGTCCCGAAATGCACAGCTGTTCAAGCGTTCATTGCTAGAGATGGCGACATTTTGAGGGGAAAGGGGAAAAGAGACTGAGAGGGCTATAGAATCAAACTGGAAATACTGTCTGGTTTATGTAAATGTTATCTATTTTTGTAGATATTTTATATGAAATATTTTAAATATGTTTTATGAGTTAGAGAACATTCAGGGAGTTGGAGAGGTAAAACTGTTATCACTGTTTTGTTCTTATATATACATTTGTGTATCTAAGATAGATATATATATAAACTGTACATACTGGTCACGTTCTCATATGTGCCTATGGGGCCATGTGTGTATGTAGATATGTATGTAACACATTCCATTTTAAAAAACCATGAATTAAGAAGCACCTTATAATACATCTCCAAAGTGCTACAGCTTCACAGTTGACCTAACAGAGGGTTCTGATGATATTCTACCATATGCTGTAGGGATTATACTGGACATTTTCACTCCAGTGTTTGGGAACCAGACTATGCCAGTGGTTCTCAACCTGTGGGTCGCAACCCCTTTGAGGATCAAATGGGGTCACCTAAGACCATCAGAAAACACATATTTCCGATGGTCTTAGGAACCCGAGACACCGCTCCTCTATCTGTCTCCAGGTGGGTCCGCCCACATGCAGATATGCCCACATACGAGTATTAAAGGGTTGCGGCATTAGGAAGGTTGAGAACCAGTGGAATATGCCATTATAATCAAGAGGACAATAGTAACTTGCTCTTTCAGAACCCTTTCCAGAATCTCCCTCCTTTCCCAATCCTTAAACCAAAATGCATCGGGTCCTCTGAGCAAGTAGATTAGGTAAACAACATTTTTATAAAATGTGTGTCAATATATGAATTATTATTTAGGGTGCTATGGTGGAAAAACAGCTTATTATTAGAGGAGTCATTAGAGGAGATAGAAAAAGCGTACTTAGGTAATTTCGGGCTAAGAGCTGGGGGTATTCTAAGCTGAGAGGAAGCCACAATAAAGATAAGTCACATGTTTTCCCATGGCTGTTTCATCATTTGTATTTGTGAAAGAGTCAGCTGTGAGGTTTTCCAAAGGTTTTGTTTAAATTGAAAAATTCCTCTTTACAGAAGGGGCATATACTGCATATATACCTCAAGTTGTAAATATCCATGGAAATAAAATGATTTCATGTGCCTTATGACAGTGGGGACATATTGACGTGAAGATTGCAAACTAATGCTTTGCCAGCTGTCACCCATTGCCTAGGTGCTACTGTCTAGCAAAGGACTTTGGGACACTAGATGGTTTCTGGGCCTGATGACCATAGAGGTTCACACCACCTTGCTAACCTTCCCCAATACTCACACACCACCACTAAATCAAATCTAGAACCAATTTGAACCTTAGGCCTCCCACTCTTCCTTCACTATACCTCCACTGACTAACCTCAGTCTGACCAGTTCCAATGAGACAAGATACTGAGTCACACCTTTTATGCCATAGACTGACTATAAAAGTTAAATACTACCATAACACACGTCACAAGTCTTAACAGATTCACAGGGAAGTGGAGTAGAAAAAAAAATTGGGGCAGGCAGTGGTTTTAGAAGGGTTTACTGTTATGTATACTCAAATTCTGAAACCAAGGGGCATTTATCTAGGGTATTTCTATCCAGTGCCTTGTTCGCTCTTTTTATTCTAGCCTATGTCAAAACATGCTCTTACATTGCAATATACGCTTTACTGAATTAAATTTGCTTGTTCTGAGCAACCAAAATGTTGGAAGAGCAAATGGACTTAAGAAAGACCACACGTGATGAGAAATAAGGTGAATTGTGGAGCTTATCACAAAAGTACTTTTAAAAATAGCATCTATTATAATGTTCATGGTTGTGCTCCATCAAAAGAAGAGATGGGACATTGAATGGCCATCCTACAGATGAAACAGAGTGGCTGACATCATCAACAACTTGAAAATGATTGTGACACAAGTATGTCCTTGTGGACTTTGTTGCTATTAATATGTTGTATATTTTTTAGGAGGTAACAGATTTATACTAAGCTACATGGTGATATTACAAGTTTTCAAAAGGAAAGCCAAGCTGTTAAATCAGCATCCTTGTTTTTGCTGTCTTGTATGTAGAGACTATTTTTAAATCATTAAATTTTTTAATCTTTTTTATATCAACTAGATTTTCCTTTCCGTGTTTTCTCTGCCACAAAAGTAGCTGTTGACTTGAATTGACATTTCTAAGGAGGAAATTTAACTTGAGGTACTTTTTTTCTGTCTGTACTGAAGACCTCAGTGTTCTAGGGGAGGGGGTGGGAAATGAGGGGGGGGGGGTTTGCCTTGTTTTGTTCTACTACTTCAAAGTAGATTTATATCTGAAAAAAAAAATCCACGTCTCTTAGTTGGGATACGTAATAAAACATTTGGAAAAATTCTTCAACTTAATTCCACAAATATCTATTAAGTTCCACCATGTGTAAGGCACTGTGCTAGTCACTGGGCTTGGAGTCAGGAATACTAATCTTCCTGAGTTCAAATCTGGCCTCAGATACTAGCTCTTTGAATCCTGAGCTACCAAGAGACAAGGTTGAACCATTTGAAGTTACTGCAAAACAAAAGGTGTAGCAATGATTCTCATGTTAAGTGGCTACAAAGACAAAAAATGGAATAAAAGGAATTTACATTCTAGTAGGGTTTTACAACATAAGCATATATAAGTAAGCAAAAAGCCCATACAGGCAGCTCAGTGGCAGAGTGGATAGTGCTGACTCATCTTCTTGAGCTCAAATCTGACTTCAGACACTTACTGTGTGACCCTGAATAAGTCACTTCACCCTGTTTGCCTCAGTTTCCTCATCTGTACAATGAGCTGGAGAAGGAAATGGCAAACCACTCCAGTGTCTTTGCCAAGAAAACCCCAAGTGAGGTCATGAAGAGTAAGGCAAGACTGAAACTACTGAACAACATAAAAGCAGATGACTTGGATTGGAATAAAATGAATAAGAGTATGAAATAAGATGAGAAAGGTAGGTAGAAGCCAGATAGTAGAAGGGGAAAAGTTTATTTTAGAAATGCTGACAGACTTGTTCCATTTTCCATCTGTTCTAGTATCATATGTTCCTGGAATGATTTGGCTTCATTGGGTCTTCCACTAAGCTTTTACATATGTCCAGATTCCAAATGAATGTTGTCCTTAACCTCTCAGGCCTCTCAACTTGACAAGATATCTCTGTCCTCTTCAATGTGATGACTGCTTTATATTGGTTAAGCCTCAGTAGGAAATACTGATAGATAGTGCTGATGACTTTTCCTTTTCATTTCCCATTTCACAACATTGATATCTTGCTTGAATAGTTCAGCTTGAAGTTACAGTAAGTGAACACAGTTATTTTCCTCTCATCCTTTCTTCTAATCTGCTGTCAACTTTATTCTTTGCTCCGATAATAAGTAGATAGTTTAACTGTATACAGACATCTGATGCAAAATTGATATCTACATCAGAAATCAGTCATTTCCTGTCAAGATATAATCAATATGACTCTAGATATACACAACCATTTGTGTAGTATAGCTCAGTTAGTCAACTTTTATGATCACAAATTCCTATCAGCAAGAGATTTTTGAGCATCACCCCTAATATAAGTATATTACTTATTTATGTTATATGCATGTCTTCCTGTACTAACAATTATGTGTATATGTATGTATGTATGTATGTGTGAAATAAGCTTACAGAAAAAGAAATTCATAAGAAGATTAGATCAAGATGAAATAATATTTGATCGAAGAGTAAATACTAAAGTCCTGAAGTTTTTTGAGTAGGGTAATGATCTGAACAGGAAAATGCATTAGGAAAATCACTTTGGTAGATGTGTAGAGGATTTACTGGAGAGAGGAAAGATACTGGAGGGCTTGCCACTTTCTTTTCCAACTCTTTACAGATAAGAAACTGAGGCAAATAGGGTTAAGTGACTTGGACAGAGTCACACAGCTTGTAAATGTCTCAGGCCAGATTTCAACACAGGAAGATTATTCTTCCTGCCTCTGAGCCCAGTGCTCTATTCACTCAACCACCTAACTACATTCTACCCACTTACTCACCAGTTACTGCACTGGAGCACAGAAACAGCAGCCACAAGGTGACTGGGGGACAAATTGGAGATACTCTTGGGGAAAGGAGAATCTTCCCAATGGCATTTGTGCAACTGCTGGTGCAAGACCTCAAACTGAATTTAGGTTATAACTTTCCTACAGATTCTACTCCAAGGCGAAAAGAAAGAGAATAAAAGCTTGTACCACTGTGGAGGGGATAGGAATGGAAAGGGCTGGGTGGACAAGACCCATAACTGGTTGTGGCAGGAAAGGTGGGATAGTATTCATCTTCCCACTCTCTTCTTAGTTGAGCAAAAACCCTTTGGAGTCATGCTGAAACCTCTCAGGGTTCTAGGCCCTCCTTTGCAAATCACTGATGTAATTACACTGGAATCCCAAACCATTAGCAATCCAGGCTCTTACAGTCATGTCCATTTCTGCTATTCATGTGAATTTCAATTCATTTGTGAATACAATTCAAGTACTTCTAGATGTCAGATGAGAAGCAAATTATAGGCACGACATGGTTTCTTCCTCCATACAGCCTATATGTGGTCTTTTGTTGTTCAATCATGTCTGACTGTTCTTTATCACCCCATGGACCATACTGTCATTGAGGTTTTCTTGGCAAAGATACTGGAGTGGTTTGCCATTTCTTTCTCCAGTGGATTAAGGCAAACAGAGGTTAAGTGACTTGTCCAAGGTCACACAACTAGTAAGTGTCTGAAACTGGATTTGACCTCAGATCTTCCTGACTCCAGGTCTAACAGTCTTTCCACTGAGCCATCATGCTCCCTCCTTATGCATGGTCTACTAACATAGTATGTCATACATAAAATTCTAATTATAAGTGCCTCAGGAAGTACCAAAAAGGTCTGGAGAGAGGAACGTTGTTATAGAGTAGGAGAATCAGAGAAGTTTTCATGGGATTGTTTATGAGGAGAAAGAGAATATAATTCAAAGTGCTCATACTGGATGACAATTCTGCTCTACCTTCTTACTCATCAGTCACTGCCCTGGAGCAGCTGATTCCTCCTCTATGGTTGAGGAATCTTTTAAGTTGAATTGCATTTTAAAAGATAGATAGGAATTAGACAACTATGGGGGAACTGGGACAAGGGTATTCCAGGCATGGAAAATCATGAGTAAAGGAATGGAGGAGGGAAAACTCAGGCTTGAACTTGATTTGATAGGCAGTGAAAAGCATTGCCTGTTGAGCAATGGAGTGACCCAATCAGACCTGGCAATACTGAAAGGATAAATTGGAGGGTAGAGAGAATAGGAGCAGGAAGGTTAGGAAGCTTTTGCAATAGGCCACGTGGGTGGAAAGGAGGACCTCTATTAGCTTGGTAGCAATGGGAATAGAGGAGAGGGCAGATGTAAAAGATACCACAATGGTAATCTTGAAGGGATTTGGTAACTTATTGGGTGAAAGATGAAGAAAAAGAAAGAGCCAGAGACAAAGACAACACCAGTATTTTGAATATTAGAGACTAGGTAGATGAAGGTTCTATACATAAAACAATGAATCAAAAGGAAGACCAAGTCTGAGAGGAAAGACAATATCCATGATCTTGGACATGTTGAGTTGGAGGTGTCAGCAGACCCTTCAATTCAATTCAATTATATTCAACAAGCATTTATTAAATACCTACTATGTAGTGCTACAGACACTATGTCGAGCACTGGGAATACAAAGGCAAAATCAGAACAGTTCCTGACTTCAAGGATCTTATAATCTATTATGGAAAACTAGATGTGCACAGAGAAGGAAGTAAAAGGTCCCCTCTCAGCTCTTCCTCAATTCAAACTTCAGAGTTGGGTCCCCCAAGGGCAATTCCCCTAAGTTCAAGGTAAAATTATAATTCACAAGCCCCAACTGATATATTTACCTTTAATAAATAGCCAGTCAACATAATGAACTCAAAACAAAGGCATTTACTGCAATGGTACCGAATGAACTAAACCAGAGGTGGGAAACCTATGACCTCAAGGCAACATATGACCTTCTAGGTCTTCAAGTGTAGCCATTTGACTGAATAAGGGCCACACTTGAGAACCTAGAGGGTCACTTGTGGCCTTGAGGCCGAAGGTTCTCCACCCCCACTCCCCCATTAACATGAGGCACATAATTCCACAAATCCTGGACTAGTCAGGGAGTGAGGACCCACAGGGAGTAGAGTAATAAAGAGGTATCCACACATAAAGAACACATGCATCCATGGCAATTCAGCCCTCCAGCACTTTAGGTCTTTCTTTTTCTTTCTTTTTCTCATGTTTTCCTCTTCACACTATTTCCCTTGGGTGCTGAGCAGGTCACTCAGCTGGGCTCCCTTGGCCTGCTTCACTCCTCAGCTCGATTCCTGACCCACAGGGATGGCCCTCTCAACTCATGCAGAGCAAACTAGGTTGGTGTAGTTGTTTCTCTTAGCAAATCACTCGATGCTTCCTGTGTGGTGTCAGTTGCCTCCATAAAAGGCTCTTCTTTACACTAGTTCCCCAGAGTCTGAAAGGGATGGCATCTTTATGAGGTAATGAATGGACCCCTACTAGTTTCTTATCCTCTATAATCTTCAAACTGACCACTCAGGGTGTGAGCCTCTCAAACTGTCATGCCCTTTACAGATTGTGAAGGCAACCATTCAAAGTCTTAAAGGGGAAAAACCTTAACACCTCATTTCCTCTGTTACCTGTCCATTATAGTCTATAAGTTTATCCACTCAGTTAGAAGAACACCCCTCCCCCATAAAAATATGAAATATATACAAAGGAAATTAATAGGAGGCAATTGGGGAGAGGGCACTAGCAGCTAGGGCAAGAGGATTGGGAAAAGCATCATGTAAAAAAGTACACTTGACCACCACTGGGACATCCATTTGAGAATGTCCACTATGCAGTTAGGAAGTAGGAAATAGTGGGAAAGCTACGTGGATAGAGCCTGACCTGGAATCAGAAGGACCTGAGTTCAAATCCTATTAGCTAGCTTTGTGACCCTGGGCAAGAAACTTAACCTTCATTTACCCCTGTTTTCTCATCTGTAAAATGGGATAATAATAATAATTGTTGTGAGGATCAAATGAAATAATAATTGTAAAGCACTTAACACAGTGCATGGCATATAGTAAACACAATATAAATGTTAGCTATTATTAAATTGTTGTTGTTGTTGTTATGGAGATGATGTTCCAGCAAAGGGGACAAAAAAAGGAGCAGCCAGACGAGTAAAAGGATAGCTAGGTGGTGCAGTAGATAGAGTCTAGCCTGGAGTCATGAGACCTGAGTTCAAATTTGAATCCAGACACTTAGTAGTTGTGTGATTCTGATCAAGTCACCTAACCCTATTTGCATCAGTTTCCTCCTCTGTAAAATGAGCTGGAAAAGCAAATGGCAAACCACTCCAGTATCTCTGCCAAGGAAACCCCAAATGGGGTCATGGAGAGTCAGACACAACGGAAACAGCTGAACAACAAGACAAGCAAAAGAACCAAGAGTCTCAAGAACATCCCTAATAATATGCAGCAAAAGGGAGTAGTCACCAGTGTTAAATGCTACAGATAGCTCGAGAAAGAAGACTGAGAAAAAGCCATCAAATTTGCAAATTAGGAGTATGTGCAGGAACTCTGGGCAGCTGGAGGTCAAGAAGTAAGAGAGAGAAGAGGAAGTGGGAAGATGGCATGCTGTCCTTCAGACTTCTGCCTGTGATCTTAAATCTGTCCATGTCTGCACAGAGGAGCTATTTGACCTCCTGAGAATATAAAATTCAGATTTTGTTATTGCTATTCTGCATCTCATTCATTATCCTTGACCCTAATCTTCAACAACATCAGGCCGACTGAGAAGCTGCACAAAGACAGGACTTGCCATGCCTAGTGGGCCAGATGACTAGGAAAAAGCTCAGGTCTAGGTCTCCTCTCCATCAGCCATCATATGATGCCACTGGATCCTCCAGAGACCACACAACCTTTTAAAGGGAAGGAGCTATAACATACAGGATACTTAATATCAAACAATAATAATATTAATAATTAATTTAATTAATAATTAATATAATTATTAATTATATTATTAATAATAAATTAATAATAATATTATATATTATATATTATATATAATAATATATTATAATATAATATAATAATAATATAATAATAATAATAAAATAATAAATTAATAATAAAATAATCAGTCGTTTCATTTGTGTCTGACTCTTCATGACCACATTTGGGGATTTCTTGGCAAAGATACTGGATTGATTTACCATTTCCTTCTCCAGCTCATTTAGAGGAAAGTGAGACAAACAGCGTGAAGTGACTTGCCCAGGGTCATACAGCTAGTACTGAATATAGAGGTAGGTAAAGACCAAGAGGGGGAGATAAATCTACTAATGAACCTGCTGTCTAAAATGGGCTTGCTGTCTAAAAGGCTGCTTTCAAGTCGCCTCAGTTCCTCACAAGCTCTTAACATGTGGGCACAAGCTTCATCTTGTTGTTAGATGAAAGAGAAAGAATTGCAATAATTAGAGACTAGTATACAATGGAAAGAAGGCCTCTAACAGGAGAACTAAAACAATTGCAACCCATGGATTCATTATCTTTCATCTTGCCATTCCCAATTATCAGTCTCTAAAACAAACTCCTAAATTCAGCCTATGAAAAACTTGACCTTAAAGGATGACTTAAGGCACTTCCCAATAGCTGTATTTAAGTGAACTGTGCATTTGCTAAAGCATTTTCTTCTTTGTGGACAATTTTCCAAAGGATAGCCAACGATCATGTTATATGAAAATCTACATTCGGTGTTCTCTGGTATGACTAACAGCCAGGTTACAAACATCAAAAATCACACAGAACTTACTAATTTAAACTATTTTATAAGCCTTCTTTATGATAGAAGGGCTCCTACCATGGTTTCTTTAGAAAACCATCAACTGTTGCGCCCTAAACCCCCATTAAAGGAATTTAATGTTTCCTTGAACAGTGGTCAGAAGTGGATCCTTGTAAACACTGAGGACAATACCACCACCAAGTTTCTCCATTTTTAAGAGGCCCATCTGAGCTGATGTCCCAATCTTAAAAGCCAAGGCAAATGGACACTGGGGGTATGGAATGATGTAAAAATAGAAATGGACAGCTTGCTAGTCCCCTGGCAGTACATTCTAACTTGTCTGTCTAGACACCAGAGAGAAATCTAAGATTTGACAAAGGAAGGTTTTTTTAGGAGCTCCCTAATTGTGTTTGCAAAAGGAAAACCAACAAGGCAAGGAATAAGAACACAGGATCTGCTATTGTCTCTGAGAACCGGTAAGGACAAACTTCATGGGGGAAGGGGGCATGTTTTGAAGGAGAACTCATGTCCTTCTTTACTAGGGAAGTGAATGAAATGACAGCTGAATATTTGTAGTTCTCAGGTCCTCCTGATTCTTCAAAGGGGCCCCAAAAGGTATTTTATTTCCCTGCCAGGAAGATGATTGAGGGGCAGAAAAGGCTGCTCCTGGGCACCAGTGACTAAGTGTAGGTCACCCCTAGAATGTTCTGATTGGTTTTCATGTGTAACTCTGGGATATTGTGCAATGTATAGGGTGAGAATCAGAGTTCTTTAGAATGGAAAGGCCTCATGGAGGAAATGACATTTGAAGGAAGATAAGAATTCTGAGAGCAGAGCTGAGAAGAGAATACATTCCAGGCATGGTGGGGGGAAAGGGGAAGAACCTACGTGACTGCACAGAGATGGCAGATACTATGTTCAATTCAGGGAACAGAGAGTAAATCCAGTTAATCTGGAGCATAGAACCCATGAAAGGAAGTGATATGAGATAAGGCCAAAGGGTGGGTTGGTGTAAGTCTTTAGAGGACCACAAATGCCAGTCTAAGTGGTTTTTATCTTTTCCTAGGGGCAAAAAAAAAGCTACCAAAGGTTTCTGAGTCAAGGAATATCTAGGTGCCTTCATGAAATACTGTAGGCAATATGTGTATGTGAGTGTGTGTGTGTGTGTGTGTGTGCAAGAGAAAAAGAGAGGGAGGGAAGGAGGGGGAGAGAGTGAGAGAGAAGAGAGAGAAAGAGAGAGACTCATTACCAGAAGCCAGAAGGCTGGTCAAAGAGGTAGAGAGATAGACAGACAGACAGAGAGACAGATAGATAGATAGATAGATAGGTAAAGTGACCGGTCATCTAGTAATAAGCCTCTATGAATTTAGTAAGACTGGTCCTCAAACAATATAGTTCATTTTCAAGCCTACTGTATAACTGGACAACAAAGTAGATAGGACAATGGGTCTGGAGTCAGGAAGATCTGAGTTCAAATGTGACCTCAGATACTTATTAGCTATGTAACCCTGAACAAGTCACTTAACCTTGTTTGTTTCAGTTTCCTCATCTGTAAAATGAAATAAAGGAAGAAATGGCAAACCACTCCAATATCCTTGCCAAGAAAACCCCAAAGGAGAGTAGGACATGATTAAAAATGACTAAACAACAATATACTTGAAGATTTCCCTGCCTGATAGGGTACTACGGTTTAGGAGTAGAATTTTCAAGGACTCAGGGTCCCCATCATGCCACTGTGAGGCCTTGGAGGATGCTTTTAGTGGATGATAAACACACTTAAAATAATGTTTTAAATATGTAAAAGAAATTGTCAACAATTTAAACTGGAAAAAAGATTGTGTTCCTGTGTGCTTCTATTCTAGGAAAGCATTCTTTCACAAGAACAGACCATGAAAATAATGAAGGATAGCTATGCTATGGTTTATTGTTCAGTCATTTCAGCTGTATCCTTTCTACTCTTCAAGACCCCATTGAGGTTTTCTTGGCAAAGATATTAGAGTGGTTTGCCATTTCCTCCTCCAGTTCATTTTATAGATGAGGAAACTGAAGCAAACAGTATGAAGTGACTTGCTCAGGTTCACACAAGCTAGGAAGTATCTGAGGCTGGATTTAAACTCAGATCTTCCTGACTGCAGGTCCAGTATGCTATCTACTGACCTACTTAATTGTCCTTGTGCTATGGTAATGACTTCTAAGATTGAAGCCAGAGATAGTTTCCTTATAAGGTCTTTGTTTTTAGTAGTTTCTAAAGAATTACCTCAAAATCTGGACTTTTTCGGCTTAGTTAAATTTGAAAAGGGTAATGGGAAGAGGCATTTTTAATTAGATCCATTCTCTATTTTTTGGAGACTTTCTCTTCAGCAGTTTTCTCATCCTGTAAATGTCTCTGCTCTGTGGCCTTCTTCTCCGATTGGTGAGTCCATGGCCTGGACCACGATTTCATTAGGGACCCAGGCCATCCATGCTCACTTTACTCCTGGCTCTACTCATGACTCTCCAAACTTCTTTGCCAGCAGCATGAAGAATTCCCCCCTCCCACCTTTCCAATCTCTTTTTATATGTTGTCTTCCCCCATTAGACTATAAGCTTGTGGAAGATAGGAAATGCCTCTTGCTGGAATTTGTATTCCCAACACTTAGCACCGTATCAGGCTGATAGTAAGCTCTTAATAAATGCTTTAACTATCTGTTCAACCATTTTTGAGAAATAGATAGAGGAGGAAAATGACCTTTTCCATTGTTTCTCAGCAAAAGTGGTTGAATGGGGAGCATCAAGTTTTCGGGACGGAATGAGAATAAGTGATTTTGGATACTCCACTACTCAAATTTTCTAATATTTTCATGTTTAAATATAACATAAGGACGCTTTTTAACTTACAAGAGCCCTGACTACAATTATTTTTTTCATCTCCTCTTGCTAAAGAAAACTGAAAAGGCATCTTATACGATAGAGTGAATGAATAAACAAATGCATAAATAGACACACAAACAAATAATTAGATAAAAGAATGAATGAATAAATAAATGAATCAATGAATGAATAGATAGATAGATAAATAAATGAAGGTTAGCATTTACATGCCACTTTGAGGTTTGCCAAGCACTTTACAAATATCTCATTTTAGCCTCACAACAACTCTGAAGGTAGGAGCTATTATTATATCCATTTTCCAGACATACGGGTGTGTGTGTGTGTGTGTGTGTGTGTGTGTGTGTGTGTGTGTGTGTGCATGTGTGTGTGCATGCATGCGTGTGCATGTGTACGTGTGTGTGCATGTGTGTGTGCGTGTGTGTGTGTGTGTGTGTGTGTGTTGTACATGGTCTGTCCTTTGTTCTCGAAGAGGACCACTACACAAGAAGATGATGCCATAACGTGCAAATCAATTGGATTTCAGTGAGGGAGGACTACGCAAAGTCACCAGCCTCACTTTCTCCTCTGGAGCCATCTGGGCCCAGTGGCCAGACATAGATCAAGATGTCTGCAGATGGCCCAGAATGCAGTGGGAGATCTTGGCCTCTTTAAGTTTCTCACCTCTCACCTTGACTAAAGCAAAGCCCATTCAGTGATTAGGTCTGCTTAAGAAATGAGCACAATATAATTAATAACATTAATAATAATATGGAACTGGGAGAGGAAGACCCTGAGGGTTTCTGGTTAAAAGAGAAACAATTACTATTTACATTCACTCTGAGACATCAGGGACCAAAAAATAACCACATAGTGGTGCTCATGCAGGGACCTATCAATCAGTCAATGAGAACCAGAGTGAACCGGGTTTAAGGCATCATCTTTAAGAAAGAAGGGTAAGCTCTACTGAGGTTTCTAACACAGGGAAGCATGTCTGGTATGCTTTTTTTTTTGGCTAGTTTTCTTATTCTGCTATTCCTTTAAATACTTTTGCTTTCAGTTAATGGTGTCCTCTTCCTGACTGTTAAAAGGTAAACCTATCGGTGGGGACCTATTCATCCATGATTTTAGGAGATCATGATCCAAAGAATACCTTGAACTTGGAGTAAGCATTCCTTGACGGAGGCACCCAAAAAGTTGGGAGCTGATACCAGGTGTCACGCTGCAACTCCGGGATAACCAAAGTGGATGAGTAGCAACAATAGCTCCCTTTGTATATTTGAAGGGATGTCATGTGGAAGAGGGATTGTATTTACTCTACTTCACTCAGAGAGAAGAACTTAGAGGACCGCAGGATTTAAAGTTGGAAGAAACCTAGAGATCTAGTTCAATCTCCTTATTTAGCAGATGAGGAAACTGAGACCCTGTGAGCAATGCATAAATATAGAGAAGCCAATTTCATATATAAACAAGGAAGAACATTAATAATTTTTGTTGTTGTTCAGTCACGTCTGACTCTTCATGATGCCATTTTGGGGTTTGCTTGGCAAAGATACTGGAGTAGTTTGCCATTTCCTTCTCCAGCTCATTTTACACATGAGGAAACTGAGGCAAACAGGGTTGAGTGACTTGTACAGGGTCACACAGCTAGTAAGTGTCTGAAGCCAGATTTGAAGTCAAGGAAGATGAGTTTTCCTGATGCTAGGCCCAGTACTCTATCCACTATGCCACATAGTTGCCCTTCTAATAATTAGAACTATCCAGAATTAGAACAAGTTACCTCACAAGATAGTGAGTTCTCTAATACTGGAGGTCCTCAGCCAGAAGCTAGATAACCATTGGTCAAGAATGATATAGAGGGAATGCCTATTCAGGCATGGGTTGGAGTAGAGGACTTTTGAGATCTCTTCTAATACTGAAATTCTATGTAAAATTATTATAGTGGGCCTTATTTTTCCAAAATGACTCATTTTTTTCATTTGTTCTTGGATTGTGTCCAGCTTCCAACTTTGAAATTCAGACATCACCTTTTTCTCTTGTCTCAAGGCTATCTGCCCTCTGGGAGTAGTTACTATTGTCTCACCAACACCTTGGTTTGTGTTACAACCCACTTTCCCAAAGATGTGCTCTCAAGGAAAATGGGCAACTAGGCAAGGGCCAAATGAGAATGTCTGTAAATTGATCACTAATTTCTCTCTCCCTCACCCCATGAGCAGCTTGCGAATTAGAGTCCAAGTTAACAGTCTTGTACTTGACCTTCCTCTCCCCCAAATTCTCAAAAGTGGCCCCAAAAAGAAAGTTTTCACAGATAACACACAGAGATTTGTTTTACTCTTCAATCTGATACTGAGAATGTGAAAGTTGGGACTTTGGTTTGTTTTTGTTTTAATCCTATAGTGCTTGAATTTTATCTAAACTTAACAAGATTCTTTGGAAAGTTCTCCCCCACCATCCCAGGTAAGAATTAACTTGCCAAGGTTTACAAAGAACTTTCCTTGTAACAACTCTATTAAGTAGCCAGCATAAATATCAGCACCCTGATTTTAAAGATGAGAAAACTGAGACTTGGAAAAGTTAAGACTCACACACCTAACAAATTTCAGCACTAGGATTTGAATCTAAATCCCCTTACTCCATGTCCAATGTTTCATTCCCTATCAAGGGTGGTAAACCTGTGGTCTTAAGGTCACATGTGCCTTCTAGGTCCTTGGATGGGGCCTTTTGACTGAGTCCAAGTTTTACAGAACAAATCCTTTTATTAAGGGGATTTGTTCTGTGAAGTTTGGATTCAGTCGAAGGGCCCCATTTGAGGACCAAGAGGCCCTATGTGGCCTGGAGGCTGTAGGTTCCCTAACCCAGCTTATACTAACTATATTGCTTCACTTTACCCCTTTTGCCATTCTTTCATCCCCTAAATTAAAGACAAAAATCAAAACCAGTTTGCTAAAGCATAAACAACATCTCCCCCCAACCAAAATTTACCAAATGAACCAAAATTTACCACCTTACCTCCTCTGAATCCCTGATAGTAAGAAAAAATTCTCCAAAGCACCCACTAACTTTCTAGTCGAGAAAAACAAAAGAAAAAGAAATACCAAATATCATAATATCAAACTTTTGTTAAATATTTGTGGTTTCTTTTAAATTTCAATTATTTTAAAACAATTATTCCTTAACAATTATTCCTTAAATATTCCTTAAACATTGAAATCAGGCTTGGGTAAATCAGTTCTGCATTCCATTTTCACGTAGGTCTTTCTGCACAAGCAGGCCCCAACAGACCCAGGGGTTGTACCAACACGGTAAAGAGTCTAATTCCACAGGGCACTAACAATAAAATTTTGGTTCTTCAACCTATACTTACTTCTCTGCAGTCATGCCTCACCCTATGTCCTTGGAAACTCACCTTCTGGCCCAGAAAATTTTACTCCTCTCCCCAGAAATTATCCAGTCATTCTCTAATTATAGTGTATTACCTTTTAACATATCATCAGAAGATCTTTCCTTATAGCCATGTCTTTTTTTTCAGACAAACTTAAGAGTTTTCTAAGTTTCTGATGGACAAATGAAAATTCTTAACATTCTTCTCTCTCCCCCCAAGTATTGCAACATATTCCTACAACCAGAGGGCTCCCTCTCTCCTTATCCTCTACCCAGAGAGTCATATAAACTAAGAAGATTTTATCACTCTGGTGTCTCAGTCCCAACCTCTTTCACATGTACTGACAGTATAGACTTAATCTGGACCTCATAGGTTTGCCAAAGAATAGCATTAAGAATTGGGTTTACTAAACTCCAAACTGGTTTTTCTTTTCTTTCTTGCTTTTTTTGTTACAAAGGATGATTCTCTGGGCAGAGGAGAAGGGCTTAATATATTCAGAAATGAAGAGAATATGGAACTAACGATACTAAGAAATATGTTAAAATTAAAAAGCAACAAGCAGAAGATTGTAAAACCCTCAAACAGGACCTTTGCAAGAAGGCCTGATGCCTAATATAACTTGGCTATCCTGAGACAGACTAGAGTTGGTATACTTCAGAGGTACTGTTAGATAGTTATTATCTTATTTTGGTTTGGTTTGGTTTTAATTTGGAAAACATTTTCATTTATTGTATTAATAGTGCTCTAAATTAAGTTTTGCTAAGTGTCCAGGCCACAAATCTGGTCAAATGCAAGCTCCATTTTTTGTTGTAGAGTCTTTTTCAGTTGTGTCCAATTCTTTGTGATCCCATGGGGTTTTCTCAGCAAAGATACTGGAGTGGTTTGCCATTTCCTTCTCTAGCTCATTTTACAGATGAGGAAACTGAGGTAAACAGGGTGAAATGACTTGCCCAGGGTCACACAGTTAGTAAGTATCTGAAACTAGATTTGAACTCAGGTCTTCCTGACTCCAACGCTGGCACTCTATCCACTCTGTCACCTAGCTGCCCCAATGACATTTTACAAGAGGTCTTATAAGACACAGAGCATGTGGCATAGTCTGTTAGAGAGAAATTACCAACCCCCTCATCTTATAAGATAAGAGAGTGGGGGCCCAGGGAGGTTTAAAGCCTCCTGGCTTCCTTCAAGTCCCCACTAAAATCCTATCTTCTGCAGGAAGTCTTTCCCAATCCCTCTTAATTCTAGCGTCTTCCCTCTGTAAATTATTTTCTCCTCATCTGTATATAGCTCATTGATACATATTTCTTTGCTGCCTCTTCCATTAGATTGTGAGCTTCTTGAAGGCAGGAACTCTATTTTGCCTCTTTTTGGACCCCCAGTGCTTAGCACAGTGCCTAGCACAGAGTAAGTGTTTAATAAATGCTTACTGGCTGACAAATTCCTTTACCTGTTGTTTTTCTACCTCTTCTCCTAACCCTGTTCTTCATCCTCACTGTGACCTTCAGTCCCTTCACTCCTCAATTCTTTCCCAGGCCACCACCTCTGCCATGAGTATTCTCTCCTCCCTTCCCCATCTTTATTCCTTGGTGAACCAGTTCAACTCAACACTGTCCTCTTCTCTTGAGTCCCTTGCCTCCTTATCCTATCAAAGATTTCACCTTGCCAAGTCTCAGTCTTGATTTACTCCCACCATACCCTGTCTTTTCTCCTACTCACGTGAAGTTAAATGAAACTGGAGAAAATGACAAAACCCTGCTGACTGGGTCCACTACAAAATTATAACACATAATCTCAACTGGGCCCTTACTGCAGCAAGGCTGTCTCTTTATATTTCTCTAACCTATTTATTGGCCCACTTGCCACAATGCCTTTTCTTCGTATTTATTTATTTATTTATTTATTTATTTATTTTAAATTTATGGAATAAAACAAGCATTTCCATAACATAGTATAATAAAAAGGTGATTACACATGAAGCTGCAAATCTATTGCATATGACTTGCTATTCCTTTCAAATATTTAATTAAGTTATCATGTAAATTTTTTTATTTCCTTTTTTTTTACTTCCCCTCCCCACCCTGTAGATGGCTACACTAGACACACACACACACACACACACACACACACACACACACACACATATATATATATATCATACACATATACGTGTGTGATATATGTGTGCATATATACATATGTTTATATATAGATATACATATATATGATCATTCTATATATACTTCTATTTATCAGTTTTTTCTCTGGATGCAAATGTCTGTTCCAAACCTTTTCATTCCTCCTTAAATCTCTCATGGCTTTCTATCCTTCTACCCTCCCAGCTAAGAATCTTGCATCGTATTTTACTGAAAAAAAAATTGAGGTCATTCACTGAGAGCTCCCTTTTATCCCCTCCTTATCTCACTTCACTCAAATGCCTTTTGCCGCTATCTTCTCCTTGACCTCTATCTTACATGAAGAGATGGCCTTGCTAAGGCAAACCTCTTTATATGCACAAGGGATCCCATTCCAACTTGTCTTCTCCAGCAGATTGCTCCCATCTCCTCATTGCCTCATTTATCTTAAATTTCTCGCCATCTATTCTCACTTTCCAGTCTTCTTACACCCTATTCTCCTCCATGTACTCTGTGATTAAGTGATACTGGCCATTTTGCTATTCATTACTACCTATACTCATATATTAGTAGATGGTATCCTATCTTATCCTCAAAAAATACTCACTTGATCCATCCATTCCCTCTATTTTAGCTATCACTCTCTCTCTCTCTCTCTCTCTCTCTCTCTCTCTCTCTCTCTGTCTCTCTGTCTCTGTCTCTCTCTCTCTCTCTCTCTCTCTCTCTCTCTCTCTCTCTCTCCTCCCTTTTGTGGGCAAACTTCTTGAGGAGGCCATCTATAATCAGTGGCTATTCTTTTTTTCTCTTACTTTCTTATTAACTTTGTAGTCTGGTATCTGTAATGGTAATGGTAATTTGAAGATCTTGTCTGCCCCTTAATAAGCCTAAGGGAATTTGAAGACCTTCTCTGCTTTGAAGATATACCCTGCCACCCTAATAAGTTGAATGTAATCACATGGAACTTGTGGTGGAGAAGTTTGCTGAAGGGTATAGCAGAGCCCACAGGAAGCGGGGAGTCAGAGCCATTAGAGACTGGAGGGAGGAGAGGATGCACCTGAGGGAGACAGTTAGGCTTGTTAGTAAATGTTGGTTGGTAAGTAAATGTTAGTAAATGTTGGCTAAAGGATGCTGTGGCTCTCTGTGCTGCTATGGCTTATTAACTTCTTTGCTACTATGATGGAATCGGCTTACTCGTTTGGGGATGCAACTTTCTTGTGTCTGAATAAATGATTTGCTTCTGTCTTTATATGGAGAATCTGTTATATTTTACAACTGAGCCCTATGCCAGCATATTTATAGTGGTCATCAGCACTGTGAATATTGTGTTGGCACTACAGTTTTCAGTCTGCTCAATTAGCTGAAACTGCTTTCTCCAAAGTTACCAATGATCTCTTATTGATAAATCAAATGGCCTTTTCTCAGTCTTCATCCTTCTTGCCCTCTCTTACAACCTGACACTCTCAATCACTTTCTTCTTGATAGTCTTTTCTCTCTAAGTTTTCATGACACTGTTCTCTCCTGATTCTCCCCATACCTGTCTGATTACTCTTTCTCAGCCTCCTTTTCTGGATCTTCTTCCAGGACATGTTCATTAACTGTGGATGTTACCCCAAGGCTCCATCCTGGGTCTTCTCTTCTTCCTCTAAATCATCTTGCTTGGTGATCACATCAGTTCCCATGGATTTAATTATCATCTCTCTGCAGATGATTCTCAGACCTATTTATCCAGGCCTAACCTGTCTCCAAATCTCCAGATTTTTATCACCAACTACTTATTGGACATCTCAAGCTGGATTCCCATGGGTTTCTTAAACTCAACATGTCCAAAACTAAACTCTATCTTTTCTCCACCCACACTCCCACTATCCCATTCCCTCTTCTTGAATTCCTTATTACTGACCAGGGTACCATCATCTCCTGGTCATCCAGGCTGGAAACTTATATGTCATCCTCAACTCTTTATTCTCTCCATGCCCCCTCCCCACCACCACATCCAACTTGCTAAGTCCTAACATTTCTACCTTCATAACATCTCTTATAACTTCTCTCCTCTGACATTGCCGCCACCCTGGTGCAATGCATCACCTCGGGCCTGGACTATTGAAAGTGCCTTGTGATTGGTCCTTCTGCCTTGAGTCCCTCTCCACTCCAATCTGTCTTGCACTCAGCTGCCAAATCAGGCTTCCTGAAGTACAAGTCTGACACATCACTCTCCATTCACTCCTTCATTCCATAAATTCCAATGCCTCTTTATTATCTCCAGGATCAAATACCAAATCCTCTTTTTGGCTTTTAAATTCCTTCATAACCTGACCCTTTCCTACCTTTCCAGTCTTCTTACACCTTACACTCCTCTTATATTTTCTCTGTACCAGATTTTCTTGGTGTCCCTTAAACAAGATACTCTAGCCCCTGACTCCATTCTTTTTTACTGGCTATTTCCCATACCCAGAATTTTCTCTTTTCCTATCTCTGCCTCCTGGCTTCCCCAGCTTCCTTCAAGTCTCATCCAAAGTCCCACCTTCTACAAAAAGTCTATCCCAGTCCTCCTTAATCTTAGTGCCTTCCTTCTTAAATAACCTCCCATTTACCCTGTATTTATCTTGTTTGTACATGTATGCTTATGTGCTGTTTCTCCCATTAGACTATGAACCCCTTGTGAGCAGGGACTATTCTTTTTCATTCTTTGTATCCTCCTTGCTTAGCACAGGACTTGGCAGAAAGTGCTTAATAAGATACTTGTTAGCCTGACTTGCCTTGATTTGAACCAGGAGAATGTAAGTTCCTTGAGGTAAGGAACTTTTTCATTTCTTCCTTCCTTCTTCCTTCCTTCCTTCCTTTCTTCCTTCCTTTCTTTCTCTCTTCCTTCCCTTTTTCTTTTTTCAATTATACTGTAATTTATTTGTAAACATTTCCCAATTACCTTTTATTTCAACTTTCAACATTCATTTTTATAAAATTTTGAATTTCAAATTTCCCCCTTCCCTCCCCTCTCTAAGACAGTGTAGCACCAATGTAATACTTACAGTGTCAATGGCAATTATGAATATCCCTGCAACCTATGATAGCACTCTGGTCAGTAATAGGGAATTCAGGAAGAGAGAATGAGATGGTGGGAGTATGGGTGGACAAAAGATAGAGTTCAATTTTGGACATGTTGAGTTCTCAATCACAATATATGACAGTCCCCCCCATATAAAAAACAGAAGCAAAACATTTATTCAGACACCAGAAAGCCAAATCCCAAAACCAGTAAGCCAATTCCATCATACTAGCAAAGAAGTTAATAAGTCATAATAGCACAGAGAGCCACAGCATCCTTTAGCTTTCCCACAAACAAACACTCACAAGGCTAGCTGTCACAGAAGGGGGCAAATGCTCACAAGCCTAGCTGTCTTCTTAGGTGCATCCTCTCCTCTCCTCCCTCCAGTTCTAACCGAAGACTCCCAGCTTCCTATAAGCTCTGCTCAAAGCTTCAGCAAGCTCCTCCCACCACAGGTTCCATGTGATTACATTCTGCCTATTAGGGGGCATGGAAGATCATCAAGGCAGAGAAGATCTTCAAATTCCCTTAGGCCTATTAAAGGACAGGGAATCTTCAAATTATCATTACCATTAAAGACAGCAAATGATCTGATATAGGTTTTATAAGTAGTCGTGTTGTGAAAGAAGAACCAGAACAAGGGCAGCTAGGTGGCACAGTGAATAGAGCATCAGTCCTGGAGTCAGAAGGACCCTAGTTCAAATCTGGACTCAGACACTTGACACACTTACTAACTGCGTGACCTTGGGTAAGTCACAACCCCAATTGCCTTGTGTAATGCCATGTACCAGCAGATTCCCAAAGGAATGCTACTGTGAACAGCTTTTAGGGTTCAGATTACACAATATAATGAACACTCTGTTTATTCCATTACAAATCAAGGCAAACATTAACAATATATCACAATATAATATTCACAACATTACATCTTATCACAGAAAATGAACACACAGTTTTCACTACAGAGGCCACAATATTTAGAACAAGGAACAATAGAATAATCAAACTTCCATTCG
>CM053580.1:449029456-449059765 GCA_028627135.1 Pseudochirops cupreus
TAGGAGAGAATAGACTGGGGGAGGGGGGAAATACTGGGATGGCTGTTTTGGGGTGGTGGGCGGGGGAAAGACGGGGAGAAAAGATGTAACTCAAAAAATTTAATAAAGAATCTCATATAAAAAACAAAACAAAACAAAAACAAAACAAAACAAAATCCAAAAAAAAAGGTATCATGAAGAATCAGACATGGCTGAAAATGACTAAACAATAAAAATAGTATATAAAATTATTATATATTGTATGATATATTGTTATATGTTATTTTTTATTAACTAATAATAATTTCCCACCATCTTTATTGGGAACTGAGCATTATACAACATGGTGCAATATGATGTTGATACCTTACACAAAAAGAAAAATGGCACTTCCTCCCTAACAAGGTATGAAGAAGATGGTGCAATTTTATTATCTCCCTCCCTCTCCCTTACTTGGAAGTATTTCTCAAATTTCTTCATCCTAGGAACCTGCTTCTAGTCTTGGATATATGAAAGCAAAATAAAGTGAAATAAAACCTGTTAAATCCCCTGTGTGTCATCTCATAGACTTCCCCTTCACCAGCTGTTCAGAATCTTTCAACACTTGTCCCTGGAGCCTCCCAGAAGCCACCAGGGCTGGTTCCATGTCCTCATTTAAACACTTATTGCCTTATAGTCGATGCTTTTCAGAGAGAAATGAACACAGAGTCCATTGCCATCAAACCTGCAGGCTTTTCCCAAGCCAGGCACAAGGCGAAAAGCCCACGTCACAAGAACAACTACTCCTAAAACTCAGTATCTGGGCCTGTTGGAAGTTATTTTTTTGTCATTCATTTTTCTGGAACAGATTCAAGTCCTAGCTTGGGAGGTAAAGTATATGATAAAATTTTTAAAATTTGCATGTAGATATTAAAAAAAATTCAAATTAGGCAATGTAGTATAGTGAGGAAACCCATTCCATTTGTAAACTGAGGATCTAGTTTGAATTCCAATTCTTCTACTTAATAGCTCTATGGCCTTCATTTCTCTGTGCCTCTATTTTTCTCAATCATAAAGAGCACTGTCTTGGAATGGAGAGAATCTGAGCTCAATTCTTGACCTTACCACTTTTAATCCATGTGACTGTGGGTAAGTCACTTAACTTTTCTGGGCCTCATTTTCCTCATTCATATAGTGAAGAGTTTGGACTAGGTGAACTCTAAGGTCCTTTTCAGATCTTAATCTATGCTCTCATAATGCTTTTGAACTCTAAATCCTGTGATCCCATAAATGGAGATGTAGGGAGATGAAGTGATTTGCTCAAATTCACATAAATATTGTTCATCCTTCATTTTCAGACCAATGATATCACGGGTGATGTCTTAACTTTCACATGAACTGGATTTAAGTGAGGCAGGGTTGCCTAAAGTCATCAGCCTCACTCTCTCTTCCAGAGTCATCAAAGTCCAGAGGTAAGACAAAAGTCAGGCTGACTGTCAATGGACAGTGGATAACCTTGGCATCTTTAATGTCTGACCAAGCTCTAAGCACTCCACAGATGCTACTTCAGCTGCCTTCATGGCTTTGGGAACAAATTGTTCTCATTCACTCACTGGGGGAAAGCAGGAGGAAGGGGAAGAAGTCTTCACGTGCTTGGGCTAGACATTCTGTAACGTACTGACAAATTCAAGGCCTACCCTCACCCTGGTTTAGCCTGTCTTACTGAGCTGTGGTCACTGCATATGATAAGCTTCTTGGGGGTGCAGTTCAGAGTTGGGTGACAGATGAGATGAGCAGCTCTGAAAAGGGTTTGGCAAGCCCTCACACCAGAGGTGCTAGTCCTCCCTGAACAGTCCATACACCCCAATCAGAAAGAGGCAGAGTCAGCACCCCAACTCAAGTCTTCTGAATATAAGTCCAGCAGTCTATTATACCATGCTTCAGATACTATTTATGAGAGATCTCTGTGTGTTTCTCCAAATCTTACTCAGGTCCAGAAGACCTGTGTAATGGCAATGGAATTTAAAGATCCCCTTGTATTGGCTTGGTTTTCCGGTTAAGTGTTAAAACCCAGAGCTTGTGAATCCCACTTGTGGGATGGACTTGTTGACATGAAGAGAGGGGGCTGAACTGGGAGGAGCTGGTGCCCTGGATTTAGAGAGATGCCCAAGCAGAGAGAGGCCAGAACTTCTGGGAGCCAGCATCTAGATGCTGCTGCTACTGCTGGAGAGAGAGAAATGAGAACTGAGGACTCAAATGGGAAGAAGCATGACTGTGGTTCTGTCTGTTTTTATGTCACTTTGTCAGATTCGTCTGCTAATGGAGGACGTTGCTGTTGTTGCAAAAGTCCTGGGACCTTGTTGTTGGTTCAGAAACCCTGAAAGAGGATTTTCTTGTTGTATGTTTATAGAAATCCTGAAGGAGGGTCCTGCTGATGGTTTCAGGGGTCCTGGGACTGTGCTGATGATTTGTGTTGACTCCTCAGACCTTGTTGTTGGGTCTAGGTTGATTTCACAGGCAGAGAGTAAATTGATGAGGACACCTGCAATGTGTATGCTTGTTATTGTGTCTTTGTTAAGCTGTGTCTTCCCAGGAACAAAAACTGCTGAGAACTTGTCTCTAGTCAAGATGAAGAAAAGACCTCTCCTTGGGTATTGAACATTGTGATGATATTGTAACCTAGTTGTGACCAAGGGGTGAATGACCTTCCACTGCCTCTTGAGAGGGTGCTGGTGGTGATGGATGGTATTGCAATTCAGTTGTGATCCAGGAGTGGAAAACTTATGACTTTTGTACTTTGTGACTAACCAAATGAATATACTTTGTTTATGACTGGAAACTAATCTCCAGTTGAATAGAGAGAAGACTTTGTAATTGACTGAATGAATGTACTTCCCAGGGGTGGAGTACTTGGACCTTAGTACTTTGTGATTGAATTGAGGATTTACTAAACTATTGAGTTATACATAGTGAATGCTGTATTTTTACTTTCTGTGAATGTTTTTTCCTTAATCTGTCACTGATGGAGCTTGCTATGCTGGTAATCTGAACTGGAAGCTGCTTGTGCATGGCATTACAACCTGAAACTTAGATTTCTACTCATTGAAATATCACCACCAAAAACTCTATTACTAGCTTTCTAATTGAACTAGAACCCCATTATTAACAATAGTTACAGCTAATACAGCTAGAAATGCTATCTTTTGGCTCCAGTTCTTCAAATTCTGGAATAAAGGAATAGTTAAAACTACTAATGATGTCAAGTAACACAGGGCAACCCACCCACAACGTCTAAAGTTGTATGTCAAAGTACCTGCTCTTGCTAAAATAGAGGCCTCTAGTCAAAATCTTGAAACTTGATGCCACCTAGTGGTCAAAAGTCACTGTTCCACAGAATGGCAAACACATGAATGATAGGAAAACAGAACATTCAGATGGGATAGACCTGCTTTAAAGGATTTAGTGAACTTGGTGCTGCTCATTCAAGTATTGGTCAGAAGCACAAAGAGAGAGGAATCTACAGCCACCCACACCCTCACCCCATTTGACTTCAGTTTTTCAGATTACGGAAGACCCCAATGGCTCTGAGTTTCTATTTTAGTCACATTCAAGAGATTTCAAAAAACATTGTTCATACCCTACATACTTTCAATGGAGTATGTCAACATAAGCAATTTACAAATAGAGATTAAATCTCCTTGCAGTGCCATGCAGAAGAAACAATTGATCTATAATTATACCGATAAGGAACAGAAAAAAACAATTACCCTACTCTCCAAACAATGGTTCTGATTCTATTCCCATTCTTCTGACTCAGGCTGGTGACAATATATTTATCATAGGAAATAACGAGGGGGCAGGTGAAGTGGCTATTCTAATTTTATGTGCTGTGTAGGGAGGTGGCAAAAATAACTCTGGGTTTTTTCTGTGACTGGCATTAAGAACAATTTCTGCACACACATAGCTTTCCAAGGCATTTACAAAATTTTTAGTGACTGCTTGAGCAGACCCAAGTTCTCCTTTATCTAGAGCAGCGGTTCTCAACCTGTGGATCACCACCCCTTTGGGGGTTGAACGACCTTTCACAGGGGTCGCCTAAGACCATCAGAAAACACCTATTTCCAATGGTCTTAGGAACCGAGACACCTCCCCTCTATCTGTCTCCAGGCAGGTCTGCCCACATGCAGATACACTCACATACAAGTTTTAAAGGGTCGAGGCATTAGGAAGGTTGAGAACCACTGCTCTAGAGGTCTAAAGAAAATTCCATCTTCCATCACTATGACTCTAGACAACCCTCATGACTGGAATGCACACCTTTTGCATCTCTGCATTGAGGAACCCCTATCTCCCTCCAAGGTTTGATTAATCAAGTTCCACCTGCTACAAGAGAACTTTCCTGTTTTGCCAATTACTAGAGCCCCTGAAAAAGGAGCCTTGTATTTATTTTGCGTATATTTACTTTTTGTTACCCCCATATACACACCCTATCCTTACACACAATAGACTATAAGCTCCTTGAGGACAGGGATTTTTTCTTTTGCATTTCCATTGTTGTTCAATCATGTCCAATTCTTCATGACCCCTTTTGGGGTTTTCTTGGCAAAGTGGTTTGTTATTTCCTTCTCTAGCTCATTTTACAGAAGAGGAAACTGAAGCAAACATGGTGAAGTGATTTGCCCAGGGTCACACAGCTAGTAAGTGTCTCAGTCTGGATTTAAACTCAACAAGATGAGTATTCCTGACTCCAGATCTAGTACTCTATCCACTGCACCACCTAGCAGCCATGTATTCCTATTATTTGGTGATAAATGTTGACTGCCTAGATTATAACGTGCATTTGGATGGACAAAGGTGGACAAGTTGGGTTCAGAGTGGATTTTGGAAAATTGCAAAACTCCTTAAATGACATTAAACTTCCAATGAAAACAAAGATTCATCTTTTTAATATGAAACTTCTAATAGTATTACTATATAACAACAAAACATGACATATAACTGTTTCCAAGGGATTAAGAATTAATATCACATGGAGAGAAATGGAAAGGTAAATGGTGGATATGTAGAGGTTATAAAATAAAACCAGTGAAGAACAGGAATAAAGGATGTGATTGAAGAATGATATAGTAGGGAAAGCGGGAGGGAGAGAGAAGCATTATATATAGCTCCTTCTATGTGCCTGGTACTATTCTAAGAACTTTACAAATCTTATTTCATTTGATCCTCACAACAACCATTTGAGGAAAGTACTGTTATTATCCCCATTTTATAGTTCAGGAATTTGAAGTAAATAAAGATTAAGTGACTTACCCAAAGTCACACACAGCTAGTAAGTGTCTGAGGCCAGCTTTGAACTCAGGTCTTCCTGACTCCAGGTCCAGCATGCTGCCTGCAATAGTAATGAAATTTGAAGATCCCTTTGTATTGGCAAGCTAACAGGTACTTAGCACTTAGTTTCAAATTAAGCCTCTGTTAAGAAACAGAAGGTATGAACAACTGTTGTTGATGTAACAGGAAGGGGCTGAACAGAGAGCAGCTAATACTGTATATAAAGAAAAGGCCCAGCTGAGAGAGTTAGAACATCTTGGGGCAAGCATCATGGAGGCAGAGCAGCTACTGCCAGAGAGAGAGAAAGAGCTTCTCTCAGAGAGCATCTGGAGGCTGGGCTATTACCAAGTGATTTTGATTTTGGGAACAGGAGAAAGTGATTTTGATTTTGAGGACAAGAGAAGGCCAGCCAGAGCTGCCAGAGGAAGCATGACTGTGGCATCAGTGCTTTGTCTGTCTGTGGCTTTGTTAAGCTTTGTCTTCCCAGGAAGAGAAACTGTGAAGGACTTGAGGTGGACTGGACACTGTAAGATTCAATATGGAACAGGAACTGCACAGAGAGCTGGACAAGGAACTGGTAGCTATCTGCTTTTGAACCTATGTGACAGTTTGGTGGATTTGGGCAGGAGCTGGGACCATGGAAGAGAAACCATGGAAATTGGGAGCCTGCCTCAAGTCAAAATGAAAAGACCTCTCCATTGGTACTGAGCAGTGACTGATGAAATGGTAACTTACTTGTGACCTAGGGGTGGATGGCCTCAGTACTTTCCACTACCCCTTAAGAGAATACTGAGTATTGACTTATGAAATTGTAACTTAATTGCACCCCATGGATGAAGGACTTTGACTTTTCTACTTTGTGATTGAATAAAGGCCTTTGTGATTGACTAAATGAATGTACTTTGCTTACAACTATGTAACCACTTTGGTGAAAACTATGTGGCCATTTTAGTGATAAGTTGTGAAGGTATAACATTCTGAATGCTGTACTTTGTTTTCTGTGAATGTTTTGCTCTGATTTGTTGCTGAATAGAGAGTCCACTATCCTATGTAATCAGAACCTTGAAAGCTGTTCGTGTTTGGCTTTACACTGCCTCAAGGGCAGGAAGAGAAGTTGGGCTGGTCATATGGCAAGGAAGAAGGCTGACACGTAACTAGCAGAATGCTCCCCTAATATTCTCAATGTTAGGAGACAGTAAAGCCTCCAGCACGTTGGATGGAGTCCCTATGGTATATTTAAGCAAGAACATGGATAAGAATTATACAGGTTGGCAAGCATTATTGAATAAAGATGTGCATCATTCACTTATGAACCACAGATTCATTTGAATATTTGAGGATCCTGAATATTTACTGTCTAGAACATAGTAGCTACTTGATAAATGCTTGAACTGATTTTTTTTAATTAAAAAAAATTTTTTTTCTGTAGAGTCATGGATGAAAATCACAGAAAACAAGGAGTTACATAATACATTATAATATGTACAATGAAGGAAATGATCACAAAGATGAAATCACTGATCCAATGAAGTTTTAAAGTATAATTACTTATGTGAGAACCTATTACATGTTGCATATTCATATAATTTTATCAAATCACAGAATATTTTTCCAGAGCAGAAGGTTTATACTGAGAAGTAGTAGAAGATAAATGGGGGCAAAATTTTATTCATTCATCTTTTCATCAAATATTTATTGAATAATCTTCCCCCTCCCCAGGCACTGTGAGAGAGACACAAAAATATATAAGACATAGATAGCTACTGCCTTGAAGAGTGACTAGGCAAAGCAGGGCCAAATTGTGTGGAGTCTTGATGCCCAATTAAGAAATCTGGAGTTATAGTCAACAATGACAAAAGCATCCTTTCTGGAAAATTAATTTAACAGTGGTATATAGGATAACCTCATCCTGTATGACTCAAAGCCTTGTTCATTGTTCATCTATAGTACCTCAACAAGAGATATATGACGGGGAGTAACAAAGTAATTTGTCTCTCCAGCTACAAATCATAACTGGACAATGTGTTTTTTATTCACTTTGTGGGTGACAAGGCTATTCTGTTTTGAGTAATCACAGAGCTCAATGAGAAGACGCTGTGGGGATTTCTGAGTCATGTGATCAACAAGATGGAAGACCAGACATTTCTCTGATCCCCATGATATCTCAAACCTCTCCAAAACAGAAACTATGCAGCAAAGATGAAGCAATTCCAGCTCTCTAAATAGGGAAAGGAGGGAGGAAGGAAGGAAGGAAGGAAGGAAGGAAGGAAGGAAGGAAGGAAGGAAGGAAGGAAGAAAGGAAGAAAGGAAAGAAGGAAGGAAGGGAAGAAGGAAGGATGGTAGGAAGGAAGGAAGGAAAGAAGGAAGGGAGGGAGGGAGGGAGGAAGAACTGATACCTGAACTCACTCAGGACTGACTTCCCCACAGTCCATGTGAATGGCAGGGAGGCTGCACTAGCCAACACAAGGACATGATACAGAGACTTACAACAAAACCCATTTTCATACTCTGGTCCCCCATCCTTCTTTCCAGTACCATGGAGATCTGGGTTCCAGTCTGCGGAAGCTTGCTGTAGCCATGATAGTATGATAGCACCTCAGCAACAGCATTCAGTGTAGAAAAAGATCTCTGTAGGACAACAGCAGAACAGAGGAAAGAGGGCAGGACATGTGTCTGAGTTCAAAATTGGACTCCACCCCATCCCTTATTTCATCCCCTCCTCCCAGAACCTCAGAGACCCAAATTACAGAAATCAACCCTGTAGCACCGGTGTGGAAGCTCTATGAATTGACAGGGTAGGGCCAGAGAACTGAGGAATAGAGGGAGCAGGACAGGACACTAAGTGGGGTGGGAACGGGGGTGAATATTTGGCACTCCATTAAGCTTGAGGGAAAAGCTCAGTGTCCAGTGAGGGCCAGTTCTGTTCCCTCAAATGCCTCTTTGGAGAGAGACTTAGCATGGTAAACTATTAATTGCCCAGTGTAGAAGGAGGCTGACATGCTCTGAGATCCAGCTCCCAAAGAAACCACCATCACAGAGGAGGTAATCAAAAAGCGAGCAATAAGGGAAAATAAAGGGAAGGGAAAGATTGAAATTACCAAAGATCTCAGGGAGAAGAAAATTCAAAGACTTTGAACATAAGCAGATAAATCATTAGCAGGAAAAACATTAATAGAAGAAGGAAATATGACCTCCAAATCTAATAAGAGTTTGGGCTTCTATGACTAAATGTTATAAAGCAAAGGAAAACAATGCCATACTTAAAGAGGCAATGGACCCTGTGGAATCTGAGAAGAATATGGAACCATATGCTGTTCTTCAGCGGTTTAAAATAGAAATGAGGGACAGCTAGGTGGTGCAGAGTAGAGCACTAGCCCTGGAGTCAGGAGGACTTGAGTTCAAATGTGACCTGGGATACTTAACACTTACTAGCTGTGTGCCCTTAGGCAAGTCACTTAACCCCAGTTGCCCTGCCTTCCCCTCTCCAAAAAAAAAAAAAAAGACCACCAACAAAAAAATATAAATGAGAAATATCAGGGTAAAATTTATGGCCTATATGGCAAAAATAACGGGCAGAATAGACAAATTTGAATTGGTGATGCCAAGTCTCACCAAAAAAACAAAAGAGAGAACAATAGATTGGAAATAGAGGTATACAGAAATGAAAGACAATCTACAGTGGTTCTCAACCTTCCTAATGCCATGACCCTCTAATACAGTTCCTCATGTTGTGGTGACCCCCAACCATAAAATTATTTTCATTGCTACATCATAACTGTAATTTTGCTACTGTTATGAATCTATCTGATATGCAGGATGTATTTTCATTGTTATAAATTGAACATAACCCACAGGTTGAGAACTGCTGATCTAGAAGAAGAAAAGCAAAAAACAATAATATTAAAAGAAAACATGTTCACTATGCAGGCAAAACATACTGATCTCAAAGACATGGATGCATATAGGTATTCCAGGAGAATATGACAGGACAAAAAACCTGAATAACATAATGGAGAAAATAATATAAGAGAATTCCCCAGAAGTTCTGAACACATAAAATGAAATACCAATTGGAAGATTTCATAGATCATCTCCAGAAAAAACAAAACAAAACAAAACAAAAAACCCAAGACTACAAACTCCAATATATATAAATGGTTGAACTGAATTCAGAAACAAGTACAGCAAGAGATCAGGAGAAAGACATTTAAATACAAAGAAAAAAATTCAAATAACTCAAGACTATTCTTCACCCACCAGAAAAAGCAGGAAAGAATGGAATAATGTGTTCTGAAGAGCAATGGAGGCTAGGAAGAAGCTCAGGGTGACCTACCCTGAACATCTGAGCTTACGTATAAAAGGACAAGAAAATGGATCTTCATTTTTTAAAAAAGCATTCAAAACTCTTAGAAAGAACACCAGACTTGAAGAGATTATTCGATTCCTGAACACCCTAGACAACAGAACAGCAGGAATCAAGGGCATAAACGGTATCAGAGTAACACAGAGAGATCCTGATGTAAGGGAATTCTTTCTAAACACACTCAAAGAGACTGGGGTAAAGGCAGAAGACAGGTGGAGGTAACACGGAAGAGGGAGGCCTGGAGCATTGAGGACAGAACCTGATGACATCCTGCCTACAAGTGAATCAATGTTATTTTGTGGAATTTCAATTCAAACTACATGATTCCAAGAACTGGGGAGGGGAGAAGAACAGGGGGATCGAGAGAAGTGTGTGATGTGCCTGGGTCAAATCGAGGACCAGGAAGGTATCCCCTGTGTTCTTGCAGGAAAAGAAGAGCCTGTAGGGTAACTGGGGGTATAGCAAAGGAAGTAGAAAGGAGGGAGGCCTGGTTTTGGTGGTGGGAGCAGGTCAGTGAATGGCTGCTGTACTTCTAGACTAAGTGAGATAGGAAGCCTGAGGTCTTCCCTTCCACAACCACCTCAAAAAAGGCAATGAAAAGACAGTTATGGATTTAGGCAGAGTATAACATCTTCACAATGAGACCTGAATGTGAGCAATGGAATAAAAATCATAAAGGACAGTTACAACTAGAAAAGGAGTTGGGTCAATCATATAGTAAAGGAACATCCCTCACTAAGAAAAGATTTTTTGTGCTTGGGAAAGCATCACCAAACATGCCCAGGGCAAACATTATGAAAGGTTCCTTTGGTTGCATGGGAGGAAGAGATGAGTTGGAAAGGAAGAAACCTCAGGGTACTGACACAAGACTACACTGGGGAAGCAGGGCATAAACAGGTAAAAAAAAATGGAAGAAGTAGGAAATCCAAGGTAACTTCAGTGTTACAGAAACTACACAGATTTTGTGGGAGACCATCCATGATTAAGATAAAAGTTTCAGTAATACAGGAATTAAAGTCATATTTCAGAGAGCTAAGAAATTACTGATATAATTACTACTCCTGAAGTGGTGCTTTGTCAGCAGATCAAATCTGAACCCAACTCTGAGGCAGCTAGGTGGTGCAGTGAATAGAGCACCGGCCCTGGAGTCAGGAGGACCTGAGTTCAACTACGGCCTCAGACACATAGCACTTATTAGTTGTGTGACCTTGGGCACATCACTTAACCCCAAATTGTTTTGCTTTCCCCCTCCAAAATGCAAAAAAAAAATTTTTAATCTGAACCCAACTCTCCTTCAGGTGCAATTCAGAAGTACAGCTAGGTACCATTAATGTGCATAATGAATCTCCTGAAAATGGTGGCAGTTATTATTCAAATTGTGTATTTCCATTGAACTGAAACAAATAACCATATTTTACATAGTTATAACTCTGAATAGTGTCAATGTGAATACATGTGGTGACTTTGGAAGATTCATTATTCATAGTCATTGGGACCAATTTGGTAAGAAATGCTTTTTTAAAACTACCAATCCAATAAGGCACTGTTCTGAAAACACAAAGATATGCCTGGCTTAGTAATCCAAGTACTGATTGACTAGTTGACTGAGGTATATTCAAATTATATAATCTCAGAGTCAGAAGGGACTTCAGAGGCCATCAAATTCAATCCATATTTAAGCAGAAGTGACCTCTTCCACATCTTTAAGTGGTCATCTGACTGAAGACACCATTACCTTTTAAGGAGGCCTATTCCTCTTTGACCATTTAGATAATTAATAGGCTGTTTTCCTCATACAGAGGAATCCTCAATCTGTCTCCCAAACTTCCTCATTTTACAACTAAGCCTTTTTCCTCATGTCACTACTGCCAAATGGTGAAGAAAGGTCAAGATAATGTGAATATAATTTAAAAAAAGATTTTGTCATAAAGGAAATCATTGGATACCTTGAAAAGAAATGATTCTGGAGAGGTGAGGATAGAAGCTAGACTGAAAAGACTTGCAAAGTAAGTATTTGAAGACTACTATCTGATCCCAACTACATTTTCTCTTCTCCTTCCTAAATTGGCCTAGTTCCTTCAGTCAGACCTTTTATGGTGGCATGGCTTGGAGTTGACTCACCATGCTTGTTACTCTTGTCTGAATGTATTCCAGATTGCCAATGTCCTTCCTAAAAAGTAGTGTCCTGAACAGACAGGATACTCTCAATGTGTTCTTTCCCAGGCAGAGTACAGAGAGACTATAATCTTTCTCACTCTATATCCTTCATAATTCTATTAATGGAGTCTAAAATTGCCATTAGCATTTTTGTCTCTAAGAGAGGCAGAAGATGGTAGATATGAATTTAAGGAAGATATGAATTTAAATCCGGTCTCAAGCACTTGCTAGTTGTATGACCCTGGCCAAGTCATTTCTTTAACTTCTCCCTGCTTCAGTTTCCCCATGTGTAAAATAGGAATAATAACCACACCTACCTCCCAGAGTTGTTGTGAAAATAAAATGAGATATTTGTAAAACACTTTGCAAACCTGAAAGCATTATATAAAAGCTAGCTATCATTATTTTTTTTTTTTGCTTTTTCGAAGGTGGAGGGTGAAGCAGTTGAGGTTAAGTGACTTGCCCAAGGTCACAAGACTAATACATGTTAATCCAGATTTGAACTCAGGACCTCCTGACTCCAAGGCCAGTGCTCTATTCACTGCACCACCTAGCCACCCCCAGCTATCATTACTAAGATCAGACTGTTGGACTATAAGAATAGCTCACATATATGTAACAGACAATATAGGAAAATTTCTACCTTTTTTTTCCCCTCTCTTCCACTCCTCTAACTTGGGTTCAGAAGAAAAGTATAGGGAAATATGTGAAGTGTGTGTTTGTTGTTGTTCAGTCATGTCCAACTCTTTGTGACCCAATTTGGGGTTTTCTTGACATAGATACTAGAATAGTTTGCCATTTCCTTCTCCAGCTCATTTTACAGGTGAGGAAACTGAGGCAAAGAGGGTTAAGTGACTTGCTCAAGGTCAAACAACTTGAAAGTGTCTTTAGCCAGATTTGAATTCAGGAAAATGAGTCTTCCAAGCTTCAGGCCCACTACCCTCTTCTCTGTGCCACCATTATGCATACAGCATAGCAAAAGTAGATTACATTTTTTTTTTAAGGCCTAAGGCAGAGGCACTGATTAAAGAAATTCAGGGATTCATTTTCCCAGCGGACTACAGGGTCCAGGGACTGACACTAATTAGGAAGGAGACTATTAGAAAAGAAGAGGATCTCACAAGAAGACAAAAAACAAAGGAAAAGCAGTAACCAGGAACTAGACAGTGGTTTCAGCAAGGGATCTGGGTGTTAGACCAGAGGTTCTTGAGATGAACAGAGCAAGTTAAGGAGACATCCTGGTTGTGGCAAGTTTTGGGCAACCTAAGTTCAGATAATGATACTGTCTTCACAAATGTTTCAACCACACCCACTCCACCCAGAGACTTAACCAAGTCTCCTCCTACTTGTGAATCTTTGGAGACTCACTACTACTCCAAGAAAAGGATATGCAGATTAAAAATATTTTTCTATGCTTTTTACTATCTGTTGCTGTCCTAAATGTTCTTTGTTTCTAATTTTATTGGTAGTTTTCATTTGCTAACCAGCATGTAACTGAATATCCTAGACACGAGTTCCCAGAGTTACATCTGGGTGGGAGGCAAAGCAAGCCAGAAATATTCTTAATCTATAACATCCATATGGTGAATTCAGCATCTATTACAGGACAAGTTCTGAAACACTGGATCACATTTATATTGCATTTTGTTGTTACTGAGTTGTTCAATGCTGTCTGACTCTTTGTGACCCCCATTTGGGATTTTCTTAGTAGAGATACTGGACTGGTTTGCCATTTCCTCCTCTGGCTCATTTTATAGATGAAGAAATGGAGGCAAACATGGTGGAGTGACTTGCCCAAGGTCACACGGCTAGTGTCTGAGGCCAGATCAGAATTCAGCAAGTAAAGTCTTCCAGACTCCAGACCTTGGTACTCTATCCACTGAGTCATGTAGTTACCCCATATTGTGTTGTAGGTCCTACATTGTACCTTCCTCATAACAACCCTATGAGACTGATAATCTGACTATTATCCTCTTGTTTTATTATTTGGGGTGGGAGGCTGCAGATGGAAAACTGAGGTTCAGAAAACTTCAGTGACTTGCCCAGGAGAGATAATGGAAGGAGTTATAATGGAAATCAGAGAGCCTTAGTTCACATCCTGGTTCTGATGCTTATTACTTGTGTGACCATAGGCAAGTTAATCCTCTCTGGACCTATTTTCTCCTCTATAAAGTAAGGGGTTGGACCAGATTATCTCTAAGGTCCCTTCCATGTCTAAATCTTATGAACTATGAATAGTACCAGCAAATGCTAGAACTAAGAATGGAAACCAAGTCTTTCCTGATTACAAGTCTCTACAACATGCAGCTTGTATTCCAATATAACTCTCAGGCATCAGTTAATTTTTTAACATAAGTATAGGACTGACTGCTAAAGCCAAGACCTCATTTGTACCTTCTGGCACATAGCCTCCATTTTCTTCCATAGTCTTTTGCTCATTTAATCAGCACCTTTCTTATCTTTAATCTCTCCCTGTCTACTGGCTTCTCTCAGGGTACAAACATTAATCAGTTATCTCCTATTCTTACATACACACACACACACACACACACACATTCACTCAACTTTAAAGCTTTCAGTTAGGTTTAATATCCAAGATTCAAAACAAGAAAGCTCAGAGCACAAGATAGTCATTAGAGTAGAGCAAGCCAGTTTTATTGAGGGGAAATGCTCACAATAAAGAAGGGTGGTCAGAGAAGATGGAGACAGGTCTATCCATGGGGACTGTGGGTGGAACTGAACACATCCAAACTGGTAATATGCATTGGGGTTTTATAAGGTTTTTTATCAAAACCAAGCAGGGCCAGGCATTTCAGCAAGAGAGTAAGGAGCCTGAACTTGGAGCCTGGTATTGATTCTTAGGGGGGACAGGGGATGGAGGTGGGAGGGAATGCCTGGGGTGGCTAGTTGATATTCAGATTCCTGGATGGCACAGAAAGAGACTGCTTTCTTCTTCCCTTCATAGGCAAATTCCTAGAAAGACTCGTCCCTACAAGCTACATTCACTTCATCACCACTCACTTCCCTCACCTCACTCTCTCACCACTCATCTCTGCAATCTTACCTCATTAAATCACTTTTTAAAGGTGAGAGAAATGATTATTTCTTGCCTATATTAATAATCAATGACTGAATTAAGACTAAGGTTTTTCTCCCTATTTTCTATATCACTCCAGTATTCAGAAATCAGCCCTTGGAGGTTATTCAGCCAGCATCTGAAGGACACTGCTGATAATGAGACTGAATTTAACATTCTCCTCAATCTTGTTCACTCAACTGGGGAAGTTTAGTTTTTATCAAAAGGCAGAGATTTTGGTCTAAGTAAATTTGAGGGGGGGGGGGGGGGAAGGAAGCATAGATTCTCTGTCTAGATTGCCAGGCTAGAGATGGTCTGGAAGTGAGTTAAATAATCAGTCATGTCCTCCAGCCCCTCATTAGAACAGGCCCACCTCTCATTATAATATTCATTCTTCTCATTAATTATTAACTAATCAGAGTTGATTGCCATCTATCAGGAACACTCACTCTGCCAAGGGCATATTAAGTGTCAAATGGCCACCAGAATCTCATGGTTCATGAGAAATGGCCAAATGATCATCCTTTTATTATTCACTAGGCACAATTAATAAAATGATTAATTACCCAAAAATTATCTCTTGAACTATACATCATAAAGGTATACAATTGTTGCTAAATCCATTTTTCATCCTCATCTCATCTTTTCCACGATTTCACACTACTGACAAATCATCCTTTCTTTTAATACTCTTACTTCTGCTTTCTAGTGATTTTTCAGTCTAAACCAGAGGTTCCAAACTTATTTGGCCAACTGCCCCCTTTAAAAAAAAAATTACTCAGCACTCCCCTGGAAATCTACTTTCTTTCACCCTTTAATGTTTTTTTTTTAATTTGCATCATTTCAAAAAATATAAACTATTTCTAAATGACATCTTAAATTTAGTAATTTATTGTAAATTTGTTCTTTCCTACATTGGAATTTTGATGATGCAACATTGTGTCACATAACCATATAGTGCCATATTATAAATAAGTCATTACACGCACATGGTCCCACCCATGCATGCTGGACTTGCTCACCTGCCAACACTTGCTTGTTAAGACCTGTCAGAGGGCTTGGCCACTGATAACTTGCATTTTGTTTGTTTATTTGGAAAAGAATGTAATCACTATGACTTTAAGTCTGTTACACAATGGATGAAACATGTACAAACCGTTTTTTAGAATTCTCTTCTTTCCTTATGCTTCCACTGCCCTCTTTATTTTTATCCAACTGTCCTTCTGAATCATCCCAGTGCCCTCCAGGAGGGAGGTATCAACCACTTTGGTAAACTATGCCTAAACTCTGAGTGCTTCTTCTGTCTTATTAACTAGCTCTTTGAAATCTTCTCACACCTTAACCATGGGTAAATTTTAATATTTGGTCTGGTATCACATCTTTATTCTCTTCACACTCTCTCCCATGATCTCATCATTCTCAAAGTCTCAATCATCACTTCTAATTAAGATGGTCCCCAAATCTCCCATTTCTAACTTATACCTCTAGCTCACCAGTCCAGTATCTCAAAATGTTTGCTTATTATCCTACTAATGCCTGAAATTAACCACGTTCAAAACTGAACTCATATTCCAACCAAACCTAAATCTTGCTTCTTTCCCTAAATGTCTATTTCTGTTGATGGCTAATGGCACCAGAATCCTCCCAATAACTAATCATCTTGGCTTTTACCTGTCAATCCTTCACCCCAATCAACTGATTCACATCTTTTTGATTCTACATTAGCAATATTTCTCTCATTTTTTTTCCTTAAATTTTTTTTCTTTTGCCCCTCTTTTCTATTTTTACTACAACCACCTTACTAAGGTCCTCATTTCTTCTCACCTAGACTATTGCAATAAGCTTCCTAATTGGTATTCTTCCCTCTATCTTTACATTCCTAACCACTGCAATGTACCACTTTGATCACATTACTTCTCTTTTCAAAATTCTTCTTGGGCTCCTCATTAATTATTATATGTAAACTCCTGATCCTGGCATTCAAAGTATTCTACAACCTCCTTCTTTTCATCCTTCTCAAAACTCTCCTTTCCTCGACTCTATGTTCACATTCTGTCTCCATCTATTCCATCTATTCTTACTTTATCATGTCTTTTCTCATGCCTAGAATATAATACCTATCACCTTCATATGTTAAAGTACCTTCCTGCCTTCTTTTAGGCCTCCATCTCAGGTGTCACTTGCTCCCCCACTTCAAATGAAAGTGGTCTTTCTCCTCCAATTTCTCTTAACATTTGTCTGGCCTTTTCCTTTGCACTCTCCACTATTACTATATATCTCTACCAACCTGTGCATGGAAATCTTAATTCCTGCTTTAGAATAACATTTTACTCTCCAATGTGCTTCCATTGACATCACCTAGACTCACAATTATGATGTTCATAGAACATTTCTTTTCTAGTGCTAAGACTAGAAACCATGGGCATGGAGAAGTGATCAGAGACCAGACAGCTCAGAATCTAGCCTTGAGTGATGCCCAGATAGGGAACATGAGGAGAGAGACAGTTAAACTACAGTTGAATTGGCATTTTCATTAAAGAATCCAATTTCCTAGAAATATCATATTAGGGGTGTGTGTATGTGTATACTTAAGTTCCTTCTGGTTTTGCAAAGATGCTATCGGCTCTTTGAAGCCTTCCCAGCTCCCTCTTCATATACACTAGAAAACCACCATCAAAAACTCCTTTGAATTTTTTCAGTTCTTTGTTTATATTTGTTTTATATTCTGATCTGTTACAGCTTTTTCCATACATGTCTTATCTTCCCTATTAGAATATATTAGAATATCTTTTAAGGGGCCACAAATCAGACACCCTTGTGTCACCTCTGTATCCTCTGCAGCACCAAAAAATAGTAGTTTTCTTATTTTCTTATACTCATTCATATATTTGAATACTGTATCTAACAATCAAAATTTTTAATAATTAGGCATTTAAATTTTTTAAGCTGAATTTCTGTCCCATGAAATAATTCTTGTTGCCTTTGGGCATATGATGAAACCAACTATGAATTTTGTTATGTCTCTTCAATAATGAATCTGTGAACCATCCTTTCTTTAACAGCAATTTCCCTCCATCTTCTGGTTTCATATACACAGCTCGAGTGACAATAATGACATGATTCCATTTCTCTAATAATGAGCTGACTTGATGTTCATTAGATAACACTCAAATTTAGAGGACTAATAATAACTAGGTTAATATTTATTTAGCACCTCTATGACTTTCCACCATCACTAGCAAAGTGGGACATGTAAGACTGAAGGTCATTTGGAACTGCAGTGTTAATGTGAGGATCAAAAGATAACATACATAAAGGACTTTGTAAACATTAAATCATGTGTGTGTATGTGTGTACATAAATATGATTAACTCAAAGCAACCCATGAAAGAAAATTGCATTTACGTGTGTGTGTGTGTGTGTGTGTGTGTGTGTGTGTGATATACATGTGCACAATTATCTTTCTTTCATGAATTGCTTTGAATTCATTCCTCAGTTACAAGCCTACTGATGATTCTTTCCATACTAGGTCAAGCTGATCCACAGATCACAATTTGTTGTTGGGCATAGATATGAAACCTTTTCAAAACAGCAGAACCTGCTAGAGACTGTGAATTGCTGGCATAGCTTTTGAAAACCCAAAGTTACCTTTGTGTCAAAACAAAGCACTGGCACAGATCTTTTCAACAAGAGTCCTGTTGTTTTATTAAGGTATACAATATTAAAATTCATAGTAAGTACACTGAGTATTCCTTCTTAATTTTATAGGTGAATATTTGTGAACTTGGACAAGTCATCTAAAACCCCCACTTTCCTTAAATGTAAAGTAAGTTGGGGGTTAGGATAGATCTCCTTACTGATAAGATGTGGAAGGCTTAAGAATTTTGTGAAATGTTTGCCTAACTGGTGAACATACATTAAACAACTTGGAGAGCAGCAGGTCTTAACTACCTGCCCATCATTACCACTACTGTCCTGTGTCATGTTAGATAACTTGAATCAGTAATTAGTAATTGAAGTCGATATTGTGGACCATACACTTAGATTTCTTATCTCATGGTCCCCTATTTAAAAACCTAGATTAATTGATCTCTAAGGTCCATTTCCAATATGGTATACTGCACTTGACTTTGGCCAAATCATCTGAAACTAAAACCCTGAAGTTCTTGCCAATAAAATTGGGTTAATACCCACTCTACTTACCACACAAGGTAACTGTGATCAAAGATAAAACATAAACCTCAGTGGATAAAATGATGTGCCATATCTATGTCATCTATAATAAAATTTGGGTCCCTTCAGGGATATGTGTGTGTGTGTGTGTGTGTGTGTGTTCTATTGTTTATATATGAATCCAGCCTGAAAAGTAGCTGCCTATTTCATTAATGGAAATTCAGAGAGGCAAGGGCCACCAAATATACTAGAAGACTCACTAGCAAATAAGAAAGCATTATATTTGATTAATGTTAGTAGTCTTTAAGTTAGACTGCTTTGGTTTTTGTTGTGTGTTTTTTTGCTTACCAAGAACTATCAATGCTAGGTTAGCTAATCACTAGTGTTAACTGATGAAGTGATCAGACTAATAGCAATTTTAAGATAATTCCAGGACCAAGAACCAAGCTTTCAAATTATTCCAGGACCAAAGAATAAATGCAGCATTTATTCATTGTACCTTAAGGATTTTAGACACCTACATTATTTAGTTGCTTTCCATTTTCATTTATTTTATGTAAAGTCAGTTTAAAATGAAACAGTTGAAAGAAACATGATGATAAAGACAAACCACAAAAGTTATCAGGTACAATATCTAACAGTTATCACTTTGAACACTGAAGAGGCAAAATAACCATTTATACACATTCCTCAACATTTCCAAAAGACATGATATACCTTTGTACAAAAAAAGTACTATAATAACACAAGTCTAATTCAATGTAAACCTAACATCAAGCAGCAAGTTGACAATGTTTTGCAGCACATCACACAGTATTTACTGTAATTAGCCACAGCAGCAGTATTTGGTGAATGGGCTGCATAGAATTAAGCTTTTGGATATATGTTAAACATTCACCATAAAATAAAAGTCAGTAAGTGCTTGTTAACAGATTTTTTTAAAACCTCTACTAATAGTTCTAAAAGAGAATTAAACTCTTTATGCTTTCTAGGTTCAAAACCATAATTTGTCTAATTATTTTGAAAGCAGACAATACCCAGTGTTTAGGCTAGACTTCATAGCAAAAACCTATTCCAATAACTGCTTTGTACAGTATGTACTGTGATTGCTGTTCACTTTATTAAGAGGCAATTTCAAATAAGGAAATATCTGAAGTCTGGCAAACAAAAATCTAAAGTTACATTCACTAAATGGGGTATAACACTAAGGCATATTTTTTTTAAGACAAATGCCACTTTTTAAAAATTATTACATTATTGATTTAAGTGATTTGTGTTTAAGATTTTTCTTTTGTTAAAAATAAAAAGATGAGCTATGTTTCACATTTTACAAAATGTATGTTGGTAAAAACGTCAAAATATTCTAAAAGCATAATATGTTCTTCAGAACTCAGGCCTCATGAAATTCTACACTTTTACTAAAACAGAACTTTGACATGTTTTTGTGAACTTACATAGCAGTCCATTACAGTTAAGTGTCATAGGACACTGGCCAAAAGTCTCTAAACTGGTTCTCTCTCATATTCCTATAATGTATTTACATCTTCATTATTAAATTCCTTAGAAAGATTTCAAATTCTATGAATACTAACATTAGCTTACTATAAAGGTCAAGAGCATCATTTAACAGTGTTATTCAAAGGATTAGTGTTATTGGCATCTAGTTCACAGCATTGCAACTGATTTGGCTAATCTTCATTCAAATGACTACCTAATCTACAAAGCTACACATATCCTCTTAGGTAGAAGGAAGAGGAATATTTGGGAACAGAGTCAGGGGAAGACAAACAAAGCTTGAGTTCTTAACTACAGAATTATTTTCCATAGTACTATACACTTGATTAAAATATTCAGTTCTAGAATCAACATCTGCTTTCTCATAAAATTGAAGTTTGGTTCAAGGTCACCATCATGCTAAGCATACAAGAATTCAACTAATAAAGTAATGTTATATTCTGATTTACATATTTTACAGCAATAAAACTTTTGAAACTTGAAAATGATTATGGGCTATTCCTACTGCTCTTCTTAGAAAACCAGAAAGTAAAAGGGGTGCATTATTCAGATAAAAAAGAACTGCTAACAGAATTAGAAAGTAGAAGCTAATACTCCATTAAGCATATATGATTTGCTATCCATTTCTCTTTCTATTTCATTTAAGAATATGGCTAGAAATATGTGTTTTGAATGCTAAAACTGTAATATGATATAATATGGAAGTGTGATACTTCCTTTAAAAATGGATAGTGCTGGACAGAAAAGGTTCACGTATCAAGAAAAAAACTAGGAAAACTCAATTAAGTTACACTGCAACTTCAAAAATGTGGGAATCTAACATCTTGAATTAACAAACCAGTCAATATCAGTTTATAGCTAGAGGAATTTTATATTGCCAACATCAGTGATTCCCTTTCCACAAAATTATATTGACAAACTAGATACTAGCTAACTGAAGGATAAACCCCCTAATAACAGAGCTGGCCCAAACAGGTAGCAAGGTCAATTCTGATACTATGACTTAATGAATGGGGCAAGGGTTGGAATATCAATGTTTTTGGGGGTTGTCTCTCATCCAATATAAAAAAGGTTAAGTACAAAATTTCCTGAAAATTATAACCCTGAAAAAATGAAGCCAAGTTATAGTGTAAGTGTCAGAACATAGCACCCTCCCTTGCCATTCTTCTCTTCCCATCCCAAAAAAATACTTGACAAGGAAGCAATTATTTTGGAATGATCATTCTTCTATAATTTTCAGAGAAGAGTCAAAAGATATTCATTGTACTATAATACTGGCACAAAAGGAAGGCTACTAGTTAGTGTTTCTCAGCTAAATATGGTCAGCCTAGGCTCTAATGCAGAATCTAGTTATTATAATTTAACTACAAAATTTTCATCTGAATTGTTCCTTTCTCAGAACTAAGGATCTATCTGGGTGGTTATTTTAGTTTCCCTTGTGCTTTACACAAGTCCCCCCACAAATTCAGGATTAATGATCTATATGTTTACCTGTTCAGAAACAGTGTTTTTGACACCAGTAACACAAAAAGTAAGAAATTAACCAAGGGATTACCTAAGAAAACAAGCACAAGACAGATGGTCCTAAAACAAATTCTAAGGTTAATCTTTTTCCCCAAAGTTTGGGGCAAAAAAATAAAAAATAAAAGGATTATGGTCTTTGGATCAATCTTCTTTCAGAATTCCTGAATAGCCATAATAAAAAACGTAATCAGTTACACTGATAAAACTTGTGTGCAATAGGAAAAATTCAGGAAGTTATTAACTGCACCATAAAACAAGTATACCACCATCATGAAACATGAACTACCCAAAATGATTATACAATATTCTAAAGATTAAAGTGGGGTATATGAAGTTTTGTAAAAATTTAAAATAACTAGTTTGAGAGGAACAAAGGGAAAAAAAAGATATTTGGTACCAAATACATAATGTAAAAAATATGTAGACATTATACAGTGGGGTAGATATGTTATTAGTACTTGAATGAGGCAAACAACAATTGAGGAAAATGAACAGTGAAGATAACTCCTAAACTTTTTTATCTCTGGTAAACATCACGTCTGAAGTTCTTCCAAAACAAACATGGAAGTCTAGCAACAATCATTGGACATGTATGCAAGTTTGAACTGTTTCTACCATAATCTAACACTCTTTTTCTCTCTCTCTCAAAAAAAAAAGAGCCTTTGCAATCATCTCATTAAATTTTAAGGACTACTATCTCCACAACTAATGAATTTAGCAGGAAGTCCTTCCATATAAAAGAGTAACAAAACCTCTTTTCTAAAGTTGGAATCTAACAAATATTTTTCAGGTAACCATAGGTTTTTGAACAAATAACATAGAAACAAATATATTTTAATTTTTTTTTAAATCTTTTTGCTTTTTGGAGGGCAACTGGGGTTAAGTGACTTGCCCAAGGTCACACGGCTAGTTTTTTGCGTTAAGTGTCTGAGAACGGATTTGAACTCGGGTACTCCTGACTCCAGGGCCAGTGCTCTATTCACTGCACCAACTAGCCGCCCCAACAAATGTATTTTAAAAAGAAAAATCAATAAAGGGTCAAACCAAGTTTGCTAATAAATAATTTTTGTGCTATAAAGAAAATTACTTCTTTTACATTTACCACAGTCAGACCAGTAGAAGGAAATAAATCAAAGAACCAGGAAGTGGTACACATGGCTACTTTTTTAAGATGGAAAAACTTGCAATGGTCTAGTTTGGTTTTTATTCCCTTTATTTCTATATGGCTTTCATGCAAACCTCTTCTAAATGCCTAAAATAATTATGCATTTAAAATCCAAGAGTACAAGTTCTTTAGTTGAGAATCTCAGTAAATCCTAAAACCATGGAGTCACATAGAAGCAACCACCTTGCCGAAGATGCTACAATGTTAGGTGGAGGTTTCTTCCACAGGCGGCCTGCGATGCCAGACAGATTTGGGTCTCATCCTCTGCGGAGTGGGTGGAGATTCCGGCTCTGCTTCGGACTCTGAAGGCTCGTTATCTCCCTGCTGGGATCCTGTGTCTCCTATCAGCTCTCTGAGGAACTTGAATTTGGACAAAAACAGATGCCAAACAACATACCAACCTGCAAAAATAAACATTTTTTAAAAGTTACTTCATGAAATACCATCAATTTAGAATAGAATCATTTCTGAAATTTTGATAAAGATGAGACTTCCTTTTATTAACTTCAAATAAGCAAGCTAGTTTCTTTTATCTAAAAAATAAAGGAAGATTAAAATAACTGAGAGAGTACATATTACCCCTAAATTTTTAAAAGCAAGGTCCTAGAAAAGATTCCTGACTTCCCAGCCCACAAGATTCAGTGTGAAGATGTGGTTTTTTTTTTAAGTCCTTATACTAAACTTCCAAGCTAATTTTGAATTTGAAAGGATTCAAAGCATAAATCATTTTGTATCCTCAGGTAAATTTAGAAATATTTAGGAGTTTCCATAGTGAGAAAATATATACAGGATATATTAACAAATCTAGGATATCTGAACCTTTAGTAATTTCATATAAAAAGTACTTCAAAATTCTAGTGGAATTGCTAAGAAAATACTGCATAAAGACCAAAGTTTTGCTGAAGGTACCTGTTATGTAGCTTAGGACAACATTACAATACTGTAAAATTATCGTGAGGAGGATTTTTACTCTTTATTTTTTGTCTAATCTACTTTCATAGTGTTAACAGTTTTATCAAACATTACTCTAAATTTGAAAGCCGATTAATAGCTTTTAAAAATCAGACAATATAGCATATGCCTAAAATATCTTCTTAACTCCTCTTAGTGGCCCTGAAACTCTAAGGAGCACAAAGTAAATAAAAGCTTCCAGAGTTTTTTTCCTGCTGTCATTTCTTTGATCTTGTTTACTTCAAACCATTCAATTTCACACAAAAGCCCTGGACTATTGCATGGTTCAACAATTAGTACTTTTGTTAAGAAATCTGAGTAGCAGCCAAATTTTCCCCATATATTTTTTAAACACACCTGCAATGATGCTAACGTAAGTGGCAATTTTTGATACCTCCATACTTCTACTATCAGCTACTTCACAACTGTACCTGTTTCATAATTATCTCCCAAACACAGGATTAACAGGAGCACCATAATGCCCAAAGTATTACTGAAATGTCAAATCTAAACATTATATATCACTCAATTATCTTCAGGTTTTCTAATTAATATTAACTAAACTATACTGAATACTAATTATTCTCAGATCTAGCCCTAATCACTCGCCTAACCTCCAGTCTGGCATCTTCAACTGTCTACTGGAGATCTCAAACTGAAGTCCAAAAGACATCTAAAAGTCAAACATGGCCAAAATTGGTCTTAGTATCTTTCCCTCCAAGCTCTCCCTGATTCCAAATTGTCAAGTATACTACCACCCTCTTGGTCACCCAAATGTGCAACCTAGGTTGCAATTCCTCACTCTCCCTTACTCTACCCTCATATATCCAGTCTATTGCCAACTCCTTTTGATTTTACTTCTGTAATATTCCTCAAATATACCCCTTTCTCTTCTTTGACAGTGCCACCATTCCACACGTGGGCCTTTCTCATCTCATATGGTTGGTCTTCACACCACAAATTTTTCCCTACTATAGTCCATCCTAAACTCAGTTGTCAATTTAATCTTCATAAAGCATAGATATGACCATGTCACCTCCCTTACTCAAGAAATTCCAGACACCCTTTACAACCTGGTCCCCTCCTACCTTTCCAGTTTTCTCACACCTCACTCCCTCTCCTCTCCCCCACTTTACAAAACTTAAAGGAACTCTGTGGTAGCTACTACAAATGAGGAAACAGACTTGGCAGGTAAATGACTTGCCAATGGTCACAAAGCCAGGAAGTTTTAAAACTGGGACTTAAAACCCAAACTTCCTTCAAACTCCAAACTTAACATTCCTCCAAAACCAGACTATCTCCAACTAGTTAAGAGGCAGGAAATAAAGTAAGTATACTCTGCTTCTGGGGTTTCCTCTTTTTATCCTATACATGATTTACACTGTGGTTTAGATAACTATGTAATTCTTTCACATGTCAAAGCTCTGGTTCTACTGATTCAAATCACAGTTCTTTACACCTTGAGTAGCCTGCTACAAAAAAAAAAAATCCCCATGTGGAGAAGAGGTCCTGACACACTCATTTGTCCATCAGATGCTCCAAATTCCATTCTGTCTCTATAAGATCCACCAGAACTTATATAGCATAAGCACAGCCCAAGGGCACCATGCCATGATAAGGCATCAAAGATTTTGGAGGAGAAAAGATTTGTAAAGGGACCATTAAAAGCTGCTCCAGAACATGCAAACGTTTTTGTTAGGGAAGCATTCAGCAAATAATTTGTGATCTCCCAAATGCAAACGGCAATGGAAAGACGTAATGTCACGTCAGTCTACTCCCCGAGGTCCCAAGACCCCAACACAGACTGCTCACCCAGAACCGCAGCCTCAGTTCTCTGTTTTTTATTCCCCTACTGCCGGCAAATCCAAATCCATTTCAAATAAAACACATCTGGACAGGTTTGGAGGACTTTATAACGAAAGGGCAATCTCTAGTCATTCTCTATAAATTAAGGAAGGGCAGGGCCCACAGAACAAAACTGTAATTTATAACTTTAGGGCAAGAACTATCATGTTTTTTCTAGAGAGAAAGATCTCTGACGAGTTCTCCAATTTTCTTCCCTCCAAAGCAGTGGCACAAGAAGGAAGTCAGATCCCCTGAGGCCAGTTTTTCACGTTGGAAGACAAGATATGATGCAGACTGACAGCATTCGGAAGACCAACGTCAACCCATCCATCATTTACCATCCATGCCTCCTCAGTTACTCTGGAGTTTTTTGGGGGCACAAAAGAACTGTTCCTCATCTTTTTAAAGCAAATTCAGACCTTGGAGATGCAAAGGAGGCTTATGCTTTGAAACCAGAAAAGGTAAATCAGTTAAGTCCTGAATACTGAGAGAAGCTTGTGTAAGGCAAGTACAGGGTGTTATGCCCTCAAGGAGTTTGCAACCTAATAAAAGGAGACAACACACACAAAAGGAAGCAGAAAAGCTGGGGAAAGAAGGAGTGAGGGAGAAAGGCATCCAGCACAGTAAAATGATAGACAAGTCCAAAGGAAGACAGCTGGGTGGGAAGTAAGAAATAGCTGGCCTGGGTACCCTTCTTATATGGAGGTTTTATGAGCTCTTCTCTCCTTCCAATCAGAGGCGTCCCAGGACAGAGAGTACTGACGGGGTGTGAGTCCCAAGGCTGATACAATCTTGCTACATGATGAGGTTCTTAAAGATGAGGTTCCTGATGGCATGAAGAAGCAGAAAAAAGGAAAGCATTTGGGTAGAAAACAGTATTTATTTGACTAAGATCCTTAATGAGGGTTGTCCTGGACACTTGGGAGAGCATCCACCTTACAATACCATATGTAGTCTTACAAAACTTGCAAGGAAGGTATCCCATGAAATCCTCTCTGTCTTCTAGCCTCTCTTTTGCTCAGTCCTCCCCCTCACATCCTTCCTTCCACCTCTAGAAAGACAAAGAACACTGGAGAGTCCCAGAGAGCATGACCCAGGACACAATGGGGTGGAGTGGTGTGTGTGCGGGAAAATCCTGAGATTCTTCTCCACGTGCACTTATCACATTCTTCAACATCTGCAATTTAATTTAGGTTTCCACCCCAAAAGTTAGGCTGTAAATTTAAGAAAAAGTCTATGTCATATTTATCTTCATATCCCTTTTTCCCCATATGAGGCCTTACTAAAGGTTAATAATAATTTCATACTTATATAGTACTTGAAGGAGGCAGTTCAAGTATTATCTTCACTTTACAAAAGAAGATGCAGACACATAGTTAAGTGATTCACTGAGTCTCAATAACTGAGACTTAAATCCAGGTATCCTGATTCTAAGTCTACACTTTTTCCCTCACTATACCATCTTATTCTAGCCCATGAAATATCTATGAATGTACTGTATATACTATAGTTCTTTATTATCTCTATTCCACTATAAACTAAATAACTATTAAAGCAGCTGGAAGAAGTCTCACAACCAAGCTGACTGGGTATATTACAAAATCATCTTATCTAAGTCTCAAATGTACCCTGAAAGCATCAAGTAAACCTTTGATTCATCTCTAACCAATTCCCTATCTTACTCTTCACAGAAGCAATGTCCAACCTTCTCTTCCTTCCTCAAGCATTCCACACCTCTCCCTCTGCTCCGAAACAATCTGAGGGTCTTGACTCTTAGAAAACTGAGGACAAAGTGAGCTCCTTTTCCTATTCTCTTCAACTCAAAATCCCTTAACATCTACTTTCCCCAGTCTCTGGCAAAGACTTGGGCTTTCTCCTTGCCATGCCCAAGTCTCTCCTCTCCTTAAAAACTTTTATTGGACTATATCACACACATCCCTCAGGCTATGTTTCAGATTTGCATCACCAACTGCCTATTGGATATTTCAAAATGAAAGTCCTGGAGACATCCCAAACCTCAAAAACTGAACTTATCATTAACTTTCCCCCTAAACCCTCCCCTCTTCTAAACTTCCCTATATCTGTCAAAGGCAAGCCACAGCCCATCTTTCCAGTCCTCCAGCATTACTAACTCAACTCATTACCCTCCCTCACTTCCATATCCAATCAATGGTGAAATCCTGCTATTCCTATCTCCATACTCCTCTTCCAAATTTTCAACTCAGGTTTGTAATCTCGGCATTATTCAGTACTTCAAAGCATGAAGCCTTTCCTGATCACCCATGCCACAGTGCCATCCTCTCTAATTACCTAGTATTTAACTACTTGGCATATATTTGGATTTACTAATTTCTTATTTATGCCATATATATATGTTTTACATGTACTTGTTATCTCCCTCATTAGAACATAAACCTACAACTTACAATTTGAGGGAGAGATTGTTCCATTCTTTGTACTTGTATCCACAGTACTGCTTGGTTCAAAGTAGGCATTTAATAAATCCTTGTTAACTAATTGATTGATTCTGGACAATTACTTCTGTTGGTGTCTGTTTCCTCATTCATAAAATGAGGGATTTGAACAGATGATCCTAACATTCCCTTCAGTTCTTCTAATATTCAAAATAGCTGTTGCTATAAAATGGTAGTATTTTCTAACTCTACATAATAGGTTTATATGTAAATTTCTATCTTCATAATAGATTTAGTCTGTAAATTTGAGAATGACAAGTAAAAAATCTTAACTTTGGAGCACAAAGCTAATTACAATGTAGGAATTCTGTAACTTCAACAATGCACTTTAATTCCTTCCCTTTTTTTCATAGAACAACAAAGTTTCTCACTTTAATGACACAAATGAATCTTAAAGACATATTTTAAATATTTTAAGGATCTGTGATTTTGTGTGAATGGGGCAGTTTCTTCTGTTACTTGGAAATGCAATACCCTTCCTCCAATTTATTAAGAGTTCCTGTGGGCAAAAATTTTATCACTTTGTGACAAATCCAGTGATAAACTAGCATCTTTGACTCAGCTAGATTCATATTGAAAGCTTTTCCAGAGTGCTAGACTAGCCAGAAAATGCTTACATTATGATGAAGCAATAGAATAGAGATTTAGTGAAGATACTGAGGGTATAAGGCAAATAGTTATCAATAATCAGGATAACTTACCATACAGATTTTAAAAGTCTGATTGTGACATTTGTTTTAAACTAGTTAACAGTCTGAACAAATTTGAGTTAAAAACTAATACTATTAATCAGACAACAATTACTCATTAAGCATCTTCCATGAGTCAAGCATTGTACTCTGTAGCTAGATGAACAAAGAATGAAACAATACCTAACTGCAAAGAGTTTATATTCTAATGGGGAAGACAAGTACAAATAAAGTATTTCAGTGTAAATGTTAAAGGGAATAAACATAGAGAGATATAGATATAGATATAGATATACAAAGTACTTAAATGTCAGGCAGTTTTGAAGGGAGGGCACTAGGAAGGGATAAGGAAATGATCATGTAGAAGATATAAAAGGTAAGGGACTCTGAAGTGGATAACTTCGGAGTATTTGAAGACCATAAGGAAATAGTCAGTAGATAGACATGGAGAGGTTGAAAGCAGGAAACATGATGGTGAATGCAATCAATGGCCTTGGCAAGAAAGAACACTACTTTGCCAGACACTAGGGAAAAGACAGAATGACTACATTAAGGGGTCTTGAGATGAAGAGAATGGAAGAAGAGCTCATTCCTACTGGCCTCAATTTTTCAGTAAAGTAAAAGACAGGGGGCGGAGCCAAGATGGCGGCGTAGCAGCAGCAACATATCGCAGCTCTCACATAGCCACCCCAAAATACCCATAAAATAGGACTCTAAAACAATCCTAGAACTCCAAAACGCACACAAAGATACTTCCCACTAAAGTCAGCTCGGCTACGAGAAACCATATCAGCACTGCGGACCAAAACCAGCCTGGTCTAAAGCCGAGGCTGTGCCCCGGGGTCGGCTGGACGGGAGGAGTGGAGGAGCCTCTCAGGTGAGCGGATTAGCAGCAGCTGCCAGTGGGAATTGTGAAAGGGGGAGATAAGCAGTCCAGCCGGAAGGCCTCCAGAGCAGAAAAGCGAAAGGCAGAGGTTTTGCACCCGCCTCTGCTTTGTAGCTTCCCGCCCACGGCCTGCAGGCAGCAGGGGGACTGAGCGATTGTTCTCAGGCCAGTGCTCTCGCATTGAGTGGCCTGGATCCGGATCACC
>CM053580.1:449060265-449086646 GCA_028627135.1 Pseudochirops cupreus
ATGTGAAAGTATTTGCAGATCGTATACATGATTGCACGCCACCATGGGGGGGGGGGGAAGGGAGGGGAAAAAATCTGAAACTCAAGTGATTGTGGAACTAAATCTTGTAAATTAAAAGTAAATGAGTAAATAAAAAAAATTTAAAAAAAAAGTTGCTTACTGAAAAATCTCTACAATTTGACCTGTTTTAAATATACTTTATTCATTTTAATCAAATCCTCCCTTTTTACCCTTCCACTCTAAATTCTCCTCCCCCTCTAAAACTAAGAACACAAGAAAAACAAAACTCATTACAAATATATAGTCAATCAAAACAACTTCCATATTGGCTATGTCTAAAAGAAAATTCTACATTCTACATCATTCACCTATCAGGAGGTGGGTAGCATGTTTCATCATTAGTCTTCTGGAATCTTGGTTGGTCATTATATCCTGATAACAGTTCATTACACTTCTATACCAAAACTTGTTCATTCATTCCTCATTTTATGGACCACTGCTCAAATTCCCATTTTTTGGCAATCTCAAAAAGAGGTTTTTTTTTTGTACTTCCTGCCTTTGGACTTGATTTAAGGCTGGGCTCTGCTACACTTCTAGAGGGAAGAGCTGGGCTTTTCCTGTTGCTATCTTCTTGGGATATTAAGTATTATATTATATCAGGATCTCTGGGACAGACTGGGAACTTGAAAGTTTTCAGTGCTCCCAGAGTAGACTACCTGGGAAAAAGAAGACAGAAGTTGAATATTTCCTTATCAGCTTGTTGAGAACCTCTGTTGGTTTACTGTGGCAGAACTGTAGACTCTCCTTTGGCTTGGGATTCCTGCCTTGGTTATTCCTCTGTAGGCCGGGTTAGATGCTGGAAGTGAAACTCTGCTCTAAGCTTGGAGTCTAAGCCACACCACTATTGCTGCTGGCTTTTGAACTTCCTTTTGTATAGGTACTCTGGCCCAGGGCCTCCCCTATCTCACAGGTCCCCTTCTCTCTCCACCTGGATCTGTGACCTGGAACCAGGTAGCAGGCAACAAAGCTGCCAATTCACACCTGAACTGCAATATTACAGTGAAATGATATGCGTCTGGGAGTGCCCCAACACGAGTCTGAAACCCTCTGTCCCCATGATGCATGGACTCTCCCTGAGCACTGGAACGCGCTGGCCTAGACCCCATCCCCAGTGTCTACAGATCTCTCTGTCTCCCTGTCAAGCTAAGCTGAACAAATAACTCACTGTAATTTTTACTGCATTTCCTCATAAGCATATGAACCGATGTATTTTCTACATCTGGAGGAGTTTGTAGGGTGGAGCCCACCACCCTGCTACATATCACTACACCATCTTGGTTCCACACCCTCAGTAGTTTGGTCTCAAAACTCTATACCACTGCACCATTTTAACAAGTCAAATCTGGGACCTTTTCAGTTCTATTCCCATTAAAGTAATGTAAAAATAACAATCCCTGGAGTCTAGTTTAATCCCCTGTAGACAAAAGGACTTAAGATACAAATCCACATCAAGCTGTCTATCCTATAACGTTTTTAACACAAAATGCAAAAACTGGGGCTGCTAGGTGGGGCAGTGAATAGAGCCCTGGCCCTGGAGTCAGGAGGACCTGAGTTCAAATTTGACCTCAGACACTTAACACAAAACTAGCCATGTGACCTTGAGCAAGTCACTTAACCCCAATTGCCCTACCTTCCCCCTTCCAAAATGCAAAACTTCTTTGGGCTCTCATATTGTAATAGGTGAAAGATGAAAACACCAACTTACTGTACTTAGTTCTGTGCTTTAGTAGAACAAGATACATAGAAAGATCTCCTCTAATATATTCTAAGTTTTGGTTAATTTTTTAAAGCTGTCTCTTCATGCTCACATTATGCAAAAGATAATACAATTAAAGCACATTGAAATAGAATTGAGGGGCTTGAATTATTCTGATAAATTTACTTTCCAGATAAACTGAGCTATATACTCCTTTTGGTTTCAACCCTTCAATCAACAACCATTTATTTATCTACTATGTGCCAGGGATGGTGCTGCGCATTAGGGATACAAGTACAAAGAATGAAACAATCTCTGCTCTCCAGGGGCTTACATCCTAATGTGGAAGACAAGAAGTACACATATAAATGTATACAGAATATGGGGAACAAAATGAAAACAAAAATACAAAATATTCAATACCAGGTAGTTTCAGAGGGAGGGCAGAGGGAGGGCACTAACAATTGGAATCATAAAAGGCTTCAAGTAGAAGGAGATATCTAAGGTGCTGGGTCTAAAGGTGTGACAAGTTTTACAGTCCTTTGGCCATAGTTCCAAGTAGTTCTCCAGAATAGTTGGACCAGGTCACAATTCTACCAACATGGGCATTAGTGTACCTATTTTTCCACATCCCCTTTAGCATGTTTTATTTTTCCTTTCTGTCATGTTGGCCAACCTGATAGGGGTGGATGCTGCCCCAGAGTTGTTTTAATTTGCATCTCTCTAATCAATAGTGATTTAGAGCTCTGATTTCTTCTTCTAAAACTACCCATTTATATCCTTTGACCATTTATCAGTTGAGGAGTGACTCTTATTTTTTATAAATTTGGCTTGGTTTACTATATATTTGAGAAATTAGGTCCTTGTCAGAGAAATTTACTTTGTAAGGCCTACCACCACCATCACCACCAAGTTTTCTGCTTTTATTCTAATTTTGACAACATTGATTTCATTTGTACAAAACCTTTTTAATTTCATGAAATTAAAATATACATACATATATATATATATATATATATATACACAGATATATATGTATATACTTCCCATAACTCTATCTCATTTAATCATAAACTCTTCTCTTATCCATAGATCTGACAGATACTTTTTTTCTAGGCTTCCCTAATTTGCTTATGCTATTACCCTTTTTGTCTAAATCATTTACCCATTTTAACATTATTTTGGTATATGGTGTGAGATGCTGGTCTAGGCCTCATTGCTGCCAAACTGGTTTCCAGTCTTCCCAGGATTTCTTGTCAAACAGTGCATTCCTGCCCCAAAACTCAGATCTTTGGATTTATCAAACACTAGATTGCTACGGTCATTTACTACTATGTGTAATGTGCCTAATCTATTCCACTGATCCACCACTGTATTTCTTAGTACCAGATTGTTACTACTGATTCCCTTCATAGTCTCAACCTTTTGTTCTTCCAGATAAATTTTTTCTTCTAGCTCTATAAAAATAATTCTTCAGTACCTTTATTGGTATGGCAATGAATAAGTAAACTAACTTCAGCAGAATTATAATTTTTATCATATTGGCTCTGCCTACCCATGAACAATTAATATTTCTCCAACTGTTTAGATCCATCTTTATTTGTGTGAAGCGTTTTGTAATTGTGTTCATATAGTCCTTGGGTTTATCTTGGCAGGTAGACTCCCAAGTATTTATAATGTTTGTTGTTATTTTAAATTGAATTTCTCTATCTCTTGCTGCTGGATTTAGTTGGTAATATATAGAAATTCTAATGATTTAAGTGGGTTTATTTCATATCTTGCAACTTTGCTAACGTTGCTAACTGTTTCAACTAGTTTTTTAGCTGACTCTCTAGGGTTCGATAAGTACACCAACATATCATCTACAAAGACTGATAGTTCTATTTCCTCATTGCCTGTTTCTATTCCTTTAATTACTTTTTCTTATTTTATTGCTATAGCATTTCTTGTATAAAACTGAGTAACAGTGGTGATAATGGACATTCTTGCTATACCCCTGATCTTACTGGGAAGGCTCCTAATTTATTCCCATTATAGATATCGCTTGCTTTGGGTTTTACATAGATACTTGTCATTTTAGGAAATGCTTCATTAATTCTTATGATTCTTAGTGTTTTTCATAGAAATGGGTGTTGTACTTTGTTAAAAAGTTTTTTCTACATTTATTAGTTATGATTTTTGTTGTTTTTCTATTTTGATTTGGTCAATTATAATTCTTTTGAATACTGAACAAGGTCTGCACTCCCAGTATATATCCCACTTAGTCATGGTATATGAAATTTGTGAAATACTGCAATCTCCTTGCTAGTATTTTATTTAAATTTTTGCAATCAATATTCATTAGGGAAATTAAACTATAATTACACTATTTCCTTTTAATCTTGGCAATTTATATTTTTATAAATATTCATCCATTTTACTCAGACTTTTAGTTTTACTGAAATATAATTAGACAAAATAGCTCCTAATAATTGATTTAATTTCATCTTTATCGGTGGTGCATTCACCATTCACATATTTTATAGTAATAATTTGGTTTTTTTAAAAATTAATTTAACCAATGTTTCATCTATTTTATTATTTTTTTCATAAAACTAGCTCCTAGTTTTATTAGTTCAGTGGGGTTTTTTTCTCCTACTTTCAACTTTTTAAATCTTTCCTTTGATTTTTAGGATTTCCATTTTGGTGTCTAATTAGGTAGTTTTAATTTGTTCTTTTTCTAGTGTTTTGTTGTTGTTGTTGTTTTTAGCTGTATGCCCAATTCATTGATCTGCTCCACTGGCCTGTTCTTTTTTTCTTTTATTCTTGTTATTAATGAATGCATTTAGAAATATGAATGTTTCCCCTAAGTATTACTTTGGTTGCATCCCACAACTTCTGGAATGTTAGTCTCGTTGTCATTCTCTTTAACGAAATTATTGATTATTTCTATTATTTGTTCTTCGACCTACTCATTCTTTAGGATTACATTAGTTTCCAAACAGCTATTAGTGTATGCTTCCGCAGCTCTTTATTAAATGTAATTTTTATTGCAGTATGGGCTGAAAAGGGTTCATTTAATATTTCTGCTTTTCTGCATTTGGTTGTGAGGTTTTATTTTTGCCCTAATACATGGTGAACATTTGTGAAGATACCATATGCAGCTCAGAAAAAGGTATATTTCTTTCTATTCCCATTCAGTTTTCTCCAGAGGTCTATCATATCTAACTTTTCTAAAATTCTACTCATCTCCTTGACTACTTTCTTATTAACTTTATGGTTAGATTTATCTAGCTGAGAGGGGAAAGTTGAGGGTCCCCCACAAGTATAGTTTTACTATTTCCTCCTGCAGTTCATTTCATTTTTCCTTTAAGAATCTGGATGCTATGCCATTTGGTGCATATATGTTTAGTATTGGTATTACTTCATTGTCTACGGTTCTTTTTTAGCAAGATGTAGTTTCCCTGCTTATCTCTTTTAATTAGGTCTATTTTTGCTTTGGCTTTGGCTGAGATCATAACTGCATATTCTGCTTCAGCCTCTTATTTTAACTGTGTGAGTATCTGTTTCAAGTGTATTTTTGGTAAACAACATATTGTTGGATTCTGGTTTCTAATCCATTCTGTTACCTGCTTCTCTTTTATGGGTGAATTCATCCCATTCATATTCAGTTACTAACTGATATGGTTTATTTCCTTCTATCCCATTCTCTATTATTTATCCTTCTTTCTTTTTCACCAATTCTTCCTCTAAAGTCTGTTTTCCTTCTGACACACTGCCTCCTTTAATTCACTATCCCTTTTATCACCCCACTCCTTTCTGTTGTCCTCTTCCCTTTCTAGTTCCCTATTGGATAGGATAGATTTCTATACCTGATTGAATGTGTGTGCAATTATGTATGTGTATACACAAATATACACACACAATAGTCTTTCTTCTTTAAAAAAATTTAGATGAGAGTGAAGTTCAAGTGTTGCTTACCTCCCCAGCATTTACCCCCTCTACTATAAAAGCTCTTCCTTGCAGGTCTCTTTTATGTGACATCATTTTCCCTATTCTTCTTGTCTCTTACCCATTCTCCCTGTAACAGTAATGGTAATTTGAAGATCTTCCCTGTCCCTTAATAATCCTAAGGGAATTTGAAGATGTTCCCTGACTTGAAGATCTTCCCTGCCCCCTAACAGGCTGAATGTAATCACAAGAAGCCTGTGGTAGGAGGAGTCTGCTGAAGGGTAGAGCAGAGCCCACAGGAAGCTAGGAGTCAGAGCAGTTAGAGCTGGAGGGAGGAGAGGATGAACCCAGGCAGAAAACTAGGCTTGTGAGTGTTGGTCTGTGGGAAGGTTAAAGGATGGTGTGGCTCTCTGATGTATTGTGGTATATTAACTTCTATGCTGTTATGATGGATTGAGTTTCCTGGTGTTGGGATTTGGTTTTCAGGTGTCTGGATAAATGTTTTGCTTCTGTCTCCTATATGGAGAGTCTGTTGTATTTTGTGATTGAGCACTATACTGGCATATTCACAGTCGCCATTGGTGCTGTGAATATTGTGTTGGCACTACATTCACCCAAATTTTTTTTTGAGATGATCCCAAATAGTCAACTCAATCATGCACTCTATGTGGAGTCCTTCTAACTGCCCTAATAATGATGTTTTTAGAGGAATCACATGTATCATTTTCCCATTAAGGAATCTAAAAAGTTTAAATTTACTGAAGCCCTTATGATTTATCTTTCATATTTAGTTTTTTATGCTTCTCTTGAATCTTATATTTGAAAATCGTATTTTCTATTCAACTGTGCTCTTTTCATCAGGAATGTTTGAAATCCTCTTCCATTAAATATCCACTTTCCTGCTGAAGCATACTCAGTTTTGCTGAGTAGGTTAATCTTGGTTGTAATCCTGGCTCCTTTGCCATCCAGACTATCATATTCCAAGTCCTTCACTCCTTTAAAGTGGTAGGTGCTAAATCTTGTGTGATCCTAACTGGGACAATATGGTATTTGAATGGTTTCTTCTTTCTGGCTGCTTGAAACATTTTCTTCTAGAAGTGGGAATTCTGGATTTTTCATTTTGGGATCTCTTACAGGAGGTCATCTACAGATTCTTTCAATTTCTATTTTATTTTCTGGTTCTAGAATATTAGGGCAGTTGAGTTGTTTTTTGTTTGTTTTTTTATAATTTCTTAAAAGATGATGCTTAAAGGCCTTAATTTGATTATGGCTTTCAGGCAGTTCAATAATTCTTATCTATCTTCTCAATCTGTTTTCTAGGCCAGTTTTTCTCACAAGACATTTCACATTTTTTCTCCTATCTTTTCATTCTTTTGATTTTGTTTGATTATTTCTTAACGTCTGATGGAATCTTTAGTTCCCATTTGCCCAGTTCTTATTGTTAAGGAATTATTTTCTTCACTAAGATTTTCTATCTCTTTTTCCATTTAGCCAATTATGCTTTTTAAGTACTTATTTTATCAGTGAAGTTTTGTACCTTTTTTTTTTTTTACCAATTAGCCAGGTGTTTTCTAAGGTGTTTTTTTTTTTGTAATTTTTTTGGTGCCTCTTATCAAGCTGTTGCCATTTCATAATTTTCTTACATCACTCATTTCTTTTCTCAATTTTTCCTCTGCCACTCATATTTGATTTTTTAAACGATTTTTTAAGCTCTTCTATGAATTCTTGTTGGGTTTGTGTCCAATTCATAATTTTTTCTTTTGAGGCTTTTCTTGTAGCTATTTTGACATTATGGTCTGCTCAGTTTTTGTCTTGCTCTCCCCTGTCATAATGACAAATCTTTATAGTCAGGTTTTTATTATTTTTGCTCATTTTCCAGCCTATTCCATGACTCTGAACTTTAAATTAAAGTTGAGCTCTATTTCTGCGGTGCGGGATTGACAGGGGGAGTGCATTCTTGTTTTCCAGGTTTTTTCACACTGCTTTTTTCAAAGATAGTTATGGGAGTTTAGAAATTTTTGCTGTTTCCAAAGTAATGTGATCCAGGGAGAGGTGTAGTCACTGGTCTCCTGGTCTCTGCTCTATTCCTTAACCCTTATAACTGCAAGAGATACTGCTCCTCTGGGTATCTGCTTCCTTGGGATAAGGGATACTGCTTCTCAGGGCCCCTAGGCACAGGGGTCCCCTGTACATTATTTATGACCAGTTGTCCAATTCTCTTACTATCTTTGGCTTGAGAACTCCTTAAGTTATTGCTGTTGCCTTCTCCAAAGTTCACAGAGGGTGTTGCCGCCATGTAGGCTCTGGGCTAGCCGCTACTGCACTGTCACATACCTCTTCTTCCAACTTCCTAAACTGCCTTAAACTAGAAAAATGTCTCAAATCCCGCTGCCCCCTTTGTTGGCTCTGTTGCTCCAGAATTCTATTTCAGGTGTTATTTTAAACTTGTTTAGACGATGTTGGGAGTGCTCAGCTATAGTACTTTCTCTCCTCTGCCATCTGGGGTCTATCCCTAAGAAGTTCAAATCCCCCTCTTTATGTTGAGGGCACCATCCTTCCAGTCAGGCTGGTATACAACCTTGGACTGCCTGCTGTACATAGGAGGTGAGAAAGGAAAGAGGCTTTCAGTTGCCAAGCTTTATTAATTCTACCTTCATAACACCTCTTCACCTCTTCTCTATTCACACAGCCAACTACCCTAGCTAAGATCCTCTTTACCTTCACCACTGTGACAGTCCTAACTATTCTCTATTTACAAGATCTACCCTGAACAAATAATCTTCCACATGGCTCCCAAATAAATAGCTGAAAATAAAACTGACAAGTCACTCTTTTACTAAAAAAAACCAAAAAAAAAAACCCCCAAAAAAATACTTCAAAGGCTTCCTATTAAGTAGAAGTCTTTACTAAAATTTCTTAACTAAAATGACAAATTCTCAGCCTGGCATTTAAAGCTGAATTTATTTTAGTTCCTATATACCTTTCCAGGTTTATTTTCATCACCCTCCTTCATCCATGTTCTATCCTGGAGAAACTGGCCTGTTTACTATCCATACGAGACTCTCCAAATACCACATCTGTGCCTTTTCACAAATGGCATCCAATATTTAAGACACACTTCATCCCTACCTCCAATTTACAGAATCCCTAGCTTCCTTTAAAACCCAAAGGTCCCTGCTCTACCCTTCTTCCCCAGTATTTAGTACTGTTTTGTTTCTTCGTGTTTATCTCTGTGTGTGTGTGTGCGTGTGTGTGTGTGTGTGAATGTACAAAAAGAGTTTATTGAGGGTGGGAGGGGATATATAGATATATTATTTGGGGCAGCTAAGCAGCATTCCAAGTTCTTCCACAAAGTAGTTCCCACTCTGTAATGCCAAACACAAGCAACTTCCAGATTCGGATTACCAGCATAGCAAACTCCATTTATTCAATGACAGATTAAGGAAAAACATTCACAGAAAATCAAAATACAGCATTCACCATGTGTAACTCAATAATTTAGTAAATCCTCAATTCGATCACAAAGTACTAAGGTCCAAGTACTCCACCCTTGGGAAGTACATTCATTTAGTCAATCACAAAGTCTTCTCTCTATTCAACTGGAGATTAGTTTCCAATCATAAACAAAGTATATTCATTTGGTCAGTCACAAAGTACAAAAGTCATAAGTTTTCCACCCCTGGATCACAACTGAATTACAATACCATCCATCACCACCAGCACCCTCTCAAGAGGCAGTGGAAGGTCATTCACCCCTAGGTCACAACTAGGGTTACAATAACATCATAGCATTCAATACCCAAGAAGAGGTCTTTTCTTCATCTTGACCAGAGGCAAGTTCTCAGCAGTTTCTGTTCCTGGGAAGACACAGCTTAACAAAGACACAATAACAAGCATACACATTGCAGGTGTCCTCATCAATTCACTCTCTGACTATGAAATCAACCTAGACCCAGGAGTCAACACAAATCATCAGCATAGTCCCAAGGACCCCTGAAAACATCAGCAAGACCCTCCTCCAGGATTTCTGTAATCATACAACAAGAAAATCCTCTTTCAGGGATTCTGAACCAATAGCAAGGTCCCAGAACTTCTGCAACAACAGCAACAATCTCCATCAGCAGATGAATCTCACTAAGTAACATCAAAACAGACAGAATCACAGTCATGCTTCTTCCCAGTTGAGCCCTCAGTTCTCATTTCTCTCTCTCCAGCAGTAGCATCAGCCTCTAGATGCTGGCTCCCAGAAGTTCTGGCCTCTCTCTAAATCCAGGGCACCAGCTCCTCCCAGTTCAGCCCCCTCTCTTCATGTCAATAAGTCCATCCCACAAGTGGACTTCATAAGCTCTGGATTTTAACACTTAATGGGAAAACCAAGTCAATACAAGGGGATCTTTAAATTCCATTATCACTATACACTCCTACTTCCAATCATGCATTCTGCAAACTGTCCAAAGCAATTCAGTTTCCTGACATGGCTCTGGTGTCAAGGTTTCCCAGGTATACAACAATGAGATCAGCACAATAGCTCTGTAGATATCAGTTTCATAGGCAGCCTAATAACTCTTCTCTCCCACACTCTCCTTGTGAGCCTCTCAAACACTGAGCTAGCTCTGGCAATGCATGCGTCAACCTCATGATCAAAGTGTACGTCTCTGGAAAGTATACTGTTAAGGTAAGTTAACTTATCCACAGCATCCAAGATTTCTCTATTTGCTATAATCAATGGTTTGATGTATGAATTGTGTGGTGCTAGCTGGTGGAGAACCTGTGTTTTCTTGTTGTTGGTTGTCAGGCCAAAATTAGCACAAGCAGCAGAGAATAAATCCATACTCTGTTGCACCTCAGCCTCAGCAGTTGCACAGGTGCACAATCATCTGTGAACAAAAAGTTGTACACAAATCCTCCCTCCACTTTAGTCTTGGCTTTAAGTCTTTTCAAGTTAAGTAATTTGCCATCAGTGAGGCAGCTGACCTTGATGCCATTTTTGTCTTCACTGAAGGCTTCTGACAACATCATTGAAAACATCCTAAAAAGCACACAGCTTTACTTCGCTCCACTGGTGACTGGGAAAGCTGAGAGCATTATTTGTTATCCAGAACCTGTGCAAGCATGCTATCATGAAACAGGCATACAATACTGATGAATTTCTACAAGCAACCAAATTTTGCCATGACCTTCCTTGAGCCCTCATGACTGACAGTATCAAAGGCCTTAACCACATCAACAAATGTTAAGTACAGACCTCTATTCTGCTTCTAGCATTTTTCCTGATGTTCTTGAGCATCAAACATCTTAAGAATAGTTCCCTAGCCCTTCACAAAACCGCAGCAGCTTTTGGGTAGATGGCCATCTCCCAAGTGAAGGAGTAGCCAATTAAGGAGGACTCTGGCAAGAATCTTGCCAGCAAGGACTAAGAGAGACAACCCTTTCCCACCCACTTTCCATGATTGTCAAAGGACAACGATTTCCTTTCCCTTTATAGAAATGGACAACAGAGATATCCTTGAATTCCTGGGGGATCCTCTTGCCATATAACCCAGGAGATTTCAGTCAGCTTTTATATGAGCAACAGACCCCCTGCCCCTCTCTCACTCCCTCATAAAAGGAAACCAAATCAAGGTCTAACTGGGAGGTCTAACTAATCTTCTGGAAGTCTGGCAGAGAGAATGATATTAATTGACGAGTATTAATAATACACAACTTTCTTTCTGTAAACCTTTCATAGTACCTCAAAAATATCATACTGAGCTATATTAATAATACAGTCAATTCAACCATTTTTAAGTACTATATTTAAAGTCTTCAACAGCACTAATGATAAACTTTATTCAGTATTAAAGGGTAAGAAAAAGCTATCAAAGATAAGATTCTGGAACACAATCTATTACACTAATTAGCAGTTAAAGAGAGCATCAAGGTTAGTAAGTTTTTCTCCACTTAGTCAGTAAGTCAACAGGCATTTGTCAAGAGCTTATTAAATATTAGAAACCCAAGGAGGAATTTGATATAAAAATGAAAGTAATCTTTCCCTCAGCTAGAATCGTGATGCTTACTTTAATACAGAGTATGAATGAGATACGTCTATTTGGTGGGGTGGGAATGGCTTATATTGCCTACCTTCCCCAAAGCCAGCTTTAAAAATTTTTTTCTTCTTCCAGGAGGAGAACCTATTTAGAAACCAAACTGAGATCAAAAGCTTGCCTGATGAGAATTGGCAAGGAATTCCCACAGGGGCTAATTTGGGCCCAGTTAGCTAAGATGACCATATATCTTTATAGGCTACCCCTTTTCTGAGTATCAATCTACCCTTTCAATTATTCTTATTACATCATCATTGAATGCTCTAAAGAGAGTAACATCCACTAATCTTTTACACATAGTCTTAGTCCTTTTTTATTTCAATTGATAAGAGTGAGTCTCCAAGTACCAGTTCTTACTCAGTATTTCAATAGGTTAAGTTTTTTTGCGCTCATCAACCTTTATCAGACGTTTCAGAAGTATAGAGAAGAGGATGTTCAATTAGCTATTTAGTATATAATTTAAGTAGCAATATTTCAAAAAAGGCCTGCCTATTTGAGAAACGGAGTAAATACACAATAAATACTTGTTAATACAGTACCTTGTTACACACATATACACACACACACACACACACAGATATATGTTTTAATCACAAGAGAAAAGCATGTCATGGACTCAAGAAAAACAGTAGCAATTAAAACTATTTCTCTTAAGTAATTTTTCCATAATCATTTTCACATGTGACTGTTCTCCTACTGGCATTTTTGAGCCAAATGCAAACTCTCAAGTAGCATGATCTTTAAATGCAAACTACTTAGAGGAAAGCAGATAGATGGGGGCACTGGATAGAGTGGCTGGCTGGAGTCAGGAAGACCCATCTTCCTGAGATCAAATCTGGCCTCAAACACTTAAAAGCTATATGATCCTGGGCAAATCACTTAACCTTGTTTGCCTCAGTTTCCTCATGTAAAAATGAGCTAGAGAAGGAAATGGCAAACCAATATTTGCTAAGAAAACTGCAAATAGGGTCATGAAGAGTCAGACATGAGTGAAAACGACTGAACTTAGAGCAAGTTTTCCAACCTCAAAATCAAGATAACTGAGTCATCTTTATTCTAAAAATTCTAATTATCCACAACCTATGTAAACCACAGCTTGAAGGTGTACAAAATTCAATTTACCAAGCATTTATCAGATGTTTACTATGTGTCAAACATGGAGGAAAAAACAATCCCTGCTCTCAGGAGCTTATATGGATGAGGTGAGGAGATAGGAGGACAATATCTATTTAGAAAATGTAATATAAAACATATACAAAATAATGTGGAAGGGAGGGTGGAACCAGCACCTGAGAAGAATCAGAATAGGTTTTCTGTAAGGGGTGGCAGTTGAGCTGAGTTACAGATTCTGAGGCAGAGGAGTAGGACTTGTCTAAAGTCACTCTCAGACAGGTGATGTGATCTTAAGTGTTGCAGACCAGAAAGAGGCCAGTTTGGCTAGAATCTGAGAGGGTGTGAAGGAGAGTAATATTTAAAGAGCCTAGAATAGTAAGTAGACTAGAGCCCAAGTGTAATAATAAAGTTGTTGATAAAGTACCTTGATATGTTTTTTTAAAAAATCACAACAGAAAGGCAAATCATAGAGCTAGTCCAGGCCAATTCCCCAGCATCCCTGTTTGGTCTGAGATCTGGGGACCAAGTTCTTCAAATTAATGTTGAAAATTGTGCAGGATGGAGCTCTGATCAAGCTCATAAAGTTCTCAAATAGGTTTTTGGAGAGAAGATTACAATGACTATTTGGGACAGACCAGTTGAACAAACTATTACCATGAATAAGGATAGTATACAACATGTTGGATTGATTTTTAAAAATGAAAAGATAACTTCTATAGTGAAAGACAGTTCTGCAGCAAGAAATGGTCTTCTTACTGAGCACACCATTTGTGAATTCAATGGTCAGAATGAAGGACTCTCAAGTTGCAGACATACTTTTAACAACTGGGACTGCAGTTACCATTATAATCATGCCTGCTTTCAGGCTTGAAAGATTTTAAAAGCCAAATCAAGGAGTCTATATTTTTTCTTAGAAGCAAGTGGAAACTTACTGGAGTTTCATAAGCAGGGGAATGACAAACTTAGACCTGTGCTTTAGGAATATCAACTTGACAGCTGTGTGGAGGAGGGATCTGAGAGGAGACAGACTGTATAAGCAGAAAAACCAATTAGGATCTTCCAAGGGAGTGGTGATTAAGATATGAACAAGGGCGATAGCTATGAATGACATGAACTGATCTAAGTGATATTGAGGAGGACAAAATGACAAGATGATTTCTAGATCTAACCTGGTAATGGAAGGATACCTGCACTCTAGGAAGAAGGCAGAACTTTCGGGGGTAGAGAATTAATCTGCTTTAGACATGGTAAGTATGACTTATGAAATATGCAGTGAGGAGGTGCAATGGGCAGTTTTTTAATAGAGCCCAGAAAATGAGGCTAAATATAGAAGATCTGGAAATTTTCAAAGACATGATCACTAAACTCATTCCAGCTGATGAGATTACAGAATAGGAGTGAATCACCTGTGAATTTACTAGTTTGATAAATGTATTCCAATACAAATTGGTTTCCTCTGTAATCCTACATATTTTATTTCACTCTTTTAAAATATTAATACTGAGAAGAGGTCCATAGGCCTTACCAGACTGCCAAAAGGTCTATGACACAAAAAAGGTTAAGAACACCTATCTCAGAGAGATAAGAGGGCCCAGCACAAGGCATAGAAAAGTAGATCCTGATCCTTAAAAGGAAACTAAGAAATAGCAGCAGCCAACAGCAGCAGCAGAACTAGAAGAAAACACTGTGATCAAGAAAATAAAATCAGAAAATAAACCTAAGTAAAATTTGATAGCATCCTCAGGCATACCTCCCTTTATTGCACTTTGCAGATATGGTTCACATTGTGTCTCTGTATCACATTTTGGAAATTCTCACAAAAATTCAAATGTTTTCATTATTACATCTGTTATGGTCATCTGAGATCAGTGATCTTTGATGTTACTACTGTAACTGTTTGAGGTGCCACAAACCACACCAATATAAAACACAACAATATTGAAATTAGGCCATTTAATAACCCTTCGATGGCCTCTAGGTGTTCAAGTGAAAGAAAGGATGCAGCAAGCTTCACTGTTATCTTATTTTAAGAAATTGCCACAGCCACCCCAACCTTCAGCAACCACCACCCGGATCAGTCAGCAGCCATCAACATCAAGGCAGGACCAGCAAAAAGACTACAGCTTGCTGAAGGCTCAGATGATGGTTAGCATTTTGGGGGCAATAAAATACTTCTTATTTAGAGTAGAAACATTTTTTTGACATAGTACTATTATTATGGGTTATTAAGTGGCCTAATTTCAATATTGTTATGTCTCAGGAAATAGTGAATCCCTATGAGAGGAAGAGTCAGGAATGGCTGATGGGTAGAGTAGTCAGAACACACACATTTATTAAGTTTGCAGTTGCATGGGTGCAGTTTGTGGCACCCCAAAACAATTAGAATAGTAACAGCAAAGCTCAATGATCAGAAATCACCATAACAGATAAAATTACAATGAAAAAGTTTGAGATATTGCAAGAATAACCAAAATGTGACATAGAGACATGATGTGAGCACTTGCAACTGGAAAAATGGTGCGAATAGATTTGTTTGAGGCAGGGTTGCCACAAAAAACACAGAATCTGTGATGCTCAATAAAGCTAAGTGCAATACAAAGAGGTCTGCCAGTAACATTTTTAGTTCCTGTTTTAAATTAAGTTTTAGCCATGAATTTTACTATCTATAATCCAATAACTGCATAAACTTTAAATTTGTTCTTCATTGTCTTGCAAATATTCATTTATATATAACACTAGAGACCTATGTCATCTATTTCCTAATTTTCACTATCATTCAGGAACTTTTCTAGGAGACCAAAGTCAGTTTGTTAATATTAGGTCTCAGAATCAAGGTGTCAAAAAGGCCTAAAGTGGTGCTAATATTTAACCAAGAAGGAAATTTAGCCAGGCTTCTGTCCAAAAACATCAGCACAAACATCAGCAATATCCACCAGACCTAAGCTGGATTTTCTGACCTTCATATGCAAAGCACTTTACAATGCATTTTAATGTAAGCTACACTTTAAATTATCTTTGCAAAACATTAAGATTTGTTTGGAATCCTATTTTGGGTTCAAACTGAAGTTAACAGTTGATTTTTAATGCACAACTTCTGTTACTAATACTTTTTACAGGAAAGTAAAGATCATTCACACTACAATCCTGCCAAAAAGACACTTCTATTACTTACCCATAAAAGAAAAGAGAAAACAAATCACTTCATCTGCAAATAAGACAAGGGTTAAAAAACAAACAACTAGATATGACCAATGTGTTCATTTCTTTGGCTTGACTGTACTGATCTGTCAAAAAGAAAGGTTCTAATTAGAGAATTCAAGAAAGGGAAATCACTTAGAAACAACTTGTGTTTAAAATTTTTTAAAGCATCAATGATACATTTTAAATAAATAACCTAAATTAGAATAAGGTTGAGTGAATACTCCTACCACCCCAAACTAGAAATCGAGCTACAGGACCCGGGTCTGCAGTTCTATAGCTTGTGTAACTGGTTAAGTTCTCAAAGGGCCCCAGTTTCTTCATTTTTAAATCAATCAACTTGCACTCACCTAGTTAGTTATGCACCTATTATGTGCCTGATAGCCCGCGGAGGTGCTGGGGCTCAAAGACAATACAGTCCCTGCCCTCTAGGAGCTGGCGTTTTGTAAGATAAGTCCACCAACAAAATACATAAGTACTCGGAATTTGGGAAGGTGGAGGAGAAGGAATCAGGAAAGTAAAAGGGTTAGAGCAGATCTGAATGGAAGAGAGGATTCTAAGGTGGGGGTTGGGGTGGAGATGGCACTAGTGGCTTGGGGGAATGGAGAAAGTAAAGAGCTAAAGTGACACCTGAAGGGTCCAAAGGATTTTGAGGTGGGGGGAGGGGCATTAGTGGCTGGGGGGAATCAGTGAAGTAGAAGAGGTAGAGCAGACGTGAATGGAACAGAGGACTCTAACCAGCAGACGGCATTACTGACTTCGGTGAGAGCCGGTGCTGAAAATGAGAGTGCTGGACCAGGAGACCGACCGCTAGGGTCCACTTCAAGCTCTGAAGCCAGGGCTGTGCAGCTGAAGTCCAGTCCCGCCGCTGGCCTTGGTAGCCCCAGGTTGGCGGCGTCCCGGGCTCCTCCAGCCCCCCGCCCAACTCAGGAGGAGGAGAGTGAGCAATCGCTAGGATTGCCGGCCCCCTCCTGTTCCCCACCGCCCCCCGCAAGGGCCACTCCCCAGGGGTCTGCAGCTTCGTGGCCTTTGCCTGGACGCCATGCCGCGTCAAGTCACTTTGCAGTCAAAATATATTTGCACGTTTCCCCCCCCCCCCTTACACTGAGAAATCCTCGAGGGCAGAGACCGTGTTTTTCGCCCTTTTGCATAGACCCCGGCGGCAGTGCCCCGCACTCAGGAGGCGCTTCATTGTTGCCGAGTCAAAACAAACATGCCCAAAGTACCCGAGATGCCCGCGGGAAGCCGTCAGCGTTAATGCCGGTAAGAGCGGCTGGAAGCCCAGGCCCTCGGCCGCCCCCCACCCCCGCGCGTCGCACTCACCGCACAGCATGAACAGCAGCACGCAGAGCAGCGTGGCCACGATCACCAGCAGGGTCAGCCCCACGCTCTGCCACATTTTGGAGAGTGAGGGGGCAAGGTGGAGGCCAGGAAACGCGCACAGCTGGAGGCGGAGTGGAGGAGAGGGCGGCAGGAAGACAAGCCCGAGCCCCGAGTCTCTTCGCCTTTCTCAGGGGCTCCTTCTCGTCCACTTGAAGCCGAGGGATGGCATGAGGACCAACAGCTCCCTCAGCAGCGCCCCCTATGGGGCGGGGCAGCGACTGCGCCGATGCAGGGCTGGAGGCGGAGGGGGAGGCCGAGAATGACCGAGGCTAGAGGCTGGAGTGGGAGGGGGTCCGCAGCCGAGGAGGGAGGGCGGAGGAGCAGGGCAGGAGGGCGAGCCGGAGGTAGCTGTAGCGCCTCCTACCCCCTCATCGCTTCGGCGAGTCAGGAACCCCGCGCCGCAGGGGGTCACCGCCCTGACGCGCCTCCATGGCCGTGGGGTTAGGCAGTGCGGGTGGCGGTCGGCGTGCCGGGGATGGGAGATGGATAGGGACCCCAAGTAAATTAGGCGACAGCGGCCGTTACCCGCCACCCCACAGCTGCTCCAGCAGCTCCTAATCCTGGGGGGCTGCCGTAGCTTTTCAGCTCCGCTCCCCCTCGCGGTGGCTTGGGACAGCGTCAGAGCGCTTCCCTCTCCCCCTTCCAGGCCGCACGGGCAGCTGGGAGAAGCAGTTCGCTGCTGGTGGAGAAGTGGTGACTGGGACAGGCGGAAGACTACAACTCCCATAGGGCACCACGGATTTGATAGCTTGTCTTCTCTCTTACCTCCCCCCCCCCCCAGCTGCGTCTCAGTGTCCTACGTCTATCGCGCTCTCTCTGGAGAGACTTCCCAGTGTTTTCTGCCTGCTAGATCTGTGCGTGTTCTAGTACCCTACTTGTCCTCCGTGGCCTGACCTAGACTTAACCCTTTGAGTCTGATTGATACACCCAGTACCGAACACTGCTTCGTGATTGGAAGAAAAACGACCTGCACTTGTCCCCGGCTACTGCCGGGGGCGGAAGTTAAGTTCTTAGCTGAGAGGAGGATTTGCACCCAAGTCCCTGCCAACTGGGAAGTTTGTTAATAGCAGGGAATGTCCCCTCCTCCCCCTGGGAACAGGTGGAATGTAGTTTGCTATTCACAGTTGGTGTATTTCCGTAGTCCGTGCCTGTGGGTGAATTGAGGACAGGAGGTATTTGTTGGGTGTCCTAAATTCACCTCCTATGAGCTGTCCTATGTTCTGCCGGCGGCTCAGCGCTTTTCTGGGACACAGACCGGCTTTAAAAGAAAACAAAACCAAACCTCAGTTGGGTAACAGCCTCCAAGACCGTCTAATCCAAACTGTCCCAGAGTAGTAAGAATCCCATCTATGACAAGGGGTCATTCAACTTGCACTTGAAGACTTTTTAGTAAGTTCACTACCTCCCGAGGCAGCCTGTTATTTTTTAATAGTTCGAATAGTTTTAGAGTTTGTTTTTTTTCATTCTAGATACCATATCTAAATTGACGTCTGCAACTTTCATTCACTGATAGTTTTGCCTTCTTGGGTCAAGCAAAATAAATTTCTTTTATGTGACAACTTTTTAAATGTTTGAAGAGGGGTCCCCCACCCCTCTCCTCCCACATCTGTTACAAGTACATTAAAGAAGTAAGTGTTATTCGATGTCTGGCAAAGGGTCAGGTAAAGTCGTTTGGTATTTGAACTTTCTTTTAGAATAGTTAAGATTTTGAGAGACAGAGATGATGGAAAGTGCATTTCAAGCACAGGGAAGCAAAACAGATGGAAAAACCTAGGATGCATATAGTGGGCTTCGCGTAGTCCAATTTCTCTTTAATGAAGGGAGAGGGAGAGGGAGGGAGAAAGGCTGGACAAGTATAATGACATCTTGAGCATAATCTTGTTATTTCTTTAACCCTTATGCTCCTTCCAGTCAAGCTGATTTCCTGGTTGTCCTCTCTGGATTTCTTGCTTCATTGTTGCTCACACTGTTGACTCTTCCTAGAAAAAGATGAAAAAGAAAAGGGATAAAAAAGCATAAAGTTTTTGCAAAACTTGTAATGCAGGAAGCAACTACACTGTTAAAATCCAGGACGTTTACAACTTCAAGGCATAAAAAAAACCTGTTCATATCTCTTATTCTTGTCTTATGTCTTTCCAGCTGTATTGTAAACTCATTGAAGGCAAGTACTATTTGTCTTCAGCAGAAACTACCATGGTTTCATACACAATATAGGCTTTGAAATAGACCTGTTAAATGACTCACTGAATGAAAATGAAGCCTGTTGTTAGGATTTTTAGGAAAAGGCCAACACGGGTAGCATACTTAAAGAACATTTATTGTATGTGAACAGTATGTGGAATTATCTCGGGTTTGGCTTTGTTTTGCTTTGTTTTTGAGAAATGACAGCATGGTAAGAAAAAAGTCCTCATCTTGGAGTCAGGAAGATATGGGTTCAAATATCGCCAATTAGTACTCAAAGTTTTGTCTGTCTAACTCTGGGCAAGTAATTTATCCTTTCTACTCTGATTTCATCTGTATCTAGAAGGTTGATCAGGGTAAGTAAGCCTTGTCTAGGACTTTGATTTCATCTCCCATTGGAGATTTAACACTGATCAGCCCAATCCTCCCCAGTCCCCTCCACCTTGCCCCCTTCTTGAAATTATTTCCTTTCTTTGTTTCCATTATATTATATAGCCCTAGTTTTCTTTCCCTTCCAAGTGTTCTTCTTACTCCTTCCTAAGCACTCTAGTTGGGGTTTTCCCAAAAGCTAAGTCCTTAGCTGCAACTTTTTTTTTTTCCTATTCTCTCTCCCTTGAAGAGCCACTAGTATGACACTTGGGTGTTGATGATAACTAAATATGTATTTAAAATCCAGGCCTTCCAACTGTGGTCCAGTCCTATATTTCCAACTGTATAGTGGTCATTTCCATCTAGATACTCTATTCAATCAAATACAACTCATCCAAAACAAAATTTTATCTACCCTTCTCTCCTACCATGTTGTCACCATTCTTCCCACAACCCAAGCTTTTGAAAGTAAAGCCATGTTTGTCCTTTATTCTCTAAATAAGAAGTGTGGGTATACCCAATGGCACTTCCTCAGAGGATTAAGGCCATCCCTACAACCCATCTCATCCTTTCTAATTCTTGCCTACATTTTTCTTAGATTTAGGGTATAGCATTGGAAATGGAAGGAAGGCTTTGTGCCAAGAAATGTTACAAGAGAGGTCTACAGAACATGCTAATTGATTGGATAAAGGCAAAAAAGGGAAGAATCAAAGATGCTTTCCTTTTAGCCTTTTCCTGAGAAATTTGTTTCCCTGAGCTTTTATTCACCAACTTCATTTCTTCCTATAGATCCTGGAATAATGGTTTTGGATGTATTAAACCCAGTGTAGCTGATGTCTGTAAAGAATTTTGAGCAATTTGATAAATGATAAAGTCTTAATTTAGAATTTGTAAAAGGAGAGACACTATGAAAGGCTTGCCTTAGAATTAAGAAGATGGGTTCATATTAAATACATACTAATTGTATGAGTATAGGCAAGCAACTAGTGTAAGGCAACTCTAAAATTAAAAGTTACAGTATAATTGCTGATCTGTGTTGTTGGAAGCAGTTTCAGCACCTGACATCTCTGAAATCACAGATCATAACCACCATGCCACCCTCACTTATGGAAATCATTTCCTTCTTAAATGACAAGACTACAATAAATTTAGAATGTTTTCTAATGAGTTTTTCATAAAAGTTAGTAATATACCCTATATTATATCATATCTCAAATTGCCCAGTCTACAATAAAAGAAGCTGAGGCAGAGCTCTGAGCCAATGACACTTTATTAAAGGGTCCATGGCCTCTTCTAATGAAGTGGACCTCACATCTTCCTCATGATCTGAAATGTCCCCTTGCTCCAGGGCCTTAGTTTGATAGTCCTAGATACCCAGACAATATAGATAAAACAAACTATAAATACAGAATCTCCTTGGTTTATAGACCTTGCCCTTGATCCCTAGGAGGGTCTACACAAAATACAGAATCCCATTGGTTGACAAACTTGCTAATGAGCAGACGTTGACAAATCTATCTTGACCTTTCAGGAGGTTCTGATGAACACACCCATGGACTAGTAGAAAGGCAAGCCACAAGCCAGCAACCAGGACTGCTTGTTGGTCAAGTGCTCACAGTCATCCCCCCAGGTTGGGCAACAGAGGGATGACAAGGGATGGAGGGACAACAAAAATAGCTGGAGGACTTTCCATGTAATTGAATCAACTTTACCACACTGGGCTTGGTCACCATAAGAAGGAAAAACAAGGGTGGAGGTCCTCTGGTGAGCTTCCTGTGATTATGCAAGTGAATTTACAATCTGCAGTTCACAGCTCTGGGGCCCAATATACAGAACTTATAATCTGTGGAATCATATCAAACTGGTTAATACTAATTGGAATAAAATAGGGATCCAATAAAATAAGCATCCAATTAATCATCTGTCACAATGATAACCAATGTACTAAGGGTTTTATAAATTTTTTTTGAGGATAAGTACTCTAAAAAAAACCTTGAACTTTTCTGGAAAATAGTATAGAATTATATAAGACAAGATACTGTCATTTCTCCAAGTAAACAAACAAAACTTCTGAAATTTGGACATTCCATTTCTTTCCTTTCACAGCTCATTCTATAGAATGTTATATCATTTACCTCAGCAAAATGAAGGTAGGTAGGAGGGGTAAAAAAAAGCAGTTAACAAAAACAAGAATAAATAGTGTCATGTTTCCCCTTTGCTTTAATAAGGTTGAAATCTATGCCACTGGATTTAGACATTCTGGTACCACTTCTCAGATTCCAATGGGAAAAGTTAGGTTTTGCCAGCTAACCATTTTCAGTGATGAAAAGTCTTACTTTTTATTTTTAATGTGGATTATTAAAGAAGCTGGGTTCAAATCTTACCTCTTGTGGTAGAATCCTACCTCTGATGAAATTTCTGAGAAAATCTTCAATCCAGTGACATTTGCCTCTTGGCTGTTCCACAAACAAGACACTCCATCTCTCAGCTCCACTCATTCTCTCTGGCTGCCCCCCATAACTGAAATGCTCTCTCCCTCCTCTGCTCTGAGTAATGACCTGTCTGGCTTCAAGTCTCAGCTAAAATTCTACCTCCTACAGGAACGCTTCTCCAACCCTCCTTAATTCCAGTGCCTTCCCTCTGTTATTTCCTGTTTATCCTGTATATAGCTTGCTTTATAACTATTTGTTTGCATCTCCCCCCACCACCATTAGATTGTAAGCTCCTTGAGTGCAAAGTCTGTCTTTTGCCTCTTTTTTGTACCCCTCGCCTTAACACACTACCTGGCAAATAGTAGACATTTAATCAATGTTTATTGAATTGAGTTGATTATCAGAAGATCTGGGCTCAAATCAAACCTGTGTGACCTTGGGCAAGTAGCTTATCCTTCCTGACCCTCCTTTTCCTTCTCTGTAAAATGAGGGGGTTAGACTAGATGACTTCTGAGGTCATTTTCCATGCTAATCCTATGATCCCATGAGTTTAAGAACCAAGACTTTTTATGGCCACATGAATCAGAACAGGGGTAAACTTGCGTTTTTGGATGACAAGAAATGGGGAGAGGATTACAAATAAATAAAATACTTTTAGTTAACCTAATCTTACAGATCAAGTTGTTTAAAATGGCATGCTAAGCAATGAGCTTTTTCCTGAAGTATTAAAGGCAGTAAATTTCCACATTGCTATGAAAGTCTTAAGTCTTTGTATGTGACAACAGAATTGAGGCAAGGGAAGCATTTCAGGAGAGCTGTTCTATCTTGCTTCAGGAGAATTTAAGGTACATTAGGATCAAATTAATATGCACTTCACAAGCTCACTGTTGGCAGCATTCTTTACCTACAAGGAGAGGCTGTGCACCTGGACAAGAAGAGGTTCCAGATCCATCCTGTGGCCCTTCATGAGAACAGAGGCCAACCAATGGCTTTTCTCAGTTTTGAGTCACAAATCCAGGGTGGACTGAAAAGGGGCATGATGCTAGGAGTATCATTCCAAGGTAGGGACAATAGGCAAGAGGAACAGACCACAGGTTGTGAGGAATAAGTTCAGAAGTAAAGAACATTGCTATGACTCCAACCCCAGCAGCAGAACAGGTCGTCAATTCAAGTTTTTAGCCTGATCTGAATCTTGCAAAGGAATAGCCAGTAGGAATCCCAGCCCAGAGGAGAGTCTATAGTTATATCTCTCTGAACTAACAGCTTTCCAGTTGGCTTAGAATGTCAGATCTGATGTTCAGACCTCAACCTAGGTCAGGAACATGAAGAGGTCAGACCAGGGGAGCAGTAATCAGGCTGTAGTCTGAATCAGTCCCCTTTGGGAGCACTAAAAGCTTACAGCATGATCTGTCCCTGAGATCCTGGAATAACAACACTCAGCATCCCAAGAAAGTTGTGACAGGAATAGCCCATATCTTCCTTCCAGAAGTTCCTAGAGACTACCACTAACATCAAATTCAAAGTCAGGAAGTAGGCAAAAAGAATGAGGAAAAAAGAATCCCACTATAAAAACTGTTATAATGGCAAGGATGTTCAAAACAGAAGATGCCCAAGAAGAAAAGGACTCTAAAACTTCTACAAGCAAAGCCTCAATAATAAATAAATAAATAAAGACAGATAAGATAAAAATTCAACTAGAATTCCTAGAGGAGATGAAGGAAAAAAAATTTTTTTAAGAGTTTAAAATGTTCTTATAAGCTGGTGACAAGGTACAACAGTGAATAGAGCACCAGCCTGGAGTCAGGAGGACCTGAGTTCGAATCCAGCCTCAGACACAAATCAAAACTAGCCATGTGACCTTGGGCAAGTCATTTAACTCCAACTGCCCTTCCTTCCCCTCTCCAAAAAGCAAAAAAAAAAAGTTCTTAGTAAAATGAAAGTGCTAGAGGGGGAAATGGGAAGAAAATGAGAGTTATGGAAGAAAAAAAATGAAAAGGAAATTAAAGGTGTAACACAAGTAGCGTAAAACCTTGCCCAAACAGCAAACTCCTTGAGAATTAATCAAATAGAAGTCAATCACCCCTTAAAACATTAAGAAATATTAAAACAAAGTCAGGACTTTATGAAAAATTTAAAAATGTAAAATATCTGATAGCAAGAGCAACTGAACTGGAAAACAAATCAAGAAGAAAAAAAAGCCATATTTTCAGAAATCTTCAAAGAAAACTGCCCAGATCTCTTGGAATGAGAGAACAAAGCAGAAATAGAATTCACCAATTACCCTGAAAGAAACCCTGAAATAAACACTTCCAAGAACACTATAGCCAATATCCAGAAGTGAAAACAAAAAAATATTTCAAGCAGTCAGAAATAAAGAATTTGAGTTCCAAGGAACCACAATCAGGATCAAAACCACCACTTTAAATGAGAGGTAAATATGGAATGTCATCTTCCAGAAGGCAAAGGATAGGGACTTGCAGCAAAGAATACTTTACTCAGCAAAACTGTGTATAATATTACAGGGGGCAAAATGGATGTTTAATGAAATAGAGGGCTTCCAAGCATTCCTGTTGAAAAAACCAGAGCAGTGTAGGAACTTTGAAATTCAAACACAGGAGTTAAGATAAACATAACCAGGTAAATATGAATAAACACTGATAAAGGACTAAACAAACATTAGTTGCTTATATTCTAATGTGGGAAGATGATACTTGTTTCTCATCCACTCCTCTACCCCTCTGCCTCTCAAATCTTGTTATCATTAAGGTTCACAGAGGGAGTCCAATTAGACAAGTCTGGTTCTATAATGTCTTGATAATCTTAAGAATAATAGAGCAGAGAAAAGAATAAAGGGGGCAGAGCCAAGATGGCAGCATAGAAGCAGGAAAACTCTGCAGCTCCCAGATAGCCACCTCAAATACCCATAAAATATGACTCTAAACAAATTTTAGGCTCCAAAACTCACAAAAATACAGAAAAACACATCTCCCCCTGAAGGCAGCTCGGCAGGAAGGGCTCATTGCAGCATGCTGGGAGCCGCAACCAGCCCAGCCTGAAACTGCAGGTTGGCCCTGGGGTGGCCAGGATGAGCCACAGCTGGAGCCTTCAGGAGAGTAGATCAGTGGCAGCTATGGCAGTTTCCAGAATTATCAAGCCAGAAGAAACAAGGACAAAGTGAAAGATCAGTGGAACTCAGCTAAATTTGGGGGAGAAAAGTGGTCTGGCCAAACTGCCTCTAGGACAAGGAAGCAACAGAAGCAGAGGCCCTGCAGCCTCCTCCACATGGCTGCTTCAGAGCTCCCTCCCCATAGACAGCAGGGGGGCCAAGCAATCATTCAGAAGCTAAGTGCTCTTGCATTGAGCGGCCTAGATCCAGATTGTGGTCTTGGGTGGTGGTCCTGGGGTGTGTTTTCAGTGAGTCAAAGCTGGTGGGGGCTGCAAAAAAATGGCAGCCTCATAATAGCTCCAGCAGCTGCAAAAACTCCAGAAATTTGGGACAGAGCTTTCCCCTCTGGAAGCAGAGTTCCACAGAGCTAAAAAAAAGTCAAGTAATTAACTGGCAAAATGAGCAGGCAAAGGAAGCAAAGTAAGAACAGCAACCGAACTTTAGATTCCTTCTTTGGGGACAAGTAGGATCAAAGCATGGAATGGGAGGAAGACAACAGAGTCAGAACTCCCACACCAAAAGCTTCCAAGAAACATGAAGACTGTCTACAAGCCATAGATCAGCTTAAGAAAGATTTTGAAAACCAAATAAGAGAAGTGGAGGAAAAATTGGAAAGAGAAATGAGAATGATGCAAGAAAATCATGAAAAGAGAGTCAACAACCTGACTAAAGAAAATAACACCTTAAAAATAGATTAACTCAAATGGCAAAAGAGACCCAAAAAGCCAATGAGGAGAAGAATGCCCTAAAAAGTCAAATTTGCCAGATGG
>CM053580.1:449087146-449124057 GCA_028627135.1 Pseudochirops cupreus
TCCTATACATGATTGCACGCCACCATGGGGGGGGGGAAGGGAGGGGAGAAAATCTGAAACTCAAGTGATTGTGGAACTGAATCTTGTAAATTAAAAGTAAATGAGTAAATTAAAAAAATTAAAAAAAAAAAAAGAATCACACTGCTCTCACCTCTTGGTGTCCCTATGATTACCACAGCAGTTGGGGATCCCACTCTGTGGTCAAAACACACGCAAAAAAATGTTCAAAAACTCCTGCAGAGATGAATTCACTCACCATCAGTACATGGAATATGCACACACTTAAAGACAACACAAAATCCAGTAGATCTGAAAGACAAACAGCAGCCCTGAGTGAAACAAAGATGGCAAATGAAAGCCAGCTTACTGAAATTGAAGCTGAATATACATTTTTCCAGAGTAGCCACAGTGAAGGGGAACATACAAAACTGTTGTAGGTTTTGCAATCAAAACTAATTTAGTCAGCAAACTTGTATGCCTACCAAAAGGAGCAAATGACAGACTCATGATAACATAATTGCAACTTACAGGAAAAAGTCACACCACAGGAAAAAGTCATCAGTGCCTATGCTCTCACTATGATGATCCCTGAGGAAGTGAAAGAAAAATTTTATGAAGATCTGGGGACCCTTATCATCGATGTGCCAAAAGAGGACAAGCTTATAATTCTTGGTGACTTTAATGCTGGATTAGGCTCAGATGATCAGAAATGGCAGGGAGTCCTTGGGAGGAATAGAGTTGGAAACAGCAACAGCAATGGTCACTCACTACTGAAGAGTTGTGTATCTGATGATCTTCTCATCACCAACACTGCTCCATTGACCTAAATGCAATAAATCTTTGTAGATGCATCCCCATAGCAAACATTGGCATTTAATAGATTATGTGATTGTAAGGAGAAGAAACAGACAAGATGTGAGAATAACACAGACAATGTGTGGTACAGAGTGCTGAAATGATCACAGACTTATCCTCTCAAAGCTAAATATTTGCATTCAACAAAAACAACAGCTCAAGGCAAAATGACTACCAGAATTAATGTCAACAGATCTGAGCCCTTCTCTGAGCTGGAACAGTTTGTTGCTAACTTGTAGGGAAGCTTGAACCAATACACAGTTAACAACAGAGGAGCAGAAAAGGAATGGGCAGTTTTCAGAGATTTGGTGTACAACACTGCATTTTCTCATCTGGGTCAGAGCACTCACAAACATCTACTGTTTTGATAAAAATGATGAGGAAATTCAGAAGCTGCTAAATAAAAAATGAGAACTCCACAGGGTTTTACCAGTAGGATAGTTCATTCATCTCTAAGAAGGAAGCATTTAATTCCATCAAAAGTAAAGTACAAATGAAGCTTAGAGACATGTAGAATTCTTGTCTCAGTAAGAAGATAGATGAAATTTATTTTATGCTGATAGTAACAATCCAAGGTACTTTTATGATACTCTGAAAGCCATTTATGGGCCAAAGGCCTACAGTTCATCTCTACTACTCAGTGCTGATGGAGCCACATTGATTAGTGATAAGGACATGATCCTAGAGAGATGGGCTGAACGCTACCACAGTGTTCTCAATAAACTGTCATCAATCAATCCTAAAGTCCTTGACCATTACTTCAGGTTAAAGTCAATCCCTCCCTAGCTGAAGTTCCAACTGAAGAAGAGGTTTTGAATGCCGTTAGGCTCCTTTCATGTTGCAAAGCACCTGGTGCTGATTCTATTCCAGCTGAGATTTACAAGGTGAGAGAAGGGTTGGGGCAGGGCGGGAGGAGGTCTCCACTGTTCATACAAAAGCTGTCTGAAATTTTCTGGGTTGTATGGAAAGAGGAGGTTATCCCCCAGGAGTTTAAGGATGTCTCCGTTATCCATATCTATAAAAGTAAAGGAAATAAATTGTCCTGTGACAATCATGGGGTGGAGGTGGGGTCTCCCTCTTAGTCATTGCTGGCAAGGTTCTTACCAGAGTCCTCTTTAATAGGCTGGAAGATTTGCCTTGTGTGAGTTCTCCATGAAATAGTCTTTAAAGCAAACATTACTTTGGAAGATGGTCATCTACCTGAGAGCCAGTGTGGCTTCAGAAAGGGCTGAGGAACAGTTGATATGGTGTTTGCTGCCCAACAACTTCAGGAGAAATGCCAGGAGCAGAACAGAGGTCTGTGCATGATGTTTGCAGATCTGACCAAGGCCTTGGATACTGTCAGTTGTGTGGGCTTGCAGAAAACTATGTCAAAATTTGCTTGTCCAGAGAAGTTCATCAGTATTATATGTCAATTTCATGATGGCATGATTTCCCAAGTTCTGGATAATGGACAATGTTTTCAGGCTTTCCTAGTCCCCATCAGAGTGAAACAAGGCTGTGTGTTTTGCTCCTGTGCTTTTTAGCATGATGTTTTCAGCCATGTTGTCAAAAGCTCAGCATCAAGGTTAGCTACCTTGCTGATAGTAAATTCTTCAACTTGAAAAGGCTACAAGACAAGACCCAAGTGGAGGGAATGCTGGTGCATGATTTTTTGTTTGCAGATGATTTTGCACTCAATGTAGCCTCTGAAGCAGAGATGCAACAAAGTATGTATTGATTGGTTCTCTGCTACTTGTCCTAATTTTGGCCTAACAATTAATACCAAGAAAGCACAGGTGCTCCATCAGCCAGCACCACATCATATGTATGTGGAACCATTGGTTACAACAAATGGAGAAGTTTTGAATGCTGTGGATAAGTTAACTTACCTTGGCAGTATACTTTCCAGGGATACACACATTGATCACGAGGTTGACACATGCAATTCCAGAGCTGGCTCGGTGTTCAGGAGGCTCTGAAGAAAAGTGCAGGAAAGAAGAGGTATTAGAGTGACTACCAAACTGAAGTTCTACAGAGTTGTTATGTTGACTCATTATTGTATCCCTGTGAAACCTGAACAGTATGCCAACTACATTCCAGGAAATTTAATCACCTCTATTTGAACTGTCTTAGGAGGATTCCGAAGATCACTTGGCAGGACAAGATACCAGACACTGAGGTCCTTTCTTGAACTAGTATTTAAACTCTACTGCAGAGAGTACAACTACTATGGGCTGGCCACGTTGTTTGAATGCCAAAGTATGTTTGCCTAAAAGACTATTTCATTGGGAACACACGTAAGGCAAATGCTCACATGGAGGTCAGAAAAAGCAATACAAGGACACCCTCAAGGCTCTCTTAAGAACTTTGGAATTGATTCTATGTCATGTGAGCCACTAGAACAGGACCACCAGGCATGGCTTACCCTCATCAGAGAAGATGCTGTGCTCTATGATCAAAACAGAATTGAAGTAGCTCAAAAGAAACATGGAATGTGCAAATTTAGAGAATTCATCCCAAATGTTCACATGGATTATTTGTATCGGATCTGTGGTAGAGCATTCAGAGCTCTTATTGGTCTGATGAGCCACAGTTGTATGCACTGTAACTCGACTCTAATATAGTGATGTCATTTTTGGTTCTCTTTGAGAACAAAAAACGACAATCAACCAACCACACACACACACACACACACACACACACACATTTTTATACACACGCATACATAGGTTATATCTCCTGATGACAGTAAATCAGTAGTTATTTTCACATATAAGAGCACTACATTTCAAAGGTGAATATTTTAATTAATATTGTTTTATTTAAGTTCTTTTAGCTAAAACTATTTTTAAAATAGTTGTAAAATTTTAAAATAGTTGGTAAAATATATTTTAAAATAGTTTGATTTAAAATAATGAAAATAGTTTAGAAACTGTTTTAAATAATTTTCATTTTAAAGTTTTAATATATTTTTAAAAAATAAAATATGATTAACTTAAAAGTTAACATCATGAAATCAGAATTATAACTTCTAAATATATTCTAAGTGAAGCAGTGGATTCATGTGACCAGTTCAGATAGATTTAATAATAGCCCACAAACTGTGAGATGATGTAGATAAAAAATAAATTTGAAAAAACATTCCCACCTGATCACTGCTTTTAATAGTTTTGAAATATATCATACATAAAGCATAGTCTCTACATACTTTTTTGAGCTCTATCTAAAGAATTTCTATTAATGTCATATTTAATCATAAGCAAGCCCTTGCCAAAAAACAGTAAATAAGCTGTTTAATTACTGGATTAAATAGCATTTACAATAAAGTTACAGTCCCATATTCCTTGCACATTGTAAGGGCCAGGGTGCATTTCTAGTTTAAGGGTCCAAAAAAGTCTCAAAGCTTCACTGGTGGACTGGAATGAATGGGGCTAAGGAACCTAAATTCCTTCCTCCTTCCTTCCTTCTCTCCCTCCTTCTTTCACTCCTTCTTTCCTTCCTTCTTTCCTTCCTTCCTTCCTTCTTTCCATAATTCACTTAATGTAGTAGGCACAGTAGAGGAAGCCAAGATAAATAAAAATATATTCAAAGAGTCTGCAATTTAATCTAGGGTCAGACTAATACGTGTAAAACAATAAAGAATTTATTAGAGGTCTTTTCAAGCCAGCAGACTTGAGAAATAAATTATAGAGACATTAATCTTTTAAGGATAGGTCTCACTCAGACATATTTATACATTGTAAAAGGGAAGCTTATTTTCAGGAGTGGATCTTTCCTTGCCCCTGTCAGGCTACATTTACATCATTTGAGAAACTTACAGTTGTGAACGAATCATTCTAAACCTAGAAAAATTTATTATGCATTTTAGGTGACTCACTTACATATAAAAAGGCCAGTAGCAACAATAAATTTGCTATCCAACCCATTGATTTCCTGTCTACTTTTTCCCCAGTTATTCATTTGTACACTAACTAGATAACCTTAGAATTAAAAAAAAAATTGGAGAACTCTGAACCCCAGAGCTATATAGTGATTCTTGGGCAAAGGCCAGTGTCTGATTGTGGCCTAGGCTGCAGAGATGGAGATTTGGAAAATTTTCTGTGATGTAGGCCAGATCAGACTGGCCCAGATCTGAAAAGGTTGGTTGGGTATGTCAGGTTCATAACTGGAACTATTAGCTGTGTGGCCTGGGAAAAGTCACTTAACTTCTTTCTACATCAATTTCCTCCTCTTTAAATTGAGGTTGTTGGGAAGATCAAATGAGATAATATGTGCTTTGTAAGTGCTTTGTAAACCTTACAGTGTTATAAAAATGCTAACTACTATTATCCACATCATACAGGTGGTACGTAGCTGAGCCAGAATTTGAACCCAAGTCGTGTGACTCCAAACACAGAGTTCATTCTTTTGCAACACACAACAGTGAAACTAGATGTTAGTAAAAAAGGAGCACATTCTTGATCTGGAGAATTTCAAATATAAAAATTTATTATTGTATTAACTATTTCAAGGAACCCATGAAGACTTTTTTTGCAGTGGATTCCCTCAAAGTAACAACCTAGCCTTACTCCTGGAAGCTACAGACAACACTGAAGAAAATGTGACTAGACTGAGTAGAAAGTAGAAACTAGAGACCCACAGCAATCTTAATTATAGGAAGAAAAGAAAAGAAAGTCAAGACTATTCCTATGAAAAAGAATTTTCTTACCTTGTAAGAAATGATTTGAAGTCCTGCAAGAAAGTATGGTCCCAAAATAGTTTCCTTCCCATAATCCTTTGAGTTCCCAAAATTCCATCATTAAAGATCTATTACTTAGATAGGTAAGTATCTTGAAGGTTAAAAGTCTCCTTTTTACCCAATAATACCACTACTAGTTCTGTATCCCAAAGAGATCAAAGAAAAAGAAAAGGAAAAAACCCTATATGCACAAGAATATTTATAGCAGTTCTTTTTGTGGTGGCAAAGAATTGGAAATTGAGAGGATACTAATCAACTGGGGAATGGCTGAACAAGTTGTGGTATATGATTGTGATGGAATGTTATTATTTTATTAAAAATTACCAGCAAGACACTTTCAGAAAAACCTGGGAAAACTTACATGAACTGATGGCAAAGGAAAAAGAACCAGAATATCATACACAGTAACAGCAATACCGTATGATGATTAACAATTATTCTCAGCAATACAAATGATCCAAGACAATTCCAAAGAACTTATGATGAAAAATGCTATCCACCTCCAGAGAAAGAACTGATGGATTCTGAGTGCAGATTGAAGGATTTTTTTTTAACTTTCCTTCTTATTCTTGAGTTGTTCCTGTTTTGTTTTTTGGGGTTTTTTTTGGTTTGGTTTGGTTTGGTTTTTCTTCTGTATTTTGTTTTGCAACACAGACAATATGGAAATGTTTTGCATGACTGCACATGTATAATCTTGATCAAATTGCTTGCCTTCTCAAGGAGGGGGGAAGGAAGAGAGGGAGGAAGAGAATATGGAACTAAACTTTTAAAAATGTTAAAAATTTTGTTTGCATGTAATTGAGAAAAAACAAAATAAAAATTTAATGTAAAACCTTTTATAGAAATAAATTTGAAAAATAAAGAGTCTCCTTTTAAAATACAAATGTTTGGGCATGGTAACATATTAAACCATTATCATCAAAATTTTGAATCCAAAGACCTGAGTTCCCATTATGTTACTAATTTATTAGATGACCTTGAAAAATCTGTGTTTCAATTTTCCAACTGTAAATGGAGATTAACTTATGTTATCTTGAAGAATTTTTTTTAGCTCTAAAATTCCCTGATTCTAATGTCTTAGTAGACATTGATTTAACTTTGACAGCCTCCTAAGAACCAGCCTCTATGGAAATAAAACCCAAGAAAAAAACCAAGTGATAAAACCAAGGGCCTTTGAAGCTGACCAAATTTTATCTACTTCACAATTTTTGTTGTTTTAAGAGTATTCATGTCACCTTCCAAATTCACTTTCATGCTTCCTCAAATATTTTTATTACAACAATAATGATATTATTTTGAATTTATATAGTGATTTTTATCATTTTCTGAATTACTTGTACATGTATTCTCATTTGGTCAGGGAGATACTGAGTCTCCCTATCTGACCAAGACTGAAAGTAGAGTATCCACTCATCGGCCTGATTAGAAATTGAGAGGATGCCCATCAATAGGAGAATGACTGAATTAAGTTGTGGTTATGGTGGAACACTATTGTGCTATAAGAAATGACCAGCAAGGTGCTTTCAGAGAAACCTTGGAAGACTTACATGAACTGATACAAAGTAAAATGAGTAGAACCAGAAGAAGATTATACACAATGATATTTTCTGATTCTTTCTAAGATTTTTATCTACTTTGTTTCCAATCTAGGCTGATTTGCTTCTCCTTCAGAACCCTGGTAGCCTTCCATTCCCAGGGTTTACCATAATGATGCTGGACTTAATGCAGATACCTAATTGATTTTATCTCTACACTAGCTCAGAACTCCCTAGATCAAGCAATCCTTCAGCCTCAGATTCCCAGTACTATGGATTACAGATTCAGGCTACCATGCTTGGCCCTCTTCTAATCTTTACTAAAATTATGCAAAATAGCAAAGCAGATATTCTCATGCCCATCTTACAGCTGAGGAAAAATGAGCTTCAGCAATCAAGTCATTTTCCCAAGTTATTCTATGCTTAGTTTTTGGAGAAGGAAGGAAAATAATAAATTAAGAAATCTAACTAGAAGATCGTATCTGTTGGAAGAGTACCTGTCTAAAAGGATCAACTTTTTCTTTTAGAATTGAGCTTGATTCATTCATGGTAGATTGGCTAGTATGACTGGCATAGACAGAGTCATGGAGGTCTATAGGTATTTTAGAATGGCCATCTCTTTAAAAAATAATAATTTGTTTATTTTTCATTTTTAACATTTACTTTTATAAGATTTTGAGTTCTAAATTTTTCCCCTCTCCAAGACAGCATGCAACTGCCATAGGCTATGCATGTATGATCATATTAAACATATTTCTACATTAGTCATGTTGTGAAAGAAAAATCAGAACAAAAGGGAGAAACTCCAAGACAGAAATAACCATAAAAACACTACAAAAAAAGAGAAAATAGTATTCTTCAATCTGTATTCAGACCCCATTGTTCTTTCTCTGGATATGGATAGCATTTTCCATCATGAGTCTTTTGGAATTGTCAGCTCATTGCATTGCTCAGAAGAGTTAAGTCTAATAAAGTTGTTCATCACACAGTGTTGCTGTTCCTGTGTACAATGTTCTCCTGGTTCTGCTCACTTCATTTAGAATCAGTTCATGCAAGTCTTTCCAGGTTTTTCTGAAACCCACCTGCTCACCATTTCTTACAGAACAATAGTATTCCCTTACATTCATATGCAACTTGTTCAGCCATTCCCCAATTGATGGGCATTCCCTCCATTTCCAATTCTTTGCCATCACAAAAATAGCTGTTATAAGTATTTTTGTAGACAAGGGTAGGACGGCTCTCTCTTCTTGTGTGTTTGGTTTGAAACTTGAGCTTAGCATGCATGTGCTCAAGCAGACCTAAGCAATTTTGAAGTTCATAGTCAAGTCCTATTTGTAGTTTTGTGGCCTAATTGTACTGATAAATGCTGGGAGGTATTGCTAGAAAGTGAATGAAACTTGGAAGGAGTTTAACATGAAAAAGACATTAAACTTAGCATTCCTCTTTAGATTTTCTTTTTGGCAAAGTTACTAACAAATAATGTTGTTCCATTTGAGTATCATATAGCGATTCACCCAATTATTGGAAGGGAAATGCGGCATACGCCTTAATGTACTATAGAAACAGAAATTATTATTCTGGGCCATTTTCTTAGTAAATCATATTTCTCCACATAGATCATAGGCTCATAGGTTTAGAGATGGAAGGGATGTTAGGAATCATCTAGCGCAACCCCTTTATTTAACAAATAAGCAAACTGAGGCCCATCAAGGTTAAGTGACTTGTCTGAGGTGACATGGGTAGTAAATAACAGAGCTGGAATTTAAACCCAGGTCCTTGGACTACAAATCCAACACTCTAGGTAGAACTTCTCTCACCCTACTGCTAATTGAAGAAGTGACCCAATGCTGAACTTTTAAACTAAAAACTCTTAAGTTCTTTGATAGTCAGGAAAGCAGATTATTTGTCAGGTGTACATCCACATACAGCACTCCTCCAACAGAAGGTGCTAATGTGAAGACTGAACCAAGTTGATTGAACTGAAGAGGTCACTTTCCTGCAAAGGAAAGCTAGCCTATAGAGGTCAGAATTATTGAGGTCACCAAAAGCACGGAAAATATTTAAATGAATAAGCCTAGAAATGATGTCATCTTTCATAGGACATGCCAAAGAGGAGATGCAATAATGAACAGCCTATGGTTTGTAGATGAGACAAATTCTATTAATGTTTGGTGAACCCTTTTCTCTGGTTACATAGAGGGCCTCGATGGTTCAATTAGTTCAGGCCTCCTTGGTTATCCTTCATTCCTGAAGAGAACCATGGCATCAGGAGGGTGATGTCACGACTTGCAAGTGAGTTGGATTTAAGTGAGGCAGGGCTGTACAAAATCACCAGCCTCACTTTGACCTCCTGTGCCATCTGGGTCCAGTGGCAAAATATAGATCAGGATGACTGGAGATGGCTCCCGGTTCAGGCCTTATAAACCGTGATGAAAACCTATGATAATATCAATAGTAAAAGAAGCTTTAGAAGGAATATAGTTTTGAAACTAACAGTTCATCCTTAGACTGAGAGTCTTTTCTGACCTGAGAGCACAGAAAGTCAAAAAGAAAATTTAATCCCAAAGAATTTACGCTTGCCTAAGAACTACCTGAAGATGATGTAGACTTATCATTTTCTCTAGTGTAAAGAATTCTTGGTGGGGAAACTCCCTTTACTGATAGAGATCAGTTTCTTCTCATTATAGTCTTTGAGTGTTTCCAGAGGCACTGACGGAGTAAGTGACCTTGCTCATGTTTCAGAGGTCACTTTTGAACCCAGGTTTCCTTTCTTCCAATGACAGCTTTCTTTCTGTCTCTCTCGAAGATGCCTCATTTTATGAGCTTTTTTTTCTTTAATCAGAGGAGGTGTCTTCCCAATTTTGTTTTATTTAGGTTAGCAAAAACTAACTTGCAATTCTAGAATACCATACATATGAGTGTAGAGGAAAGATCAAAGACACTGGTTTGTGGAAAAGATGTACATTTTTTTTTCTGTGTGAATCTAGCACAGCAAAAGTTGGGTTTGGTTTTTTTTACAGCAAATTATTATTTTTTTTAATTTTTATGATGCTGGGGGTACTTCTTTTCTTTCATTTAAAAAAAGCACAATTACGTGTTTTTTCTAGGTTAGGAGAAAAAAATTAGGAGGGGAATGTGGAAATATTTCAGTGTCTATATTCTGGAATGAGGAGTATGCAGTTTATTAATACGACAGCTTCACATAAATCTTAGTATGCAGCTAAAAGTTACGTGACAGGTCATCTCCTATGGTCAGAACCATTTCTTGCCAAGAACAAGACAGGATTGTGATCAGGCTGTAATCAGACAGCGTCTACACTGATGGCCCCAACAACAGCAGTTTTTGCAATCCTGTAGCCAAGTTAGAGTTGGCAAGTTGTCTGATACAAACTAAGGGGAAGGGTATGTTGCATCAGAGAAAGAGCTTGAGTTAAGTATGAAGTAAGATTAGAGGAAATAGGGCGAAAGAGTCCACAATTATTTAGAGCATATTTTCATATGACTATAAATTGTTTTGATCTCTTCATCAGAAAACAGTTACCTACCACAACTTACAAAGAAAATAGAGGATTTGTTATTGTTTTCTGGTAGGTGTGTGTAAAGACAGCTGCCACTAGGTGGCCCCCTTGCACTGTCCTACTACCCTGATCTTCCGCTTTCTCTCCACTCCTAATCTTAATCTCTACCATTTATTTAGTCCAGGGGTGGGGAATCTGTAACCTTGGGGCCACAAGGTCCTTGGGTATGGCCTTTTGACTGAGTCCAAGTCCTTTTACTAAGGGTATTTATTCTGTGAAGTTTGGACCCAAAGGAGCCCACTTAAAGACCTATAGGGTCACATGTAGCCTCATGACCATAGGTTCCCCAACCCTTGATTTAGAATAAGGTCCCCTATCTAAACTCCCTAGTTGAAAGGTCAGAGATGAATGCTCATGCCTGTATTGGAATGTTGACTGCTATTTATCTGTCTGTAAAGGAGATGGGGAGCGAATGTTCAAATACACCCATCCCCTCATACCAGTTTTCACCAATATCAGTATAGGAAGCTGAATTAGAATGATTCCAAAACCACAAAGTAAATGTCAAATAAAAGTCTGAGTACATACTATTTGGTCCTTAGCCTCTCAATTGTCCAGGCAACTCTATAAGAATATAAGTTGTAAAGCAGATGCAAATCTACGTTGGTGGAGGGAGTTTTGTAATCAGGAGTTCCCCACAAAGTTATAAATTCAGGCCAAAAAAAAAAAGTTCTGTACATAATACCTACCTAACATTTCTACAAAATAAACAATAGTAAATCATATTTATTGAACAATACTCTACTTTAACATCTAGAAAGTGTTTTCCTCTCAACAGCCCTATGAGGTATATAGTGTATAATTTCCCCATTGTTTGGATAAGGAAACTGAGGCTCAGAGACCGATTAAATGATTGATTCAACATCATGTGACTAATGAATGGAGAACCTGCCTCTAGAACTCAGATATTCTGACTCTAAATCTGATACTTTTCTCTCTATATTGCATGTAACTCCTGTCCCTTCTCAATATCCTACTCTGATACCTTAGTGTGTTACATAAGTCTCCCTAGGTTCTTGAAGACCAAGCTAGCAGGGGATAACCAGCTGGGTTCTACAAAACTGAGGAGGCTTCAAGTTAGGGCTGAGGAGAACTCCATAGCAACCAAAAGTTGTAGAGTGGTTATAATCTGCTTTCATGGAGAATTTCCTCACCAGTGGCTTCATGAATTGTTTTAAATATTAAATAAGAAATACACTAGAACAGAACACTTCTTCTCCCCTACTCCCATTATTTATTCTAGTGTGTCAAGTAAAATTTGGAAATAAAGAGTTCTGCGTAATAAAATCAGTTTATTAACCAGGTCAGTCAATAATCAGTAAGTTAATAATCAATCATTTATAGCGGTAATCAAAGACAAAAAGGGAATCTGAACCACCTTAAATGCCCATCAGTCTTTCTGACAGCATGTTATTGGTACCTCCTCTGACAAGAAAAAGGCAGCCCTAATAGGTAGACACTCATGAGAAGGTGGGCTAAAAGTCCTCAGCCCCTCCCTATTATTTCATTGATGGGGTTAGGGGGATGTGAGGTCAACTGAGAATGTGGCCTGATCATGAGGTTTGAGCTCCCTCTATCAATCTGGTGCCTCATCAGGATCTCTTTGGCTTGATTTATCCTTCACAGGCCAGGCCAGCACACCTCATACTCTAATGAAGAGACAAAGATCACAGGAATAGTCCTTGGTAATTCATGGTAGGGAGAACCAGCTCAGCTTACCTTTTGTTAATAGGATAATCAGAGAAGCCCAGACTAGGACCTGGGAAGGCCTGATATGTGATCACATTCGTCCAGTAGTTCAGGCAGTAGTTTTCTATGTGAACTAAACTAATAAGTGGAGACTTTAAGCAGAAAAAAATACTACAAATTAACATTAATAATCAAATTATAAAGCATTAAAATTAGTTTTCCTCAGTAGGTGATAAAGGATTTACTATTTCATAAAGCTTTCAATAAAATTATAAAGTATCTTCACTATTAACCACTCCAGTATCTTTGCCAAGAAAACCTCATGGACAGTTGGTCCGCAGGGTCATGAAGAATCAGACACAATTGAAGAACAACAACACCACCATCTAAAACTATTTTCTAATTGCATGAACCTTAGTTATGCACCCATAAGTTATTATTATTTCTCACCTTTGAAACTATACTGACTTTTGCCTGTCACAATGTCCTTTCTGGTTTTGTTTGCCAGGTCATATATACGTTTGCTTTCAGCTTGTAACTTTCCTTCCAACTTAATAAATGCACACATACCTATACACACATATGCACATATAGAGACATACATAGGAGTCCTAATTATATGAGTGTGTGTACATATATACATATATGTATACATGTACATGTTGATTCTTCCTTCAAAGACAAGTACTTTTCTTCTAATTTTGTAGTAACTTCTTATCGTATATAACTCAGAGTTCTAAACATATGTTGACTGATAACTCATGACTAGTGACTTATTTTTAGCACAAAATCTGGTTGGATAAATTTGAAGATGGAGTTGAAAAAAGAACCAAAGAATGTTAGTGCTGGATGAAACCTTAGAAATCTTGTCCAATTCTCTCGTTCTATAGATGAGTAAACTTGAAGCCCAAAGGCTTGGCCAAGATAATAAAGACAACGATATGGTGGCAGAAATGGAAGTAGAATACAAATTTCTTGACTCATGTTTTAGTAAGGTTCTTTCCATCATGCCAGAAAACTCTAATTTATAGACTTCCTACATGTATTAAAATATTAAGAAGGAATGATTGGATTGAAACACTTGCATACTGAATTTTAAATTCTTTATGTTCTCATAATTTTTCTGAAATACAACAGTGTATGTGTTTCTCAATATAGGTAGCCATTCATGTTTTCATTTTTCTTTTTTAAGTAAAGTTTTCTTGATAGCTTTTGTTTTTGCATCACCAAAACTTCCCTGTATTCTTTCCTCACCTCTCCCAGAGAGTCATTCCTTATAACAAAGAATTTTTTAAAAAGGAGAGAGAAAGAAAGCAAAACCAATTAATACACTATAAAAAAATCTAACATTATATGCCATGTTTTATACCCATGGACTTCTCACTTCTGCAAAGAAGAAGAGGGAGTTGTCTTCTCGTACCTCTTCTTTGGGGCCAAGCTTGTTCTTTGTAGCTTTGTAATTATGTATTTTGCAATTTATTTTCATTGGTTCCTGGTTATTGTTCTCTCCATTTACTTTGCTGTAGTCATTGTATTGTATTCTGGACTCTGCTTATTTTAATTTACATCAATTCCTGAGACTCTTTCCGTACCACTCTGTATTCATCATATTTATCATTTCTTAGAGCACTGAAGTTTAAAACACAGAAATGGATCACACAGTGAAAACTGTTTTCCCCAAAGCAGTCACTTCCTTGTATATATTATTAGAAGGGATAAATAAAACTATAATTTCAACCAATATTCTGGCAAATCAGCTTAGTTTGAAACCTTTTGGAAGTTGTATCATTAGTGCTGATGCAAGTTTTTGTAAGCATCTCTTGTGTCAAGCTCTCATGTCATTAGGTAGCAGGCTCAGAATCCAATGGGGGAGATTAGAAGGGAAAGGGAAAATATCTTGAGAAATATAAAATAATGTTGGTTGAGCTATCTGTACATTTTCCATTTGTGGCAAATCCAGTAAGTCACAAGAAAAATGTTTTCAAAAAGTCTTTGTGCACTTCTAAATTTTAGTAATTTGGGTTATATATAATAGGATCCATGCAAATTCCATTTAAAATCCAATTTATTAGTAGTTACATTCTAGATAATTTGTTATTATGTCAGATTCTGCAACAAATGGGAGGTTGTGTGGTCTTTAGTAAAATCAATATCGCAGGAGTTTGAAGACCTGAACTCTAGTTCAACTTTGTCCTTTATTAGCTATCAGAATTTATTAGGAGATCAGAAAACTTACTTCTTTGGGCCTCAATTTCCTTCTCTGAAAAATAAGAGATTTGCACTAAATGTTCCCTTAAATGTGTAATGCTATGTTTCTTTGAGGTGAAAAGTACTATGTAAGAAGGTAAGCTACATCCTAAAATCAGCAGACCTGAAGTCCTATCATCTGTGAAAAGAAAATTCTTTTTGCCTTTGAATTCTTTTTACAAACAATTTTTATCATAGTTGAAACCTTAGTTATAAAATGTAATGGAGGGGGAGGGAATGGGGTGGGATCTGGTATATGAGTACCAGAGTAGTTCTGGTTTGGAGCATTTCAACATCCTTATGTGGAGTAACTGAGGAGGCTGATTTGGGGAGAATTGTGATGACAAGGAATGTCATCGATCTCCAAACACCTTGGAGAGACTGTTGAGAATGTATAAATATGCTGTAATTTATTTCAGTCTGATTAGGAAAAGCCTTTTTTAGTCAACTATGTAGTTGGAATTGAGGGCATTTTCAAAATGGCTGAGACACCTTGAGTCTAGTCTCCTTTCCTCATTGTCTTTAGCTACGTTCCCCCATGGAAAACTTCAAGGATGCCTTGCTCATGCCATCTGGTGAGAGATGCTGCTGCTATGAGTGGAAATGCCTTGGGGGCTTTTCCCCTCTGAGGTCATGTGACCTTGAACAATGAATCTTGGTATTTAGCCTCTGCATTGGTTTTCTTTCATTCTAGGTGAAGGAAGTGAAGTCTCTGAGTTTTGAAAAGTCAAGAGAGTGCCCCATGCATCCAAGCATTCCAGAATTTGGGTTTATATCTAGTGCGCCATTGATATCCTAAGGAGTAAGGGTTCTTCAGAACTCTAGCCCAGTGATATTGAAGATGAAAACTCCTCTGACAGTAATGCTACCTTTGGATGTGAACTTGGCGGGACCATGTGACCTGGCTACATGTGACCTGAGCTAAGTTTGAGCCTAATTTCCCCAGAAAAAGAGATGGTGTAATGGAAACTTTGCTAACAAGGTATTGAGGAAAGTGTCTGTACTTTGTTCTTGCTATATTTTTGCAGTAAATATTCCTTTATACAAGCTTTTTTATCTTAAGTGGTTAAATGGAACTAGGGCCCCAATCAATGACTATAATAGTAGGAGAAAAACAGCCTGTAGGAGCTCGAACTGATGATGTCTGTGGAGAAGAGTGGAACCTCTTAACCTCTCAAGAGCCAGAGCTGGTATAAATGTATGCAGCACCTTCTTATAATAATAATGATTCACATTTATATATTGTTTTGAGGTTTTATAAAACACTTCACAATCACCTTTCAAAGAAAGTAGCACAAAATTATTATCCTGATTTGACAGATAAAGGGAGTCATAGAGGATTTAAGTGAGCTATCTGTAATCACAAAACTAATAAGTGTGCAAGGATTTTAATTCATGCACCCTACTCCAAGACCAATGTCCTTGGCTATCACACTTCTCATCACTATTTCTTCTTCTAATCTGGTATTTATTTTCATGTTTGCTCTGATCACATGATCAGATATTTAGAACTAGGAAGGACCTTAGAGTCTAAACTTTTTGTTTTATAGGAAAAGAAATTGAGGTCTAGATGTGGTAACTGACTTGATAAAGGGCACTTTACAAATAAGTAGCGGAGGTAAGATTCAAAACCAGGGTTCTTGGATTCCAAATCCAGCACTCTTTCTACCATGGCCACTCTAACCAGCCAATGGTCTAATTATGCAATTCAATTCAACAAGCATTTATCTAATACTAAATGTGTGTAAAGTACTGTCCTGGGACCAGAGATTACAAATACAAAAATGAAAAACAGTCTGTATGCTTCTGCAGGAGAGATACAACACATTCACACATGACTAAACAGGATAATGTGAGGAGGAAGAGGGTGTGAGCAATTGAAAGTATCAGGAATGGTTTTGCCCCCATGAGTTGAACCTTGAAACAAGGTAAGGAATCTACCAAATGAAAGTGAAGAGGGAAGGACATAGGATGAGGATTGCAGGATGGAGGTGGAATAGCCTTCACAAAGGAATGAAGGAGAGAGATGGCAGGTCAAGTTCAAGAATCCGCAAATAGGTTAGTTTGGCTGGAACAAAGAGTACCTGAAGGGGAATAATATGGGAAGGGGGTGGGGTGGTAAACTGGAAAAGTATAGACTGAAGCTAGACTACAAAGAACACTAAAAGTTAAGCTGAAGAACTTGCATTTTAGCCAGGATTCTTTTTAAAAATGCCCCAATTCTTGCTGGAAAAGTATAGACTGAAGCTAGACTACAAAGAGCATTAAAAGTTAAGCTGAAGGGCTTGCATTTTAGCCAGGATTTTTTAAAAAAAATGCCACAGTTCTTTGAGATGAAGTGGCAAGAATTAAATGGGGGAGTAAGCTGCATCCTAGGAGAGGGAGACTTAAAGTCCTGTCTGCCATGAAAAGTTAACTTTTAGTTAACTTTAACTTCAGTTAGCTTTAACCTTTAGTTAGGCAGAGACATTTATTAAGTGCCTACTGTGTGCCAGTAGTGCACTAAAAGCAGAGGATACAAAGAGAGGGAAAAATTAAGCTAATTTTAAATGTTTTTAGCAAATTGTTTCTATCAAATTTGCAGCCTTAGTTATGAAAGTGAAAGTCTTAATACTACAAAATACTCTAAGAAGATGTTTTATTTATTGAGTACCTTAAATAACCTGAAGATTCTTGAGCAAAGGGGAGATGTAGAACTGTGCTCTAGGAATGTTGGTGACAATTGTCTGGAGGATGGATTATAATGTAGAGAAACTTGAAGCAAGGAAACTAATAATAGCTAGCATTTATATATGGCTTTAAGGTTTGCAAAGCACTTTACAAGTATTTAATTTTACCCTCACAACAACCCTGTGAGGTAGGTGCTATTATTATCCTCATCTTACAAATAAGAAAATTAAGGCAGAGAGAGTAAATGACTTGCCCAGGGTCACACAACTGGAACGTGACTGAGGCTGAATTTGAACTCAGGTCTTCCCGACTCCAGATCCAGTACTATATCCATTGTTCCACCTAGCTGCTGCTAATTAGGAATCTATTGCAATATTGCAATAGTTCAAGTGAGAAGTGAATAGGAGCTGAACTTAACTGGTGGGTCCACATGAGTGGAGAGCAGGGGGTAGATGTTGTGGAGGTAAAATTGACAAGACTTGACAACTGATTGGCCTTTGAGGGGAGGAGGGAGATGACTGAGATTGCACATCTAAATGACTAGAAGGATGATGGTTTTCTTGATAGAAATAGGCACACAGCTAATTCTGAATTTAATTATCTATAACTAATTGCTACCTATTTCTTAAGACAGTGGTGTCAGACTCCAATAGGAAAAAAAAGCCACTAATCTATGAATAAGGATCCCTGCTGGCCTCATACTGACTTACAAAATTACATATTAACGTTATCTATGTTTTATTGTATTTTATTTACTTTGTTAAATATATCTCAAATACATTATAGTCTGGCTCCAGTCTGAACCCAAATGCCATAGATGGGCTGGGTGTTTGACACGTTTATCTAGAAATATAGTTAATTTTATTTTTGTGTACAATTAAGTACTGATCAGTATAAATGATGAATTCCATTAAATGTCTTCATTATTTGAATCTGCACTGAAATTTCTACTGGATTAGAGCGTGACTTTAACAAAAAAAGAAAGGAAGTGAAAAGTAGTATGCTTCATTATGTATTCAGACTGTATCAGTTCTCTTTTCCTCTGGAGACAGATAGCATTTTTTGTCATTAGTCCTTTGGGATTGTCTTGGACTATTGTATCGCTGAGAACAGCTAAATCGTTCACAGTTCTTAGTCAAGTACATTTTCATCTGGCTCAGCAGCGGCAGTCAGGACTATTGTGGCCTCCATGAACATGTTTGGCACCTCTCACGTGCAGAGTCTCTGGCATTGCCCATATTTTGAAGTTTTTTCAGCTTGATCAGGCTTGGCAAGATCATGATCTTGATCTAGAAGTGACCTTAGACATCACCAAGTCCAATCAGCTTTGTTTTACAGATAAGGAATCTGTATATGAGAAAGATTAAATGATTTGCCTCCAGTTCCAGCATTCTTGCCACTGCATCACGCTTTCTGTTAATCTACAAAATCCATGGCCAGTGGGTAATAATCAATGTTAACATAGCACTTTTATCCTGAATGTCTCTTCTGTGAGCAATTTTTTGTGTTGTCTCCCCCATTTGAATGAAAGCTCTTTTGAATCTCCCCAGCTTAGCACCATGCAAGCACTTAATAAATGCTTATAGAATGACTGGCTGCAAAGTTCTTTATATACATTATCTCATGTGGGCATCATAATAACTCAGTGAAATAGGTATTATTCCCATTTTATAGGTAAGAAAACTGAGGTTCAGAGAGGTAAGACAGTTTGTCCACATTTTATATGGCTGGTGTTATAAGGAACATTTGAAGACCAGTCTTTCTCCATGTCCAGCACTGTAATAAGTGGGTCACATTACTTCCATGTGATCACTCGAGTTTATTTTTCCTGTGAGAAAGCCACCAACCTTAAAAACTTTCTCCTTAGAGAAAGTTAGAATAATTCAGATAAGAACTTTAAAACAAGACTAACAAAAATGGGAAAAGAGAGCTTTGTGAAAAGCAAATTCTATTAGGCCCCTTTAATTTCATTCCACTGAATAATAATGAGTTGTATAGTTAAGGGGAGTACAGCACATATAATACAATCTTCAGTCAGGCCTTTGATTCCTACCCCAGGTAGAGTTATCATCCAAGGTCTACAAACAAAGCTTTAGTCATCTGGATGGGCAACCAACTGGATGGACATACACAAACATTACCTGTTAGCATCAACCTGAATATATGCCATATTTACTTATACATTTCCCTAGTCCCCTTGTATATTTGATCCCTTCACTTTCTCTTCTGACTCCACTATAAATTCTGAGAAGGAAATAAGATCATTTTTTCTTCTCCAAATATCCCCCTCTCCATCTCATTTTGGTTTGTCTGGTATATTCACTGAAGTTTTGAATTTCTGAAGGCTTGGCGAGAGCAATCATGAAGCTGTAAACATGCTTAACGACATTCTGTTTACTGAAAGTCAGCAGAAAAGTGTTATTACAGCTATTGTTTGCTGTGGTCAGGGTTTACTGGTAATCAAGAAGGATATCTTCATCTAATACTTTCACTCTCACTGTCCCTAAAACAATTTAAGGTTAAAATTTCAGAGAGAGGAGGGGGGAAGGAACTATTGAAAGGACAGCAAGAAAGGCAAAGAGGGAGACATGGAAGATAGGGGTCCTGAGTGGTTGTGGTAAAGGCTGAGGAGTGAGAATGGAGAGGAGAGAGAGAAAACATGGAGTTGTAGATGTGATGTGTTAATGAGACACAGGAACGAGTCCCTGGGAGCCAGAACTGACCTCTTGTTCCCTGTGGTTTTGAGTCACTTAATGTGAACGTGTTGAGGGAGTAGCAATAGGAGTACAAGTGGCTGGCACAGATCCTAGTGACTAGTAAAGCTATGGCTCTAAGGGATGCCAGGAGCAATGAAACATCCAGTGTGAATAGGTGGACTCACTGTGGGGCTTTAGAGTTCTTATCCTCCACAACAGTCAATTAGTCAATTTGAGTCCAAGGATGAGAAACCCAGATCATGCATATGGGAAATAATGATAGTAGAAACAACAATAACAATAATGATAACTGGCATTTATATAGCACTTTAAGGAATGCAGAGTACGGTACATATGTTATCTCATTTGATCTTCACCATACCCCTGATGAGGTAGGAGTTATTATTTTTCCATTTTTACAGATGAAGAAACTAAGGCTGACAGAGGTTGAATGATTTGTCCAGGGTCACACTGCCAGTGGGTGTCTGAGGCAGGATTGAACTCAAGTTTTCTTGTCATTCTATACACTGTGCCATCTAGCTGCCTAGGTGAGGAAACTCCCCCAGACATAACCTCTTGATATATTCTAAGTGAAGGAAAACGTAAACCAAATTGTAACACAGTCTCCTGAACATTGCTCTCTTGACAAGGCCCGTGACGTAGCACATGTGAAGTTCACCCGGTAGCTGGTGATCTCTGCCAGGACTAAAGTAGTTCCAATCACAGGTAATCAGAACTCACTCTGAATGTATCAGTCATGAGCAAACTGTCAGTCAATCAGCCAGTTAACATTTATTAAGCACTTAATATGTGCCAGACACTGTGCTAAGTCTGGGGATATAAGAACTGCCTTCAAGGAGCTTACCATCTAATGGGGAAAGACAACTCACAAGAAGTTGGAAAAGGATGGGGTGAGGTGCATGCTGGAAAATTCAGAGACATCTGAAATTGGTACAGCCAGGGAAGAAGGGAAGAGATGTCCTGAGTTTAGCTCCTTCTTTAAAAAGAGATTTCAGAGTTTATAACTCCACCCTCCAATCACAGGGACAGAGGGTGGTGATGAAATGGAGTCCCTAGGAGTTTGGGGATCTTGCAGGATGATGAGCTTTTCCCAATAATGAGCTTTCTGGGGCAGATTGGAGAAGTCAGAAAAATCCCAAAGTAGATCAGCTAGGAGAGAGATAAGGGGATGTCCTGAGCTGAGTTTGCTACTTAAATGGAGTTTTTGGAATTCCATAAGCTCTATAAGGATATACACCCACAGAGATAAGAAGGTTCCTCTGAACTCAGTGTTTGCTTGTACGGATTTAGCTTTTCCAGCTGTTTCTATGAGATTTTCCTTTCTACTTCCCCTTCTTCCTATGGAAGAAGTGTAGTCTGATTAGATTCCATGTGACACGCCCCCCAGACACGCATATACATACACACATCCCAATGTGGGTGGGGAACAGGGAGAAACAAAAGATTCCTTTATGACCTTCACAAGTTAAGCTTATAGAAAAACGATATTGTGACAAGTTATGCATATATAACTATCCTTATTCTAGTTAGAAATCTTTATAGGAACATCCTACTATTTTCATTCTTTGTGTTACTAAATAAGGTATAGATTAATCTCTACTTGGAAGCAAAGGGACCATTTGACAAGGGGGTTGACGAGAGTATTTAAATCAAGATGGTGTAATCTTCCTCATGAAGGAAAAAAATGCATCGTGTGTTTTTTGCAGTGCAGCTGCTGCAATTCTAAAATTTATTATGGGTTATATTTGACTGTGTATCAAACAAGTGCATTCCCATAATATCTTCTTCCTTGATTTTTCCAATGGGATTCACAATTAAATCAAACTCACTATAAATGGTACCCATTAAATTAACATTTTTTTCTGCGCAATCCATGGTAGAGCTGAAAATAATTGAGATTTTTAAAAAGTATATGTCGTAGGATCATGGAATCATAGATTTGGAGCAGAAAGGAACCTTGACTTACTTGTTCAGAGCTTGGTTGTATTACTTCCAATTTGAAAGTATTCCCGCCTGAAAAGTAAATGTTTTAAAATGTTAACTGTTCTTTGTTTCAAAGACACGACCAAAAAGTTCCAAAATCAGATGCCAACTTCAAAACTTCATGTTGGACTTTTTGTCCTGTCCCTGCCAGTGGTGCTAGCCTTAGACAAAAGTGTTGTCTTCAAAGTATTTTCTGGCAGCTTCACCTTTCTGCCCCTTTTTACCCCCTATAGCTCTTTTTACCTTCTATCTCTGAAACCTGTCTTCTCTAAAGTATCAGATCCATTCATTCTTTTACACTAAAGGGTAAATGGCTGATAAGACTTTAATGTGATTCTACTCATAAAGGGATTTCATATAAACCTAGAATTTAAGAGATTAAAGAACCTTAGAGATCAACTTGAAATTCTTTTTTTTTCTTTAGAAAGAAACAAGTCTTGAAAAGTGTCATGCAATGGGATGTAGAGGAAAAGATGTTAGATTTTTAATCCTTCCTCAAATATACTTGCTAACTGAATGCTTGCTTAACTTTTCTGAGCCTCAATTTCCTCAGCTATAAAATGAAGTAGACACCCATAGAACCTATCTCATGAAATTGTTGTGAGGATCAAATGAGGAAAATCAGTGTTAAAGAATTTTCTTAATGCAAAATATAAATATTAGCTATTATTAAGTGTAGTGATTTTCCCCAGGTCATAATCCTTAGAGGCAGAACTGTAATTAGAACACAAATCCAATTCTTTTACCATGCCCAAGGACAAAAAAAATGAATCAGTCTAAAATCACGGAATTTCAGACATTAACCAGAAGATACATTGGGGGATGGGACAGGAAGGAAGACCTTCTCTGGGCAGAATGAACATGCAGCAAAGGGGAAAATGGTGAGAGTTTGAGATTTCTCTAGGCCCTGAAATCACAGCAATAAGTTAGCAACTTATTTAAGTTCAATTAAGCCCAGGCCCTCTGTGAGGAGACATGTACAGGGACGGTGGGAGAAGAGGAAAGGCATTGAAGACTTATTTCATGGGCCTATTGGTTAACATGAAGTTTTAGATTTTAGGGTAAAACATGCAGTGGCTTATTTGGAAAGCCTATCAAATAGCTTAGCCCTCTAAGAATTGGGCAAGCCTATTTTGTGAAGGTCTTCCCAACTTGGTGGGAGAAATAACTATAACTGCTATAAAGAAATAAGAAAAATCAAGATGTTTATCATTTCATTTTTAGCTCCCTTTGTTTTTGTTCTTTTATAAATTGGTGTAGGTTTATAAGTTTATGGTTGAGTTAAAAAAAACCCTACTATTATTTATTCAACAACAGAAAAATGTGCTGGGGAGAATGCCTGAAAAAACAACAGGTTTTTTTTTTTTGCCTTTAACTAATCAGTTGAATGAGCATTTTAGAACATAAAACTTCAGTTGCAGATTGAATATCACCATCTGCCTTTTCAGTCTGAAATGAGAGGAGGAATCACAGAGTGAGAAAATTTCACTCTCACACTCACATCCACCCACCAGCAAGCTCATCTACACACAGGATTGTAACTCTTATTATTGCTCCAGTTATAAATTAGTATCTTTTTTGTCCAGTCAGGAAGTTGGGGTCACCCCTCCCCCCTCTTAACTCCTCTTCCCTTTCCTCCTCCCCCTCCCACACACAAAGGAGCAGTTAAACTGAAATTACTTACATAACCCAAGACAAAGGTAAGTAAAAATAATGCCAATTTGATTATTCGAGAAACGAGGCTATGAAAGCTAGCTTCATAACGGTTAAATTTAAGGGGAAGAACTAAAATGAGTCAGTAACAAGCACTGAATAAGTAGAATTAAGCAATTAATAGATAACAGGTTTGTCTTTTAAGCTGCAAAGTAGGGGAACCTGTCACTCAGGTTCTTAATCTTTTTTTGGGTCCTGGACCCTTTTAGCAGTTTGGCGAAGTCTATGAACCTCTTCCAGGAATTGTGCTGTCAAATAATTGGAGGATATCAATCAATAAGCATTTATTAAGCATCTACTACGGACCAGGCACTAGGCTAAACCCTGAGGATACAAAAAGAGGCAAAAGACAGTCCTTTCCTTCGGGGAGCTTACAATCTCATGCCAGAGGGCATATTCAAACAAATATACACAAAGTAAGCTACACACAGGATAAACGGGAAATGATTAAAAGGAACAAGGTGTTAGAATGAAGAGGGCTTGGGGAAGGCTTCCTGTAGAAGGTAGATTTTAGCTGGGACTTAAAGGAAGCCAGGGAGGTCAGTAGTCAGAGCAGAGGAGGGAGAGTATTCCAGGCATGGAGGACAATTGGAGAGAATGCATAGAGTCTAGAGATGGAGTGTCTTGTTTGTGGAGTAGCCAGGAGGCCAGTGCCATTGGGTAGAAGAATTCATGTTAGGGAGCAAAGTGCAAGAAGACTGGTTATGAAAGACTTTGAATGCTAGGCAAAACATTTTGTATTTGCTCCTGGAAGCAATAGGAAGCCACTGGAGTTTATTGAGTAGGGGGTAATATGATCAGACCTGTCTTTTAGGATGATCTTTTAGGACTGAACGGAAGATGAATTGGAGTGGGGAGAGACTTGAGGCAGACTGACCCACCACCAGGGTATTGCAATAATCAAGGTGTGAAGTGATGGGGGTCTGCACTTGAGTGGTGGCAGTGTCAGAGAAAAGAAGGGGAATATTGAAGAGATATTGCAAAGGTGGAATCAACAGGCCTTGGCAATAGCTTGGATATGGGGAGGGGAGAGTGAGAGATAGTGAGGAATCCTGGATGATTCCTAGGTTGTGAGCCTGAGAGACTAGGAGGATGGCGATGGCCTCTACAGTAATGGAGAAAGTAGAAGGGGTTGGGGGAAGCCTCAAGGAAACAATGAATTCTGTTTTGGACGTAATTGAGTTCATGATGTCTACTGGACATTCAGTTTGAAATGTCAGAAAGGCCATTGAAGATGTGAAATTGGAGCTCAAACACAGAGATTGGGGCAAGAAAGGTGGATTTGAGAATCATCAGCATAGATATGATAATTAAATCCATGGGAGGTGATGAGATCACCAAATGAAACAGTCTACGGGGAGAAGAGAAGAGAATCCAGGATAGGATCCTGAGGGATATCTACTGTTAAAGGGTATGATCTGGAGGAGGATCCAGAAAAGGAGACAGAGAATGGTCAGATAGGTAGAAAGAGAACCAGGAAAGAAGGTGATCTAGAGAGGAGAGAGTACAAGATCAAAAGTGGCACAGGATGCTGAGAAGCCAAGGAAAATGAGGACTGAGAAAAGGGCATTGGAATTGGCAGCCAAGGAATCATTTTTAACTTTGGAAAGAGAAGTTTGGAGTGACAAGGTCAGAAGCCTGATTGTAAGGGGTTAAGAAGAGCATAGGGGTAGGGGCAGCTAGGTGGTGCAATGAATAGAGCACTGTCCCTGGAGTCAGGAGGACCCGAGTTCAAATCCAACCTCAGACACAACACACACAAAAACTAGTTGTGTGACCTTGGCCAAGTCACTTAACTCCACTTGTCCTACCTTCCCCCTTGCAAAGGAAAAAACCAAACAAACAGAAGAACATAGGGGAAAGGAAGTAGAGACATCTATTATGGATGACCTTTTTGAGGAAAATAGCTACCAAGGACAGAAGAGATCAAGAACGATAGTCAGCAGGTCTGGAAGATCACATGCTAAATTTCAGTTCAAGTTCAGTGAAAATAAAGATAGAATGGATTTTTTTCCCCATCCAAGTTCTTGGAGTCCTTGAATTAAGTGATCTGAGGACCTCAGGGTAAGAACCCCTTTCCTAGTAGACTTTAAGCTCTGTGAAGATAAGGGTTATATTGTTTTTCTCCTTTTTTATCTCCAATAACTTGAGTGTTTTTTTCAAAGTAAGTTATCTTAACTCTTTTGGTTTTTAACTCTTAATTTATTTCTTCTAAGAATTCTAACTGATCTTGTGGCCAAGCTGAGTTATTCTTTTAGACTTTTCTTTGAGATGTTTTTGGAATTACTTTTTTTCTGGGTTTGCCTCTCAGGGGGCATTGGTGTCACAATAGCAATTTATTCTTTTTTTGTTTATGTATTCATTCTTCTAGACTTTGCTTTGGGATCCTGTGTTAGGGAGGGGCCTTTTGTGCCTCAGAGATTGACCTTATATATTACTGGCCAGTCTTGTTTAAGATCCTGCCACTATTTTTGAGTATTGATTGCTGTATTCTTATAGGGTCACAGGGACAGCTCGAGCCAGAGAGCTATATGCTTTCAGCAGGCCCTTTTCAGGCAATTCAAAGGCACGGTCAGATCAGTTCTAGACAGACTCTGGTTTGTGTCTAGTCACCGCACTTGGATGGCACTCCAGTAGACAGTAGTTGGTTCTAGCTTCTGTCAGAGCAATATAGCTGCTGGCCTGGCCCTCTTCTGGGCAAAGGGAGCTGGCTGAGTCAACTCCAGCGGTGCTGCTTGCCTAGCCCTGTTCTCAGCTTGGGACTGAGACCATAATTTGCTCTGTGTTGGGAAGAAGAAAATAAACATTTATTAAAACATTACTATAGATCAGAACCTGTACTAAGCTCCTACTATGTACTTGGCATTGCAAGAGATGCTGATGGCTAGGACCAGTTCTGGGCCTGGGGTTGAGTCAGTGACCGACTCTGGACAACCTGGCATTGTTGGCCTGAGTGGAAACTCTGGGAACCTAGCCTTTAATTTCTGAGAAATCCCATTGCTATGGTCCTGAAACAGGGACTAAGTTCACAATATGCTCTGAGTGACCCATTTCTAGTCTAATTATCTGGCCCCTCTGGAAGACCCCGTGCTTTTGACCTTGTCTGGGACTGATTCCAGGATCAGTTCTGGGTATTCTTGTGTTGCTGGCCTTACTCTGGAGCTTTGAGGACTGAGTCTGTGATCCTGGCCCACCTCTCTTCCACAATTCTGCCCGATTCACTTGTCTGCAGGTGGAAAGATGGTTCACTGTAGTTTCTTCTTCTATTTCTCAATCAATAGGTGTTCTGCCATTCTTCTCAGATCCTTGTTGGAGCAGTTGTAGGGGAAGGTGGGCTATACTTCTACCTTTTACTTTGCCAGAAACACTTGTAGATTTAAAATGGAGAACAACCAGATACTACATAAGTTGGGAGTTCTGACTAAGAGCAATGAGAGCTCAAGAGTAGTATGTAGAAAAAATGGAAAAGGTAGAGATTTGAACTAGGACTTGAAGGATGGACAGAGGGAGGAAGTGTAAACATTCCTGGGACTTTGGTGAGTGAGTGAAAATTTATATATCCTCCTATAATCTGTTTTATAGAAATTCTGAACTTTATTAATAAACACCAAATAAAGTAGACATTTTCATATGCATAGTAGAATAGGATGTCTCAAGCACAATTCTGCAGAGCTCTATACATAACTATAATCTGACTTTTCTTTTTAAGTATGTAACAATAGATTTCAAAGCTGTTGTTTGTGATCTTTTTTTAACTTCTTTATATTCTCTGCATTAAAAAAAAAGAAAACAAAAAACAAAAAAAATCAATGACCCTCATTTCTTTCTTTCTTTCTTTCTTTCTTTTTTTTTTTTTTTTTTTGCTATTCTATCCCTACTCTCCACTTATTCCCATTGGAAAAAGAAAGAGGGGGAAAAGCCCTTCTTAAAATATGCATAATCAAGCAAAACTTATTCTCACATTGGATATGTGAAAAATGTATATCTTATTTTGTTCTTGTGCTCATCATTCTTCTAACAAGCAGTAGGTAGTATATTTCATCATTAGTCTTCCAGAATTATAGTTGTTCATTGCATTGATCAAACTCATCAAGTTTTTCAAAGTTGCTATTCTTTGTAATGTTGTTTTCATTGTATAAATTTTTCTCCTAGTTCTGCTTACTTCACTCTGCATCAGTTCATAGAGGTTTCTTTAGTTTTCTCAGAACTTTGTATGGTGTCTGACACATAAGTGCCTTTTAATTAATTCATTCAATGTGTCCTCTGTTGTACATAGGTGACAGTGGCAATATCAATATGACAACCAAAATTTCAAGTTAGATCATAGTGTGTGAAATAAAGGTGGCAGTATAGGGAAAGATTTAGAAATCCTTAAGAGAGAGTTATTACTATTTTTTTTAAACTGCATCATTTTATTGCCATCTTTCTCCAACCTTATAAATGCTTCCCATTAGGATTACCACTACTGTCTTCTTCTATCTAAGAATTGTGTTGAACTCATAAAATCTCCAGTTGAACTTGGGCTCAAATGCTCTTTTGCTTTTACAGTCATAACAACTTCTTTTACTAAGAGACAAAATTCTAATAGCTGGAATAAGTGGTGCAACAGTTTCTAGCCAATCATAACAAAAAGAATTGACCACGTCCATTGACCTTTGTTTCAAACAAATCATTCTTCAGCTACTTTAGCCCCAATCTCCTTCCCCTTACTCTCACGACTCCAACTCTCCAAGACCTAGTTGTCTAGACAATTATGGCACAATCTTGGACCTTGCTAACATAAACTCTTGCTGATTGCACAACATTTTATCTGTTTTAGCACAATGTTATTCTGTAGCCAGACTAGCCATTGGAGTGAAAGAATCAGTTAAAATCCTAGAATACTCTGCTTCATGTTAATGCCAAGTACCTTTCTTAGATTTGCTAGATTTTCCTTAGTGGTATGGCTGCATTTTGAACTCTATGAATAAGTGGTTTAAAAAAGGCTAATATCTTTTGAGTATGATCTCTGTTAAATTTTTTTTTTTGCTTTTTTGGAGGGCAGTTGGGGTTAAGTGACTTGCCCAAGGTCACATGGCTAGTTTTTGTGGGTGTGTTAAGTGTCTGAGGCCAGATTTGAACTCAGGTCCTCCTGACTCCAGGGCCAGGGCTCTATTCACTGCACCATCTAGCCACCCAATCTCTATTAACTTTTTCAAAAGCCCTAGCCCTGCATCAGCAGGGGAAAAACAAATCTATTTGTTAATTTTTCTAAAACTGATGTAAAAATTAAAGTCCCCCAGATTAAAAATTATGAAATGTAAACTCCAAACTAGAAAGAGAAGAATCTTATGGTTAGAAAAGACTTTATCAGAGGTCATTTAGTGAAGATATTTAATTCTTGGTTCATTAGTAGAAGAGAATATAAATTTGCCACCTTTTAAAATTTTGGTATCTAAATGAGGCAAATATTTCTAACACTTTCAGTTTTTTATTTTCTTCACTAATGTAAGGGAACAGAGCCACAGAATAATACAAAATTGTAAGTGAAAAATAAGCATTGGATTTGGAATCTGAACACATGTTCAAATTTCAGATAATAAAATCCTGTAAAACAAAGGTTCATTCTCCTGAAGGCATCTTTATCACAGTTATTAGCTTTCATGTCTCAACATGATAGACTCATGTCTTAATTTGTTCCTAGCAATAATACGAATTGCCCAATGTTAATTTCAACAGCAGGTGAAAATATATTATTAGTGATTTGGAACATTTTATTTTCATATGGTTGTAGATAGCATGGATTTCTTTATTTGAGAACTGCTTGTTTGTATTCTTTGACCACTTATATATTTGGAAATGACTCATACATTTGTATCCATTTTAACATATTTTAGATGTTAAACCTTTAGTAGAGAAATATATTGTACAGATTTTCCCAATTTTTTTTGCTTGCCTTGTGATTCTTAATGTATTTATTTTGTTTGTGGAGAAGCTTTTCAATTTTATTTAATCAACATTGTCCATTTTACCTTTTATGATCATTTCTATCCTTTTTTAGATAATAATTCTCTTCTTATCCATAGTTATGAGAATATCTTCCCTCATCAATATCCTCTCTTTTAATTATATGACCATTCATGTACATTTAGTTTATTGTGCTATATAGCATAAGATGTTAGTCTAAAGAGCTAAGAGACACAGTGGATATAGTACTAGGCCTGCAGTCAAGAAGACCTGAATTCAAATCCAGCCTCACACACTTACTAGTTATGCGAGCCTGGGCACTTAATCTGTTTGTTTCAGTCTCCTCATCTGTAAAATGGGAATAATAGCACCTACCTCCCAGGATCGTCATGAAGATCAAATGAGGATAAAATACTTAGCACAGTGCTAAGTGTGCTAATGTGCCTGGCACATTGTAAGTACTATATAAATGTTAGCTTTTATTTTTAAACGACATTTCTGCCAGATTGCTTTGTGGTTTTTCCAACAGTTTTTTGTCAAAATGGGAATTCTCACTTGAGCAGTATGTTTCATTAGGTTTATCAAATAGTATGCTATGTTCAATTGCTTCTGGATCTTTTTTTACCTTATCTATTCTACTTGTAATATTGTCTTAGCACTGACCAATGTCCTGATCTCTTTGGTAATGGCAAGATAACCCTATACATTGATAAACTTTTCCATTTTTTGGCCAGTACCAAATTGTTTTGATGATTACAGCTTTATAGTTTAGGTATGATCCTGGTATGATTAGATCTCTTTCCCATTTTTTTCCTCATTATTTCTCTTGAGATTTTCAATCTTGTGTTCCTGCAGATGAACTTTGTTATTATTTTATCTGGATTTATAAATAACCCGTTGGCATTCTGATAGGAATGGCACTAATTCTACAAATTAATTTGGACAGTATCATCATTTTTCCTATATTAGAATGGCTCAACTATAAGAAGTTAATGTCTCTTCAATTAATTAAATTTTATTTTATTGCTGTAAAGTTTTTAAAATTCATATTCTTGAAAGTCCTGAGGTAATGGACTTACAGATATTATGGAAAATCTGTGTTTATCTTGAATGGGATTTCTTTTCAATCTTTTCCTGTTGAATTTTGTTAGTAATATACAGAAAAGTTTGTGAATTTTATGGGTTTATTTTATATCCTGCTACTTTACTAAAGATTTTGTTTATTTCAGTTAATTTTAGTGGTATCTCTAGGGGTCTCTAAACCATCACATTATCTTTAAGTAGTGATAATTTCATTTGCTCTTTGACTACATTCTTTCAGTATATTTAATTTTGTTTTCTTATTGATACAACCAACACTTCTAGAACCATATAAAATAATACTGGTAACAATGAGCATCCTTGCCTTAACCCTAATCTGGCAGGAAAGGACTCTAATGTTTTTACTTTATAGATAATCCTAATTGTTGGTCTTTAATACTTATAATTTACCATTTTGAGGAAAGATGAATTTATTCCAATGTTTTCTAGTGTTTTTAATGACTGTTGTATTTTTCAAAACCTTTGTTTGAATCTACTGATATAATTGTGGTTTTTAAAGAAAAACATTTTTGTTATTGTCATGTTCAGTTATGTTCGTAATCTTCCTAATAAAGAAGGAACTCTACATTTTTGGGGGAAAAATCCAACCTTATCATAGTGTAAAATCTTTTGGAAGATTTTATTGGAGTCTCTTTGCTAATATTATATTCAAGATCATTGCATCAATTTAAATTAGAAATACTGGTCTGTATTTTTTTGGTTTCATCTTTCCCCAATTTAGGTATCAGGATCATATTTATTTCACAAAACAAGTGTAAGGATGGTTTCTTCCTCTATTTTTTTTTTTACAAATAATTTATATAGTCGTGAAGTTAATTATGTTTCAAATGTTTGATTCAAACATTCCTGAGATAATTTAAACTAGCTTACTTAAAATTTTAAAGCTATTTTTCTCCAATTAAAAAAATTGATCTTTTCCATCACTTAATAGATGTATTATCCACTAAATTACTGATATGTTCTAATTTGCATAAGTGCAAAAACCTTTTCACTAATGGATTCTCAGTTCCTTGAAAAATTGATAAAATTTATATTATTATATGTTCATTAGTTTTCAGTTGTGCCTAGAGACTTTTTGTGTCAGAGTTTTTTCTTGGCAAAGATACTGGAGTGGTTTGCTGTTTCCTTCTTCAGCTCATTTTACAGATTAGGAAACTGAGGCAAACAGGATTAAGTGACTTGCCCCTGGTCACAATTACTATATGTACTTAATAATCAGTACAATAATATGAGAAATGGCATAAGCTAGTAGAAAAAGCACCAGGCTCCCAGTCAGAAGGTTTAATCAATCTATCAATCAGTTAAGTCAGTCAATAAGTATTTATTAAGCCCCTACCCTGTGTCTGGCACTGTGCTAGATACCAAAGACAGAAAAGGAAACAATTCTTGTTTTTAAGGAGTTCACATTCTATTTTGACTATACTTCAGACTCCATTCAAGTCACCATGGTTCTGTCTTTTAACTAGTGGTATGACTTGAGCAAATAATTTCAACTTTTGGCATTTCTATTTCATCAGCTATAAAATGAAAGGGATGATCCCTAAGGCTATGTTTAAAAGCAGGGAAGGAAAGGGATATAGAGTGTCTATTATATGTCAGGAGATTTTCTTACAAATATTAATTTATTTGATCCTCATAACAACCCTAGGCAAGCAAAGATGAGGTGACTTGCCCAGTGTTACCTAACTAGTGTAACTATCTAAGCTAGTCAAGTCCTGTCTGGACTGAAGTCTTCCTAAGTCAGGAGCTAGCACTCTATGCATTGCACTACCAGCTGCTTCTAGGTAGATGCATGGTAAATAGACACTTGATATACTGAATCTTCAATTGGGAATCTTTCTTCTATTTCTTCTGGAAGCAATAGGTTGTACTCAGTGTCCCAATGACATAAAATATTAGTTTACTGGGATAAAGTAATCCCTTATTAGGCTTATACTAACTTCAGATTCATGCTGATTAATGTGTTAAGAATGAATAGTTTGGAGCAAGACATTGGGATATGTGTTTGTGTAGATTCCTAGTTCTACTAATTAACAAATTATTCTTCCTCAGACTGACTTCTTGAAATGTTCAAATTCTTTAATCTTTTATCAGGATGTAAATAACCTGAACATCATAAACCATAAGGTCATAGTTCAGGTCATTTTAAAATTCATTTTTATTTTTAATTTTGTACCATTTAGGGGAAAAGGTATGGAGAAAGGAACATAGGCAAATCATTCTTAGCTGACAGAGAAAGACAAAAGTGTCTAATACCATTTAATTTTTCCCATTAAAATGGGATTGACCCATCAACCCTGCCCTCTCTTATTCAATCATAAGACTTTAGGTGAGGACCTATTGAAATTAATTTTTCAAGATCATCTAAAAAGAGGAGGATAATTTCCTAGGGAGTAGCACTACTATAATGCACCAAAAAAATTTTTTTAAGAAAGTTCAAACAATTATTTTCATAGTTAATCTTTTCCAATGAGCTGTTTTCAAGAAGTCACAGAACAGCAGTTCTTATTTACATGTCAACCTTCACAAAGCACTTATAGATGATTATATCATTTGATCTTCATAACAATGTTTTACTACACATAGTGTAAATAGTAGTGTCCCTATTATATAGGTGAGGAAAATGAGAGACTCAAAGAGCTTAACTGATATTCAGGGTCACACATCTCATAAACAGTGGAAAGTGGGACTCCAATGCAGCTCTTAGGACTCATAAGTCCCCTGTACTTTCCATTATAGCTGGATGTCTCTAAGCAATTCTTCCCAGTCCTTTCTCCTAAAAGAAAAGAAAAAGATAAAACCATTTTTAGCACAAAATGTCAACAATTTGTGTATATAGCAACATTTTCCCCTGCTTGTCAGACTCCCTACAATACAGTAAGCCTTTCTCCAAGGAAATGAATCTGAACCCTTTTTGGCTAGACCCAGCTCTTTGTGACGTAACAATTCATTGCATTGCCAAAGATAGCATTTTGAGTAAGGCTACAATTTCCAATGACCCTGAATGTGTTTTAAAATCCAAATGAAGGCTTTCATTTCTAGTAGAAAACACAGTATAATGAATGAATTATAATTAAAAGGGTGTGTATTAAAGATTTTCCTTTCCTTGTAATATGCTTTTACGAAGCAATGTTTTCTCAGGATTTAAGAGCATTTAATGAACAAGGTTTTATCTTCAACAAAATAACAATGCCCTCAATAACCCACTGAAGTTATTATTTTTAAAATTTGACTTTTGTAACACTCCCTGGGAGCTATCTTTGCCACTCCCACACACAGCTTAAACTCACATTTGAAGGTTGGGTTACCCCAGATACTGTCTTAAATTTAAGGTACTATGGGTCTGAATCCCTAAAACTATAGTTCCTAATCACTCCCTGATGTGCTAACTTGATAGTCAGGAGATACAACTGAGTTAAAGCAAAGACATTTACTAAGATGGCATTGTTAAGGACAGTACCTACAAAACAAAATTCCTCACCGTGAATCTGGGACATATTCTCACAAATCCACACATCATCTATGGTAAGAATGAATTTAGAGTACACTGATAGTGAGCTCAGAACTTTCACAGGGAACACATGTGGCTAAGGTGGTCTCCAGTACTGTAAGGTCCAAAGTCCTTTTCCTTCCCATTGTGTTCTCATGCTGCTCCTTCATGTGTTCGTTGGTTCATTGTCTCTGCTAGGCAAACTGCTCACCTGGACTCCTTGGGTATACTCTTCTCTGAAGCTCAACTCTAAAAAGCCAGGGCATTAGTTATTTCTGGAATCCATAGTTGACTTTCTTCTCTTTTGCCAGAGATCTCACTCTGAATCTTCTTCCTGCCTTGAAGGATGCCTCTACATATTGTTTCATTCTGGAGAATGTGTTTATGTTCCCTATCTTGAACTACTCAACTTTCCAAATTGCTCCCTGTTGGATGTGTCTCTCTTACTGGTGGAGTAATATATCTGCTAGGTGTCACATCTGATAAGGAGGAGAGAAAATTTCCTCTCACACCTGCTGATATATAGGGTTCCCTTCTACAAAGCTAATCCCTACAGTAGTGCTCTAACTACTTTGCTGTCTGTAGGGCTTGGCAGATTTAGCTTTTTTAAAAAATTATTATTGACATCTTTCTTTTTTTACATCACTTATGTTTCCCACAAGGATTAGCATTTTAAAGGCCTCCAGGACCATGGTCAAACTTTTTCCAGCAAGTGAACAGCTAGCCTTCCAATTCAATCTGAGAACTCCTTTCCACTAAGTAGAAGAGATAACATGGAATAGGCCAGGCCTTTTCACTTCATTAGCATGTTAATACCTGGTTACTTTGGTTACCTGTCCCTTACTTTTTGTGATTAGCAGGGGTTAGAGGTCAGAATCTAATCATACTCTTTCACACTTATATATGAAAAATATAGTACAAAAGAGTCACATGAAAGTCAAGTGGTAGAGGAAAGTAGATTGGGAAGGTCATGTCTACAGAAATGATTAAAATTTGAATGCAAAAATGGGATCTCTAATGCTTTCAGCTGTCAAAACCCTTAACTATGAAATCAAGTTGATCTGCTGCGCAGAAAAAATTACTAAGATAGCCTCGCTCCCATATAGGAACATGTGGACATGTCCTCAAGTGCAATGATAAGGTTAATAGACACATCAAGTGTGTTGTTGCAGTTTATTAATAGTATCTGAAAATAATGATAGTAGCCAAAGCTACAGATCTGAATGATTTGCTAATCTTTTTGGGAGCTTCAAGCCCTTAAATCTTGACTCTTACACATAGCATTACCCACCTAGATAAGTGGTGTAACAATTGCCTTATTATTTTCGTATTCTGAGCACCAAATATTTTCATACCTTCTTCAACATGAAACACTCTGTATTGATGTTTGTACCAGGTACACGTGCTACCTAATTTATATCAGATATTTATATATTAATTTATCAATTTGTTTTCCTATGCTATTTTAGAGGGGATTCCTGTTCATCTATATAGATCAGGCTACTTGGCCTCTTGGGCCCTTCCACTTCAGGTTATGTGAGTTTGTTTTCCTATTCATCTTCATATTTTTTTTTGAGATTCTTATTTTTTTATTTTTATTTTTTTACATAAATTAACTTTTATTTATTTTTAGTTTACATCGTTCATTTCCACAAGATTTTGAGTTACAAATTTTCTCTCCATCTTTCCCCTACCCACCACCCCAAAACAGCCATCCCATGTTTACTCCCTGCCTCAATCTGCTCTCACCTATATCCTCCTCCATCACTGCTCTGACTTTCCGTTAGGGCAAGATGTATCTCCTTGCCCCAGTGCCTGTATATCTTAATTCCCAGTTGCGTGTAAATAATATTAATGATAATAATAATAATAATAATAATTATATATACATGTATATATATATATATATATATATTTTAATGTTTGATTTTAGAACTTGAAATTCTAGATTCTTTCCCTACATCCCTCATCACCCACCCCCACTGGAAAGACAAGCAATTCAATACAGGCTGTACATGTGTAGTTACTTAGAACATTTCCACAATGGATGTATTGTGAAAGACTGACTATATTTACCTCCTTCCTATCTCGCCCCCACTTGTTCTATTCTCTATTTTGTCCCTGTCCCTTTACAGAAGTGTGTGCTTCTAACAACCCTCCCCCCCAACCTGCCCTCCCTCCATCATCTCCCCTTTCATTCCCATCCCCCCTACTCTCCTGTAAGGCAGGATATCCAATTTAGAATGTGTGTCATTCTTTCCCTAAGCCAGATTCAATGAGGGTAAGGTTGACCCATTCCCTTTTGCCTCCCAGTTCTTCCCCAACCATTGTTAACAGTTATCCCTTGCCTCTTCTATATGAGATGATTAACCCCATTCTGTCTCTCCTTGTCTCCTCTCATTCTATTCCTCTCCCACTTCTCAATTTCACCTTTTAAAATATCATTCCTTCCTATTCAATTGATCCTGTGTCCTCTGTCTCTGTACACATATATATACACAGTCATATATGTATTCATATGCATATATACCCTCCTATATAGACATATGTGTATGTACACATACATACATACATACATACATACATATATATATGTATATATATATACACACACACACACACACACACTCATTTATAATCGTTTCACCTATCCTCATACTGAGAAAA
>CM053580.1:449124557-449136491 GCA_028627135.1 Pseudochirops cupreus
AAAAGCTGTTCACAGTAGCATTCCTTTGGGAATCTGCTGGTGAATGGCATTACAACTGGTTGTAAAAATTCTTTCCCAGTTTTATGCTTCCCTCCTAATTTTTGTTGCATTGGCTTTGTTTATGCAAAACTTTTCAATTTAATGTAATCAAAATGATCCATTTTGCATTTCATAATGTTCTCTATCCCTTGTTTGATCATAAATTCCTTCATTCTCCATAAATCTGATAGTTAAATTATTCCTTGCTCCCCTAATTTGTTTATAGTATCAGCCTTTATATTTAAATCATGCACCCATTTTGACTTTATTTTGGTATATAATGTTAGATGCTGGTCTATGCCCAGTTTCTGCCATACTATTTACCAGTTTTCCTAGCAGTTTTTGTCGCATAGCTCTTATTGCAGAACTTGAGGTCTTTGGGTTTATCAGACAGAAGATTGCTATAATCACTGACTATTGTGTCTTGTGTACCTAACCCATTCTACTGATCTACCCCTTTATTTCTTAGCCAGTACCAAGTAGTTTTGATGATTGCTTGTTTTATAATACAATTTGTGATCTCAACCCCCTCCTTTCATAGATGAAGAGACTTATCTGTGCCCAAGGCATAGAGTCAGTGAATAGTAGAGCTGAGACTAGAACCCAGGTCCATTTTCTTTCTCCTTCATCTCTAAGGGAAAAGGAAGTGACTTACTCAAGGAGGGACTATCTAAAGATTCAGAAGGATGGGGATGAGGAACCCAAACCCAGGAATATAGAATGGGAAGGTCCAGGTCTTGGAAAAGGATAGGGAGTTGACTCCAGGACAGGAATTGAAGGTGATAGGTGAGGATGTAGAGGTAAAGATTTGAAAGGGGATAGATCTAGAGGGGGAAAAAAAAGGATCTAGACTTGCTTCCCCCAAATGCATTAAGTTATAATACTCTGAATAGTGATACTTTGATACCTACTTTGTTGACCTGATGTATATTTTGTGCAGAGTTTCCTTGGCAATCATATGTCATGAAATCATTTTTGGACATTATATTTGTCATTAGTAAAACTGTAGTGCAATTTAAGAAAGTCAAAGAACATTACAGGTAAAAAAAAAATGTCATGTGATTATAAAACTCCACATCACTTGTTTTCTAAAGGCAACATTTGCTTCTGAACTTTGGCCTATGCAGGAGAGCCTCATGAGTACTTGACACTAGGAGGCCCTGTGTATCAAATGATAAGTCAAACTGCACAGAAAATTAAAGGCAATTATTAAATAACCTTTAACCCAAAGTTTTAATCAATGAGTAAAAATAAGGAGAGATTTAACTATAATGCTATATAATCTTGGATGAATGAACTAGGGATGCAAAATTGAAAATTTACTTTTGAAGGTAGTTTCTCCAAAGATAATTAGACACTAAAGTGCTAGAAAACTACAGTTAACTTTAGGTAGTCAAAGTGCCATATTTAACCTAAAATAATCCCCCTTTGCCTTACTACCAAGGAGAGAAACTTTATTGCAAATATTAATAATGAAACAAAACAACTAGCTTTGTTACTGAAGGAAGTAGATTAAGGCCTAATATGGCTTTATAAGATTAGGCGGAGGCAAGTATGTTACATCATTTAGGTAATCCAGTCCTAATATAACTTCTTGTTTATTTTTAAAAATATGTTTATTCTGAAGATCAGAATTGGAAGCCCAGGTTTCCCATTCACAGTACTCATTCACTTTCTTATTTCTCAGTCAATGAATCCGTGAATCATTATGGGAATCTGCTGTTTGCAGGGCTCCGTACTATGCTCAGTGGAAGACATAAAGATGAATAAAACCATAGTGTTACTTAAGGTGATATATCTGGATACCTGGGATATTTTGGCCTGAGTGCCAAAATTTAGAGTGTGTTGACAGTGCCTGTCCTTCTTCAGTTAGGGAAGACATGGGCATTTAGCATCTAGTTGATAAGAATAATAAAATTTAAGTAGGAAGTTACCAGATGATGCTTTCACCTACCTGAGCTCACAACCCAGGTTATCTCTTCCCCAACCCTACACTGTTCTGCCATGGCAGCTTCCCCAGTGTCAGCCTGCAGTCTCTGCCCACAGGGGTGAGTGTGTGGGGGCAGTAGTGTCCTGGACTTTTTTCTCTAGAAAGGTCTTATGTCCTGGGATCTGAGGTTTCTCTCCCCAAGTTCTCTCTGTACCTATACTCAAGAGAATTTGTCATAACTTGCCCTGGTCCCTAGAATTGCTAGTTATAACTTTAAGCAAGACAAATTATCCACCCCAAAGGTATTTACAATCTGGTTAGGGGAAATAATACAAGACAAACAGTAAATGAGTAGAATAGACAGTGAGTATTGTAGGAAGTCAGCAAAGGGAGGAGGTGATATGTGAGCTAGACTTTAAAGAATGAGTAAGATTTCTGTAGGTGGAGAATAGCAGTAGGAATCAATCTATAAATAATTTCTGTAGGTAGAGTTAGACAATGACAATAAATCCTCTATTAGGTATGACATTAGAAACAGTTCATTTGGGTTAACAAGTTTAAAAATGTATAAACCTTGACTAGTTCATAATCTGTATCTTTGGAGAAGACACTTAGTAAGATCAGAGACCCACAGAAATGCTGGAATGTACACATGACTAGCTTAGTACTCATAATTGCTGAGAAATAAAGCTTAAAGAGCATTAATATGAAGAACATATCACTCTAGGAAAGGCAGGGTGAATTGAAAGCATGGCCAAGAAAGTCATACCCAATAGAAATGACACCCTTTCCCTGTCAGGGGCCACTTGCTTTCATCCTGTTGGCCACAGCTATTTTTTCTGAACTCTTCAAAAAAAGTAAACCTGAAGAAAATTTGCAGAGATAAGCCATCATTGCTATGACTTTATCTTAACCGTTTTCCACTGACAAGCAACACTGAACAAATCAAGCTGCTAATTTTGTGAAGTCACTAGAATGTAGTATTTGTTCATTTTGTTATCCATGACTCCAAATATTGCTAATTATTTAGGTGCTGAATCTTACCAGAAATTTGCATAGGAGATGTTCTGAAATATATCGCGAAACATTAATACCTACATTTATGTTTTTTATATAAATTTTACCACAAAAATGTTTAAAATTGCTGAACTGTTATTGTTTATCATTAAATTAATAGACTGCGGTTTACTTAAAGCAGAAAAAAATTAATATGTTTCCTTGAAGGGTTAAGTCTACAGGTATTTCACACCTTGTTGAGAATTACTTTACTCAACTAATCCAGTTTACAATGAATAGATTTTTTGAATGAAAAGATATTTTTGAAGGACAGTGAATCTAGTCAGTTTGGCTTGAGTACAGGATTCCCATAAGGAAAATATGAATGTGGTTTGGGAATCCAATTGTGGCAAGCATTGACAAACAGACTAAATATTTTGGGCTTTATTCTGCAAATCATAGGAAATTATTGAAAGATTGTGAGAAGACCTATGATATAATAAGAATAAGAATAACTAGCATTTATATGGCACTTTAGATTTGTGAAACACTGTACATGTGTTCTCAGTTGATCCTTACAACAATCCTGGGAGGTAGATACTACTATTATTCTCATTTTATAGATGAGGAAACTAAGGTTAAGAGACCTGATTTGTCCAGGGTCATATAGCTAATAAGTGTTTTGTACAGCAGCCTCTAAGCATAGATAAAGCAATGCTTTAGAAAAATTAATCTAACAGTGGTCTTAAGGATAAATTGAAGAGGAAGAAACTAACATCAAGAGGAACAGTTATTCTACTATATTCCTACTACAGAACAATCACAAGGGTCTGACCGAGGGCACTAAAGATATTCATTCTTTTCTGTTCATTTTTTTGTTGATAGTTCTAGAAAATTCTTTCTTTAAGCCTTAGCCAGTTACTGTTTACTTGTCCTTTTCTCCTACATCAATGGATTTTGATTATAACTGTCAGGTGTCACCTTTTAGTAGTGAGAAGGTGATTCAAATATCTGTCCTCTCAGTTCTTGGCTTTATTCCTGAAGACCTTCTGCACAAGCATCAAATATAATCGTAATTAAGGAGAGAGAGAAATTGAAGCTATGTATTTGTTTCCAAAATCATTTTGTATTGAATAGCTCTCAACCAAGGGTGAACTTGATATGTCAAACTAAAAGGCTGTCTTGAAGGTAATTTTATTGGTTTGAATCGCAGATTTAGAATCCCAAGAGTTATATGAATATCATTAAATTATTCCCCAGAGTTTTTGTCTACCCATACCTGTATCTTATTCCTAGGATATCGAGCTACCAGATACCCTGTTAATTTAATGCCTTGATTTTAACAACTCGTCCTAGAAGAAATAAATGCCTCATCCAGCTAGGTGGTACAGTGGCTAGAGCTCGGGACCTAAAGTCAGGAAAATCTGTCTCAGACATTTACTAGCTGTGTGGTACTTGGCAAGTCACTGAAGCTCTCCCTGCCTCAGTTTCCTCATCTGTAAAATGGAGATAATAATAGCATCCACCTCCCAGGGTTGTTATGACTCCAGAGACTGAGCCTCTGTAATAATAACTTACATTTATGTAGTCCTTTATAGTTTCAAAGCACTTTTTTCTCAATAACACTGTGAGGTAGACAGTACATATATGCTTTCCACTTTATAGATAAGTTAATTGAGATTCAGAGAGGTTGAATGATGTGCTAGAAAGTGGCAAAGCCAGGACTCTGGACAGAGATCAGGTTTCCTAATTCCTATTCTCATAGTTTGTTGTTTTTTTTTTTTAACTGCTCCACCTATCAAAAAGTTTGTTTCCCTATCTGATTCAAGCCTACTTTCAAGCTCCAAAATTTCTCTTCTTTCTTGCCTTATTCAAAACTTCTATTCACTATCAATCTGCTTATGCCAGTATCAGGAATTTGCAATTTTGTAGGTGTAGGATTGCACCCAGTCTATAATTTAGGTAATAGAATACTGCTTTAGGCTCAGAGAGGTTGAGGCTTGCCTATGGCCATCTAGCTGGTAAGTGCCAGGTATAGGATTCAAACTTGTCTTCCTGACTCCAAGTTCAGCAGTGTTCACATTCCACCTTGCTGCAGAAAGAGTTGATAGTCCTAGCCTAAAATTTACTTTCTTCCAAAGTTTTAAAATCTACATTTTCCTGTAAGTGTTGTATGTTTGAAAGTAGTAATATAAATTACCCTACATGTATTTGCATAGACCATTCCCCAAACTTGGAACATATCTCCTCCTCATCATTGTCTCTTGAAATTATTTTCCTTCAAGGCCCATCTCAGGTATTACCTATTCCATGAAGACTCCTTGATTCCCCCAGCTGAAGGTATTTTTCAAACTTGCCTAAAGCACATTGGCTGGATTTATCCTTTGCTGTTATCACATTGTGCATTGTATTATACTGATTTGTTTACTTGCTATACCTTCCTCCACCATACTGTAAGCTCTTTAGAGGTAGGGATGGTTATTTCTAATCTTTTTATTCTCAGGACCTAGTACAGAGCCTTATGTATATAAGCACTTAAAATGTTTATTGAATTGAATTCCATGTTTGTATGAATTACCAATAAGGGATGTTTACAAAAACAATTACAACTCAGACATTATGCATGATTTATTAATAGTTTATCATTTTTATTAACAATATTCTGAACTAATCCTAAACTAGGTCGGTTCAGTGATTTAGGTTCAAAGATTAAAAATGCAATTAGGAGATATTGAACTATTAAATGCAACAAAAATAAATTTATTAATAATAAGAAATTAAAATGGATACAATTTATAAATGTAAAAGGATATAAAACTACTCTACTTCCAAAGTTACCATGGCAAGCTACCACAGCTTCTCCCACAGTCACACTAGGTAGGAACTCAGGAAGGAATTCTCTCAGAAATAGTAGGATCTTGTATAACTTCTGACCTGATTCCCTACTAGGCTGAGTCTCTTCTACTTCAGGCTGCTAAGAAGGTAAGTGTTTTCTCTACCCTTTAAAGGACCAGTTCAGGTTACCCCTCATTATATGGAGTACTGGATAAAAGGGGTGAGAGGGAAAGGAGAATGAAGAGATAATGACGACTTATAGAATCCTGCCTTCTTATAGTCAGCATGGCAGCCTGGCTACTCCTCCGCAATGCTCCTCCTGACCTCCAGTACCCTACTCAGTACCTGCATAAAACAAGTATAACTCCTACCCCAGAAAACAAACATAGCCTTTTTGTCTCACTAAAAAATTTAGGGGGCAGCTAGGTGATGCAGTGAATAGAGCACCAGTCCTGGAGTCAGGAGGACCTGAGTTCAAATGTGAACTCAGACACTTAATACTTACAAGCCATGTGACCTTGGGCAAGTCACTTAACCTTAATTGCCCTGCCTTCCCCCTCCAAAAAAAAAAAAAGCAAAAACATTTAAACAAAATCTGGTAATTTGACAATATAGTTTAACCAACACCAAATTACAATAAAAGCTTACTTATACATGATGGCTAAATAAGAATATTGTGCTTTGGACCAAAGCACATTTAATAGCAAATTTTCTGGAATTAAAAATATAAATGAGAGTAGACCTTAATATCAAGAGGAAAGATGTTTACTCTCTGTGACGGCCATGAATCTAGTGGTTGTAGTCTTTCCTGAAAAGTAAAGATATATAGAGAAGTAGTTTTTTCTTTGGGCTTTTGAGTCAGGCCCAATTATTTCTTTTTCCTTTCAATTTCTAAGGACTCTGCCTTTTCCACCCAAAGAATTAAGATAGAGACAACAGCTTAAATAAATTTCAAACCAACCAAAGAATATTCAAGACACTGCACCAGGCACTCAAGATGCAGACATGAAAGCAACACAATTCTTTTCCTCCAAAACTTTCTACACACATACAAATGAGTGATACAAAATAATTTGAGGAGGGAGCATTGATAATTGATGGGATCAGGAGAAATAGAATAGACTGGGGGAGGGGGGAAACACTGGGATGGCTGTTTTGGGGTGGTGGGCGGGGGAAAGACGGGGAGAAAATATGTAACTCAAAAAAAATTTAATAAAATAAATTTAAAAAAAAGATAATTGATGGGATCAAGGAAAGCTTCATGGAAGAGGTGGCACCTAAACAATCCGGAAAGGAAGAGAAAAATTCATACAGAAAGAGAAAAATTCATACAGATAGTGGTGAGGAAAGGAATGCATTCCAGACATGGAGTTGGGGGGAGTAATTTGAATGAATGTGTGGGGCAGAGGAGTTGGCTAGGACTATGGAGGAAAAACTCACAGTTCATTTTGACTGGAATGTAGAATATGTGGAATACAAATGGAAAAGTTGGTTGGAATCAGACTAAAGGTCAGGCTAAGGAGTTTATTTTTTTTTTCTAGAGGTAAGAAGTAGTTTTAAGCATAGGAATGACAGACATAGTTACACCTGTGCTTGGGAAAATTATTTGGGAAATAATGGATGAATTGAAGTAGAGAGTACTATGTATAAATGTTTTCACTTCATTTTTATGATTTATTTGTTTTAGGAAACAAAACTAATTTGGATTTTCTTTTTGGAGGCAGCTACTAAAAACACTGTAATTGCATCAGATAGTAAATCCTGTAGTCAATCAGCTTTATTAAAAGAACTTTCAATATTATTTGAATGCTTTCAAATGAAAGGGAAAATTTATTTACAGCAATAAGTGTTACAGGGCAGATGCTCTGGGGAACACTGTTCCTGTGTTTTCCTGAAGAACATTTGATGTAAGTATATGCTTTCAGGGAGATTATGTAGTATAGTTGAAAAAAAAAAACAAAACATTGATTCTGGGGTCAAAAGAACCTAGGATCCAAACTTACTTCTAGTACTTACTATCTGTGTAACCCTCATCAATTCATTTTACTTCTCAGGGGCTTCCTATTCCTTATCTGTAAAATAAAGTGGTTAGACCAGATGGATCCTAAGATCCCTTCTAGATCTAGATCTGTGATCCTATGTGATGACAATGATAAAGATGCCTTGAATGGATTTTTTCCCCTTTTGATTGGATTCAGCTAATTAGCATATGAGGTACTATAGTCATGATCAGTGTGTTCAATGAGTTTTCCCAAATGGTGAGAAAATTAAGTTCCCAGAAAAAAATGAAAGTATAATGAAACTTTGCTGAGCTGACTGAATAAAAGCATTTCAGATTTAAATAGCATCTCAGAGTAAAATATGCTGGAAAAGTTAAAGAAGAGAAGAACTAACTAGGCCCTTAGTCTTTTCAATAGTAATGGTCTTGCCAACTCATTTGCATGGCTTTCAAATAGCACAGTAGCTGGAAATATGGATTGTCCCCATGGGACAACAGCAGCAACAGCAGCAAGCTGGGTAAAAAGGTCAGATAATGCTGTAAAGGGCTGCAAAGCTGTAGTTGGGGAACATGTGCTAGGAAATCTTTTGTGATCCTTCTTGGCTGTAACAAGAAGGGCAGTCTCTACTTCATTAATCCCAGTCTTGGGGACGCAGTGTTACATTACAGACAGCTGGGACAGCAACCAAGAAACCTAGTTCTGAAACATAGTCTTCTTTGTCTTGCTTGGTAAACTAGGAATTATGGGAAAACTGAAGCTTCTTATAATTTTTTGAAAGTCCATTGTCTAGCTAGTGCAAGAGTCCTGTGTCCAAATATATGCCCTATGTATAAAATGAGGGTTGCAAAAGGAAAAAAAGGAAAGGAAAGCACTTACAGTGCTAGTATGTATTCTCATTTTCTGTCTTTTCCAATCTTTACTTTCCAAGAAGTGGTCTGAGGAATAGTCATTTCATTTTAATGTAACTCATCCTTCTGGACTGCTACATTGTTTTGCTCCCATAAATTCCCCAAATATGAAGTCTTTGGAATCATCTATGTCATTTACAATTTTTATATGTATATATGTATATATTCTTAAGTTTTTGGTGTGGTTGAGGGCTACCCTTGTAGTCAGAAAGACCTGGGTTAAAGTCCTGCCCCTGATGCAGATACATTTTGTGAACCAAGCAAGGCACTGAACTTTTCAAGGCCTTGGACAACTAACTCTCCAAGTTACAAACAAATTGCTTATCTGTCCTTGTGGAAGGATTTTCCACCCTAGTGGTTCTCAGCACTGTTGAAGTGACAAGTCCAGACCCCCTAAAAAGTATGGTTAAATATATAAGATTATAGAATTTAGAGTTTGAAAGGACTTTAGAAATTGCCTAGGTCAAGATAATTTAAATTTACAGCCAAAGAAAACAAAGAAATTAATGATTTGTCTAAGGTCACAAAGATAATAAGTAGCAGAGTCAATTGTCTTGATTATTGTCTTGCCACTGGACTTTGGAAGGGAGAGTGAAGCTGATGACTTCATGTAACTCTGCTTCTCTTAAATCTAGGTCATGAACAAGTCAAGACATCACTCTGTGTTTAGGGCAATCTGGAAATACTGTATTGATTATTACAAATATTCTCTGCAGTATGTTTAAATTTTTTGTGATTTTCTGTGACACTTTTGATTTTTATGAGAAACATTTAAAGTGTTATTGAAAAAAGTTTAGTTTCTTATACCTGTGCATTGCTGAGAAGAGTCCAGTTTATCAAAGCTGGTCGTCACACATACTATGTGTCTGTGATTGTGTACAAATTTTTCCTGGTTCTGCTCTTCTCACTTAACATCAGTTTGTATAAGCCTCTCCAGGTAAATATGAAGTCCATCTCCTCATTTCTTATAGCAAAATAGTATTCCATTGCATTCATATACCACAACTTGTTTAGCCATTCTCCAATTGATGGACATCCCTTAATTTCCAGTTTTTTGCCACCACAAAGAGAGCTACAATAAATATTTTTGTTCATATGGGTCTTCCTCCCATTTCTATGATCTCTTTGGGATACAACCCCAGAAGTGGTATTACTGGGTCAAAGGGTATGCGATTATTTATAGCCCTTTGGGCATAGTTCCAGATTGCTCTCCAGAATGGTTGAATCAGTTCACAATTCCACCCACAATGCATTAGTGTTCCAATTTTTCCACATCCTCTCCAGCATTTGTCATTTTCCTGTTTTGTCATCTTAGCTCATCTGACTGGTGAGATCGCCAATTGATAAATGGTCAAAGGATATGGACAGGCAATTTTCAGAGGTAGAAATTAAAGGTATCTATAAGCATATGAAAAAATGCTCTAAATCACTATTGATTCGAGAAATGCAAATCAAAGTCACTCTTAAAATTGTGATCCCCAGAACTAAATACGATATTCTACATGTCTGAGTATTACACAGTGAAGTGAGACTCTCTCCTAGATACCATATTTTTATTAATACAGTCTTTACTCAAATTTGTTATAATTTGCATATCTAGTTATATGCCCTAATCCATTCTCAGAGTTTAGTCATAGCCTTGTTTTATCTTAGTATTTTAATTCTACCTAGATCCCTATAATATCCCTGCATTGACACCATCCTAGAAAAAGAATAATAACAATTGCGGATATCCAGGTCCCTTAACTAGGATGGAATGCTATTATTCTTACCTGCTATGGCTGCCAAAACAGGCTATTGCTAGACTTCCTATGTGAATACCAGATTATTCTTTGATTGAGTCCCTGATGTGAAGATTTCATTGTCCTGAGGGCGGTATGAGTGAACAGACTGACCTTGGATTGGATGGCTTTCTATTCATGGCAGAAGGCCAGAGAGGAACTATGTCAAACAAAAGGGTATTTGGCCTCAAAGCTGAAATAGTGGTTGTGTGTATTCCCTTACCCCACCCCCACCTTTTCTCTCTCTCAAAGAACTAAAGATAGTTCAGCTATAAAAAAGAAATAAGAGGGAGAGGGAAAGGAAGTATATTGTGTATTTACAGATGCACAAATCAACATAATTCCTTTTTTTTTCTCTTCAGGAGAAGAGAGTGAAATTGCTTATGGTGCCTAGCCCTGGACTAACACATAGTAAGGATTCAATAAATTCTTGCTAAATGGTTTGTTTATTCAAGGGCACAGATCTACCACTTCCTTCTCCCTTCTCCCACAAACTACCATGAAGCCAATTAATTGTTTTCAAGGCATATATTTTTTTCCTTTTTAAAGTCCTGAAACAAGAAACAGCATAATGTAGTGGGTAGAATGCTAGCCTTGGAGTTGTCTGGCACATACTTAATAAATACTTGTAGATTATGATGAAGAACTGGTTCTAATATCCAACCTTTGGCATATACTACCTGTGTGGCTGTGGATGAGTCACTTAACCTCTCAATGCCCCAGCAACTCTCTAAGACTATAAATTACAGATGGGTTACCAATATTCATTGGCAGAGGAAGTTTCTGTACTTGGCATTCCATAAGTGGAGATGAAATCATAGATTCAGATCCCACTCCAAAAGATACTGCAGTCCCATAGGAAGGCCCAACTCTGAACCCTCTACTCCTTCACTGGTTCCCATACTGTGTGTTCCATACCTATGCTTAGGAGAAGCATCATCTGAGCAAATGGAGCAACTATCTTTTGAACAACTGCCTTGTATAGAATGCTGTGGGGCCCAGAGCAAATTACCTTATCTCTTTTATCTCCATATTACTTAGCTGTCCCAAGAGAGGGCTGGCATAGAGTAATTTCTGAGTTTTCCTCTTACCTCTAAAATTTCATCAAATGCAATTATAGAATCATTGGTTTAGAGCTGGAAAGGACCTTAAACCTAATCTGTTCCAACATCCTCATTTCACAGATGAAGAAATGGGCTCAGAGGGTGGTTTGTCTCACAGGTCACAGAGTGAGGATTCAAACACTAACTACAAATCCAATACTCTATTGTTAAACTTGGTTTTTCTGGGTTGGTGGTTCTTGGTTTTAATCCTAGCTCCCTTAATCTCCAGAATATCATATTCCAGGCCCTTCAATCCCTTAATGTAAAAGCTGCTAGATCCTGGATTATCCTGATTATGTTTCCACAATATTCAAATTGTTTCTTCTTGGCAGCTTGTAATAT
>CM053580.1:449136591-449147283 GCA_028627135.1 Pseudochirops cupreus
TTTTTTCATTTGTTTGGATCTGTTTAATAGTATCTTGATTTCTCATAAAGTCATTTGCTTCCATTTGCTCCACTCTAATTCTGAAGGAATTATTCTCTTCAGAAAGCTTTTGAGATTCTTTTTCTATCTGACAAATTCAACTTTTAAAGCCATTCTTCTGCTCATTGGCTTTTTGGGCCTTTTTTGCCATTTGAGTTCATCTATTTTTTCAGATGTTATTTTCTTCATTCAGGTTGTTGACTCTCTTTTCATGATTTTCTTGCATCATTCTCATATATCTTCCCAATTTTCCCTCTATTTCTCTTATGTGGTTTTCAAAAGCCTTCTTAAGCTCTTCTATGGCTTGTAACCAGTCTACATTTTTCTTGGATGCTTTTGGTGCGAAGACTGTGTTGTCTTCTTCCCAATCCATGCTTTGATCATTTTTGTCCCCCAAAAAGGAATCTAAAGTTGGATTGCTGGGCTTGCTTTGCTTCCTTTGTCTGCTCATGTTGCCCATCAATTACTTGACTTTTGGGTTCAGTAGCACTCTGCTTTCAGAGGAAAGAGCTCTGTTCCAAATTCCTGGGGTTTTTGCAGCTGCTGGAGGCATTAGGAGGCTGCTATCTCTGCAGCCCCCAACAGCTTTGGCTCACTGAAAACATATCTCAGGACCACCACCCAAGACTGTGATCCTCATCCAGGCAGCTCAAGGCAAGGGCACTTAGCCTCTGAATGATCGCTTGGCCCACCTGCATTCTTCAGGCTGGGAGCTTCTGAAACAGCCACATGGAGGCAGCTGCAGGCCGGCACTTCAGCCACTTCTAGCCCTGGAGCGGTTGGCCAGACCCTCTCCCCCAAATTTAGCCAAGTTCCACTGACCTTACACTTAGTCCTTGTTTCTTATGGGTTAGTAATTCTGGAAAACGCCACAGCTGCTGGTGATTCACTCTCCTGAAAGCTCCAGCCACGGCTTGTTCTGGCCACCCTGGAGCCAAGAGAGGGTTCACATGGTGCTGGTCTGGCTCCCAGCATGGTATGATGAACCCTTTCGTGTCTGCCTGACTGGCTGCCTTCAGCAGGAGATGTGTTTTTCTGTAATTTTTGTGTGTTCTGGAGGTCTAAAATTTATATAGATCATATTTTATAGGTATTTGAGGTGGTTATAGGGGGAGCTGTGGAATTTTGCTGCTTCTATGCCACCATCTTGACTCTGCCCCCTATCTTGATGGATATTGCAAAAAGATAGATTATCTTAATATTAGGAAAAACTGCCTAATAGCCAAGGTTGTACAAAAGTGAAATGGGCTACCTCAAGAACCTTTTCGGCTCATTGAGGATCCTAAAGTAGAGTCTGTCTGAACCCATGGTAAGGAAGCGTGTAGAATGGACTTTTGATAGTGTTAGATTAGATGACCTCTGAAATGCTTTTCAACTCTTATATTGTGTAATTGTGTGATATACATCAACAGAATGCCAGTCTATCTGTGTACCATAATCTGGGAAAGGCATTTTTTTCACCCACTTTGTTTTTTTAGTGTGGATGATTAGACCAATCTTTTTTTGGGTAGTGTGGATTTCACTAAAGGGCTTTGTGGTGTTCTGGGACTTAATGTGATCGATGCAATATTATTTGTTAATAGGAACATGGATATCACTAGGAAATCACTCTTTTGATTAGACCTTTGCTGAGGCCATCATCTATGACAGTGAAAAACAATTTTGACAAATATATATTCTCTTTTTAACAGTGATTAAGAGCAATCCTCAGAAGATTGCCAATGTTATTTCTGTAATCATTTGTTATAGAGTTTTGAATGAATTTTAACAAAGTGAAGGCATTATTTTATTATTACAAATGTGAAGGAGTAGTATTCTTTTTCAATCTGACTCACTCCAAATACTGATTGAGTGGCAAATTTCTCTTTTCTGGAAGCTGCCACTGGAAGCCCTATATGGAATATACATATATATATATATATATATATATATATTTACTATATTTAGCAAGCATCCTTATAAATACACCTTTTTTCTCAATGTCTTAGTTCTAAAAGCAGTAAAATAAGAGAAACATTTGAGGATTTTACTTCTTATTTGTTTTAATTTTTTAATTAACAATCATTTTAATCTGTCTCTCTACCATTGTTCCCACTTTGAGCAAAAAATAAAATAAAGTCCTCAGTACATAGCTGCATAGTCCAACAAAACAATTTCCCTGACTAACCATGTCCAGAAATATGTCTCTTTCTTCATCTTAAATTCATCTCCTTTCTGTCAGAGTTGAGTGACCTGTTCCATCTTCCTTTTTTTGGCCTTGTGACTTATCACTGTGTTGATTAGAGTTGTAAAGTCTTTCAAAGTTACTTTTTTCCCTATGATGTTATTATCATTCTGTAAATTGTTCTCCTAGTTCTTCTTACTACATTCTACTTCAGTTCATAGAAGTCTTCTTGGTTTCCTCTGAAACTATTTCTTTAGTTCTCACAGCACAATAATATTCCATTACATTCATACCACAATTTGTTTAGCTGTTACTCAAGAGATGGATACTTCCTTAGTTTTTCCTGTCTACCACGAAAAGTACTACTATAAATATTTTTGTACATAAAGGCCTTTTGCCTGGGGTCTTTTGGTTTATTTAACACTATTCTAATGTGTTTGCTTAAGCATATTGTATACCTGATCTGTTCCATTGATTGACCTATATATTTTTTTTAACCAGTACCAAATCATTTTAGTGGTTATTGCTTTGTGGTACAGTTTAAGATCTCATACCCACAGAACCCTTCCTTCCCACTTTTTTCCACCGTTATTACTCCTGTAATTCTTGACCTTTTGTTCCTACTTAAAAGATTTCAAGGCATAATGGAAGCACAGACCTTAATTTTGAAACAAGATCTTGAGAAATCTTCAACTAATTTATTCTCAGAGAGACATTTCCTGTAGTTTATATATACTTTGAAGGTGAATATACTCAATAATTAGGGGCTAAAAATGTGTAAGACATGAGAGAATTTAGTATCAGAGGTTGAGAACTTTTCTATATTTCTTTACTATAGTTTTTGTTCCCCTTTCTATAATTTAATGTCATTATTCTTCTCCTTCATTCATATGTAAAGCATATTTAAAAAGGAAAACTATCCATTCAACAGCCTACCTCTGTGAGATCAGATACAAGATAGTTGTAGACCTGGTCCAGTATGGCAGTTTTTATGTTTGCTGACAGACAACAATGGAAGTAAGAGTAGGAGGCATAGAAAACCACACTAGACTCCCTCCCATTCCCAAAGAGCTACATGTGGTTCACATTCCATAGATATAGTATGCCCAATGAATCTGTTAGATCAGTGGAAACCAAGAAAAATACTTGGGTTCTGATCTTTATAGGAATTAGGTACAGATGTTTGTTGAAAAAACATAACTAACTTCATTAATCAATTTTCTTGTCTGTGATGCCGAGTTAATATTTGACTTCCTACATAGGGTCATAGGATTTAGAGTTGGAAAAGGTCTTAGAGATTATCTAAGGGCAGAGAAACTGGGACTCAGGGAGATGAAAGGACGTGGCTCATACGAACACATGTAGAAAGTAAGGGAGCTAGGATTTGACCTTTGATATTGAAATTGAGTGGTCTTTTCACTACACCATGCTTTCTCTCTTTATTTGAATCTGATTATATCTATAAACAATTAGAGATCTGGGAGGAGAGGAACTTTCTTATTATTGAATTACGCAAATAATTTCCTTAATGCATCAACACCTAACATTTGTTTTAGCATCATTTTGGAACAAATTGATTGTCATTTTCTTACACCAATATTTTTGACAAACAAAGCATCCTCCTAAATGGATTTTTGGATAAATTCTATACTTTCTTGAAAGATCTGTGATTTTGTTTCTGTGACTTCTTCCACTGATAAGAATTACAGCCTCTCCCTGCCTTGAAAAATAGCCTTCATGAATTGCTTTAGTCAATAAAACTTATCACCTAGTGGTCAATCTTCTGCTGATGAACCTTTCTGCATTTAGCCAGGATGGGTCTCCAATGACAGAAATACAATCCATTGCTGATATATACTTGGAGCCTTCCTAGTGTAATAGGACCCAAAAGAAGTGATATAACCTTTGAGAACCTAGGGTCACCTTCATGGTACAATGAACCATTAGGTTATAGAAGACCAGAAAGACATACTCTTAAGTTAGCTTCCTTAACTTGTTAAGATCATGAGCAAACTTTAGTAACTTAGGGACAGGTTTTGTGTGTGTGTGTGTGTGTGTGTGTGTGTGTGTGTGTGTATTTGCATAGTGTACAAGTAATAGTAAACAAAGTATTCATCTGCTGCCTCATCATAGCATAGAGGTGACTGACTCTAAGTTCCCAATGACTATGCCAAAGGACCACAAGTACTGTCACACTGAAAAGGCTTTAAGTATAGTTTCAGAAATAGATTTTACCTAATTCTCAAGGACCAACCCAAGGATGGAGAACTCATCACTGGCAAACTGGCCACTTGCTGACGAATTTTTTGGTCATGGAAATCCATGAAAGGAAAAAAAGTATAAATGGACTGACCCCTGTTTGATATCCCTTCTTCTGCAGTGACAGGGACTGAGTGTCAGGAAAGGGAGCAGAGTGTTCTTAGAGTCATAATTTTGGGGTTATTAACTTAGCTATTTATATTCTAATTGTAGATCTTTATCCCTTGATTGATGATTATCCATACTTCCAGATAGTGTATCAATATTGATATTCTCACTATAAATAAAACAATACAAGAAGGGGCATCAAAATGGAAGGATGGATTATGGATTCTCCTTAAGTATATAAACTAAAGGAGTTGGTAGATTTGGTTTTTATCATGTACCCAAGGGCAACAAGGGATGTAATTTAATGGGGCATTTAATCATCTCATATTCAGTGCTATGTATTTGCAAAAAGACCACCAGGAAAATTATTGCAGCTTATATGTATACATCTGTCGTTAAGGATGGGAAACAAGTCAATGCAAAGGCATTCAGAAAGGAGATGGAGCATATTCATTTAGACTAAAAAGTCATTTGTAAAATATGATGTTGTTGGACAGTGAAAGATAATGAGCAGTGCTATCTTATTAGACAATGAAAATGGAGGGAAAAATAAGTTTAAAGAAATCTTGATGTCAAACCCCACTAAGAACAATCATCCTGAGGGCTTCTAAAGGTAAACCTAGAAAGAGAAAAACAAGTAGATGAGAACTGAAAAAGACATATCAAGATTGTTTAGCCAACTCTTTTCTTCATAGCAGTGGAATCACAATATTTGGACTCCTGTGTGCTGCTTTAAGAATAGAATGGGCACTAAAGAATGCAATGATGGAGAAGCAACTGAAATAAGTCAATTTTACAGAGGCCATATGATTTTAAGGACATTGAGAGATCAGTTTTCAAGGTATCTGAAAGGGGAGAATAACAATGGCTTGGAAAAAATCTTGGACTTTATTGTTAGGAAAAAAGTGACTAAAATATTAATAATACTGACCCACATTCACACTTTCCCATCTATATGGAATTTGTATGAGAATAATTTATAAACACAAGGTATGAAGAGGGGCTTTTGCAAATGATATTTTATGGCAAACCACATATTCATTAGTCACAAAACTGACAGAAAGATGGAGAGAATATAAGATTGCACTGCTTTTCCATTGTTGTTTTTTTAAACATTTCTTTTCTTTAGAAAAATGCTACCCCGAAGGCTGCCTTCTAACAAGGTGATTTCTATGACTGTCAGAATGCTACCAGATTCTTTGAAAGATGTAAACACAGAGAAAATACTGTTCAACAACCCTGTAATTAAATCATGAGCTCCATGGAGGCAGGGACTATCTTTTGCCTCTTTTTGTATCCCTGTCCCTTAGTACAGTGGCACATGGTAGGTGTTTAATAAATGTTTATTGATAAGAAGTATACTCACAAAATTTGCTTGCTATCATTAAGAATGTACATTTCAACATCCAAATAATTTGTTGTTGCTTTAGTTTTCTTCCCCCAGTCAGACTTATAATTTCATTGGTGAAGGGAGCTCCCAGGGGAAAACTTTCATAATCAATGCAGAAAATTATCTGCTCTGCAATTTATAGTTTTTAGAGAGTTTTCTAGAGCACTGAGAAATTAAGTGACTTTCCCAGAGTCCAAATAGAAGAGAGGTTTTCCATTGATGGTGAGGTCTCCTAGATGCTTCTGTTTGTATATAACATTGTATAGTACTGCTTTCATCAAGGCTCTCCAAGTTATTATGAAGTCCATTTTCTCCTCATTTCTTATAGCTCAAAAGTATTCCATTGCATTGATATACCGCAACTTGTTTAGCCATTCCCCAATGGATGGGCATCCCCTCAATTTCCAGTTCTTGGCCACCACAAAAAGAATTGCTATAAATATTTTTGTACATATGGGTCTTTTCTCCATTTTTATGATCTCTTTGGGATACAGCCCTAGAAGCAGTATTGCTGGGTCAAAGGGTATGCACTTTTTTTTATAGCCCTTTGGGCATAGTTCCAAATTGCTCTCCAGGATGATTGGATCATTTTACAGTTCCACCAACAATGCATTAGTGTTCCAATTTTTCCACATCCTTTCCAGCATTTATAATTTTCTTGTTTTGTCATCTTAGCCAGTCTGACCAGTGTGATGTGCTACCTTAGAGCTGTTTTGATTTGCATTTCTCTAATCAATAGTGATTCAGAGCATTTTTTCATATGCTTATATATACCTTTAATCTCTTCCTCTGAAAATTGCCATTCATATCTTTTGACCATTTATCAATTGGAGATTGACTTGTATCCTTATACATTTGACTCAGTTCTCTGTATGATTTAGAAATGAGGCCTTTATCAGAGACACTGGTTGTAAAAATTCTTTCCCGGTTTTCTGCTTCCCTCCTAATCTTGGTTACATTGACTTTATTTGTACAAAAACTTTTCAGTTTAAGGTAAATCAAAGTTATCCATTTTGCATTTCGTAATGTTCTCTGTCTCATAAATTTTTCCCTTCTCCATAAATCTGACAGGTAAACTATTCCTTGCTCTCCCAGATTGCTTACAGTATCAGCCTTTATATGTAGATCATGCACCCATTTAGACCTTATTTTGGTATATGGTATAAGATAGTGGTCTATGCCCAGTTTCTGCCATACTATTTCCCAGTTTTCCCAGCAGTTTTTGTCAAATACTGAGTTCTTATCCCAGAAGCTGGAGTCTTTGGGTTTATCAAACAGTACATTACTATTGTCATTAACTACTGTGTCTCATGTACCTAATCTATTCCACTGATCTACTACTCTATTCCTCAGCCAGTAGCAAGTAGTTTTGATGACTGTTGCTTTTTAAAACAGTTTAAAATCTGGTATGACTAGGCCACCTTCCCTAGCATTTCTTTTCATTAATTCCCTTTGTCAAATGCTTTTAATGATTCCTAATTTCTTTCTGAAGCAAAATCTTATCTTTTTTAATAATAATATTCTACCACTGCTGTAGTGTAGCTGTGAGCAATGGAATAACAGTCCCCAAAGGATTCTAGTGTCATCCGAAGGGCAATGGAGAGGTACGTTGTAGGTGCGAATAGGCAGAAACCCACTACTCACCAAGAACTGCCCAAGAGAAGCAGTACAAAGGATGTCTGTGTGAAAAGAAATGTTAGATGAACCATGTGACACGAGCAAAAAAACCAACCTGATAGCCCATATATTCCATTGATATCCACAGAATATTAAGAAATCTCCTGTAGCAGAAGGCCTCTGGCAAATTGCGCATGTCACTTACGAAGGATTTATGGAAAGCCATGGGCAAGAGGACCACAAGATAGGCTGAGCAAATGGCCTTTACAAGTTTATGTAATGGCCCAGATATTTTTGCTGCCAACAATCTTACCTTTCCCCTTGTGCCAAGTAAGAGAATTTAGTAATTTTGGGGTCAAAACTATTAATTACAATTACTAAAAAGGAAAAAGGAGAAAAAGATATTCTTAAAGGAAAAAACACGTGTTTACCCTCTAAACTGCATAATTACTGCTAAAATCTTCCTATTAAAACATTGAGTTGTTTAAAAAATCTTACTAAAATATTAAGCCCTAAAACTGTTGCATGCTTAAGCATTTTTATATTTACTACATTTCTAGACTCAGTCTTTATTTACTAATCCAATGAGATGGACCAGGAAATTGCTAATAAACTCAGAAATGAGTTACCAGACATTTGAGACTAGAAAAATGTTGAGTTAATGAGATAGATTCACCTGACTTAAAAGCTTGATTCTATATTTTTTGAAGTACCAGACTGAAACCTCATACCATGCTTTGTCCTATCTTGTATTCAATTACTGCACAGAAATATACTTTCAGAAAAATCCACAAAGAGAAAGAAATACTTCAAGGAAAGAAAGGTGAAATGAGATTTCCTCTCAGCTTCCATTGAAAGTATGTTATGAAACACCTATAGTGTCTCCAGAATGTTCCTTCAGAGGAAATACAAACAGTCCCTCAACTGATGCATGTCAGGTTGATCTATATCTCTCACATATACATCTATACATCCATCCTGTTTTTATCTTGTTTGTACATAGTTGTCTCCCCATAATCTCAGTAATATGTAATACTCAATGTGGATTCTCAATCCAGCAGAAATCACAAACCTTCTTAGCTTGTGCAACTGTTATCCTTGTTCTCCAAAGTATTCTCCAGAGAGGAAAAAATGCTGGGGCCTTTCTCTAGCTTGGGGATTCTTAACTTTTTTGGTGTCATGGAACCCTTTGATAATCTAGTAAAATCCAAGGACCCCTTCTCAGAATAATTTTTTAAATAATTAAAGAAAATGTTAAATCTCAATTAGAGGTTAGTGAAAACAAAGATGTAATTTTTATTCCTAGGCAAGTTCATGGATCCCCTGAAATTGATACACAAATTTCTTAGGGCTCTGTAGAGTCCAGGTTAAGAACCCTGAATCTAGATCTCTTAACTTTTCATTTTTACAAGTGAAGAAATCAAGTTAACTATTATTTTTTCTGGCTTCATGAGTGGGTCATCTTTTCCCAGTCTCTGATGATATACTATACAATATTTCTTGCTTAAAGATCATTACTGCTGGTGGTGGTGGTGGTGATGGTGATGATGATGATGATGATGATATCTCTTCTGACCCCACTGACCTATGAGTCACCTTTAATTCTGATCCTTCCGAGTTTATACTATTTCTTGATTTTAAGCCATGTAGCACTACCAGAAGAATTGTTGTTCAGTCATTCAGTTGTGTCTGACTCTTCTTGACTCCATGGACTTGGCAAAGATACTGGAGTGGTTTGCCATTTCCCTCTCCAGGGTGTCCCTATTTTTTTTGCAGATGAAGAACTGAGGCAAATAGTGGTTAAATGACTTGCTCAGAGTCACACAGCTAGTAAGTGTGTGAGGCTGGATTTGAACTCAGATCTTTCTGATTCCAGGCTTCATGCTCTATCCCCTGTACCATCTAGCTGTTCACCAGAAGAATATTGATGTTTAAAAAGATTTTATTTTGTGTCATGGAGCACAGAGTTCTACTCTTATGCTTTATATTGGCATGGTGGTGATCTTGGGTTCTTGAGCACAAACTCTACCAAGTTCTGTCAAGTTCTAAACATTTCAAGCATAGTCCCCAGAAACAGACTTTGTTTCTGGCAGCAGACTCTGCTGCCTAAGGACCAGCCTAATTAAGTACAGTGAGTGTCATCATCAGTCAATTGACTACTAGGTGATAAAGTTTTTGCAATGGCAATTCTAATAGGAGAATCCCTTGGAAAACTTCAAAAGGGAGTGCACATGCTTAAGGAACAAGAGAACAGAGAAGAAGCTGGGAAACTTCTGTTTTGGAGAGGAGAAAAACTTGAGTTGGAAAATATGGCAGGGAATCAGGGGCTCAATCCCAGGAGTTTTAAGAAGAAAAGAAAGATGATAACCAAAGTTAGTTTGGACTAAGAAGTGGGGCCCCCCACCCAAAATTGAAGCTTTAAAATGGCCTGTTTCCACTGCATAGAATATGGAGGGAAAAGAGAATGAAAGACTCCCTGGTTCTGTTGCCAAGACTTTATCTAAGGGAATTCTGTTCACCTATTTTCCCATAGAAATATTGTTATGTATGGTGCTTAGTTTCTGTAGTACTATTGGCAGGCTATTCTGGGTTGATTAGGCCTTTGTGGTTTATCCTGAGACTCTATCATGTTCAACATTGTTTTTATGGGGAAATGTGAGTGCCAAACTGCTCATGAATGATCATTTAGGACATCTTATGTTCATAAGATGAGGGCAGCCTGTAGAACTGTAGCATGTAGGCTGTTTCTAGGAATGTAGAACATTTAACCTTTCATTTTATTTCTCTATTTTTACTGCATTATTTAAACTGTTTACCACTGTTCAACAATGAAACAAGCTGTCTGCTTATAAGGCAGTGATCTTCCTGTCACTGGAGCTAGATAAGCAGAGAGGCTGGATGACATGTTTATTCATAAAAAAAACTAAAAAATGATTTTATTTTAAAAATACAAACTCTGTTAAGAACTCCTTTTAAGGGGGCGGAGCCAAGATGGCAGCGTAGCAGCAGCAACACATCACAGCTCTCACATAGCCACCCCAAAATACCCATAAAATAGGACTCTAAACTAATCCTGGAACTCCAAAACGCACACAAAGATACTTCCCACTAAAGT
>CM053580.1:449147783-449177665 GCA_028627135.1 Pseudochirops cupreus
AGAGAATAGACTGGGGGTGGGGGGACACACTGGGATGGCTGTTTTGGGGTGGTGGGTGGGGGAAAGACAGGGAAAAAATATGTAACTCAAAATCTTGTGGAAATGAATGATGCAAACTATAATAAAATTTAATAAAAAAGAAGAATTGGAGTAAAGTGTAAAAAGATCAGAAAGGTAAGAAGATCAGGTTGTAAAGGGCTTTAAATGCCAAACATAAGACTTTTTATTTGACCCTGAGGACACTAGGGTTTATTGATGACATCCTTAGATTTGTACTTGAGAAAAATCACTCAGACAGAAGAATAAAGAATGGATTAGAGATGGGAAGGAGACCACTTAGAAGGCTGTTGAAATAATCCAAACAGGAGGTGATCAAGGCTGTACTTAGATTATGATTGTGTGAGGGAAGAGAAGGGAACATATATCAGGTATATTGTGAAGGCAGAAATGACTAGATTTGACAACAGATTGAATATGTGTGGTGAGTTCCAGTAAAGAGTCAAGGATGACACTAAGGTTAAGAGTCTGGGTAATTGGGAGATTTGTGCTAACCTCAATAATAATAGTGAAGATGGGTAAAGGGAAGGATTTGAGGGAAAGGATAATGAGTTGTTATGGACCTGTTATGGAACTTAATGTGGGAAATCCTCTGTGACAACCAGTTTGGGCTATCCAAATGGCAACTGATAATTCAAGACTAGAGTTTAGGAGAGAGATCACTGCTAACTATATAATTCTGGAAATTAACTGCATAGAGATGATAATTAAATCCATGGGAGTTGATGAGATCACTAAATGAGAGAATATAGAGCAGGAGTTCTTAATGTTTTTCTGTGTCATAGGTCCCTTTTGGAGTCTAGTGAAGCCTGTGGACCCCTTCTTACAATAATATTCTTCCCCTAGACTTTATTTATTTATTTTTACTTTTCAACACTCATTTCTACATGATTTTGGGTTCCAGATTTTCTCCTCATCTCTCCCCTACCCCCCACCCCAAGATGGCAAGCATACTGATTACCCTTTCCCCTAGTCTGCCCTTTCTTCTATTCCCCATTCCCCTTTATCCTCTTCCCCCTTACTTTCTTGTAGGGCAAGATGGATTTCTGTACCCCACTGCCTGTGTACCTTATTTCCCAGTTGCATGTAAAAACAATTTTTTTAACATTTGTTTTTAAAACTTTGAATTCCAGATTCTCTTCCTTCTTTCCTCCTCACCCCTCATTGAGAAGACAAACAATTCAATATAGGTTACACATGTGTAGTTATGCAAAACATTTCCATACTAGTCATATTGTGAAAGACTAACTATATTTCCCTCCATCTCATCCTGCCCCCCATTTATTCTATTATCTCCTTTGACCTTGTCTCTTTTCAAAAGTGTTTGCTTCTGACAGTTCCTTCCCCAAATCTGCCCTCCCTTCTATCATCCTCCTGTCTTGTGCAGCTATTATCAGAGCTGCTTATAGGCACCTGTGAATTTTCAGTTCCTCTAAGGTGATATGATTAAAGGAGAAATATTTACTCCTCCCGCTGTCTGTCCTCTAGTCTGTGAGTGACCATAGGCACTCTTTTCTGCCTCAGAACTGTGAGGAGGATTCCCTCTTCACAGCCCCCACAAGCTCTGCCACGCCAGCTCTCCTCACTGCAGGACCACTACCCAAGACTACAACCCAGATCCAAGCAAGGCAAAGCAAGAACAATTGCCTTCTGATCAGCCACTTGATCCCCCCACCATCTGTGGGCCTAGAACTCCAGAAACAGCTACTGCTACCCCTGCTGATGCTGCAGCCACCACCACCTCCACCTCTGCTGCCCTCAGGCCTGGTGCCCAACCATGCTCTTCTCTCACCCAGGTCCAACAAAATTTCCTCACTGACCTTTTACTTTGTCTTTGGTGTTTGTGGGTTGAGAAGTCTAGAAACCACCACAGCTGCCAGTGATTCAATCCTCTGAGGCCTGCTCCACCTTGTCTATGCTGGCATGGCCCACACAGGACTGTGCTCTGCCCTCAGCTCAGTGTGATAGAGCCTTTCTGTCAGCCTGCCAGGCTGTCTTCAGCTGGAGATGTGTTTTACTCTATCATTTTGTGGGTTCTATAGCTCTAAAATTTGTTGAGTCACTTTTTTACAGATATTTGGAGGTGATTGGGGGATGAGCTCAAGCAAGTTCCTTCTTTTACTTTGCCATCTTGGCTCCTCCCCTCTCAAAATTATATTTTTAAATGCATAACATAAAATATATAAGGTTACAAAGGAAATCAATTATTTTGAAAAATAATTACCAAAATAGTAAAAAAAAATTCATGACCTCAGGTTAAGAACCCTTTGTGTAGAGAAGTCAGAGAAGAGAGATCAAGATGATAGCCCCTTGGGAGACACCCACAGTTAGTGGACATGATCTGGATGGAAATGTAGTAGGAGGAGACTGAGGAACAGACATACAGGGGAGAGAACCAGGAGAAAACAGTGTCATGAAGCCTAGAGAGGAAAGAATATCCAAGAGGCAATGGTAATCAACAGTGTCAAAGTTTGCCAAGAGGGTAATAAGAAGAATAAGGATTGAGATAAGACCATAAGATGTGGTACTTAATCAATCACTGGTAACTTTGTAGAGAACAGTTTTAGTTGAATGATGATTTTGAAAGCCAGATACACAGAGCTTAGAAGAAGAGGTACCTAGTATAGAGTTTTTCTAAAGGAGTTTAGCCATCAAGAGAAGATTGAAATAAAGTAGAGATAGCTGAACCAGCTGAGAATTTCTTAAAGAATAGAATAGGCATATTTGTAGGCAACCAGGAAGGAGCCAGTAGATAGAAAGAGTTTGAAGATTAAAGAATGGGCATGATTGTAAGAACAATCTGCTGGAGAAGCAAGGAGATGGTATGAAGGAGAAGGATCACGTCCTCATTCAAGAAAGGAGTGAAGGAAGAAATAATGGGGAAAGATACTTAAGTGATGTGGGAGAGGAGGGAGGGAAAAAGAGGAAGCTCTCACTAATGACCTCAATATTTTTAATAAAACATGAGTCCAAGGCCCAAGCTGAAGGAATAGGGGAACAACATTTCATGGAAGACTAAGAGGGATGAAAAAGTTTGGAATGGCCACTGTGGTTTAAGTGAGATGTTAAACTGATTAAGGAGGTACAAAAAATTGCTTTGCTGCAGCAAAGGTACAATTGAGAGTATGCTGTATAAATTCTTAGTGGACCCTGGCAGCACCGAGTAATGATTTTCTCTACTTCCATTTTGTAGTATATGAATAGGAGTAATGCATAAATGTTCTTTAAAAACCTTTGCAGTACACACACATATATACACACACACACACAATTATTTTATTGCTTGGTTTTTAGTGTATGCCAATTTTTTTTTCTTTCAAATAGATTTCATTTTAGGGAGGTGACCTATTGATCACTGGTTGTTAGCCAATATTCTGGCCAATAGGATACTGGAGTAAAACCTAGGGGAAGTCATTTTAAAAGAAGTTTATATTAAAAGATATCTGAGGGGGAGAGAGTATAAGGGAAATTAGGGGACCAAAAGTTCAATGCTAATACAACAGTTTGACATAATTGTCAAAAAAAATCAGTTTAATCACACTTCAACATTTCAGTGCTTCAAGAATCAAGAATTTCATCACTATGAGAATTGCTGCTATGGATTCCAATCACCACCCCCCTTTACAACTTTGTATGTGGTTGTCTTTAGGAGTTGTTGTGGCTAAAAAATGAAATTCTAGGCAGTATTACTTACAGTGAAATATCCAAGTTAAAGGATATGAAAGTTCCCCCTGCCCCCGCCCTCACCCCCATTCTGCATTAGTCAGAACACATCTGGAATACTGAGCACAATATAAGTGGAACATTTCAAAACTAGAGAGAATTCAGTCAAAATAAGCAGGGTAGTTTAAGAAACAATGGAGAGAAATGGGATGTTTGGCCTAGATTAGAAAAGACTTGGAAGAGAAGGATGCTGATCGTATGTCTTCAAATATTTGAAGGGCTGTCTTATGGAAAAAGGAGTAGATTTATATTGTGTGGCTCTAGAAGATAGAATTTGTGCCAATGGGGAAAGGCACAGCCCAACAAAATTGAGTTTAATATAAAGAAACAACTTTCTCACAATTAGGATTAACAATTAGAGCTATCCAACAATGGAATGATCTGCTTTACAAAATAATCACTGGAAGAGTTCAAACAGAGATTAAATGAGCATCTATCAGGGATGAAGTAAAAGAGGATTCTTGCATTTGATGGAAGGTTTGAAAAGATGACCTCTTAGATCTCTTCCATCTCTTAAGTTCTTTGATTTTTACATCAGCCAACAAGTATTTATAAAGTACCTACTTTGAATCAGATACCATCCTAGGTGCTGAGAATAAAAAGACAAAAAACTGAGTTATCTAGAAAATGATTCAAAAAATTATCTACTTGGAGGAGAATGCTGATTCCATTATCATTTGTTGGGTGTTTAATATGTAGACTGTGTCTAAAAGTGCTGGCACACATTCATCCTACCATCGCTAGCCAATGATTTAATGACCACAGGGCAGATGGTATGGGCAATGGGTTTACTCCGTGGTTTCCAATTCCAAACACACTAGTAGTACTGGCACAAATTCATCTGGACACCATCACTAGTCAATAGGTGAATGTCCTTGTGGGGTAGATAGTGCCAATTTATCAATGTTCTAGAATTCACAATTGTGGTATAAGGAGTTATGTAGGGAAGGGTGCACAGTAGAATTTGAAATTTGAAAAACACCAAGAACTTGGTGGTCCCATGGTAGAAGTAGAAACAAAATTTTAGTTTATTTAGTTATTTGCAATCATGAAATATTAAAGACCAATGGTTATACACCCTCATCTAACATTATTTTTTTGAAAAGTTTACCTCGTATGGGTTATAAGTCTAGTATATGCTTTATTCTTCCCTTTACTTTTTGGGGCAGAAAATTAGCTAGTAAAATTCTTTAGAGTACCTCTAACTTCTCTGTGGTTACCTTTGTAAAGCATAAAATACTGTACAAGTGTTAGCTGAGCTCTGCTAAGCTATAAAGAATGCTTTCCTTTTGTTGTTCAGCTGTTTCCGTTGTATCCAGCTCTTCATGAAGCCATTTTGGGTTTTCTTGACAAAGATACTGGAATGGTTTGCCATTTTCTTCTCTAGCTCATTTTATAACTAAGGAAACTGAAGCAAACAGGGTTAAGTGACTTACCCAAGATCACACAGCTAGTAAATGTCTGAGGCCAGATTTGAAGATAGGAAGATGAATCTTCCCAATTCCAGACCAAGCAGCATTCTATCCCTTGTGCTACCTAGTTGCCCCTGTTTTCCTTAGATTGTGCCAAAATATATTTCTCAAGCAGTAGCTATCTTAACATGTGCTCTTCCATCCTCACCCCCACCCATACCCTACAACTTCCTAGAGCCTATACATTATCTCCATGGTATCTAAGAAATGCAGACAAATGCATTAGCCTAAAAATAAAATAGTAGAAAAGAAAGAGCTGATTCTCCAGCACCAGCTCTGAGAGATCTCTGTATCATTCACTCACAAGAGAGGATAACTTTGGATTTGTAACTTCTGTAGCATCTCTTTAACATAGGGGAAGGTCAAAAGTAGATTATCATAACTGCAAGAGGGGCAGTTGCCCAAAGGCTCTACCTTTTCTTAATTGGCCCATGGAGTAGGGGAAGAGTATTATTAGGTCCTTCTTTTTCCTTGAAAACTGGTTTCAAATCTCTCCTTAAGCAATTAATTCTATACGGAGAGCAGCCTTGTATTAGTGTCCCTGACTGCCCCACATACACCCTGAGAAGTAGTGAGGTGAAGTGGAGAGACACGTGGTCTTGAATACAGGAAGACCTGGATTCAAGGCTTATCTCAGAAAGTACACAGTACAGGCTGTGTGACCCTAAGCAAATCACTTAACCTGTTAGTGACCTAGACATCGCTATGAAGTTGCAAAGCAATTTTTCATGGATAGAAGAAAGTTTCCTTATTGAGAGTTCCTTATACCAATAAAATCACAGAAGGAGGGAAAAAAGAAACGAATTTTCTAGCTAGCTAAGTTGGATGTAAAACCCTGACAAAGACCTACCCCAATGTAGATTAAAACCACAGGGGTATTTGTAAATTACTTCCATCCTCCTACTTTTCTAGCAACATTACAACACTGTTACATTACTACTACTACTACTGCTGCTGCTACAACTGCTACTACTACTACTACCGTAAATAGCTAGCATTTATATAGTACCTTCTATGTCCCAGGCACTATGTGAGACACTTTACAAATATGATCTCATTTGATCCTCACAACAACCCTGGGAGGTAGGTGCTATTATTATCCCCATTTTACAGTTGAGGAAATTGAGGTTAAGTGACTTGCCTAAGGTCACAGAGCTAGAAAGTGTCTGAAGTGGGTTTTAAATTCAGATCTTCCTGACTCTAGGGGAAACACTGCATCACCAATCTGATTGAGGGTTGAAAACTTTAATAGCCTGATATTATTTGCATTTTAGATAACCTTCAAGAATAACCTCATTCAGATTATCAAGAAAACAGAACTTTCTTAGAGCATAGAGATGATTCTGAATGAGTTTCTTTTCTAATTTTCTTTTCTTTTCCCCTTTGCAAATCACTAAGAGGGATAAAAATATTTCATATACATGATAGAGAATTAGGTTTTGGAAAAAACAACAACAACTAAGAATCACAAGGAAGAAAAACTATTATCCAGACAAGATGGTTCTTTGGGTCAATTTATTTTCCAAACAAATGGAACATCCATGCAGAAACTGCTTAATCAAATAGCATGATCAAGAGATCTTCAGTACGTTTTGGAAACTTCTCACCGTAAGTCTGTTAAAATGGTCATTTATATGCCAAAGTTGGCTCTTGTCAAAATTGTGAAATACGAGAAGTAGATTTTAATGCACTGCAGCCTCTTCTATCTATGTTCCCTTCTTTTTTCTCTCATAACACTCCTCCTCCCCCCACCACCACTTTGGACACCTATTTCTCATTCATTTTCTCAATTAGAAGTCAACTAATCTGTTAAACTAACAACTTTGTTAAACTGTTAACTGTTCATTAAAAGTCCATTAATGTTTGAATCTTAGAGGAAAGCATTCAGATGATTAGAACTGTTCTAAAATGGAATGAATTTCTTCAGTGGGTCATTTGTTCCCTAGAACTGAAGGTATCCTAACCAAAAACATAGATGGCCAACTACAGAAATGTTATAGACAAGGGAATGGTTCTTGTTCCAATATCTTTATGTCAATTTCCTTTATAACTTTTTCTCAAAAATATTTGGTACATTTTTTTTCCAGTTGACTATCTCTGAAACACTTTCCCAAAGCTTCCCTATATCTTTAAAAATTCCTGATGATGATCTGGCGCTACTGAAGTCAAGGTTCATCAGTCTGGGACTGGAAGCAACCTAGAAATTAACCAGTCCAACTCCTCTTATTTTAGGGGTGAGGAAATTGAAACCAGAAATCACATAGATGCCATAGGAATTGGAAGATTCAATATTCAGAACAAGACTTGATTCCAAATCTTTTTGCTGTATCTTGCTAAAAACCCTCAGCATTCATGTCTCTATATTACCACATCCAGTTTTCCAATCCAGGCTTAGCCTTGGTTTGATCTGTTGATCTAATATCTTCATTATCTCTATCTTAAATATATTTCTAATACATCTTTAGGTACTCTTAAAGGAAGATTTTCAATAATATACATTATTTAATCTTAGTAAGATTATAGTGGTATCCTGGTGAGATCCAAAATCAAATTGCAAGGAGTGGATGAATGGCTACCTCTGTTAAGTGTGACACTAAAGACCTGGTCAAGAGGCAGCCAGGTAGCATAGCGGACAGTGCTGGGCCTTGAATCAGGAAGACCCGAGTTCAAATCTGAACTCAGACACTTCCTACCTGTGTGACCCTGAGTTCACTTAGCTTCAGTTTCCTTAGATGGGGAAATAATAGCACTTACCTCTCAGGATTGATGTAGGGATCAAATGATAAAAGATTTATAAAGTTCCTGGCACACTGTGGGAACTCAAATGGTGCTTCAGTATTACTAGAGAGAAACTGCTTACTCTTTAAAAAATTGAAAATTACTACTCTTGGAAAGTCTGACATATGTAGGATGCTTAAATTGTACTTATACAATACACCAAACATTTAGTGTTCATCTACTGCCTGCAGAACATTGTGCTAGGAGCTACATAGGGGAGATAAATGTAAGATGTAGGGACACTTAGTCCCCTGAAGCCCCTCAGTTCTCTATATCCCTTGAGGAGCTTCTGGGTAACACAGATCTGGAAAACTATTCAGCTTTTTTCACTCTCATTATCTCCTGATTTCTGTCTTCCCCTCACCCACCTTCGTCCTTACTACTTTTCTTCTTCGTCTCCTTTTTTTTTCTCCCAACAAACAAGTATGATTGAAATATAGTATGAGTAGAAAAAGATCACCAATCTTATGCACTTTAAACAGAATCTTGGCTCAGACTTCATTTTCCTGTTAGTAAAAATCAAACACGTTTTAGCAGTTGTTTTTCCATAGCCTTATCATACTTGGATACCTGATGGATTCAGCACCCAAGAAGGGGTTTCTGGGTATCTCTTATTAGCAGGAAAGGGTGCTTCAGTAAGATTGGCATTCACCTTTGGCCTCAACCTCATTTTCCAGTGCTGAGAGCAACAGAGATTAAAACTTTTTATCCTGAAAAAGCAAGTACATTCACCTTTGGCTTGGAGCCAGGAGCCTCCAGTCTCCCTCTTTGTAATGTCTGAAGGTGACCACGTTGAATGAGAATATCCAAGGTTAGTTTGGCACAGACCCCCCCAGAACATATTCTTAACTTTTTTATGTCATGGTCCCACCCCTTTGACAATCTGGTGAAATCTATAGACTCCCTCTTTAGAATACTGATTTTAAATACATAAAACAAAATACATAGGATTGCAAAGCAAACCACTCAGGGTGAAATGCAGTTGTCAAAAAAAATGTTTTTTTAACTCAATGAGTTCATGGACCCCAGGTTAAGTACCTCTGACCTAGACTGGCCAAAGATTTCATTCAATGGAAGGCTCTAGGGCCAGAGGGGAAGGTACAGGTCTGATTGAAGTACTCAGGACTAAAATGTGTAGGGCCTCCTTTCAGCAGTTATGCCAAATCATCAATTCCATTTCACGTTTTGAAAGTCAGAGCCATTTAGTGTCACAAATAGACCTTTGGACTTGAACAGGCATCATACTCCACATCAGCCTCCTAGAATTGAGGACCAGTTGCCTCATCTTCTGTGTAGGCAGGGATAGAATAACTGCCAAAAGTCCTCACTTCCTCATTTTGGCCTATTGAGTTTCTATCCATTTTTTAAAAATCTCAATTCAAATGCCGCCTCTTCTCTGAAGGCTTCCCTTGCTCTATAGTACTTCCCTCACTGTTCTTTGCCTTGGCGCATGGCCCCTAGGATTATGTCCCTTCCTCAGGCTACCCTGGATCTTTGTTCCAGTTCTGGGATATGAGCTATAGAGTTGCCAGACTGTACCCATTCCTGCTTGCTGCCCTTTGGTATGCATAGCCCAAAGCCAATAATTCTGTCACTGGACTGGAAGTCTCACTGGAGTGCCCTCCTGGTTGTATCTTGTCCCCAGCAGCTAAAGATTTCCCTATGCCAACTTAGACTAAAAAAAGCAATTTTTCAGGACTCAGAGTGGTGCATTTTCTAGGTCATTGTGGAGTAGTTGTGAGGGGAGTTGGGCAATATTCCTTCCTCTTACCATGGTTACTGGTTTTGTGTGTATGTATGTGTGTGTGCACACACATAACATGCATGCACACCCACTTATAGTACTCCATATTGAACTATGAGCTCCATGAGGATAAACTATAATATATATAGTATATTACATATATAATATGTATATAATATAATATATAATAAATCTTATATAAATTTTAAATATCTCCCAGTACCTCATACAGTTCTCTGTATATGATATTTGGTTAGCAAAGTTGTGTTGAGTGAATCCTCATTGAAACAAGGCATCCTTCTTTGCTGGAAACAAATAGGATAATAGACTCTCCTTTCCTATATTGAAGAAGACATGATGATTTAGGCCTCATCTGCCCTCTCTAAGCAATTGCTGAAAGCAGTTTCTATAGTAAGGGTCAATAACATTTTAGCAGATCACTTAAGCAAGGAAATGACAGACCCACATGAATGGGAGTTATGTCAAACAGGAGAGGACACCTTGTTCTAGATCTTCTAGCTTTATAGTGGCATCCTTCTAGTCCCAGTTAAGGACAGGATTGTTATGTGGTACATGAAAGGAATAGTACTACTCTTTTAAAAATATTTATTTATTTTTAGTTTACAACATTCAGTTCCACAAGCTTTTGAGTTTTCAATTTTCTCACTCTCCCCTGTCCCCTCCCCAAAATGGCATGCAATCTGATAAAGACTCTCTCTCTCTCTCTCTCTCTCTCTCTCTCTGTGTGTATATATATATATATATATATATATATATATATATATATATACACACATATATATATATTCATATTAACATATTTTTCACATAAGTCATGTTGTAAAGAAGAATTATAACCGATGGAATGAACCATGAGAAAGCAAAGCAAAAACAAAACAAAAAAGAGAGATAGCAAATAATATACTTCCATCTGCATTCGGACTATAATTCTTTCTCTGGATGTGGATAGCATTTTCCATCATGAGCCTTTTGGAGCTGTCTTAGAACCTTACATTGTTGAGAAGAGTCAAGTCTATCAAAGTTAGTCATCATACAATGTGGCTATAACTGTGTACAATGATCTCCTAGGTCTGCTCCCCTCACTCAGCATTAATTCATATAAGTATTTCCAGATTTTTCTGCAGTCCACCTGCTCATCATTTCTTTTTTTATTTTTAGTTATCAACATTTACTTCCATAAATTTTAAATTTTTCCTTCTCGCTCCCCAAGATGGCCTGAAATCTTATATGGGCTCTGCATATACATTCCTATTAAACATATTTTCACATTAGTCATGTTGTATAGAAGAATTATAATAAATGGGAGAAGCCATGAGAAAGAAAAAACAAAACAAAACAAAAGAAAATAGTCTACTTTTCTCTGCATTCAGACTCCATAGTTCTTTTTCTGGATGTTGATGGCATTTTCCATCATGAGTCCTTTGGAATTGTTTTAGGTTCTTGCATTGCTGAGAAGGGCTGAATCTATCAAAATCAGTCATCTCAAACTGTGGCTGTCACTGTGTACAGTGTTCTTCTGGTTCTGCTCCTCTCACTCATCATCAGTTCATAGAAATCTTTCCAGGCTTTTCTGAAGTCTACCTGTTCATCATTTCTTATAGCACAATTGTATTCCATTGCATTCATATACTACAACTTGTTCAGCAATTTCCCAGTTGATGGGCATCCCCTCAATTTCTAATTCTTGGTCACCACAAAGAGAGATGTTATAAATATTTTGTACATATGGCTCTTTTCCCCATTTTTATGACCTCTTTGGGATACAGCCCTAGAAGGGGTATCACTGATTCAAAGGGTATGCATATTTTTATAGCCCTTTGGGCATAGTTCCAAATTGCTCTCCAGAATGGGTGGATCAGCTCACAGCTTTACCAACAATGAATTAGTGTTCCGACTTTCCCATATCTACTCAACATTTATGATTTTCCTGTTTTGTTATGTTAGTCAATCTGACAGGTGTGATGTGGTACCTAAGACATGTTTTGACTTGCATTTCTCTTATCAATAGTGATTTAGAGCATTTTTTCTTATGACTATTGATATTTTTAATTTCTTCCTTTGAAAACTGACTGTTCATATCCTTTGAGCATTTATCAATTGGGGAATGACTTATATTCTTATAAATTTAACTCAGTTCTCTATATATTTTAGAAATGAGGCCTTTATCAGAGACGCTGGTTGTAAAAAATTCTTTCCCAGTTTTCTGCTTCCTTCCTAATTTTGGTTGCTTTGACTTTGTACAGAAACTTTTCAATTTAATGTAATCAAAATTATCCATTTTGCATTTCATAATATTCTCCATCTCTTGTTTGGTCATAAATTCTTCCATTGTCCATAAATCTGACAGGTAAATCATTCTTTGCTCTCCCAATTTGCTTATAGTATCAGCCTTTATATATAAATCATGTACCCATTTTGACTTTATTTTGGTAATATTATTACTCTTTAGTGGAGTTTCAGAAGTGTACTGAGATACAAGAGAGGATATTGAGAAAATTTATGTGGAAAGGTAATGAAAAAAGATAGTTGTCACAGTGTATAATATTTGAAAAGACCTTCCTCTCTGAAGTTTCATATTCATATTCAGGCAATTGATATGAGTAAAATTTTCATTTCAAAATTGTATTTGTGCCCTCTGGGCCTTTCAAAAGATTTAGAGCAGGGGAAGTCAATGGAATTTGGGTCAGTAAACCTGGGACATTAATATGCAAGAAATGAGTTGGGCTCAAAGAGCCTGTTTACTATGAGTTGCATGATAAAAAGCCTAAGATGATTAAAGAAGTACCCTTCCCCTTCCAATTCCCACAATCTGACCATGGGTATAGGGGCATTTTTAACCCCTTCTCCCCTTCTTTTTTCATCTCTTTCAAATTAAAGGTCCCAGAGTTAAGACCTTGTGAGATTCAGCTGTCCAGTGCCCTTTGGGTTTCTATACTCCTCAAAAAGAAACTTAAAGTACGTATCATTTATCTTTTCAGGAGCAGCTAATAGCCTTTGATAATGAAGTCAATGCTTTTTTGGACAATATGTTTGGACCTCGAGGTGAGTGAGTTATTTGGGGAACTACAAATTGCCTTTTGGAGGGGAAAGAGTCTCATTCAGTTATAGGAGTTACCCCATGGAATTTCTTAAGTGAAGATAATAAAATTCCTTTCATTTATATAGCAATGTATATAATAAATGATAAAATAAAATAAATCATTAAATAATAAAAAATAAATTATTAAATAAAACATAAAACAATTTATATAGTAACTTATAGTTTTCAAAGGACTGGCACATCCATTATCTCATATCCTCACAGAAAACCTATGAAATAGTATTATTACTATTTTTTAAAATAGTAATTTTTAAAATTTTTAAAAAAAATTTAAAAAAATTTTTTAAATAAAGCAACAGGTTGAATTTACTATATACTTTAAAAGAAAAGCAAGTTAAATATAAAGAGATCATGGTTTCATGAACAATCCTCTTTTTTCTTTTCTATTGTGTGTATGGAAATGCCCATTTTAATTGATGTTTTTTAAGTTCAGAATAAAAATGCATTTTTAAAATTGTGTTAACTAACTGAAAGAGAAAAGTATTTCTGCCAGTGATTTCAGGCTTTATTTGCTTCTCTTTTCCTTCTTACTCTTTCCTCTATGTTAAAGATGAAACACAGAGATAGAAGTAGATCCTAGAGACTGGAATCAGGAACTTTTCCCTTTGTGTTGTTTGTTGTTTCATTCAATGTTCTACCTCTATGACCAGTAACCATGTGGATGACTTTTAAATTGCAAGTTCCAGAAAGTTTTTTTCCAGTTTTACAATTGGGGTTTAAAAGGCTCAGAGATTATACAATTTGCTCAAGTTGGTATACTTAGTAAGTAGTGGAACTGGGAGATCTTTTGGCTACTGGACCAGTGCTCTTCTCACTATACTGTCTTGCTTCTTGGCAGGATTTGCAAATAATGAGCCTAAAGTTCCTCAACCTTGACAAACACATAGAAGTAGTCAAGACTTCTAAGATTCTCCTCCTAAGATCAGCCTCTCTGGATTAAAGGTGTCGTTGCCATAGAACAGGTAGCAGGATATTGAGGAAAGAACACTGGACTTGGAACTAGAACACTTGAATTTGAACCACAGCTCTGCCAATTGAAGATTTTACTTTCTCAGGTCCTTCATTCCTGAAACCCTAGCCTAGATGTTATTAGATAACCCAGTTCTAGAACCACTCTAGAATTTAAGGGAGTTTTAGAGAAGGCCCAGGGTAACCCCAGAGGTTCTGTGCTTCTAGAAAGATGTCTTTGGCCCACCCTAGATCAAATGTAAACCCTGACAACTGTAGAACTTGCTTAGTCCTTCAGAGACTGTCCTCTACCCACCTTCCCAAGGCAGGGCCAGAGTTGGATATGGAGCCAAGGCTGTAGGATGAAGCTAACCTTATATATTGCAGGATCCTAGTCATGAATATGTATCAGTAGAAAGCTTTTTGGTGGAGAAGCATTTCTTATAGTTTCTGGTATTAAGTTTCCCTGATTCCATTTCCCTCATCCTTCCCTTTTACCATCTCCTCCATTTGCTCTTCTCCTTTTCATTTTAAGTCTGCCAGGTACTGTTACCTAAAACCATAGCATTTTAGAACTGGAAGACATTATGTAGTCTAACCATTTCATTTCCTAGATAAGGAAACCCAGACAGAGAAAGGTTTAGTGGCTTCTCCAAGGTCACATGACAAGTTAGTTCCTGAAATGAATCTTAGAGCCTGAGTTTCTGACTTGAGGCCATTTAACAGCTCTGTATTGGCTTATATAATTGCATTCTCTAGAGACTGAAAATTCCCTTCACTTTGCCTAGTTCCTTAACCTGGAATCATGGTGGTTTCAGCCAGAACACACCAAAGCTGTTTTTTTGTTTTGTTTTGTTTTATGTTGCACATTCTCTCAGCACAGGCTGCAGGTTGAATCTGGAGGTCGGAGGTGGAGGTGGGTGATTACCTGAATTCGAGGTACTTTGTGTATCTATAGTCATAAAACTATAGCTCATGAGCTCCTACCAGAGAGCTTCCATTTAATAGACAGTAGATACAAGTAGCTGAAAGCAAACGGTATTTATTAAGATGGCATTTTAAGAAGAGTAGCAATAAAATATTCTTCACATAAACTTGAGACACTCTTCCATACAGCCAAAAGAATGAATAGATACATGCATATAAGGGATACCCATAGGCAAGATAATTCATATCTTTTCTTTTCTTATAATACCCTCATGCTACTCTCTCCTAGATTCAGGATCCCTGCTGAGCAGGTTGCTTAATTGGGCTCCCTAATTCTATTCCTCTTTGCATCTTGCCTCTTGACTTCCAAGTGTAATTCTTACTAGAATTCACAGCTGACTGCCTCCTCTGATGCCAGGGTTCACATTCTTTGGAACCTCTGTGACTCTTTGGCTTACTCTTTGCTAGGTTTGATGTCTCCTCATTGGCAAGTAGTTCTTTTTTTTGAAAAGAACAATAGCATGTATTGCTTCAGTCTCCATTTAAACTTTAGTCTTTCTAGATCTTTCTCTGAAAGTAGATATCTCTTTCCATCCTGAGACTTGTAGAGTTGTCTTTTAGCTGTGCGTTGCTGAGTTTATCATGGTTGGTCATCACACATACGATGTGTCTGTCATTGTGTACAAATTTTTCCTGGTTCTGCTCTTCTCACTTATCATCAATTTGTATAAGCCTCTCCAGGTAATTAGTAAGTCCACCTCCTTCCCATTTCTTATAGCACAATAGTATTCCATTACATTCATATACCATAACTTGTTCAGCCATTCCCCAATTGATGAGCATCCCCTATATTTCCAGTTTTTTGCAACCATAAAGAGAGCTGCAATAAATATTTTTGTATACATGGGTCCTTTTCCCACTTCTGTGATCTCTTTGGGATATAACCCCAACAATGGTATTGCTGGGTCAAAGGGTATACAATTATTTATACCCTTTGGGCTGGCAAGTAGTTCTGATGTAAAGTGCCATAGTTGATATGGTTGAGGGAATAGAAATCCTCTTCTCTGACACTGCCCTCTGGTGAAGGCATAAGGGGAAAGACAGAGTAGTTTTCTCTCACAGCTGTTCTTTTTTTCTACATGGCTTGCTGTCCTCTAGCTTTCCAGGGGTAGCATTCCACAAAGCTCTCCAGCTTCCACTGTGTTAAGAGTTGGCAAGTTGGCCAGCTAGTTCTTTAAAGGCCACTTTAAAGTCAATATTCAGCCAGTCAGTGGCAAACTGCTCTTCTAACTCCATCAAGGAAAAAGTCTTCACATTTTGTAAACATAATGGAATACAGATACTTCTTTGTACTTCATTTATTACATTGATGTCTAGTTATCTCTGTTACCTGTAGGGGGTAAGAATCAATTGGATCAAGGTATCCTTACCAACTTTCAATCACACAGTTCTTCTTCCCCCTGTAACTGCTTATTCTTTGTCTTCTTTGCTGGATTATCTTTCTTTTCCTGTCTTCTATTTCCCAAAGTTTAGTCACTGGTTTTCTGCTCTTCTTTCTATATATCCACTCACTCATTCTTATCTACAACTTCAACTACCAAATGACTCCCAAAGCTATAGCCATCCCTGTCCTCTCAGGACTCAGTTTCCTCTTATATATCTCATGTTTTAAAACCAAACATTTTGTATTCCTCTAAAAATATCTTTCCAAATTTCTTTTAATGGCACCATTTCCTTAATAATCCAGGTTGAGTCTTTTGTCATCAACTTTGACCTTTCTGGCCCCCAATCAATCACCAAAAATATCAATTCTTCCTTGCTTTACCTTTCATATTCATTCCTTCCTTTTATTCCATTGTAATCCAAACCTTCATTAGTTCAGATCTGAATTACAATAATAGCTTATTGTTTGGTCTCTCTGCCTCTTAATCCCCCCTCCCCCCAACACACACACATACACACACACACACACACACACACACACACACACACACACACATGCTCAAATCTGTCCAAATTAACTTGAAAATACTTCTTGTCAATAACCCAGAGGATTGGTGGAGGGGGTGTTTTTAGGTAGTTTTTAAAAAAGATTTCAATGGGTTCCTAAAGGGAACCTGTGACCTCAAGGTCACATATGGCCTTGTAGGTCCTTGGATGTGTCTTTTGACTGAGTCCAAGTTTTACAGAACAAAGGGCCTTGTTTGGCAAAGTTTGGATTCAGTCAGAAGGCTGCACTTTCAAGAACACGTGTGGTCTTAAGGTTGCAGGTTCCCTACCCCTGGCCTAGGGGATAAAGTTCATACTATGTAATCTGGCATTCTGAGCTTTCCACAGCCTGGCCCCATTTGACCTCTCTAGTCTTTTTTTTTCCAGGATCACTGATATAAATCCTCCAGTGCATCCAAACAGGTCTATTCACTTTTTTCTGAATTTACTCTGTTCTTTCCTTCCCTTTTCCCTCTGTTCCCAACACTGCCTACAATGCCCTTACCCTTTCTCTCCCCTAATCTAAAATCCCGCTTCTTTTTCAAGGACTACCTCCTTCAGGAAGGCTTCCCAACTACTCCAATGCACAGTGACCTCTCTTTTCTCTGAACTTACAGCATTTATTTATTTGGTAATTAGTTATATGCTGCCATATGATATGCCTTGTATGTTGTATTTCTATTTAATTCTTGTGTTGTTGATTAACTTTGTTTTGTTTCTAACACTAGACAGTAAGCTGTTTGTAGTGAAAAATATGTCATGTTTCATTGCATCCTCTACAGAGCCTAGCATCTAGTAAATGCTGCTTGAATATTTGTTGATTTCCAAATCTCTGACATAGAATCAGATTGATTTCCAAATGCCAACCCCATATGCTACTGGCTGCTTGCTTCCACCCGTTATTTCCTGTTCTGCATCTTGCATAAAATCTACACTCTGCACTTTGCTTGACATCAGCACTGGCAGTGCATTGTGATTTGGCTTATGTAGATTAGAACTTAGGTATGAATGTAGAAGGAATATTGACCAATACCATTCCATTAAATCTGTCTATATTCCTTTCTTCCTATGATCATGCTAGGACTTTGGGGACTAAATAATTAGCAAAACTTTTATAGTTTTAGTGTGTGAGATCTCAAAAGACTGAGAAACCGGTGTTTTAGAGGTCATTTCCCCAATGTAGTGCCTTGTCTGCACCTAATACACACAGGAAAAGCAAACCAGCTTTGCTGAAGCATCAAGGCATCCTGAAGGAGTCAAGAGGCAGCAGGTACCAGGCAGGTCAAACTATCACCACTGCCTTGACAATCATTTTCCCCCAGACCCTGATGGAGACAGCCCAGGAGCCTGTACCTAAGACCATTAAGATGAGTAATTCCATCCATACCATGAGGCCTGCCTCTATCCCAACCCCATAACCATCACTGAGGCAGGAATTTTTTGTGGAGAAGGGGCCTACCTTCTTCAACACCACCAGCAACAGCTGTTGACCAACTCTTACAAACAGAAAAGCACAAGAGTCCTGGGAATGGCAGCAATTTCCAGACCACCAGTTCTGCTTCCACTCCATTCCTCATAGCTATCATCTGGGAAAGTGACTCCTTGGAGCAGGCACCAGCCTGCCCCCTCCCACTCCCCACAAACTGCCACACACAGAGCAGGTGAGCCAGCCTCACCAAAGCAGCAAGGCCCCATAAGGGAGAAGAGGTGGGTAGCATGTGCCAGACAGGTTAGACCACCACCACCACCATCCCCTGGACCCTCATCTCCCCTCAGATCCTGATGGAGCCAGCCCAGGATCCAAGAGCCTAGGCCAAAATACTACACTTCCAGGCCAGCATCCTCAGCCATCATCCTGCAAAGCAACCCCTGTGAAGATGCAGCTGCTCCTGCAGGTGCCACAGCTCCTGAAGACCCAGAAAGGAAAGGTCTTTGTCACCCAAGTCCTTGGCTCTGTCAGATGGTTTGATATCAGAAACAGATATGGTTATAACAGTGAGTAACATTCAAGAAGAGGCATCACCATCTGCTTTTCCACTTCACCCTAAAGACTTTTCCCTCTGACTCATAGCTGAAACCATCCATGCCTTGTCTCTCCCTTTAGAACGTGAACTCCTTGAAAGCAGGGGCTGTCTCACCTTTCTCCTTGTATCATCAGGGCTTAGTATAGTGCTTCGTAAGTAGTAAATGCTTAATAAATGCTTTATTCATTCAATGTGAAAAAATAATAATAACTAGCATTTATATAGCACTTTGAGGTTTGCAAAGCACCATACACATTAGCTCATAAGATCCTCACAACAATCCTTTGAGGGGAGTGCAATTATTCTCCCCATTTTATAGATGAGGAAACTGAAGGACTTGCCTAAGGTTATATAGCTACTCTCTGAGGTGACATTCGAACATAGATCTTCCTGACTTCCAGTTCAGTATTCTTAACCATCATACCACCTGCCTGTCTAGTATATTAGCATGGATTTTCTCCCACTCTTTTCAGAATCATAGAACTGAAGGAGCTATCCAGAGGACCTTTATTGGACACCCCTGCTCCAATATCAGTCTAATCTAAACCATTCCAGGTTGTTATATAGAATACAATAGGTGATTACTGTATTCCTTTAACATAATCACCAAAGCCCCAAATTTCTCATTTACATCTGTAAAGTAAGTAGATTTAGAATTTCTTGATGATGCTGTAGTTTTTGTTTGAAACTTACCTTAAACACTAATGTTTTAGGACATAACTCAAACTTAACTTGCCCCATCTCCTGGGATTTGGAAATTTGTGGTGATATGAAATCAGTTAAGGTTAGAGATATAACTACTTTACTGGGCTTTAGTCTTTTTTTTGATAGGATTTCCATTTGTAGCCAGAGAATCATAAAATTAACAGCCAGAATCAGATGACTTTCACAAAACAGGCTAGGTGAATTCTCATATTATTTCAAAGAGTTTCCAGGGTCTTGGTCACTACCATTTCTTCTCATCTTTCTAAAAATGTAAAAAGTGTGAGCTAAATGTTAGATGACACAGGAGGTTCCCTTGCATACCTGGAAATGAGGAGGAAGCTACCCTAATCTGCTTAGAAATATGACTAATAGAACCCACAATCTCTAAGGTCTATAAAATTTTATGACTTCTTAGTCCAAGTGGTGTGATAAAGGGGGCAACATAGCTTCTTCAGAATAGATGGAGACTTCTGAAGGAGAGACAACCAGCTTTTATAGCCCTATCTAATGGCAAAATGATACAGCTACACTTATTTCAGTATAGTCATAGAAGAGCACTATGTGAGTAAATGAAGTGATTTTTTTGTCTGGTAGCCAGATTTTTTTCTTTGTTGAGGTCCTGCTATGTCATCAACACTAGGTTAGGACCTGAAGCCCTCTATTAAAACTTTTTTTTTCTTCTCAAAGGTCACCACTGACTCATAATTATAAAATTCAGTGGCCTGTTTTGGTGTCTATTCAACATGGTTGACCACTCTCTTCTAATGAATCTTTTTCTCCTGTTCCAGCTTAGAGATCCTTCATTATCTTGGTTTTTCTCCACTCTCTCCTCTTTTTCTCCTTTTCTGCCCCCTTGGCTGATATCACATCCTCATCCCAACTCCTCATTAAATATATTCATTGACAGACCATCTTTGGCCTTTTTCTTTTCTCCCTAAACATTCTGTCCTTTGATAATCTTATTCATGAAGTGACTTCAAATGCCTTTCCTATACAGATAACCTTGCTTCTATTTGTAATTAACAGAATCAAATTGTCAATTGCTTTCAGGATCCTCCATAGCCACCTCAAACTCAGTGCCTAAAATCAAATTTGTTATATTTCCCCATAAACTAACTCCTTACGATTTAACTTTTGCTATGTATGGCACAACCAACTCTTTTCTGTCCAAAACTGTGAGGTTATTTTTGACTCTTATTTCTCCCCATTTCTCTTATATAATCAGTTTCCAAGTTCTATCAGTTCTGTTGAAAAATATCTTGCATCTATCACCTTCCTTTTTGAAAACAGAATTTTCATTGCTACTACCCTAATATAACTCTTTATTAACATCCTTCTTTTCTATTGTAATATCCTCTTAAAGGCTCTTCCTACTCCCACTCTTTAAAAAAATTTAACAGAAATCTATTTTCTCCCCCCCCCAGTCCACAGAGAAATAAAAGGAAAAATAAATTCCTTGTGATAAATATGCATAGTAAAGTAAAACATATTCCTTCATTGACTATGTTCTAAAAATATATATCTCAAGTTGTTGTTGTTGTTGTTCCATCATGTCTAACTCTTCATGACTCTATATGGGGTTAAAATGGCATCAAAGTCAGCTACTGAACTGATGGGTAAATAATTTAACTTAAAAAGACTACAAGCCAAGACTAAAGTGGAGAGACAGTTGGTGCATGATTTCTTGTTCACAGATGATTGGGCATGCAATACCAGCCTCTGAGACTGAGATACAAAGAAGTATGAATTGACTCTCTGCTGCTCATACTAATTTGAGCCTAACAATTAATACCAAGAAAGAACAGGTTCTCCACCAGCCCAGCACCACACCATCCATACAGAACCAGTGGTTACAGCAAATGGAGAAATTTTGAATGCTGTGGATAAATTCACTCACCTTGGTGTAAAGCCAAGCATGAGGAGCTTTCCAGAGGACTGCTGCTGTGAATAGCTTTAAGGTTCTGATTATACAGTATAGTGAACTCTCTATTTATTCAGCAGTAAATTAAAGCAAAACATTCACAGAAACCAAAGTACAGCATTCACAATGTTATAATATAACAAGTTATCATTAAAGTGGCCACATAGTTTTCACCACAGTGGTCAGATATCATTCACTAAGCCCTTAACTCAATCATCCTTAAGGAGCAAGCCTCTTTATTGACACAAAGTACAAAGGTCAAAGTTCTCCACCCCTAGGTCACATTATCTTAATCTCTCAGTCAAAAAGTCTTCTTCTTAATAGTAGATTAGTTTCCAATCATCCTTAACTCAATCATCCTTAAGAGGTACAAAATATAGAGTACAAAGTTCTCCCACCCATAGGCCACAGTAAATCATCATCTTCTCAGTTAGACTAAGTACCCAAGGAGAGATCTTTTCATCTTGACTTTAAGCTGGCTCTCAGATCCCATGGTTCCTCTTCCACAGGCCCAGCTCCTGCCTGAATCTACCCAACTGTCACCTGGATTCAAAGGTAGGCAGCTCTCAGCTCCTCTTCTAGCTCCTCATCCAGTTCCTTGTCCAGCTCCTCGTCCAGTTCCTCATCCAGTTCTAGTTCCATATTGAAGCTCACAGTGTTCAGCCCACCTCAAATCCTTCACAGTTTCTGTTTCTGGGAAGACAAAGCTTAAGAGAGGCAAAACAACATTCATACACATTGCTGGCACCATCATCAATTCACTATCTGCCTGTGAAATCAGCAGAGACCCACAGACAAGGTCCAACAGGTCAACACAAATCATCAGTAAAGTTCCAGAACCTTCAAAATCCTCCTCCAGGACTTCTGTAAACAGACAACAAGAAAATCCTCTTTCAGGGCTTCTATACAAAGTATCACAAACAAAAATCACAGGCAGAACAGACAAACAGAGTGCCTTGCCACCACAAAGTTCCTCTTCTCAATTCTGCGACCACAAGTGCTCTCTTCTCAATTCTGCTCTCTCCCAGCTTGGGCTTCTCCTTATATATGGTCATTAACTCCTCCCTGTTCTACCCCTTCCTGTTGCATCAGCAACACGGGTTCAAAAGTTGTGGGGTTCACAAGTTCTGTTTCTTAACAAAGACTTGATATAATCATGGGCAAGGCTTAAAAGAAACTTGAACTGAAACAACATGCTAAATAATGAAATAGCTGAAACAAGGTGCTAAGTACTTCTTTGCTTGCCATTATACTTGGTAGTATGCTTTCCAGGGTTGTGCACATAGATGATGAGGTTGATGTACACAGAGATAGCTCAGAGGCTCCAAAGGAAAGTGTGGGTGAGATAAGGTATTAGATTGCCTATCAAACTGAAAGTCTACAGAACCATTGTGTTGACCCCATTGTTATATGCCTGTGAAATCTAGACAGTCTCCCCACATCATGCCAGGAAATATGTCTTAGGAAGATGTCAAGGTCAGTTGGCAAGATAAAGTACTAGACTCTGAGGTCCCTTCTCAAACCAGTCTGGCATCCATTCAAACTCTACTACAGAGAGCACAAGTCTGATAGACTGGCCACATTTCTCAAATACCAAATGTAGATTTGCCTAAAATACTATATCATGGAGAATTCACACAAGACAAACATTCACACAGAAATCAGAAGTGATACAAGGACTCTCTCAGGGTCTCTTTGAAGAACTTTGGAATCAACTGCATGATGTAAGAGACACTGGCAAAGGACTGCCCAGCATGGTGTGCCCACATCAAAGAGGACACTGTGCTCCATAAGCAAAGCAGAATTGCAGTAGCTCAAAAGAACCATGAGATGCACAAATTTAGAGACATCTCAACTCCAAATGTTCATGTGGACCATTTGTGCTCAATCTGTAGTAGAGTCTTCTGAGCTCTTATTGGTCTGATCAGTCACAGTCAGATACATTGTACCTTGGCTCAACAAGAATCAATCAACCAACTAGACTTGTTTGCTATTTCCTTCTCCAGCTCATTTTACAGATGAGGAAATTGAGTCAAACAGGATTAATGACTTGCCCAGGGTCACACAGCTAGTAAGGGTCTGAGGCTGGATTTGAACTCATGTCTACTGACTCCAAGCCTAATGCTCTATCCACTGTGCCACCTAGCTGACCTATACATCTTATTTTGCCCCCCTAAATCCTCTGTCAGAAGACAGCACATTTCATCATCATTTGGAATCACAGATGGTCGGTCGTTGTATTGATCATGGTTCTTAAGTTTTCAAAGTTGTTTGTCTTTACAGTATTGTTATTACTATATAAATTGTTCTTTTGGTTCTGCTCATTTCATTCTTCATCAGAAAAATATAAAAGTCTTCAAAATAACTTGTTTTATAACATTGATGTTATAGCATAAATTGTTCTTCTTGTTCTGCTTACCCTGCTCTCCATCAATTCATACTTTCTATGTCTCTGAAATTATCTATTTCTTCAATTCTTATAGCTAAACAGTACTCTATCACATTAATATCCTACAGTTTGTTGAGCCATTCCCCAGTTGATGGGCATCTCTTTAGTTTCCAGATTATGGAAAGAAAGAGTTGTGGCAAATATATATGTTTAGCTTAGAGCTAGAAATTGTATAGCTAAGTTAAAGGGCAAATACTGTTAGGAACGTTTTGTGAATAACTCCAAATTGTTCTCTATACTCATTCACAAGTCTGTCAATCACTATGCTTATTTTTCCTGAGTCCTCCCAACAACTCATCGTTTTCTTCTTCTTTCTTCTTTGCCAAACAGATGGGTATGAGGTAGAACTCATTAATTCCTTTGTTTTTTTTTATAATTATTGGTGATTTGCTGATTAACCAAATTAGTGATTAACCTGGGTTTCCCCTTTTGAAAGCTATTTATATCCTTAGACTATTTATCATTTGGGGAATTGCTTTTATTCTTATACATTTGAAACAGCTCCTGGCATAAGGACTCACTATTTAACAGAAACTGTTGGGAAAATTGGACAGCAATATGAAAGAATTTCTATTTAGACCAATACTTCATACCTTATACCAAGTAAATTCCAAATAGTTACATGAACCAGATATGAGAGATTATATCATAAACAAATTAGAGAAACATGGAAAAAAAGTGCCTATCAGATGTATGGATTGAATAAAAGTTCATGATCAAGCAAGGGATAGAGAGGATTACAGAAGATAAAATGACTAATTTTAATTACATAAAATTAAAGTTTTTGCACAAACAAATCCATTAATGCTAAGTTAAAAGAGAAACAATTAACTAGGGAAAAATTATATCAAATTTCTCTAATAAAGGTCCCATTGCCAAAATATGTAGAGAGTTAATTCAAATTTATGAGAATGAGTAAGTCATTCCCCAATTCTTTCTTCACTCTCAGCCATCCTGAAAACTGCTGCAGGCATCATTTTTCTTCTACATAGATCTGATAAGAATGCCCCCTGCTCAAAAGCCTTCAATGGCTCTCTACTGTGTCCCAAATGAAATTCAAACTCCTTGGTCTGGCATTCAAAGGTTTTCACATTCTGACACCACACTACTTTTCTAGTCTAGTTCATATTAGTACCTTTTATGCATTCTATTCTCCAGGAAAAATGGCTTCTGACCCTAGGCACACACAATGTGCTTTTTTATAAGCCTTCTTACAATGTAAGTGTTATGTTATAGTTATATGTTTACATCTTATTTCCTCAGTAGCCTGTAAGCATCATGAACTTAGAGACTAGGTGTAATATCTCTGCACTTAACACAGTGGTATTTAATGAGTGCTTTGTTGAATGAATACAGAAGAAACATAAGAAATTATCATAGAAAAATAATATTTGGCACATAATACCTTTTCAAAAGAATATGTATTATCAGTTGCCTTAGCTATTTCAGTAGATCTCCTTAAAATATGGATTTTCACTCCTTTTGCCTTTTTATTCATTTAAATGGTTTATGCACATAAATAACTATAATTTTTCTTCTTACAAAAAATGAAATTTCAGCATGCAGGAAGTTTACTTTCTCTCCTACCAACTGTGGTCTTATCATTTAAATGTTAGACAAGAAAGCTTTCAATACAGATTTCCATATTAAATGATATTCCTTTTGGGAGACAGGGTTAATTTATGGAGTTAATCACCCTGCATCTTTTTTATCAAAAATGAAATATTTAACTCTCCTTCTCTACTGTGCTGTCATTAGCTTTCAGTACTTAGCACACATTGACTTTTAACTATAAAAACAATTTTTTTTCTGTGTCATCTAGTGAGGTAAGAGTGGAAGACTTGGATTCCAGAGATCTGAGTTTGAATATTGGCTCCATGGGGAAGTCACTAACCTCTTAAAGTCTCAATTTCCTTGTTTCTAAAATGGGAATAATGAGACTTGCACTACCTCCTATTGCACAATTGTTGCCAAACTAAAGCATTTCATAAACCTTCAGCACTGTATAGATAGGACTTATCATTGTATACAATATGATCAGGGGATTGGCATTAAGTTGTTTCTTACATTGAAGGGCATATAATTTCAGAATGCTTACATTGGAATTTTTGGGACATTTAAACTGAAATGTAAAGATCATTTACTTTTTCTCCTTATGCCTTTTTTTTGCTTTTTTTTTTGGAGGGGAAGGCAGGGCATTTGGGGTTAAGTGACTTGCCCAAGGTCACACAGCTAGTTTTTTGTGTTAAGTAAGTGTCTGAGGCTGGATATGAACTCAGGTCCTCCTGACTCCAGGGCTGGTGCTCTATTCACTGCACCACCTAGCTGCCCCTTTTCCTTATATCTTTGACCTAAGTATTCTCCCAAGTGAATTTTTACGTCCTTTGGGATAGAGACCATCAAATTCAGCAAGTCCTACTTAGCTTTCTTACTCAGTAATCTGTGTGTGTGTGTGTGTTTCTTTTCAGATGCTCGGGTCAGAGGATGGCTCATGTTGGACTCCTACCTTCCTACTTTTTTCCTTACTGTAATATATCTACTTTCCATATGGTTGGGTAACAAGTATATGAAGAACAGGCCTGCACTTTCTCTCAGGGGTATCCTCATTTTCTATAATCTTGGAATCACACTACTGTCTCTATATATGCTTGTAGAGGTAAGTTTTCATTCAGTCAAAGCTACAGTTCCAGTCCTTAGTAGAGTGCCTGGTATAGAGCAAGCACTTAATAAATAATATTTGACAATGAAAATGTCAGAGTAGAATTATTTTTAGAGGTCATTTATAATCTAGCTCCCTTGCCTTCTGACAGATTTGCAATGGTAGTATCCAAAGGGGCGCTGTACCATATTTTTGAAGATCTGAGCAACTTCTGGTTTTTGATAGGTCTCCTTCAGGAAGTTCTTCCTACCTCTAAGTTCTATTTCTCCTGCAGTAATTTAGATCCATTTTCTTTTGTTCATCAAAACAGATTACCAACTGAGAAGACTTGGGAAGAAATATAAAGGCAGTTTTTAAGTATTTAAAGGACATTGCATAGAAGAGTAATTAGACTTGCTCTGTTTGACTCTAGATGACAGTGAGGAGCAAGGTGCAAAAGTTGCAAAAAAGGCAAAATTTATATTTGATATAAGGAATGATTTTCTAACAATGAGGAAATTGTCCAAAAGTGGAATGGGCACAGGAAATAGTGAGTTTCCTTTGAGAGAATTCTAAAAGCAGACTATGAATGACCACTTGTCACATTTCGTGTTGAAATCCCTTTCAACTCTTAAAGATTCTATGGGATATGATGAATTCATAGAACTATAAAATGTTAGAGTTGGAAGGGATGCAAGAGATACTCTAGTGCAGAGGTGGCAAACCTTCTGCCTTAGCCACATAGAGCCCACAACACTCCCAAGTACAGCCTGAACCAGATTAAAATATAATTGGGAAATATTTAACAAAATAAATAAAAATGCAATAAAACAGAAATAATTTGTGATTTTCTAACTCATTATATGGCCTGTAGAGATCCTTATGGACCACTTCATGACCTCCATTTCTATTTGAATTTGATACCACTGCTCTAGTCTTTATCACCCTAATTTTGCAGATAATACAGTTAAAGGCCCAGAGAACTAACTTGCTCAAAATCATACAACTATGAAGTTTCAGAGCTGTTAGTAACCAAAAGATTTAGACTTCTTTATAGATAAAGCAATCTTAACACTTTTAGCCTGTCCTAATAGGCTCTGTTTTAAAAACCTTTAATAATTTTTGTTGTTCTTCTCAAAGTTCTCCATGCCTCCTTAAAATGTAGAGCCAAGAACTGATGAGAGTATATATATAGCAAGAAAGACCCAAATAATGTCAAGTGGAGTGGGAATATCACTTTAGCATGCTACCATCTATTGAATGAATGAATCAATTCATGAATGAATTAGCTAATTAATATCAATATGTTTTAGACTCATTTAGCTTTGTTATTTTTTTTTTAAAACTTGTCCACAACTCTTAGAATCTTTCTATTCTTCCTGTACTCAGAGGATTGTTTCCCAGCTTGTACAGTTTGTTTAGGGATGTATATGTGGCAAACACACACATATACACATATGTATATGTGATTTTGAGCACGGCACTTTTGGACTTCAGTTTCCTCACCTATAAAATGCTAGAATTGTACAAAATGGTCTCTGAGGTTCTTTTCAGTTCTAACCCTCTGTGATGTTTCTTCTAACAGATTAATAATGCTGCTGCTGGTGATAAGAATAGCTGACATTTAAATATAGCTCTTTAAGGTTTACAAAGCATTGTACATTTCAAATTATTTCATTTGATTCTCACAAAAACCCCGGGAAAATACTACCACTTATATCATCAACTCAATTCATGGATGAAAAACATCATGCTCAGTGTGTTCACTGCATACAGGAATTCATTGATTCTTTTCCTTGTCTTTTTTACTTCTGTTTTATGCTAATTTATCTACTGATTCTCACTTCTCTAAAGAAGGATGAGAGAAGAAAGATGCTGATTTGTATCCTGCCATTTCCTCCCCATTAACTGTTTTGGATAAATGGAGGTGGGAAGGAGAGCAGTGAAACTAGGGGTCTTAAAAGGGGGGCTGCTGGGTGACCTTTAAATTCTTTTTTACCCAAACATCCTCTCCACAGTATAGATAAGTGAGTCAGTGCTAGCTCAGTTTGCTTTCAGAGCAGCCCAGTGTTTCCTTGAAAAGCATTCCCAGCATCTCTGTGAAGCCCGCTCAATGGCATCTCTGTGCCTAGTGAGTGACCCCTGGAAGTGTGAGAAGACATTCCAGCTCCTTTGTAACTGCCCCCATGACATCCCACACTTCCCATTCCTTTGTAGAACACTAGACTTGGGCTTTTTCACAAGAGCAAAAACAAGTACTGGTTGTCCTGCCAGCAGAATAATTCATTATTTTACACAGATACCACCAAGAATTTCTTCTCAAAACCTTAAATGAACCCCCTGGGGCATGTCACTTCTCTGCTAAAAACTGTGCCAAGAAAACTGGGAGCCAGGGAAGTTCAGGCTTCAGTTTGAGATGTAGGTGGAGTTGATGGCCTTTTTCTGTCTTTGTCATTCCTTGTTGCCACTTTTGCACCTCCATATAAAAACCCACTCTCAGGTCACAATCTGGATGCCTCCATCATTTCCCCCAAAACTCCTCATTTTGGAGGATACCTTCAGTCCTAGAATTCAAACCTCAGAAGTACACTCAGGATGGCGCCTCTCAGAGCCTTCATTTAAAGGGGAACCCTGGTCCAACCATCTCTTTTTTCCCATGAAGCTGCAATCTAGAATCCTCAATGTAGTCTCAACACTTGAGTACCTTCTTTCATTTCCTTCCCACACCAGCTTTTTCAGCTTCCTTTTACATGCTGGCTTCCCTCATTGGCATGTAAACTGCTAGAAGGCAAAGATTATCTTTCTGCTTGTATTTGGATTCCCAGCACTTTGCACCAAGCCTCACACTTATGGACTGACTGAAGAAAGGATCTAAAAAAACTCATTCTCATCCTAAGATATGATTCATAATGGCTTCAAAGTGTTACTTTTCCAGTCATTCAACAAGCATTTGTGATATACCTTTGAATTAGGATCAAAACCTTGACCTAAAGGAATGAATTTCTTTTATTTTTTCCAATGACTTGTTTATTTACTTTTAGTTTACAAGATTCAGTTCCACAATCACTTGAGTTTCAGATTTTCTCCCCTCCCTTCCCCCCCACCCCAGTGGCGTGCAATCATGTATAGGATCTGCAAATACTTTCACATTGTGCAACAGTCTGGTTGTATAGAAGGGTTGTAACCAATGAGTGAACAATGGAAAAAAAGAAACAAAATCAAACATGGAAAAGAACTACAGCATGTAGATTGCTTCAGTCTCCATTTATACTCTGTCCTTTCTAGATCTTTCTCTGAATGTAGGTATCTCCTTCCATCCTGAGACTTGTAGAGTTGTCTTATAGCTGTGCGTTGCTGAGAAGAGTCCAGTTCATCAAGGTTGGTCA
>CM053580.1:449178165-449206878 GCA_028627135.1 Pseudochirops cupreus
TTGGACTTTGTTGGAAATATATAGGAATGCTGAGGATTTATGTGGGTTTATTTTATAACTTGCAACCTTGCTAAATTTATTTATTGTTTCAAGAAGTTTTTTACTTGATTCTCTGGGATTCTCCAAGGAATGAATTTCTAATAGGAATTTCAAATATCTGTCAGTGAATGGAGAATGCAATTTATGGAACATTTAACATTCTATCTCTGAGATCACACACATAGTCAACTCTGTGTAAACTGAAGCTAGCCTTGTTGTTTGGAAGAAGGCAGTATCAATATAAAAAGTACAATTAATGAATAAAGCTGGTCTGAATGCAGACACTTCTTGCTGCCAAGTAGTAAGTAGTCCACTCTTATAGCTGACCCTCCACCCCCCATCTTTAATTGCGATTGTAACCTGATTTAATGCAAATGTTGGAGTATCTCTCATCATTAATCCAGTAGTTCCTATCTCTACTAATTCCTTCCCTTCATTCTACAAATCTGCTACTCAGTCTGCCCATGCCTTCCACTCCCTCTGTTTTTCCCTTGACTCTGCTACCTTCTCTAGCTATCATTCTCTTTTGTTTCACTGCCAAACTTCTAGATAGAGTAGTCTGCACATGCACTGTCCCACCTCCTTAATACCCAATCTCTGACACTGTCATCTTTGACTCTTCTTCTCTCAGCTCCCACATTCAATTAACTGTCAAGTCATGAGGATTCTGCTTCCAGTGTCTTTCAAATGCATCCCTTTTCCATTTTCACTGAAACTACTCCCTAAAAAATAATAATCTCCTGCCTCTCTAATCCATCTCAAACATTCTTGCCAAAATAATCTTCCTAATATCAGAATCTGATCATGCCCCCCCCCATTCAAAGAACTTCAATGGGTTCTTATTGCCTACGACATAAAATACAAACTCCTTACCTTGATATTTAGCCCCTCTCCACCAGGGATTTTTAACATGGGGTCCTTGAACTTTTTTTTAACAAAGTATTTTTTATAACTATAGCTCAATGTAATTAACTTCCTTTGTAATTCCATGTGTTTTATAATGTACATTTTACAACATTATTCTCAGAAGGGATCCATATACTTTACACTTTAACTATTATCTCTTGCCAGCCTGTATTCACTTTACTCCCTTCCAGGAATTCTAATTTCAATCCCAACTGGATTATTGACTGTTCTTCATTCTCCTCCTTGCTCTTCCTGAGTTCAGTGCATTTGTACAGGCCTAAAATCACTACTTCCACTTTTCTACCTGTTGAAACCCTTCTTTTCCATTTGGACCTAATTCAGACATCACCTCCTCCATAAAGTCTCTATTCCCCCAACTAGAAGTCACTTTGTGCCTCGCTGAATCTCTGAGCACTTTCTATTTGTAACCTCCATCCCAAAACCCATTCCTTACATATCGAATTTGTCCTGTTCACTTCCTACATTCTAAGAGCTCTTAGGGTTTTTTTTGAGCTACACAGCCTAAGTCATGTTGTATTTTTGTACACAGCATCTCTCTACTTGAGCAAAAACTCCCTGAGGACAAGCTAGATCTCATTCTTCTAACCCACTTCTAACACAGTTCCTTTCGCATTGTAACTGGCTTATTGAACAACTGTTAGATTTAGAACTAGTGCTGTGCCCTTACCGCCATATGCATTGTATGATTTGACCCAACCTTGATACGCTAGGGTTTGCCCTAGCAACCTATATTGTATGTTATGTGTCCTGACTATTCCTTAGGAAGTCAGGATCCTCAACACTCAGTTCAGCAGATATGACTGGCCACATACAGCCTCAGAATAGGAAACGACCTGGGGCAGGTCAGAGAAGAGGAAAAACCTATTTTTTTTTCCTGTGGCAGTTTTTCCACCCAGCCACAAAGTTGCTGAATAGTTTTGCAAAGGTCAAGCTGCTTCTAGCATGTTTCTTGCCTTCATGCAGACTGGCTGTGTAAGTTTGAGTTGAGGAGTGAATACTGTGAGAATCTTCATACTATACTTTCAAGAAGTCAGTATAATATTGACTCCTCACATTTGCCTCTCTCTCTTTTTCTTTCCCTAGGACAGTTACTTCATCATTTTCCACCGTAACTATAGGATTTCATCACCTCACTTTTCAGCTTCCTTTTAAGTGTTGTCTTCCCCCATTTGGTCATGAACTCTTTGAAGACAGGGACTATCTTCTGCCCTTCTTTGTATCCCCAGTGATTGGCACAGTGCCTGGCACATAGTAGACACTTAATAAATGTTTACTGACTATTGACTATTATTTATAAGTAAAAATAGGAAATTTTCAATCCACCGGCATATACTTACTGTTGGTCTACTATGTACAAGACATTATGATAGGTGCCTGAAGGGATACAGGTCTACATATAAGAAGTATAATGCAAAGTTGTGAACATCAAGGACCATACAGTCTAGTTTGAAAAATAAGATAGACACACATTAAAAGATAATTAATAGTACCAAATAATATTCAAAGTGTGAAGAAACACCAGCACATCCAATGGTAGACAGAACTAGCCTCCAAAGCCTGGAAGACTTTCAGTTCTAGCCCTGCTTCTAACACAGAATGTCCAGTTGTCAATCTCTAAATGCTTGTCTGTAGGATTGACTGGTTGCAGGAGTTTTCTCACTCAGAGTTCCCTACACTAAAGAAATTGTAGGTCTAGAATATTTACACATACATATGGGACAGATATATAATATAGATTACATGTATTATATAAACAAATGATTCAAATATATGTAAGTGAATGGTGCAGATAAATGCAATAGGAATTTGGAGAAGTTAGAGCTTGGCTCAGTACAAAGAAGAATGCTGCATTTCGAGTCAGAGAACTTGAGTTCAAGCCCTACCTTCGCCACTCACAACTCATGTAGCTTTGGCAAGTCACTTAACTTCTCCCCTCCTCGGGTTCCTTCTCTCAGATGAGAAAGTTAGACTAGATAACCTCTAAAGCTCCTTTTAGATCTAAAGTTATGATTCTATGAGCTGTGATCATGGACTGGGTTCTTCATGGAGCAGTTGGGAGTTGAATTGACCCTGAAGGTATTTTCTGTCAGATTTGGAAAAGTAGAAGCACACAACCAAATATAGTTGAAATGAAAAATAAACAAAAAAATTCACAAGCAATTAAATGTAACTCCTACCTTAAATTGAATGCCATTTTTTAACTCTTACATTCTCCAGGGTTACTTTTTTTTTTAATCTGATATTTGTCCCTGAGAGATTAGCTATACTTTGACTTCATGGGAACACACTGGACATACCATCCTTGAGAGTTGTTCTCTTTTTATCATTCCTGTTTTTAAATTTTATGGTTCATAGAACACCCTGTTCCATCCTGTCATTGGTTTTTCTCATTTGCTTATTATTTTTCTTTCCTTTTCCAACCCATATTCACAGAAATTTCTTACTTCTTTTCCCTTCATTTTTTCCCCTATTGCTAAATATACAACTAGTTTCCTGGATGCTATATAGCTACCAACACAGGTGACCAGTAAAAGCTATAGAACCTCTATTCACTCACATCCCAAAGACAAAGGCCCAGAGCAGTTATTGGTCCACACTCACTTGCCTGTTACTCTTCCTTCTCTTTCAGGGAAGAAGACAGTGTCTCTTAATCTGTTAAGAAAGCTTCCTACTCTGTGACTTTTATTTTTAAAAAGTTGCTCAGAGTTCAAGAATTGAATGTTTGGACCAGAAATGAAGCTTATGGGGAAAAGAATATCTGGAATTAGAAGGGATGGGGAGGGAAGGAAAAGAAGAGCAACTGAATAGCAGATACTGAACATATTTCTTTCTTGGTTTATAGAAGTTTTAATAGGGTTGTACCTGGAAGAGGGCCATGAATATAATATGCAAGGTTAAGGTCATTTCCATAGGGCCTTGGATCTGTGAAGAATCAGTACTATTACTTTCACTAGCTTTTGCTGTGGGTGGGCCAGTGCCCAAAACCTGATTTGACTTATGCAAATAAAATAAACTTCAGTCTTTTTCTCTCTCTTAGAAATGATGCCCATCTCAGTTGTTGATGTGTCCTCTCTTGTTTTGCAAGAGAAGGAAGGCTTACCTCCATTTGAGATGGTAGATGCAACTAAGTTTCTTTTATAAAACCAATTATAAGTCCTTGGATTCTACTGGAATCCTCCTGAGAGGAAAGGTGCTGTTTAAACCCATAAGTATTTCTCTAAAAATATCACCTAAATAAAAGTGCAGTATTTATTAAGACCCAAGAGACCATGAAAAACTTCCCTCTATTGTGTTCCTAGGACATTAATATTTGGTCTCCTTAGGGTGATAATTTACATAGCCAATGAGGGTATAGCAGTAGGCAGACTAATTCAAGAAAACCCCTTTTTCCCAAATGCAAGGCATTTAAAAGGCAATATCCACAAGACCTTATGGAACAGAGATATACATTACATTGCTTTTGCCTCCTTCCAGGTACGTTTAGTATGTCATAAGAATGACCTCCCTGATTTTCTCCCCTGAAATGGGGAACAAGCCAAAGTCAGAAAGAGAGGAATAGTCTCAGGAGCATCTGGGACCCATAACTTAAGGCATATATCTTGTTTTTACCATTCAAAGGTGATGAGGAGCAGTATGAAGATTGACTAGAAATCAGGACAGTTATAATAAGGATTATCAGGAGCAAATATTTTCTGTTATCCAAAGCTCAGATGAGTTGTAGAGACCAGAAAGAAACCCATCAAAGACTCTTGAGCCCTGGTGATGACTATGTATCTACTTCCACTTGATGATGGGAAGGAAAATATCTGGATACATTGTACTAGAGATTAGTGACCTATTTATGTGTCAGGCTTGTGCAACTTTTCTTGCAGTTGAATTCTTTAGAACAGCAGTTCTCAACCTGTGGGTCGCGACCCCTTTGGGGAGCGAATGACCCTTTTGCAGGGATTACAGGGGTCACCTAAGACCATCAGATATTTCTGGTAGTCTTGGGAACTCCTCTATCTTTCTCCAGGCGGGTCTGCCCACATGCAGATACAGCCACATACAAGTATTAAAGGGTCGCAGCATTAGGAAGGTTGAGAACCACTGCTTTAGACCAAGGATAGGCTAACTACCTGGCCACATCCTTCGCCAGTCTGGCCAACTGCCTGCTTTTTTTGTATGGCCCTAAGAATATTTTTACATTTTCAACTATGATAAACTTTATTTACAAGTGTAAAAACCATTGTTAGCTTGAGAGTTGTCCATAAACTGGGAGTGGGCCCTATCTGACTAGCAGACCAGTTTGCTGACCCTTGCTCTAGGCAGCAGTGCCATATGCCAGCTATCTTGGTGGCCTCTAGTTCTCTATTTTATGGACAAGGCTTGGAGGTCAGTTTGGGTTTTCAAAGAGCACAAGCGCTGGCAGGTCCTACCAAGCTAGATCGTCTTCAAGCATAGGCCTGACAACAGATTATGTGTCTATACCTGAAGGACCAGACCAGCTGAGTTTATCAGCAGAAGGATAGCTATCATGTGATGATGGGGGTTTAGGGCCATAGCAATTCATTGAATCATTTACTTAAGTGAGGAATAGTTGTGATCTCTACCAAGTAGCTGGAGCAATCTCACCAATGAAATCACAAATCTTTTAAAGAAGCAGCTTTTTATAAGACAACAAACAAGCCCACCAGTATCCAAGGAGAAATATAAATTCCATCTGCCCTAGATTTCTCTGAATCAAAAGTCTATGAGTCTGGAATCCATCCCAAGAAAAGAGGGGTATCTTCAGGAGATATACAACAAAATGGAAATACCTCTCTTTTTCTTAGACCTGTCAAGTATCTGATCACAAGACACTAATGGACTCATATGAAAAAAAATGTTCTAAATTCTAAAAAAAAAATGTTGTTTAGAGAAATGCAAATTAAAATAACTCTGAGGTAACACCTCACACCTACCAGATTGGCTTATGGATAGAGGGCTGGGCCTGGAGGCAGGAAGACTCATCTTCCTGAGTTCAAATCCCGCCTCAGATATTTACTAACTGTGTAACCCTGGGTAAGTCACTTAACTTGTTTGTCTCAGTTTCCTTGTCTATAAAATGCACTGGAGAAAGAAATAGCAAACCACTCAAGTATCTTTGCTAAGAAAACCCCAAATGGGGTCATGAAGAGACATGACTGAAAAAATGACTAAACAACAAATATGACAGAAAAGGAAAAGGAGGGTATGCAGGAATGGGAAACTAATGCACTGTTGGTGGAGTTATGAACTAATCCAACCTTTCTGGAGAGCAATTTGCAACTATGCCTAAACTCTATCAAACTCTGCATATCCTTTGACCCAGCAACACTACTACCAGGCCTATACCCCCAAAAAGACAAAAGGGAAAAAAGCCCCTCAATTGGGAAACAGCTGAACAACTTCTGATGTATGACTGTGATGGAATACTATTGTGCTATAAGAAATGACCAGCAGAATATTTTCAGAAAAACCTGGGAAGAACTGATACAAAGTGAAATGAGTAATATCAAGAGAACATTGTACATAGTAACAGTAATATTGTACAATGAGCAACTGTGAATGACTTAACCATTCTTAACAATATAATGATACAAGATAATTCTGAAGGTCTAATGAAAAATGCTATCCGCCTCCAGAGAAAAAAACTGATGGAGTTTGAATGCAAATTGAAGCATCCTTTTTAAAATTTCTTTATTATTCAAGGGAGGGGGGTAATTGGTTTGCCTTTTCTTTTTGCAACATGACTAATAGAGAATTTTTTGCATGACCGCACATGTATGATCTATATCCAATTGCTTGTCTTCTCAAGGAGAGGAGGAGAGGGGGCAGAGAGAGGGAATACCTAACTCAAAAAATTTTAAATGATTGGTAAAAAAAAATTTCTTTACATGCAATTGAGAAAAAAATAAAAATTATATGTATAGGGACTAATGGGTAGTTTTGCAGATAAAATGTGTTCTGTGACAAACCATATAGAAACAAGATACAAAAAAAGAGAAAAATAGTTTCTTATCTGACTATAGAAACTGGAATCAGTAGTTTCTTTTCAGGGACCAACTAGAAAGATCACTTTCTTTGTCACTTAGTTGTCTTGGACAACTAATTAAAATAGATGTAGATCCAGGAAGTTGGAGGGATGGGGTGTGGAGAAGGAAGGATTATTTCATCAAAGGTATGTCAGATTTAAAAACTGGACCAATTTTTCAAACCACATCTAGAGACTATTTCTTATACACAATGCAGTATGCTAAGCATATTCCAAGCATAACTGCTCTGTAACCCATACTCAATCAATTTGTAAGTCAGTAAAGCATATTTTAAACCTCTGCAGTTAATAGAAGGAAAAAGAAAACAGAGGTTTTACTAGTTTTTCAAGACAGAAAAAAGTTGATATTAATGTTTAAGTTAAGCATCCTTAAATTTTCATGCAAGAGATAATTCTGATGAATAAGAGATTGATGAAAACAGTGCTGGAGAATTTCTAAACATATAAAAATATATTTCTACCCAATTTCAACCAAATTACAAGTTACTGAACAGCTGTAGATTATTAAAAGTTTGATATAGCATATAGCATGTAATGTAATCAATAAATTCAGTTGAAAAGCAAGAATCAAGTCCTTTGATAGTATCTGTTTAAGAATGAATTGGCACAAGCCCAAGTCCTGGTCAGTTTCCTGAATAAATGCCAACAGAAAATATGAATGAGTGATTCTATTTAAACTCACTTTCTGCTATTTTATTAATCTTTTCTTTTCTTTTTTTTTTCGGTGCCAGCTCATTCTTGCCACTTGGGAAGGAGGCTACAACTTACAATGTCAGAATCTCGTCAGTGCAGGAGAAGCGGATATCCGGGTGAGCCTTGAATAGAAAACTGACAGCTCTACATAGGTCTCCCTGTGAGACAGAGGGGTCTTTCTCCTTGGGTTTACCCACTGTGGTGAAGTTGGGCAGGAGGGGGATTCCTGTCTTTGGTGAGAGTAGAATATCATTTTTGCTCATAGTTGCTGAAATGAAAAGCAACAAGTTTTCCATCTTCAAACAACTGTGTTAGAAGCATGGTGAGGTAAAGAGTGGGGATAATGATATCATCTCACTGATTACATAAATGTTAATGTTAATTTTATCTGGTTAATCAGAAATGTTAGTCAAACAGAAATGTTAAATGTTTATTTTATCCAGTCCAGGGGTGGGGAACCTGCAGCCTTGAGGCCATATGTGGCCCTTTAGAGCCTCTAGTACAACACTTTGACTGAATCCAAACTTCACAGAATAAATCCTTGGTATCTGGATTCAGTCAAAGGGCCGCAGCTGAGAATCTAGAGGACCACATGTGGCCTCAAGGCCACAGGTTCCCCACCCCTGATCTATCTACCATTAGGTATTTCTACATTTAAATTTATCCTGGCAGATGAGAATCAGTGCTTTTTGAAAAGGTTACAGATTTACCATTTGTCCTAGAAACCCAGCTCTTCTCTATCTCCATCTCTCAGTTTTTCTCACATCAGACCTGAGATTTCATTGAGACCTTCCAGTGCGAAGATACCCTCTAGCAGGCAGATCTATACCTGCTGTGAGAGTTAGTCAAAGCAGTGGTATAAAACTCAAATAGAGGGGGCGGCTAGGTGGCGCAGTGAATAGAGCACCAGCTCTGGAGTCAGGAGGACCTGAGTTCAAATCCAACCTCAGACACTTAACACACACACACACACACACACACACACCCCTAGCCACGTGACTTGGGCAAGTCACTTAACCCCAATTGCCCTCCAAAAAAAAGCAAAACAAAAAACCAAACCTCAAATAGAAAGAGGTCCCTGCAGGCACAAAATGACTTAAAAAACCACAAATTAACATTATGTATGTTATATTATCTTCTTATTTATTTTGTTAAATATTTCCCAACATTTTAATCTGCTTCTGCTCCTGGGAGTTTTGCCACCAAGAATTTGACACCTCTGGCCTAGAGCAGTGAGAGTTTAGTCAACTTGCCTAGGGTAGCTAACACAGCCAGCATGTATCAGAGGCAAGATTTGAACTTAGTTCTTTCTGATCTTCCAAGATTGCTTTGCTTTGAATTCTAGCCCTGATTTTAAAATGGTCCTAACTAGGCCCATCTCCTCAGTCTGGCAACATCAACTACCTTAACTGATTTATTCTTTACTCCGTTATTCCATTAACTGGTAAAAAAAAAATGATCAATATAAGCTCCATGTTAGTCTCAGTTTGGGGCTATACTGAAGCCAGCTCTAATCAGTTCTATAGAGCCAACTGTTAAATTTTCAGTTTAAGTATTTACTTCTCAGAAATCTGAAAAGGCCATAAATCAGGGCTTGACTTATTGTTTTGTTTATTGTCTAGGCCAGTGGTTCTCAACCTTCCTAATGCTGTGACCCTTTAATACAGTTCCTCGTGTTGTGGTGATCCCCAACCATAAAATTATTTTCATTGCTATACTTCATAACTGTAATTTTGCTACTGTTATGAATCATAATGTAAATATCTGATATACAGGATGTATTTTCATTGTTACAAATTGAACATAACCCACAGGTTGAGAACAGCTGGTCTAGGCTGAAGAAAGTAGTGGGAAAATGTTAATGATGCAAATTCCACTTAAAAATGTGTTGTTTGTACGTTTTTTTTCCCCCTAGAGAGCTGGTTGTTATACACTTAGCAATCTAATTTTAAGAAAAGTATAAATAGTGGTGGCTAGGTGGTACAGTGAGTAGAGTATCGGCCCTGGAGTCAGGAGAACCTGAGTTCAAATCCGGCCTCAGACACTTAACACTTACAAACCGTCTGACCTTGGGCAAGTCACTTAATCCCAATTGCCCTCCAAAAAGCAAAAGAAAAAAAAAAGAAAAGTATAAAAAACTTCTAAGATACTTGCAGGGAAAATTAATTTCAAATGCAGAGGACCTTATGAAAAAAGTTCTAGAATTTGCACCAAGAAACCTCAGTTGAAATCCAAGACATTAACAGTGTGACCGTAGTCAAATAATTTAAGCTCATCTCAATGGGAGGGTAGTGATGCTCCACAAGATGCTTCACAATGTCTTTATGAATAGCATGTTGTTGTTTTTTTTAACTCTAAAGGGCATTACAAGGATGAGTTATGATTATACCATGATGGATGTCATGAGTGTTTCACAAGACACATAGAAGTAAAGTGTTTCAATCCAATTATCATCTCATTGAATTCATATTCATTTCAAGTTACAGCAAAGATGTGCAAGAACAATTTTCTAACAGTAAGAATGACATCCTGGAATGTCCTAAGCTAACATGGAGATCGTGCGATCTCTTTGCATGGAAATCCGTGTGACAGGATAACCAGCTTCTAAAAGCTTCTTGAGGTATCAATTATAATAGCAACACAAGCAATTATAAAATTGCTGACATTTGTATAGTACTTCATGATTTAGAAAGTGTTTTACTTAAATTAGCTCATTTAACCTTGGCTGATAGGGAATAATAGTATTTGTATGACCTTTTTACAGATAAGGAAAACAAATTTCAAAGTGAAGTGACTTGCCCAAGGTCACATAGTCAGGCAATGCCAAGACCTAAGTCAGGGGTGGGGAGCATGTGATCTTCTAGGGCCTTGGGTGCAGCCTTTTGGCTGAATCCAATTTTTACAGAACAAATCCTTTTATTAAGGGGGGCTTGTTCTGTGAAGTTTTGATTCAGTCAAAGGGTTGCACTTGAAGTCCTAGAAGGCCACAGGTTTCCCCACCTCTGACCTAAGTACTTATCTTGTAACTCCAAACCTCAACTTGAAGACTTCTAGTCTACCCCATATTTGAACAAGAAGTCACTCAAGGGGCAGTTAGGTGGCGCAGTGAACAGAGTACCAGCCCTGAAGTCAGGAGGACCTGAGTTCAAATGTGGCCTTAGACACTTAGCACTTACTAGCTGTGTGACATTGGGCAAGTCACTTAACACCAATTGCCCTGCCTTCCCCCATCCAAAAAAAAAAAAGACGTCACTCAGCCATATACCAAGTGGTCATAGAGCCTTTGCTTACATTAAGGGGTAGCCCACTGCCTTCCAAGGTAGCTCATTGTACTTTCAGATAGTTTTTGTTTCAGTTTCTACCCATTGCTTCTCTTTATGGCCAAGCAGAACAAGTCTCATTCTTTTTCTATGTGATAAACAACATTTCATAGACACAGAATTATACATTTAGAGTTAGAAGATATAGTCTAGCTATTCCCCACTGAATTTTCTTCAAATTAATATTCTAGTTCCTTTGGTAATCCTTGTGGAATGATTTCAAGGCCCTTTCAGCATTCTCTGGTGTGTTCTCTAGCTTATTAATATCTCTCCTAACATGTGGTACCCAAAACTGAGCACAGGGCTCTGAATGGAGTCTGACTGTGGCAGAGTACAGCAGAACTGTCTCCGCCCTCATTCTGGACACTAGGCCTCTCAATGTAGCCTAAGACTGCATTAGCAGTTTTGGCTGCCATGTTTTCAGTGTTAGGTCAATGGAGGTTCCAATCTGCTGAAAGTCCAGTATCTTTTTTCAGATGAACCATTATCTAATCAAAGCATAGAAAGCCTAGAGCTGCTAGAATAAAGAAGACCTGAGTTCAAATCCTCTCCTTCCACACACACTGGGCAAGTCACTCAACCTCAACTTCCTCATCTGCAAAAGGAGGATAATAGCAACATGGACCTCAGGGTTATTAAAAAGATTAAATAAGATAATAAGCACTTTAAAAAACTTAAAAGTGGTATGTAAATGGGAGCTGTCATTATACTTGGGCAGGAACCCTTTCTCCTGCATCCCTGACAAGAAGTCACCCAGATTATACTTCAAAAATACCTCCTGACATTCCATTCTTTTGGATTCATCTAATTATTAGGAAATTTTTTCCTTAAATGCAGGTGAAATTTGGGAAAGAGGAAGTGTGGAATACTGGATAGAACACTAGACTTAGAGTTAAAAAAGACTTGGGTTCAAGTTCTGCTTCAGGTGTTTACTAGCTGTGTGAGTTATTTAATCCCTTAGTCGGATCATCTATAAAATGAAGAGTTAGATTCAATGACCTTTAAAGCCCTTTCAAGGTCTACATCTACAGCCCTATGATCTACCTCCCTGTGACTTCCATGCTTTGGCCCTACCTACTTCTGCCCACTCAAGGGACATAAATGGTATCTAATCACTCTTACACATAACAATCCCTTAAATACTTTGAGGTAGCTCTAATGTCTTCTACTAATCTCTGCTTATCCGAGGTAAAATCCCCAGTTCTTTCAACCTATTTTTAAATGGCATGTCTTTTAGTCTCCTTGCATTCCTAATGGCCCTCTTCTGGTCGCTCTACACTTAATCAATGTCCTTCCAAAAATATTTGGTACAGAATACTGAGCAACTATAACCTCTCTCATTCTGAACACTATCCTTCTATTCAAGTAGCATTATTAACTGATTATGAGTTTTTCAGTCCACTAAAATCCTCAGATCTTTTTCACTATTCAATCTCCCTTCCCCAGTTGATGTTCTTGTAAAGTCAAATATAGGATTCTCTGTGTGTGGTAAACTTCATTTTAGTAGATTTGTGCTATCATTAGAGTGCTTAGCAGAATACCTAGCACATCCTATGTGTTTAATAAATGCTGGTTGACTATTGAAATCTTTTTAGATTTTGATTTTCTCATCCAATCATTTGACAGTCTCTCCAAGCTTCATGGCCTCCCTAAGTCTGATAAGCATGCCATCTAGGAAGATGTAAGCTCTTTGAGGGTAGACTACTTTTTGTATTTCTGTCTCCAGCACCTAGTACATATATAAATATATATATGAATGAATCTGTGATCTCAGATCTCTAGTGATGCTGGTGTGCTGGTGGCTGCCCATCCATACCTGGCCCTACTCTGTTATTCTTGTCCATGCCTTCCTCTAAGTTTGCCTTAGGAGATCCACCTAACCTGCTCTTTGACTTCTCCTATCATTACAAGGATACTAATGGAGGAAATAATAATAGCTAACATGTATATGATGCTTACTATGTGCCAGGCACTGTGCTAAGCACTTTATGATTATTATCTTAGTCAAACCCCCCAACAGCCTTGCAGGGCAGGTGCTGCTGTTATCTCCATTTTATAGATGAGGAAACAGACAAAAAGAGGTCAAGTGACTCATCCAGGGTCACATAGTTATTAAGTATCTGAGGTCATATCTGAACTCAGGCCTTTCTTACTCCAGGTCCAACACTCTATCCACTGTACCACCTAGTTGGGTCAGGTGATGAATTGTCCATCAATAAACCTTCACTTTCTTTTGTTCATATATTTGTTTGACTCCATCCTTTACTCCACTTCTCCTTCATGATTCCTTGTTTTTGATGTGTTACACCTACCCTGGGCCTCTCTATTATCCATTTTCAGTTTTTTAGAGACTGTATTATTCTATGATTTACTACCGCACAACACTAGAAAAATGTTGATATTAATAAGATGGACCTTTGTTTTAGCTTGAAATCTCTCAAAGGCAGTATACCCTCCTCTTCCTCTTTATTTCAATTGTATCTGACTCTCTGTGATCCCATTTGAGGTTTTCTTGGCAAAGATGCTGGAGAGGTTTGCCATTTACTTCTCTACTTCATTTTACAGATGAGGAAACTGAGGCAAACAGGGTTAAGTGACTTGCCCAGAGGCACACAGCTAAGTGTGTGAGACTGGATTTGAACTTGGGAAGAAGAGTCTTCCTGATTGCAAGCCCAGGGCTGTGTCCATTGTACCACCTAGATGCCCTCTTCCTCTTCATAATAGGTGACTAATAAATGTTTGTTGAATTTGTTTAATTTCCTATGTTTTCTTCAGTCAATCGATCAACAAGCATTTATTAAGCATCTATGATGTGTAAGGTGCTGGAGATACAAATATAATAGTGAGAAATACAAGTTATTGATAAAAATGAACAGAAAAAGGTGAAATAAAGAATTTTGCACCCCTAGAGACATCCCTCCAGGCCAAGATCAATCTATTAGTCACCACTGGTACAATTATCCAACTAGTTCCAAGTCCACATCTAACTGTTACATTTTCCCATTTTGTTCATGAGGATATCATAACAAAGACTTTGTCAAATTCCTCACTGAAATCCAAGTGTGTGTATCCTGTTGATCTAGTTATGTGTTTTGAAGAATCTGCCTCCTCATTTTTGAAAATCAGACATTTACCTATCTCCAGTTCTGGTACATCTCTCATATAATTCTTTATCACCTGCATTAATTTTCTAAATTTAATTTAATTTTTCAATTTAAAAATTTATTTTCTCTCTTCTCACTCTCCTTCACCTCCTCTGTGCACATACACATGTGATACACACACACACACACACACACACACACACACACACACACACACACACACAAAGAGAAACAAAAGCCTCATAGTCTTCCGTTGGCTAAGTCAAAAAAGGTAGGTTCCATTCAGCAATGTGAGTCCATTACCTCTCTGGTCAGAAGTGGCCAGCATGCTTCATCAGTCCTTTGGAGCGTGGTTGTTATCTGTGCTGCTTAGAATTCTTAGGCCTAAGTTGTTTGTTTTTACAATGTTAGTATTTGTAAAGTTCTTTTTGCTCTGTTCACTTCGTGCAGATCTTTCTAGGTTTCTTTTAAATAATCTTTCTTAAACCTGGAAAGACTTAAATGAACTAATGCAAAGTGAGCAGAACCAGGAAAACATTGTACACAGTTACAGCAATGTAGTACAATAAACAACTGGGAACAACTTAACTGTTCTCAGCAGTACAAGGATCTAAGACATTTCCAAAGGACTTATGATGAAAAATGCTTTCCACATCCAGAGAAAGAACTGATGGAGTCTGCATGCAGATCAAAGCAGCCTTTTTTTCCCTTTATTTTTCTGGGGGTTTTTTGGTCTATGTTTTCTTTCACAACATGACTAATATGGAAATATGTTTTGCATGACTGTACATATATAATCTATATCAAATTGCTTGCCTTCTGAAGAAGGGAGGGAAAGAATTTTTAAAAATGAATGTAAAAAATTATTTTGCATGTAATTGGGAAAAAGAAATACTAAATTTTGAAACAAAAAAGAAACCACCTTTCTTCATTTCTTATGGCACAATAGGATTCCATTACATTCATATGCCATAGTTTATTCAGCCATCTCCCAATTGATGAGACCCTCTTTAGTTTCCAGTTCTTTGCTGCTATGAAAAGAGCTGCTATAAATATAGTGGTCCTTTTCTTGTTTCTTTGATTTCTTTGGTATCTCCAGGTCAAAAGATATGCATAGTTTAATAACATTTGTAAATTGCTTTCTAGAATGTCTGGACCAATTCATAGCTCAACTAACAGTGTATTACTTGCTTTAATTATGATTCTTGTCATCATGCATTTGAGCTTTCATGCAATTCTTTCCATGTTGCCAACTCAGAAGTCTGTTCTGAGGGTTTAGGGTTTTATTTGGGTAAAGGGGTTTGCAAACAGTGAAACTAGGGGAAAGTATAAAACTTTATGCAGAATAAGCGTCTTTTACATAGATGTTAAACAATATAATCTTATAACTAATTACCCAGAAAAGAGATCAAGATGTTCTGGTTATCAATGTTTGCAATACTTCTGGAGGCATCTCAGATTTAAGTATAAGGGTTGGAAAGGTAATAACTTTAGAAAAAGCATTTTCAAACCTGAGGATTATAAAGGAATTAGGAGTGGGAAGCACTGAGGGCCCTGCCTGGAGTAGCAAAGATAGAGGAGCCTCCCCTCCCCCAGTCTTGGTGAGAAGGAAGATGAAGAGGGAAAAATGATTTTAGCTTAACCTTCTCTTTATTTGAGCAGCTAAAGCCAATGAAACAAGTAGAGAATTACTTCAGGGAAGCATGGTAAATACATGTGAGGCTAGTGCAGACAGTGCACACAGGTGGTCTGTTCTGGGACAAAAGTAACTCTTCTTTTTCACTTTGTAGGTAGCTAAAGTTCTGTGGTGGTACTACTTCTCCAAATTGATAGAATTCATGGACACAATTTTCTTTGTTCTGAGGAAGAAAACCAGTCAGATCACTTTTCTCCATGTGTACCATCATACTTCAATGTTTAACATCTGGTGGTGCGTTCTGAACTGGATACCATGTGGACAAAGTAAGGAATTTGGTTATTGTTTCACTTCTGGATAAATGTGACCTTGGCCTTGGTAGCATAGCCTCACATCAGATGCAATAGCAGAGGTGGATATCTCATATCTCTTGGCCCCAGGGACTCAATTCTGGTTTCTAGGGTGCAGGACTGGCAAAATGAAGAATGATTTTTTTAGTTAAAAATTTTTTACGCTTTGCAAACCATCAGAAGCTTTTAGAGAATACCCATACTTGCACATTCCTACTTTAGTTATTGTAGCTAGTTAGTAGTTAGGGTTCCAATAATTATACACCAATACCCATGATCACAGATAATGATGTTGTTGATATTAAGCTATTCCATCTAATGCCCTGCTTTTTTCCTATTCCTCAAAAATGGAAGTTACTTTCATAACCTAATACTGAGGTTCAGAAACATATCCAGTATTTGAAAAAGCAGAGTGGGCCAAATTTACATCAGATGGTTTGACCAGAGGTTTGGGACTCTGTTGCTACTCTTCCTTTAAATCCCAAGAACATATAACAGGATTTCACCCATTAATGACAAAAAACACAAATTGAAATCAGTGTGAAGCAGAAAATAAAGTTCTTTGGCATTTCTCCCAGAGAGATTTGAATTCTGTTTCTTCAGTTGCTAATAGAAGTGGGCAGGCTAGTAGAGAGCCCAAAGGATAAAGAGCAAGCTTGACTGTTTCCTTCATCAGTGCCCACACTCCCCAGATTTAAAAAGAAATCTGAACAATGGCTGCACCCGCAGACTCCTGGTTAGTGTTACTGGAGTATCTTCTGAATAACAAATGACAGGCAGGCTTGAGTTAGCATTACAATGATATGTAGTAGTGGCTCATTTGCTTTTGTTAATGAAGGTCAGAGGAACTCAGGTGAGTGAGAAATACCATTAACTAAACCCCCTTGGCTGTGCTGCCCAATGACCCATTATGAAAGTCACTATCTGTATTTCTGTGAAATAAAAAATAGTTTATCCAATGATGTGTTCAATTTACCACTATTTTAATGAGAGGCAGTGTGGAGTAATGGATATGTCATTGAATCGAAGTTCATCAGGAAGATCTCATGAAGCTAGTTATGGGACACTGGACAAGCCACTAAATCACATAAATGCAGTCTCCTAATCTCTAAATTGAAGATACTAATACCTACATTACTTACCTTGCAAGGTTGTTCTGGAGATCAAGTGAAATCATGTATGAAAAGCACTTTCCAAACCTTAAACTTACATACATAGCAATTACTGTTGTATATCTGCTTCTCTTTATCAGATGGGTAAAAGGCCTATGGCTTTAGGAATTATCGCACAAAATTGCTATCCACTGCTTTTAATTCCATGAAGGAATAACATGCAGTCATTATTATTATTTTGATATAAACATGCAAATGGAATGGAAGGACAGATTTTTAGCTTTTAGCTTTAACTTAAGAGAGGAATGAAGTCACAGCAAAGAAATGAATGAATTCCAGAGTGGAAAGCAAGATCTGCCCCACCCCATCCCACTGCCATATGTTACCATATTATTCAAAATTATCTGTCTCTGCTTAGCAGATACTTTGATATGCCAGGGAAGTTTTTAAAAATTGGGTGATTGTATTATGACAAGGTAGCCATCAACCACCTTCTCCAAAACATAAATGGTTGCTATAGGTAACCTTTCTCTAAGCTTTAGTACAGGTGCATATTCACACATTGGATAAACTGCAGCAAGGATTTAATGTATATATTCAAAGTTTTACTTTAAGTAAAAAGTGGGCATTCCTTTCATGTAGTCATCAAAGCATGACCCAACAGAACTAAAAAAAAAACTGATATTTTGATGAGGCTTTGGCATTGTCAAGCAAGAGCACAAATGTGTTCATTTGTTCATTAACTCGCAGGATCTTAGGGTCATAAACACAGAACTGGAAGGGACCTTTTGCTCATTTGTTCATTAACCCACAGAATCTTAGGGTCAAAAACTCAGAGCTGGAAGGCACCTCAAAAGCAAACTAGTTCAATCTTCTCATTTTACATTCTTCTCTCTGTCCATCACATATTAAGTGCCTACTACATAGAAGGCACTGTGCCAGGGCCTAGGACAATTGCTAAGATAAATAAGACACATCTTTGCCCTTAAGAAACTTAAGAAAATCAGTAGGGAAAATGAGGCATGTAAGAAAAAAAGAAAACCTATTATTCAAAATGAATCAAAATTTATTCAAAATAAAATTATTCAAATAAATGTTAGGTCCAAAAAGGGATATTAATCAAGCACTATGAGGTTTCACAGGAGAAAATGAACCTTTTTAGATAGAGGAACACCAGGGAAGGCTTTATGGAGGCATTGGAATACAATTTGAGTTTTGTATAGGTAGGACCTCAAGACAGATGGGATAAAGACATCACAGCCTATATTATCAGCTAGGCATTGAACATTTATTTATGGGATGGCACCTGATAGTCTATTACATGTCTCCATATCCATGTGGTCGATGCTCATACGTGTTTGCAGATTAGTTATGCTCAGATTAACGGCAGTCCAGGAGTGTGTCATCTTCGTTAATCTAATAAGCATAAACAAGTAACTATTATGATAACTGCAGACTTTCTGGGGAAAAAAAAACCTACTAATGCAGCCCTTCCAACAATAAACTTACCCTAAATATTTAGAGTAATGGCATAGCCAGTATAGAGCCTTTAGAGTAATTATCATTAGAAACTGGTATCAGAATTATTTAATGATTTCTATCTACTATACACAGAAAAGAGCTCCTTTTAAACAAACAAGAGTTGTATTTTGGCCTCAATGAACTTAATCATGGTTTCTAAAATAGTTGTTCTCATGGCATACTTTTCACAGGTTTTTTTGGACCAACACTGAACAGTTTTATCCACATTCTAATGTATTCCTACTATGGACTTTCAGTGATTCCATCCATGCACAAGTATCTCTGGTGGAAGAAATACCTCACACAGGCACAACTGGTATGTTAACTTTTATTTCAACTTTTGTTTTTCCTTCTATAGACCATGTGATAACATCCAGATAGTTTCATGGAAGGGGGAAGATATCCAAGATATCTCTATACTGTTAGAAGCTCATAGATTTGATGATTGATTTTTAATGTAGTAACCCTTGTATATTGAGTATTCTTTGTGAATGTAGGTAGCAGAGGAGGGTGAGTTGGCTACCACTTTGAAACAGACAAGAAGTTTCTCATTACATGAAGTTATAAAACTTTAGAATATTAAGGCTCAAAAGAACTATGGAGAACATCTACCATAGGCCATTCCCCTCATTTCATATCCCCAAAGATGTGAAGTGACTGACTCACGGTCAAACAGCTAGTCACTGGCAGGAGCCCAAATCTCTTGATTTCTGGACCAATATTCTTTGTTACATCATATTTTTTTCCAAAAAACTTTCAAACTTATTTATATATTAATTTTTTTTCCCTCTCTAAATTAGATAATTAGAATTTCTATTCATTCAATACAATGAGAGCTGGAGGAAATCATATTCTTTTGGAGGGGAAGAAGGAGACAGAACTTTGATATCATCAGTTTAAGGGGCTCCCAGTTTAGAAAGGACTCAGCCAATGCAGATTGGTACCTTTTTTGCAATTTATAATCTTAGAAATTTGCCTGAGGGCCCTGAGGATTTATGTAACTTGCCTGTGATTAAAGGCAGGACTAAACCTGTTTTTTTTGCTCTAAAACCAGCCCTCTTTCCCATCTATGGTACATAAATAGACAAATAGGATAAAAAAGAAGACTGTGACTGGTACAGAATCCTAGGATCATAGATTTAAAGCTACAGAGGACATTAGAAATCATCCAGTCCTACTCCCTCATCTTACATTAAAGAAAACGAAAGCCCAGGGAGGCTGCAGAGATACTTATGTGGCAGGACTAGGATTTGAACCGAGGTCTTCAATTCTAAGGGCAGCTAAGTGGCCTAGTAGATAGAACATCAGACCTGCAGTCAGAGACTCGTCTTCCTAAATTCAAATCCAGCCTCAAATGCTTAGTAGCTGTGTGACCCTGGGCAAGTCATTTAACCCTGTTTGCCTCAGTTTCCTCATATGTAAAATGAGTTGGAGAAGGAAATGGCAAGCCATTCTCCAGTATCTTTTATCAAGAAAGCCGCAATGTAGTCACAAAGAGTCAGACGTGATTGAAAACAACTGAACAACAGACTTCAATTCTAAATCCAAAATTCTCTGGAAACGTAGTTATATATATAATGGACAGTTATATACTTACAAATATTCTATCTAGAATAAAATAATTCTGTTGAAATTATTTTGATGTTTCTTGCTATACTCAGCAAAACTTAAAGAATAAGTCTCATGATTTCAAAACTGATTTTATGTGACGCAGAAGTTGATTCATTCATAGCTCTGATTTTTATGTGACTCTCACAGATCCAGTTTGTGCTGACCATATCACACACCCTGAGTGCAGTTGTGATACCTTGTGGCTTTCCTTTTGGCTGTCTCATCTTCCAGTCTTCCTACATGCTCACATTAGTCATCTTATTCTTAAATTTTTATGTTCAGGTGAGTTGAAAAAAGTGTTCTCAGTTGAGTAAGCAATGTGTTATCTGTTTTATAGATTTCTACATCCTGACATCACATGTTTGCCTTGTACTTTCAAAGTCTGAAATTGGAGAGTGATGTCTCTCATAATTGAACCTGGTCCAGGAAATCTTAACAAATTGCAACAAAAAAGATGTATTTTGTAAATGAGTTTAAAAAAAATCTTGCCGTTATGCTACCAACTAGAGTTGGGGCTTTATTATTAACTTGGAAGAATTCCTTTCAAATTATTGAGTGAGGGAAGGTTATGTTTGCCTTCTTCTTATCAAATGGTTATAAAAATGAACTATACCCAGAAAAGGAGATGGATTTAACATCTAGCTTCGTAACAACTCTTATGTTTAAGAACTGATAAAAACAATGACAAAGCATAGGCTTCAGGTGGATGACATTTTCAATTAATCTATTTTTGTGGAAGTGGAGTGAAAGTAAAGAGCATTAGAAAAAGATAAATTTGAAGTGCAAAATAATTTTTGAAATTGTATTACACTGTTTATTTTATTTCTACAGAGAAGCAAAGCGTTCCTTCTTATTTTCTACTTGTGTTTGCTGAAATTAATCCATAATAGTTTTAGACAAATCATAGGCAGAGGAACTAACACTTGGACAGCTTTTCAGACCCTTTATTAGTGAAATTGGCTGGGTAACCTTGCTTTTGAATGTAAGACCAAGTAAGACAAAAACTGAGTATCCTGTGAGACTGTCTAGGGATGACTGCAGATGAAATAGGCTGAGTTACCAACAACTTCACGACCAGGAACAAAGAAGAGCAGACAACAGTAATGGATGGAACTGGACACTCTGGCTCAAATTAGATGAGAGCCTTTTGTGAACAAAGTCCATGATTTCAGTCTCCATTCTAGGTGATACCTTTGACTGGCTTAAAAACCGCTTCCTTGCTCAGACTTTTCAGGTGGAGCTCATGTATTTTGGCATGATAGTGGGAAAATGGCACAGGCCAATTGAGGTCTGAAGCAGAACTTCAGCTCCTCCTGATGCAGCCTCAATAGCATTTCATTGTAAAATGGTATGTCCTTATGTAACCAGGTATTTAGACATGCTTGGAATGACCTAGTTGGGTCCAAAAGCCTGGTTACTCTTACTAGAAAGATAATTACTGCAGTAATAGTCACATTAGCGACACTTAGGTTAGTATAGAATTGATGAAATAAGTAAGTTTGTATTGAAAACTATACAACTACTTTGACTACAACCTAATTTTTACGTACAAGTAGAGCTCAGAGGATATTCTAACTTGGAACAAAGAGAAATTCTGTGTTCATTTATGCATTAAACCAGGATATATTAAACAGTTTTTAAATGCCAGGTACTGTGCTAGGTGCTGGGGAGAGAGAGACAAAAATAAAACACCCCTGGTCTCAAGAAGCTTATATTCTGTTGGTGAAAAACAATAGGTACACAGATAAGTAAATACAAAATATGTCCAAAGCATATCTACAAGGTAATTTTGGGTGGGAGAAGAGGGCACACTAACCAATGGTGGAATCAAGATAGGTCTCATGCAGGAGAAGGCTATCGAGCTGAGCCTTCAAGAAAACTAGGGGTTTGAAAAAGTGGAAGTGAAGAGGGGGGGGACCTCTTCTTAGAGGAGCATTCTGTACAAAGACATGAAGGCAGAAAATAGAAACTTGTGTGCAGGGAACAGAAATTAGGTCAATTTAACATAGAAAGTTTTGTGAATATAAAGGAATAATGTACAAAGGCTGCAGCCATATTGTAAAGAGGTGAAAATCCAGTACTTTAAAAAGTTTTAAGTAGTGTTTTGGGGTGACAAGTTGCAGTAATACAGAAAAGCTTTCACTGAAATACTTTTTTTTTCTTCCTGATCTGCATGTCCACCAAGACATACCGGAAAAAGCCTCTGCGACAAGACACAAAGGAGAAACTTACAGGGAAAGAAGTCACAAATGGTTTTCCCAAAGTTCATTTCACTGCAGCTAATGGAGTTAGAGACAAGAAAGCACAGTGAAAATGGGAAAGAAAACAGCACACAATGGAGCCTAAGAAATTCTTTTGTTTTAAAACAAAAACTGAGTTGAAACAGTTCTTTAAGTTTTAGTGCAAACTGATATCTGTTGTTTATAAATCATTTGTACCAAAAATGTATTATTAATTCATTGCTATTAGGTTTAATATATTTACTAAATGCTTTGGTCAAAGGTTAACCCCTGAGATGATGCTGGAAATTTTAGATCTCAACATTAGTGTAAACACCTCCCAAGGGCCCTCCCACCCTGTTTCTTTTTATGATGCCTTATACATGGTTTCCCAAGTAAACCCAAAGAATATTAAGTATTCTCATGGTAAGCCTTTAAGTAGAAAAAAAAATGGCTTTCTTCAGGTTAAAATGTTTAGACTACAGTATTATCTTCTAGACTACATACAGTAGGCATTAAACACCCATGCATAGAGTCGTCAGTTCGCCAGGCTCAATATGGCATAAATCTCTAGAAATCATTTCAAAGGGAAAACGGAATAAGTAAAGAAAGGGATAAAACAGAATGTCTTTCTTTCCAAAGCCACAATCGATTTTGTCTCACATTTTCTAATTATTTCTTCCAAAAAGAATCTTAGCTTGTGATAGAATATGCTTTTTTTTTTTAATTTTGAACATTAGCTTTGCTAAGAGAAAAAACATGCGCTGCCAAATCCTCATAACCACAGAGGCTTTGGCTAGGAATCCGACTTCAGATATTCATAGAGTCCTTGGTCCTTTTAAAATACTGTCTTCATACCAGGCCTTTTCATGGGTTAAGCCTTTGGTTCAGTTAAGATGCAGGGAGACAGCTGGCTTAGTACCAACCTCTGATTCTGGTTGTCCACTCTTCCTATCTCTATGCAATGACTAGAGTCCAACCTTCTCTTCTGTTGGGTTGTATGCATCACTGACACTTCTTTTGAAATCAGAATTAACTGAGCAACTGAGACAAATGGAATTTTTATGGTGCTTATTTTGGACCTAGTCAGAGACATGGCAATAGTTGCCTTATACCACCCTTTGAAAGGTATGTAACATTCTTCAGCCTAGGAAGGAAGAAGTGGGCCATAAGATGTACTGTTAAAAAAAATACAGTTCCCATGGGAAATAGTTGGATAGTAATGAGACACTGGCAAATGCCAACTTAGCCAATGAAAACTTCTCTGTACTGGCACTGCTGTATTCACTGGGGGCCAACCTTAAAAGACGATGAATACCCTAATGAAAATTCCACTCTTTCCCCGAGGGAATCTTGAGATTTAATTTAATACTATGATACTGTCCTCAGATTAGAAATAGAAGAATGTTATCTGAGTATTTGATAAAGATTAATTTCTAGCCTACAGAACTAGAATGGGCAGCTTTATAACTTCATCCTTTCACTCACATTTTGTCTTACTGTAGATGTTTCTCGTTTTTATATCTTTTAAAAATGCTTTTCAATTCCTCCTGTTGACGTCAGTTGTCACAGAAAAGCATTTTAATTGGTAACTTTCTACCTACTGCTTTCCACCTTTTCCACCAACCCTTAATAGCTTTTAAATTATTTTCTTATAAAAACTTATAATATCCCTGATTTCTCTTTCATTTACATTGCTCACTTAAGAGGCTTCTGAGAGATCACCTGAGTACAGCATTTAGTGTCAGTAAATTGACAATATGACTACCTGGTTCATCTTTTTCTTACCACAGTTTAACACTACCCTTTGAATTTAGATCCATTCCTATTGAGCACAACAGAGCAGATTTTGGTTCCATCTTAGCACTTTCTCACTCAAGGATTTTTTTTTTTAATTTCTGGCATATTGTAAGTAAGCCCAGCCTCCTCTGGGGCTCCAAGTAGTTAACCATTTCTTCCACCTTGCATTAACCTATACCTTTATTCACTGGAGTAGTTACTGCCTTCTAATAGCCCCTCCAGTGACACACCTTCAAGCCAGCATAGCATTTGCACAATGCCTTTTAAATACTAGAGTTAGAGTTGAGAGCAATTGTCATAGCTTCTCTTTAGCTAAGAATAAAACAGGATGAAAGGGACACTCATCTGAGAAATCAGTTTCTTCTTCAGGTCTAGCTGAATCTTGTTACTTAAGTACAATCAAGATAAAAACAAACTTTTTGCAGATAACCATCAAAGAGTCCCATTCACTATTCTAGTCAGATTGTGTAGTTATTAATCAGGCTCTAAAAGTCCCCACTAAGTGTCCATTGCTGAGTATTGCACTAGGCAGTCATCTTTTCAGGCTGCTTAATACTGAAAAGAAAAGAGGGAAGGTCCCTTTCAGCTGAATCACAGAGTCAAACAGTTGTGAACACAGAATGGTTCAGGGACTGTTGGAGGCAAAGTGGGGAATCTGACATTTTGGGGTAGCCTCCATAGACAAGTGTGCACTTAAGCTGACAGCCTTGAATACACAAGCAATTTAATGGCTCAAGGTTAACTCAGAGCTTTGTCCGATTCTAAACTGACCTTTAGTTGAATGAGGCCCGATTTTAAAATTATACACGCATGTATATTTATATAGCTATCCTATACTATAGTATATACTATACTATACTATGAAATCATAAATCATTCAAGGGCTTGGCAAAAGGCACACGCTCATAGCTTTGAAATCTTAGCTGTGAGAACTGAATCAGGTGTGCTCCAAATACTTCTGTCTTAAAACAACTCTGAAATACTGCAACTTTGAAAAAAAGACATTGAATTTTTTTAAAGATATGGTTTCTTATAAAAATACTGTAAATAAAACTTTTACATGTCTGTCTAATCCTATGTTGTTTAGGAAATAAGTGCAAGCAGAACTTTTTGGATAGGAAAGAAATGTTCTTTTCCTGTAACAGTGGAAAAAATTAGATTTTAGTGAATATGTACATCTGTTGATAGTTTTTCCCATTAAAAATTAAAATGAAATGTTTGTCCAAACAGAATGTGGAACATGAAAAACATCAACTTTTAAAATACAGTGCTATCATTCATGTAATATGTATCGAAGGATAAAATTATTTTTACCTGAGTAGTAGTTGTGTTTTCAAGGGAAAATGTCATTTGTGCTGGTAGATTGGAGGGAAACAAGTGAGTAAGAAGCCAGTCTGAATTCTTTCCAAAGAGTCAAAGACACTTTCCTTATTTTGTGAATGTTTCTGGGTATTTCTCTGTTTGAAACCTGGATAAAGACATCAATTTCTTGTGTTCATATAGAAAGGACTCAAGTTTCAAGAATACAGCATCATGATAAGAGTGGGCAGGGAGGCAGGAGAAGCCATTTTTTCTTCATGTATTAAAAGCATTCAGTATGATTGCTGTATATTAAATTTATTTTTACCTTAAACCATAATGTGTCATAGTTTTTCCTAAGTGTGTGCCTGTTTACAGATTTAAATGACTTGTCACCCAAAAGGAAACTTATAACTGAGAAGGTTTTTAGATGCTCAGCTCTTCATTTGATCTGATGAGCTCTTAGTTCTGGAGGACAGTGTGGAATAGTAGAAGAAGCCCTGGATTTGCAGTCAGAGGATGAATCAGAAACTTAGCTCCACCATTTCCTGCCTGAGTGCCTGGGGCAAATCATTTAACATCCCTGAGTCTCAGTTTCCTTATCTGTAAAATAAACACCAACATCAGAAAAGATGAAGTAGAAGGTGGCATTTGAGCCAGGTTTTGATGGAAATAGGGATCCTAAGTTTTAATTTTACATAGATAGCGTGGTGCATTGGATTGGGGGTTGACCTTTTAGCCAGAAAAATCAAGGTTTAACTTCTGACTTTGACATTTGCTACCTTTATGACCCTAGGCAAGAAACAGCTTCTCCAAGCTCCAGGCACGGAGGTCTCCTAGTTAGAGATGAGTTACAGATATGCATCAGTGGAAGGAGTTTTCCACATGGATTAAATCATAGGTTTTAAAGGAAAAAATTAATATACCATTTTAATGCACTTCCCTCTTGACTTATTTTCCCTATGTGATATGTCCAAACAGTATCCGAATTTTCACTCTTCCCATTCAGTCATAGTGGCAAAAAAAAAGGCTCTATCACAAGAATACCACATCGCTTTTCTCAACCAGTCAGTAAATACTAAGTGCCTACTATGTGCCAGGTAGTGTGCTAAGCCCTGGAAATACAAAGAAAAGCAAAAGACAGTCTTGGCTCTCAAGCAGCTCACAGTCTAACGGGGGAGAAAACGTGAAGACAACTATATACAAAATGAATTGGAAATAATCAACAAAGAGATTACTAGATTATAGAATTAAGAGGGATCAGGAAAGCCTTCCTACAAAAGGTGAGATTTTATATGGGACCTGAAGGAAGTCAGGAAAGCCAGGAAATAGAGATGAGTAGGGAAAACATTCCAGGAATGGGGGACAGCCAATGAAAATGCCTGAAGTTGGAGTGTCACACTTGAGGAACAGCAAAGAGGCCAGTGTCACTGGATCACAGATTAAAGGGGTAGAGGGGAGTAGCTAAAAGAAAAAAAGTATGAGGGAGAGGGGGAGAAAAGAATGGTCATGAAGGGCTTTGAACACCAAGCAGAGACTTTTATGTTTGATCCTAGAGGTGGTAGGGAGTCACTAGTGTTTAGTGAATAGGGGGCAAAAGGGAGGGGATTGCTGTGCACTTTAGGAAGATTGCTTCAACTGCACAGAGGGAGGGTCAACTGAAATGGGAGAAATGAGGCAGGAAGAGCCACTAGTTGGCTATTGCAGTAGTCCAAAAAATGAGGGGCTGAAGAACCACACCAGGATGGTTTCCCTGATGCCTTTCAAGTTTCAGCTAAAATCTTTTTACAGGAAGCTTCTCCCAAACCCTCTTAATTCTAGTGTCTCCCCTCTGTTAATTATGAGAGGAAAGAAGGCAATATATATGAGAGATGTTATGAAGGTAAACCAACAAACCTTGATAACTGCCTTTTCATTGCGTTTAGGAGAAATAGAGCAATATTGCTGATATCGAGTTATGCAGGAATCAGCTGACAGGTTCATGAAGATCAGTGTTACTCCATTTGAAACATCTAATGGCATTTTAAAAGTCTTAAGTTTTTGAGAAGCCAGAAAAGAAAAAAATTGGTGAAAGATCCACTCATAACATAACCTATTTACAAGGCAAAGTTCAATTCATCTAGAAGGAAGAATTACTTATCTTATACAATGAAGAAGATAAACACAGAAGTTAACGTAACTAATCTGCTTTTTGGATTTAAGATTAAATTTAAATTAATTAAATTTAATTAAATTAAATTTAAGATTTAAGCCCAGGACTATCTACTTTTCAGAGATTGTAGTAGTGTATGCCACAGTACTTTTGAAAAGAAAAAAAAAACCTGAAAAGATATTATTTGGATGAGGAATGCTGCTTCTCAAAATTGGGACTCCCCTTTTAAATTATTTTATGGGTTTAAAAACCACAAATATTTTACTTGGAGGTTTTTTGAACTGTGAATAATAGGTGACCTTTTTTCATTCTTGCCCAAGATTTAGTTTTAAAATGGGTTCTTCCTTAATGTAACACATCCCTAATAGAGAACTCACAATTAAACTTCTATTTGTAGCATATGATGGACTTGACCTTGGCCAGTTTGAAACAAGCAGCAACAGGGTTGAGTGCATTGATATAATCTCTTGAGGCAAGAGTGAGGAGTTATATATGCTATGGATGCACTTAGATCTTGGACAAATAGCACATTTAATGAACTTCCTTTCTTTACATAGTTGTGAAAACAAGAATAACCAGTTTCATCCACATGTTAGAGATAGTAAGGTATAAAATGGTCTGATTTTTTGCATCCACATTGTGCTAGAGGTAATATTCATGTGTGGCTACTTTTATTTCTCTACCATGACGACCAAACACTTAAACTTCATTTAAAAATTGTCAGTTTCTGGAAATATAGGGGATGCCCATCAATTGGGGAATGGCTGAACAAGCTATGGTATATGAATGTAATGGAATACTATTGTGCTATAAGAAATGGGAAGGAGATGGACTTCATAATTACCTGGAGAGGCTTATATGGACTGATGCTAAGT
>CM053580.1:449207378-449245717 GCA_028627135.1 Pseudochirops cupreus
AATAATCTGGGGAAGCAAGGAATAGTTTACTTGTCAGACTTATGGAGTAGGAAAGACTTCATGACCAAAGAAGAGTTGGAGAGCATTATAAAATGCAAAATGGATAACCTAGATGACAACAAATTGAAAAGTTTCTGTACAAACAAAGCCAATGTAACCGAGATTAAGAGGGAAGTGGGAAATTGGGGGAGAATATTTGCAACCAGTGTCTCTGATAAAGGCCTCATTTCTAAAATATACAGAGAATTAAGTAAAATTTATAAGAATACAAGTCATTCTCCAATTGATAAATGGTCAAAGGATATGAATATGCAATTTACAGAGACAGAAATTAAAGATATTTTTAAGCATATGGAAAAATGCTCTAAATCACTATTAATTTGAGAAATGCAAATCAAAACAACTTTGAGGTACCACATCTCACCAGTCAGATTGGCTAAGATGACAAAACAGGAAAATGACAAATGCTGGAGAGGATGTGGAAAAATTGGAACACTAATGCACTGTTGGTGGAGTTGTGAATTGATACAACATTTCTGGAGAGCAATCTGGAACTATGCTCAAAGGGTTATAAATAATTGCATACCCTTTGACCCAGCAATACCACTTTGGGGGTTATATCCCAAAGAGATTACGGAGGCGGGAAAAGGACCCATATGTACAAGGATATTTATAGCAGCTCTCTTTGTGGTGGCAAAAAAACTGGAAATATAAGGGTTGGCCATCAATTGGGGAATGGCTGAACAAGTTGTGGTATATGAATGTAATGGAGTACTATTGTACTATAAGAAATGGAAAGGAGATGGATTTCGTAATTACCTGGAGAGGCTTATACAAACTGATGCTGAGTGAGAAGAGCAGAACCAGGAAAAATTTATACACAATGACAGACACATTGTATGTGTGATGACCAACCTTGACGAACTGGACTCTTCTCAGCAACGCACAGCTATAAGACAACTCTACAAGTCTCAGGACGGAAGGAGATGTCTACATTCAGAGTAAGATCTAGAAAGAACAGATTTTAAATGGAGACTGAAGCAATACATGCTATCATTCTTTTTTCATGTTTGATTTTGTTTCTTTTTTCCCATTGTTCACTCATTGGTTGCAACCCTTCTATACAACCAGACTGCTGTACAATGTGAAAGTATTTGCAGATCCTATACATGATTGCATGCCACCATGGAGGGGGGGGAGGGCAGGGAGGGCAGAAAATCTGAAACTCAAGGGATTGTGGAACTAAATCTTGTAAACTAAAAGTAAATAAACAAGTCATTGGAAAAAAAAGTAGAAATGACAGAAAAAAAATAACTATCATCTTAAGAGTTTTTGATGGATAGGGATGATGACTGGACCTATGATGTCATTGGAATAGTGAATTTCCAGAGGAGGAAAGAATTGCTACCAATGTAGATTGGCACCTTCTCTGAAATGGGATATCTTAGAGAGTTGCCTAGAACAGTGTTAAACTCAAACCAAAAGGAATCCTGAGGGTTGAAGATTGATTTAGAAAACTACAAATTAACATTTTCTATGTTGTATTATACTTTCCTAAATATGTTATAATCTGGTTCAGGAGGTACTCAGGTGTTTTGTTGTAGCTAGGGCCCAGTGCCAACACTGAATTAAAATGTAATTAGGAAATATTTAACAAAATAATAAAAATACAACACAGATAATGTTACATTATTAAACTAAGTCAACATGCATCCTTATTGGGCAGCTAGGCGGCACTGTGGATAGAGTGCTGGGCCTGTATTCAGGAAGACTCATGGCGCTAAATTCAGTCTGATCTCAGACACTTACTGGCCTTGGTATCCTAAGCACGCAGCCTGTTTGCTTCAGTTCCCTCAGCTGTAAAATGAGCTGGAGAAGGAAATGACAAAACTCTCCAATACGTTTGCCAAGAAAATCCCAAATGGGATGATGAAGAGTCAGACATGACTGAAAAACAATAAAAAGGGATCCTTATATATGGATTAGTGACCCCATTTCTATTTGCACTTGATATCACTGGCCTGGAGTGCTGAGATGTTATGTGACTTGCCCAGCGTCGTGAAGTGAGTAGGCACCAGAGGCAACACTAGAACCCAAGTTTTCCTGGCAAGCTCTCTATCATCTACACGTACTAAGGATGGAAATAATGCATTTCAAAAAGTTTAAAAAGACAGGATCCCATGAACTGAGACTCTAAAAGTAAAGCTGGCTCAAGAGGCCAAGAGAATCTTAAGCCTGAAATTATCATGACACAATCACATAGGAGTTTAATAAAGAATAACAATGATAAATCGAAATTAGACATCATCGTTGGGATTTTTTTTGAGTTCATGTGGTAGGTACCTGCTGCCAAAATAAAATTAAAAAATAAAATTTCTGCCAACCAGAGAAATTATGGAAGCAAAAATTACAGAGGTTTTATTATGGTTAAGCACAGTTTCGGGAGACAAAAAATAATCCTAAACTCCAAAGGAAGTTTCTGAAAAGCTTTTATAGAGAAAATTACAACAGATAAATAACTCAATTATATTGCATACTGCAATTTCATACATTCTTTTAGGCTATAAAAGTTTGTTTTTTTTTTAAAGACAGATTCATCCTATGCTTCCTTCAAAATCACAAAAGTTGAATAAACTTACTTAAACAGAATAGTAATCTCACATATTCCCTAAAGAAACAAACCTAGTTAAACAGACTCTATAGGTAAACCAAATCAGGTCACAGATCAAACTACATTTAGAAGATCCACAATGGGCTGATAGAGGAGCTGTACAGTGTACATACTGAATCAGAGTCAGATGAAGCCTTCCTCAAGTCAAATTATTTGGGAAGCCTCGATTCTCTTCTGGGCTCCTTATCTGAGGAATTCTTGAGGCCTTAAGTACATTTTCACATCCCATGGGGCAGGTTTCAGCCGGCTCAGTAACCTTCTAACCAGAAGAAATGTCCCTGACCTCCCCTTAGCATTCACAAGCATTCTCCAAGGACACTTAAACACAAAGGGAGTTGGGGCCTGATATCTTTACTCCGCCAAGCTGTCCTTCAAGGCTATCTGCTTTACTGTCCAACAGTCTGGGCTATTATCTTGCACCTGCACTCAGATAATGAGCACTTCTTAGTCTCCTGAGAGAAGAAGGAAGTCATAGCTAGTCCCCATTACCAAAATTCCTTGAGGCAGGAGAGTTAGATTTTTTTTTTGAGAGTTAGATTTTTTATTTTAACTCATGACAACCCAGCTGAATTCTAAACTAAGCTCAGAGACAAAAAACCATGATGGTCACAGGACAAAATCAATTACTTGTAAACAGGATCAATAAGAAAATGATACAGGATCAAATTTTAATCTTCTCACCTCATACCAATCTCTTTCCCTGAAAAGCCTCCAACATTGAAAATCTGGCCTTTTTACTAGGCTCAAATACCACTTCCTTTGAGACTGCTCATAAATGAGGCATTATCTCTCTTGAGAATTTCTACAGCATTCCTTATCCATGCTTTGCATAGTGTCTTGCACAGAGCAGGTACAGAATACTTCTGCTAGTCCTTGAGTTCTTAACCAAGGGCCCGTGAACTTTTAAAAGAAATTTTGATAACTGCATTTCTATATAATTGGTTTCCTTTGAAACCTATACATTTTATCATATGTATTTGAAAACATTATTCTGAGAAAGGGGTCATTGGTTTTGCCAGCCTGCCAAAGAGGTTCATGAAAAAGTTAAGAACCCCTACTCTCTATAGAAATATCAAATGTTCATCAATCCTTCCACAAGATCCGTTACATATTCATCTGTCCTTAGAATCTGTTTGAGTACAATTCAGTCCAGTAAGTTTTGGGTGTCTGGCACTGTCCTGGGGGCTAAGGAGACAGTCCTTCCTTGAATGACTCTATTTCACTGAAAGGAAAGCAAAAACGGATAAATTTACAAACATACAAATAGAAAGAACACAAAAATGATACACAGAGTGTTTCAGTGGGGTGGGGGTGGGGAAAAGAACACAACAATTGAGGGGTTAGGAAAGGCCTCTTAGACGATGACAAGAGCTGTGCTTTGAGTTGGGGTAGACCTCAAGACACTTACTAGCTATCTGATCGTTGTTAGTCATTTGACCCTATTTTCCTTAGATCCTCATCTTTATTTTTTTGGTTTTTTGCTTTTTTTGTTTTGCTTTTTGGAGGGCAATTAGGGTTAAGTGACTGGCTCAAAGTCACACGGCTAGTTTTGTGTTAAGTGTCTGAGGCCGGATTTGAACTCAGGTCCTCCTGACTCCAGGGCCGGTGCTCTATTCACTGTGCCACCTAGCTGCCCCAGATCCTCATCTTTAAAGGGAGCTGAAGAAGGAAATGGTGCATCACTCCAGCATCTTTGCCAAGAAAACTCCAAATGTGGTCATGAAGAGTCAGACACAGCTGAAATTATTGAAAAACACCATGGATTCCACAAGGAAGAGGTGCAAAGGAAGGGCATGGTAGGCATGGAGGACAGCCAATTCAAAGGCACAAAGATAGGAGAAGGAATATGATGTACAGAGTACAAAGTAAGCTGGTCAGGCTGGAACATAAGAATGCATGAGGGGAAGTAAGTGTACAATATGTCTGGAGATACAGGTTGGAGCCCTGTGACCACCGAAAACTTCTGAATTCTGAATTTCTGAAAAGTCTTAAGGGAGGCTTTATCCTCCCCCACCCCCCACATAACCCCCAAAGTCCTCTTGGGTCTTGGCACCATTCGCATCATATTTGATTCTTCTGGTGCTTAGAGAGGGAACAGGGCCTAGAGCTTTTCTTGTCCATGCTGGTGCCTATGGATGATCCCTATGTCCCATTCCTTTTCTTTTCCTCTTTCTCCTATATAGGCCCAGAAGTCAGGACAGCCTCTGCATGGGCTCTGCTTGGGATTTTACTGTTCGTCACCCAGATGCAGAATGTTTCTTTTTGACATCTTTGTCATATCTGTATAACTTCCATTGACTTTCACCATAGGTATCAGAGAAACTCTTGAATCACAATCTTTTATTAGTATCCAGAGAGCCCGACATGCCTGCTACTGAGCACAGCACAGGTGGGTTTCTGGGCAAGCTATCCCTGCCACTTGGATTGCACCATAGCATCCACTTATGATGATACCCTAGACAGGGATGGGGAACCTGCAGTCTTGAGGCCACATATCTTCTAGGTCTTTGGGGGCAGCCTTTTGACTGAGTCCAAGTTTTACAGAACAAATCCTTTTATTAAGGGGATTTATTCTGTGAAGTTTGGATTAAGTCAAAGGGCTGCACTTGAGAACCTAGAGGGTCACATGTGGCCTTGAGGTCGCAGGTTCCCCACTCCTGCCTAGAAGATCCCATAGCAATGATCCATTTTAAATGTGATGTAAGGTCCTACAGAAAAAGACACTCATCCCAAATTGGAAATACCAGCAGCTTTCCAAGGTTGAGGAAGGAGAAACTAATTTGTACTCTCCAACTATAACCCCTCAGCTTCCAATGACCATGGGAACAAGGTGCCAGTGGTGAGGATCAAGGCTAAGGGCATCATTGCAAACTCTCCTATTACAAAGCAGACATAAGAAGGTAGCAGACAGGTCTGAGAGATGTTGGATATGTTCCTCATAAAGTCTTCACCACAGAAGAAACCAAGTACCATCATTCAGCAGAAGTAGTTCAAAAATTAAAGTTACAAAATGGAGATTAAAAAAAGGGAGACTGACTACTTTAGACCAATCCACTCCAAATAACACATCCCACTCTTTTTCCAAGAAAAGGCTCAGAGGTGGGTTTCCTTAACAATGTTTTACTTCTTACCTAACCCAGACATCAGCAGTACGGATTCTGGAAGTGGAGACAGAATCAGAACCTTATCTAAAAAAAAATGGTCTTTGGGGACCAAGAATCCTGCCGAAATGCAATTTGGGTTTGAGTTGCTAGTCTACAGAGGTACTTAGAAGCCCTAATCAATAGAACTCGTGTGGGTCCAGACAACCAGAATTGCAGAGAACTCAACAGCCTTCAAGCCACCCAAGATGGGCACATTAGTGATGGAAGGGAAGATACAACCTCCATGGCCCATAACCTCAAGTTGAGGTATAGGGACATGTTGATTGCTATAGGCTTTTAAAGCCCCCTTTTCACATGGGCAAGATTATTCTTCCTAATGAACAGGTCTTGTGTAGAGAGGATCATAGACACATTTTTCTTGCTTCCTGTCCACCTTGACATAGAAAAGAGGCTGCGCATTCACCATTCTGTTGGAAATACACCTAGGGAGCTGGTGATTATCTCTTTAAATATTTGTGGCAAAGCTTGCATCTTTTTAGTATAGGAAGATCTATTCTGTAAGGACCCCAAGTTGGTCTGAATAACTTGTCAAAGTACAGTCTACCACAACCAACTACTGATCTACAGAACTAGATTGCAGAAAGTAAGGAGAATAATCAAATCTAAATAGATTTTGTTTTGCTCATTTATCCAAGCTTTTTAAAAAGTCTTAAATGAAATAAGTAAAAATAATATTTTTACCTCAATAATGTTTAATTAAAATGCTGATTAGTTACAGATTACAAAGAATAATCTATAAACATGTTTTTTTAAAGGGGGGATTTATCTCAACTAGTAACAAATTTTTCAGAGTAATATTAAACATATTGATACTACAAAGATCAAACCACAGATTATAATGTGGAATTGTAAGCAGTGGGTGGAGGCAATGTTGTTTATTAGAAAGATTCAGAAAAATTTGACTTTCAAATACAAGACTTGAAAGAAACACACAAAAAAAGTTAAACAGGGAAGAGAAACCATAAGGAATTCAATAAGGTTAAACAGTTTACATTCCTTCATGGGAGGATGATACTTGTAATTCCTAAAAACTTTCTCATCATTAAGGCAATTAGAAGGAATATTTATACAAACAGTTGGGCACAGGAGTGAGTTGAAATATGATGGAATGATTAAAAAATTAAAATTAGGGGTGAGAAAGAAGAATTCACTGGGAAAGGGGGTAAGGGATAGGTAGAATGGGGTAAATTATTTCTCATAAAGGAGTTTTTACAGTGGAGAGGAAGACAGGGAGTATGTGGACCTTACTCTCACCAGAATGGGCTCAAAGAGGGAATAACACACACCAGGTTATAGAAATATATATTACCCTACAGGAAAGTAGAACAGGAAGAGAATAGGGTGGGATGCTGACAGGAAGGAGGTCAGATTGGAGGAGGCAAAAGTCAGAAGCAAAACACTTTTGAGAATGGACATAGTGAAAGGAGAGAGAAAGAAGGATAAACAAGAGAAGGGGGAAACAGGATAGAGGGAAATACATAGTAATCATAACTGAAAAAATTTTTACAGAAAATTCCTCTCATAAAGACCTCATTTCTCAAATATATGGAGAATTGAATCAAATTTATAAAATAAGAGCCATTCCTCAATTGAAAAATGCTCAAAGGAGATATGAACAGGTAGTTTGCAGATGAAGCAATCAAACTATCTATAGTTTGATTAGAGAAACAAATTAAAACAACTCTGAGTTCCACCCCACCCCTATCAGATTGATGTATAAGACAGAAAATGAAAATTATAAATATTGGAGGGGATGTGGGAAAATTGAGACACTAATGCACTGTTGAAGTTGTATATTGATTCAACCATTCTGTAGAGCAATTTTGAACTATGCCCCAAAGGACTATAAAACCATGCATATTCTTTGACCAAGCAAAACCTCTCTTAGGTCTATATCCCAAAGAGATTTAAATCAAAAAGGAAAAGGACATCTCTGTACAAAAATATCTATAACAACTCTTTTATGGTGGCAAAGAATTGGAAGTTGAGGGAATGTCCATCAAATGGGAATGGCCAAACAAGCTGTTGTATATGATTGTGGTAGAATACTACTGTGCTATATGAAGTGATGAGCAGGAATTGCTCTCACAAAAACCTGGACTTACCTGAAGTGATATAAGATGAAATGAGGAAAACATTGTATACAGTAATAGCAATATTGTATGATGATCAACTATGAATGACTTACCAATTCTCAGCAATATAGTGATCCAAGACAATTCTGAAGGACTTATGATGAAAAATACTATCTATCTCTAGAGAAAAAAACTGATGGAGTCTGAATGCAGATCAACAAATGCTTTTTCTTTACTTTCTCAAGTTTTAGGGTTTTGGGGGGTCTATTTTCTTTAACATAACATAGAAATATGTTTTTCATAACTGCATCTATATAACATGTATTAAATGGTTTGCCTTCTATTGAGGAGGGGAGGAAGGGTGTGAGGGAAAGAATCTGGAATTCAAAAAAAAATTAAAAATGAATGCTAAAAATTGTTTTTTACATGTATCTGGGGGAAACAAAATATTAAATTTTTAAAAAGACACATTTGGAGTCAGAATTTTAGTTCTCATTCTGTGAGCTTCTTGAAAGTGGGGGACTATTATAGTATGAACTTTGTTGCTATTCAGTCATTTTTCAGCAGTGTGACTCCATTTGGGGTTTTCTTGGCAAAGATACTAGAGTGGTTTGCCATTTCCTTCTCCATTTCATTTTACATATGAGGAAGCTGAGGCAAATAGATTTAAGTGACTTTCTGTATCAGCAATGCAGTATTCACAATGCCTACACTAACTATAGATATGCTGATATAGTTATTAATCACAAAATGTAACAGGCTCTCTACATAAGAAATATAGATAGCACATTCATTTAAATACCAGAAAACTGAGTCCCAAAACCAGAAAGTCAAAGCCAACAGAGTAGTTATGAAGTTGGCACATGTAGTTAAAGTAGTAAACACCCACATTCTCAAGCCTTCAAACAGGACAGGCTACCTCAGGCAAAGATCTTCCTCTCCTCACGCATGCAATTGCTCAGCATCCAGGCAGCTTGCTCCCAGCAGTTCCAGCCCCGGCAGTCCTCAGCAGGAGTCCTTAGCAGAGATTCTGGCCCGCTCAAAGCAAAAAGGATTTCGCAATCGCAGAGCTGCCTCTGCATCCACTCAGCACCACACCTAGACTAGATTGATTCCGGCGTTCTCTTGCTCCACCCCTTCCTGCTACGTCAGCAAGTTCAAGGGGCATGGAAGATCTTCAAATCCCAGTATCATTACACTTCCCCAAGGTCACACAGCTAGCGTCCAAGACCAGATTTGAACTGGTAGGAGCATAGTAAATGCTTATTGACTAACATCATGGTTCTGTCAATTCCTACTTGGATGATGATCTCCCTGGAATTCCATTTCCTCATTCACAGCCCAAAGAGGCTGGATTAAATGCTTTCTAATACCCTTTCTAGCTCTAAATAACCTTAACCCATTTTCAATGGTTTAAATTGATTAATGTATATTTTACAGAGTATAAACAAAGTCACTACTGAAAGTAGGTATTTGAATTAATGTTTTTCCATTATGAAAATTGAAATAATCAAGTATGTACATGATTTCATGTGTTCAATCTTCGCAGAAACTTTTAATCTTTTTTTCCTATTTTGAAGATTACTTGGTTTTGTGATGTCTGTTTTTAAGAATCAAAACACACACCTGCTGAAGAAAAGAAAATTATTCCAATCTAGATGAGAACCTTTCTGAAATCTAGCACCTCATTTTTTCCATCTTATTTTTCCTTCATATTTTCCAAAAATTAAAAGCTTTAATTTTACCTCCAAAACAAATTTTAAGAAGAGATGGATAAAATTAAGAGCAATTGGAAAAAGGAAAAAATAACTTTGGCCAAAAGGGAAATGAAAGGATTTTTTTAATTGCTCATCACTTCGATTGAATTTTTTAAAGAGTTCTTAAAATTGCTGACTATCTGAACATTCTCTCTTCTGACCAAAACTTAACCTCAAAGCAGGGCTTTTGCAGACAAGTAGCTAAAAAAATTCAGTTTCAAGTCAATGCAATATTTTATGTTCAGTTCTAATTCAAATAATTCAGTGATGGAAATAGAACAGAATAGTGTCAACAACAGCTGCAATGCCAGTACATCATTTATTTCATTAAAGACAAAAGAGCAAGGAGGCCATCTTCATTCATCTTTTCCTCAGGTGGTTTAGACTGGGATAGGAGAGAAAATACAGATGCAGTGAGTGAAGTATGACCTGAAACGATATCCCTGCAATTCCCCCTAAGAATGACATCCCCTACCCTAAGATGCACTGCAAGGTCACTGAGAAGCTACTGACCTGTCATGGAGTGGGAATTTCTATCATTGTGGACCAAACCAATGTGGTCTTTTCCCTTTCCTTCTGAGTGGTGCTAGTTAAGTATTCAGTTCAAACTTACAAATCGCATTTACCCATTTAAAAAATCTCCAACAGATATAGTTACGGAGGTCCTCTTATGGGAATTGCCACAAACTTTTTGAAGACAAATAGCACTGGGCTCCTCCAATAGAGTAAATTATCAAGTTCTATTTATTCCCAAATCTGAAAGTCTGTCTTCCAATTGGAAAGGAAGCCTTTACTTATCTTCCTTAATTCTACTCCTTTTACAATTTATCTTGCATATACCGCCATCCCTTCCACATTGTGACTTTCCCCATTGCAGTTATCATTTATCAAGGGTTGACACAAAAAAAAATAAATGGGAATTTTGAGAGCATTTTGCAGAAGCCACAGATGACATGTGAAGGCCAGCAAATGACACAGAGTTTACGACCAAATAGTTAATCAAAATTTTATGATAAAGTAAAAACCCCATAAAAGAAAAAGAAAAAATTCAGACTTCTTCTCTGGCGTGATGGGGAGGCCAAAAAATTTTATGTGAATTTTCTAGATGAAGGTGGTATCACTCTCCCAGCCCCCTTTATATGGAAGGGATAACTGTAGCTTGTTTGAATATACAGTTGTTTGCACATTGTCTCTCCTTTTTAACTTGTGAGAGCCTCGAGAGCAGGGACTATCTTTTGTCTTTCACTGGCCTAGTGCCTGGAATACAGTAGGCACTTAATAAATGCTGACTGGTTGTAGAATTTAATTAGAGAAAATCAAGGAGTATGTTGCAAGACAATGAGGTATAGTGGAAAAGATGATGAGTTTTGAAATCAAGGGGCCCAAGCTTTATTCCTGGCTCAAAGGTCACCTACTGTGTGATCATGGGTTGTCCCTTCACCACAGCCTCAGTTTCTTTGTCTAAAAAAATGGAAATAAAAATACTTGGACTACCTCCCTCGAAGACTTAGGGTGAGGAAGGCACATTGTAGAACTTTAAGATGGTACAGAAATATCAAGTGAAGAGGTGTATATGGAGCATTCTGGCTGCTGGTAGTAGAGGATACAGAAAATCCTAGGTCACAGGGACATCCACTTAGAGCTAAAGGAACCTTAGAGGCCATTTAATCTAGCCACCTCATTGTACAGATGGTATAAAATGAGGCATAGTCAGATTAAGTGCTCAAGGTCACAAAGGTAAATGGAAGCACTGGAGTGCCAACCACAGATCATGGATTCCAAGCTGGAAGAGACCTTACAGGTCATCAAGACTGGCCCCCTCATTTTACAGGTGAGGAAACTGAGGCTAGCAGAAGTTAGATGATTTACCCAGGGTCGTACATAGTTGATAAATGATTTGAGCTTAGGTTTTCTGACTCCAAATGCAATGTTTTCACTGTTGTACCACACTGTTTCCCAAACAGAAAAGGAATAAAATACCTAATTCATGCCCTTAAAGAACTTACAGTCTTAAGGCAGGTAGAATGGGAAAGTCCTGCTACTTATAATAGTAAAGTAGAATATTAAATAGAGAATATATAAGCCAGTATTCAGCGCCTTCAATGTCCTAAGCCCAGGCTATGATTCCTAGGAATTGTCATGGAAAGAAATAAAAACTCGAAAAGGGGCTTCAGATGAAGTTTCCCTCATTGCTAGCCTATGGGTTGAATTGCTTTGCATTTTACAACTTCACTCCTTGGGGAAAAGGATTCAAATCCTCAAACAAAGCAATTTATGTACCTATCCTGGAGCTATAGCGTAAAATTGGTCTTGGTTTTTCTTATAATGGTTGAATGAAGTAAATTTGGGAAAAAATTTGGCACTCTCATTTTCTGGACTCACAGTCAGTAGTTAAATTGACACCAACTACCAGAACAAAAATTTTAATGGAATATTATAGCTAGTTGAGATTGAGTAAAAACCTCAGGATAAGTATAGTTTCAGGGATTTTTAAAAGTATCTTGTCTAGAAATAACCACTTTAGTAGTCAGAACTCTAATATTGTCAACTATTCAAAACTTGAATCTATCCTAAGGATTAGTGTCTCCAGAAGGGAGAATTTCTGAATCTTCATTAAAATAATTCTTAGAAAAGTCGACTACACTCTATCTCGAGATAGCATTTTCCTGTCTTAATTTGGGGAAAGCTGGACATTTCAATAAAAGCTAATGCATTTCTATCCACATACAGAGAAAGGACAGTGGAGACTGAATGCAAATCAAAGGATTCTATTTACACTTTTTTTGTTTTTTCTTTCATGGCTTTTCCTGATTCTTCTGATTCTTCTTTCACAACAGGACTAATGTGTAAATATATTTACTACGATTATACACGTATGACCTTAAAAAAAGGAATGAGTATTATATTTTTCCGGGTTTTTTCCTGCATCTATTGATATAGTCATAGGATTTTTGTTGTTTTTGTTACTATTATGGTCAATTATGCTCACAGTTTTCCTAGTTTTGAATCGGCCCTCCATTCCTGGTGTGGATCTCACCTGGCCGTGGTATATGATCTTTGTGATGTGTTGTTGTAATATCCTTAATGGTATTTTGTTAAAGTTTTTTGCATCAATATTCAGCAACAACAAAAAGTTTTTGCATTCATTTCTTTCCATTGGATACATTTATCTGTGCTAGGGCCTGAATTAATCAAGTTAGACATGTCCGATCCTACTCTCCTACTAACCTGCTATGAAAATGTCGGAAAACAGGCTATATGTGTCACAGACTACTTAGAGCCAAAGCTAAATTCTTCTGGAGCATTGAATAAGGAGTAAGTCCCAAGGACTACAAGTAGAGACAGAGTGGTATTAGTGGGAGAATGCCTCTTCTAGCATTTGAGGTATTGGGAAACCCCACAGGTGACCTGGGTGAGGTGAAGAATGAGAAGGGAAGAAAAAAATGTTCATCATTAGATGAATTTAACAGATAACTGACTGAAGTTCATTATCAAAATAAAGTAGTTCCAAGTTTCTCAAGACTGAAAAGCTAGTGCTTGTAAGCTAGCATTTATGTGGGCTTTTGAGCTTTACAAAGAGATAGATATAGAAAGATAAAGATAGATATCAATATAGATAAACTATAGAGATAGGTAGAGATATAGAGATATCTATGTAATCATATAGATATCAACATAAACCATGGCTATAGTAGGTTAGATATTAATACAGATGAGATGTAAATACTGATATAGATAAAATACATATACAGATAGAGATGCCAATATAGACAAAATACAGAGATAAGAGAAATATTGATATATTTAATGTAGGTAATAGATACTGATATAGATATCAATATAGCCATAGATAGATACATTCTATAACTTGAGCCTCACAACAAATCTGTGAGAAAAGTACTATGATAGCCCCATTTTGTGAAAGGGGAAAATTAGACTGGGAGAAGTAACTTGCCCAGGGTCATATAGATCAGTGTCAAAGGCAGGGCTTCAGCTCAGGTTTCCTTGACTCCAAGGTCAGAGTTCTATCCATTAGCTGCCTGAAGACAGCATCTCTCAAGACACACCAAAGAAGAGTCCTTTGTACTACAAACCACAGAAAATTATTGGCACTGAGACCTAATAATAATTTTTAAAAAATATATGACAACTATGAATAAATCTACTTGGAAACACTTCAAGAAACTGTAAAGTGCTATCTATGCAAGGAGTTTTTGTTTTGTTTTTTTTCTTTAATGAAAAAGATGACAAGAACACTCAGCTATAATAGGACAGAGATGGGGGAAAGGACACAGAATTAGAAGGCTTGTATTCACTTCACTAGCGCATATCATCAAATTTAAGTTTTGTTTTGTTTACTTTTGCTAACAGAAAGGAGAAGTGTGGTGGAAGGACAGAGTCTTAGAATCTCAGGCATGGAAGGAGCCTCAGAGGTCATCCAGCCCAGTCCATGCAGAACAAGATTTCTCTCTAGGACATAATGGGCATGGTGTTTACTAGCCTTTGTTCCAAGAATTCCAAGGATTGGGAACTTAATTCCTCCTGAGACATTAGAAATCTCCCTGGGGGATCCGCAATTTGCATGGAAAGGGTTTTGCGTTTGGCTGTATTTCTGTTATACGACTTGTACTGATGTCTTTTGGTTTTACTGATCTTGATTTCCCATTACTCTCCCCTCCCTGTCTCTTGTATCGGAAGAGCCATTCCTTGGAACAAAGAATAAAAAAAAATGATGGAGGTAGGGCAAAGTGGTTCAGCAAAACCATCACCTGTGTCTGACAACACATACAATATTCCACACTCATAGTCTCCCACCTCTGCAAAAGAAAGTAAGTTTTACATGGCAACAGCACAATTTAGAGTTGTTCAGTTATGTCCAAGCCTTTGTGATCCCATTTGGGGTTTTCTTGGCAAAGATAGCGGAGTGGTTTTCCATTTCCTTCTCCAATTCATTTTACAGATAAGGACATTAAGGCAAACAGGGTTAAGTGACTTGCCCAGGGTCATACAGCTAGTAAGTATCTGAGTATAGATTTGAATTCAGAGAGATGAGCCTTCTTGACTCCAGGCTCAACACTCTGAGCTCTGTCTAAACATGTATATGGACTATTTCAGGAGTTAATGGAGGTCCTTATTGGAGGTCTTCAAAGCAAAGGCCAGACAGCTACTTGTCAGTTATATTGAGGAAGGTATTCTCACCCACCCCATGCCCAAGCCCAGTGGCTTTTGAGCTCCCTCTTCAACTCAGAGTCTGCAGCTCTTCCTTATACTAACCCCTTGGGATAGAAGCTGGGAATGCAAGGGTGGCAGGACTCGATGTGGAAAAACACTCATTTGCCTTTCCTGAAAACACACCAACAGAAAGGAGAGGAGGCAAAGAAACATTCTGGTGAGAAAAGGAAAACCTTTGCAAACTTAACAAACGTATGGTAGAGAACATCCAAAAACACAGAACTGTGTTCTCAAAGACCAAAAATCTGAACATGTTAGCTGAATAATTTTAAGCTTTAATTTTAAGGTTTTCAGACTGTCAAACTAAATTCATATTCTATTTTGACATTTGGCAAGTTGAGTTTAGTATTTCTTCCCTCCTTGGGGAGGGACAATGAACCAAAATAGAATGAACAGGTGATGCAGGGGTGGTTAATTTGAATAAGCTACAATCCTCTGGTGAGGCAACATAGTGTAGTGACTAGAGCCAACGTATCATACTCGCAGCCTGGCCTGAACCAGATTAAAACGTAATGGGAATATTTATTTAACAAATAAGTAAAAATACAATACAACTTACATAGTGTTAATTTGTGTTTTCTATGTCTATCGGCTCCTGTAGAGATGTTTTCTGTTTGAATTCAACATCACTGGTGCACTGGCCTTGGAGTTAGGAAGAGCTAGGTTCAGTTCCTACCCTAGGACACTTACTAGTTATGTAACCCTGGGCAAATTACTTAATGATGATAAATAAAGCTTTCCAGGTTTGCAAAACATTTTACTAATATTCCCATTTTATACTCAAAATGATCCAGAGAAATAGGTGCTATCATTACCCCCATTTCACAATTGAGGAAACTGAGAGAGAGAGGTTGTGACTTGGCCAGGTTCACACAGCTAATGTCTGAGACCAGATTTGAACTCTGGGCTTCCTGTCTCCTGGCCTGACTTCAGATTCAAACTCAAGAATATGCTGCAGAACCAGCATTCTACGCACAGTACCATCTGATTCTAACTGCTTTGGCAGCTTTGTCCTTCCCCTTTCTATGTCTCAGTTTCCTTATCTGTAAAATGAGGTGGATGGATTTGATGGCTACTAAGGTCCCTTCCAGCTCTAGACCTATGATTCTATGACTAGGATCATTAGCCCCAAAAGAATGTTTTAAAGAAAAATAAGTACCTTTGCATTTGCAGGTCACAGAATGAGTTTAGTTTGGTGGACTGTTCCTTCCAAAAGTCCTAAAATTGATGCAGAGAAGAAAAAGTCGCTACTTATTATTACTTTGCCCTACATCATAAGCAGACAGACCCCATAGAAGAGGAAGACAAGCCAGAACTTACAAGGATTTCCTTCTCAAGATCTTTCAGAGCTTGCATGTCCCTCTTAAAGTTGTCCAATTCTTGAAGAATGCTCTTATGGAACTGTTCTATCTTATCTAGCCTGATTGTGTGAAAAAAAAAATCACAAAATTAGTTATCTGAGGATACAGATATACTATGAGAATACCACCTACCCTTCCTGCCATAAGAGATAGTTCCAATGCACCAGGTTCCCCACCCCTGTGTTAGATGTTTTTTATTTTGCCTTAAACATCATATGAGTTTTCCTATCCACCTCATACACTCTAAAAGTTGTTTACCTACAAATACAGCATTTTTGACATTGGGCCAATCATTTTCAGAGGCTCAATTTTTTATGAAGTGATATTTGTCAATTCAAAAGAAACAGACATCTCAAACTCATCTGATTGAGGAAAGTCAGTGGGGGAGAGTGGTTTACAACAGCTAGACTCTAAAAGAGAATAATGCTATTGATGCACTTGGAACAGAGACAGTGCTCAGGTTAGCAGCTCCACTCCCATGTTATTTCTTCATTTATATCCTTCTTTAACCTCACTGCCCCCAAATTTCAGGATGTCACTAAGTGTGTTTGGGCATTGAACATTCCCAGTTCTCCATCATCAGCTTTCTATTAGTAGTTATCCTCTCCTCCCCTGCTTCACTCCCATTTTTAAACTTATTTATCCCTCTAGAAAGGGAATCGTAGGACCTAAAGAGAAGATGAGCTTGGTATGTGGCAAGATCAAGGAATCACAGGCGAACAACCAGAGTACATGACAGTTACCCTTGAAATGCTATGAAGAAAGCTCCTAGCAAATTGGATGGATCCCAAATGTTTGAGAATTGCACAGGATTGGTGGGAATGGATAGATTGAAATCTGCATTGCTGGAAGGAACTCCCAAATTGATGGCAGATCCATTTAAATACTTAAGAGAAAGGGAAAGGGAAATGGAAGTGGTTTGTACTTTTAAAAAAGCCTCTCTACTAAAAAGTATCTGTTAACATATGGTTAATAAGTATATTATCTTGTCCCTCTGTACCTTTGCAACATCTCTCCCATACGCCCTCTCCTCTCCTCTGACACTGGTACTACTCTAGTGAAAGGCCTCACCATCTCGCACCTGGCCTATTGCAATAGCCTAATGGAGGCTCCGCCTGCCTCAAGTCTCTCCTAGATCCATTTAACACCCAAACTGATCTTCCTAAAGTGCCCAACTGATCCTATTATCCCCTATGCAAAAAAAGATAGTTTTGGCTTCAAGCATAGGGACTTCCCTTTGGGACCCACCTCTCTTGCTAATTGTCTTGTGCCTTTCTTTTCTTCCTGTACTCTGTGATCCAGTGACAGTGGCCTCCTTGCTGCCCCTTATGCAAGAAGCTCCCTCTCCTGACTGCCCCCCATGCCTGGAACGCTCTCTTCTCGTTCAGACCTTTCCGCTTCCCTGGCTTTCTTCAGACCTCAGCTACAATGCCATCTTCTTTCCCAGTCCTCCTTAACACTGGTGCCTGCCCTCTGACGTTACCTCCTTATCCTGTACAGGTAGTGTTCTTTACATAGCTCTTTGTAGGCTGTCTGCCCCATTAGACTGTGGGGAACTTTGAGAGCAAGGACAAGTTTTTGCCTTTCTCTGTATCCTGAACACTTTGCACAGGGCCTGGCCCATAGTGGGGAATTAGTAAATGCTAGCAAATCAGCTGACTTTATTCAGAGTAACTTGTCCTCCCAAATTGTCCCTGATGGTTATTTAGTTTTTGCCTTATCTCAGAATCAAAGCTTGAGAACCTATCGTTTATGCAGGAAACTAAGCCTTCCTTTCTTTTTTTTTGTTTTTTTTTTTGAGGGGGGAAGGCAATGCAGTTGGGGTTAAGTGACTTGCCCAAGATCACACAGCTAGTAAGCGTTAAGTGTTTGAGGTCACATTTGAACTCAGGTCCTCCTGACGCCAGGGCCGATGCTCTATTCACTGTGCTGCCTAGCTGCCCCTAAGCCTTCCTTTCTTAATCCTTTCTTGGCTTCTGATGGCTTTTTATGTTAAAACATTGAGACCTTTCTCTAAAAGAATAAATGAGTGAATGAAAAACTATTTAATATCTACTATATGGTAAGCACTAGGGATATTAATTCAAACAACCATATTCATTTTAATGGAGAAGGCTATGTACAGGGGGGTTAGAGTTCAGGATAGAGGAAGGACAAAGCTTAGACATGAAATACCATGGTGACCAAGTAAAATATCACCTGTCAGAGTCCAGGTTCATGGGGGCACAAGTCAGATTAGGGGTGGGAGAAGGATGGTGGCTAGAAGGTGGGTGACACTGAAGAGGTATAAGTAGGGGGGATTTCTATTGAAATCCTTTCTAGGTTTGTCATCTGAAAAGAATTATTAGACTCAGCTGTCCTTGGCAGTGTTATAAGAGTTTATTGTTACACTGAGGCAAGGAGTGGGGTAAGGAGACCTGCAAGCTGACAGGGATTTAAGGCAGAGTTACAAAGTTCTATGTTAGAGAGAAAACTTGCAAAGTGCAGGGTTATGGAGTTTTAAGTGTTACGCTCTGCAGCGGGCAGGAGCTGTGACAGAAAAAAAGCCTGCAAAGTACAGGGGCTAGAGATGCAGTTTTTAAAGACACAAAACTGTCAGTCATAGGTTCATTATGCTAACTATGTGTACAAAGGTGGAGTTAGGGAGGAGCTTGGGAGTGGGCAAATTTGAATGAGAAGTAACCAGCCTGTTAGCCATCAAAATCCTTTTTGATAAGATGGATGTTGGGAAGCTAGGCTAGTTGGGTTTTCAGGGTGAGTCTTGCACAAAACAAAGAGATTAATGGCTACCTCACAAACTGATGGACCATCAGTTTTGTGATAATCCATTGAAGGATTCATAGTTCAAAGCTGGCCACTAAAACAAAAGGAGGTAAACATTTCTCTAACTAAGGAATGCTTTTAAAAGTATTAGCTATAGAGTCAATGGTTTCAGGGAAAATGCTTTTAGGCTGGAGGCAGGGGAGAGACAGAGTTAATGCTTTACGGGGCTGGGGAGAAATGTGGTTTTTACAACTTATTTGCACAGGCCGATGTTAACAGATTGATATTACATACATAGGCACCTGAAAACAAGTGAGATTTTACAGACTGAAGACAAAGTCACCCCAAAATATTACAGGGGCACCTCGTCAACATGATTTGGAAAAGGTCATAAAGTCTTATCTAGCAGCCCTATACTAGACATCAGGAAACCTGTATTCTAGTAGCACACTGGTCAATTTATGGGATGCTGGGTGAGCCAGTAACTTCGATGTCTCAGTTTCCTCAAAAGCAAAATGGAGACTATCATCCTTGCTCTATATACTTTGTATGATTTTTATTAAAGTGACAAAACATGAAAGCTAAGTAAAAGTACTAAAATCAGTATTCAAATACTACCAAACTCTACACTTAGAAAGGAAACCTCTGTATTACTCTTTCTGTCTTATGCCATTATATGCCGTTCTCCTCCTTGAAGACAGGCCTCTCTAAGGCTCACCTCAATAGACAATATCTGTTGCTTTGTCTTTTTTTTTTTTAGGTCATCTCCAGAAAAACATGTAAGGGCTCTGATGGAGCTAGGATATCAGTAGTGCAGACCACAATCCTGTCCAACTCTTATCCATCACCAGTCCAGAAACAATTTATTTTTAATTCAGTAAACATGGTAATTTTTTCAAATAAATTTTATTATTATTTTTTTATATTACCTTCTTTCCCAACATAATCCTCCCTACTTTCTATCCTAGAGAGTCATCATTTGTAAGGATAGCAATAAAACCTGTGATTTCATTGATATAAGGAATTCCTGGATGAGGAAATTCCCTTTGCCAATGCAGCTTGGCTCCCCCTCTGCAATGTGTAGTTCTTGAGAGAGTTACCTAAAACCCTGAGAAGTTCAAAAACTTGCCCAGGGTCACACAGCCAGGGTATGTTAAAGTCTGGGCATCAAAAAAAAAAAGAAGGGAAATAAGAAAAAGAGGGGGTAGCAAAACAAAAATGGGGGAGGGAAGACTGAGAAAAAGGTGAAGAAAGATAAATGACTACTACCATGTGGCAGAGATGGTAAGTTTCTTAAGATCACAGATTTCTTCAATTTGCTTTCAGTCTCTACACCATTTAAGAGATTGGTCACTGCATTCATAATGATCTTGTTCAATTCAATGAGTATTTACCTACATTGATGTATCTGGTTTAAAAGCATGGCTAACTTCTCAGATGCTTTCATAGCTTTTTGGAAACAAATATCGTTTTTCTTGTTCCTAGACTGAATCATAACCAAAAGGTTAATTAGATTTACATTATAATTTTTTTTCATTGAAAAAGAGGATTCTGGGATGGGGGGAAGGTAGAAGAATTAATGTGGAAACTGATCAATAAAAATGTAAAAAAAAAAAAGCTAAGTAAGATATGACTAAAAACATCGTATTTTCATTTAAAGGGATGATATCAGAATTGATAGCACTATTGATTAGTGAGCACAAGAACAACATATGACAACAGAAGACTCACGTTCACTTCATCAGCACATGCTGTCAAAGACTATACTCTGTCTTAATTTTTATAATTTTCTTAGAGTGATAGCGTTTTAACATCAAAGGCACCTTTGAAAACATTTCCAGTACATTTAGCTAAAATGCCAGCAATATTTGAGTTGTTGTAAAGAAAAATGGCAAAGGTTTTCAAAGATTGTTGGAAATGCTGACTAATATATTGGCCATATATAGCATGAAGCCAGAAAATTACCTTAACTATTGCTGTGGACGAACCCTTTAAGAGGCCATGAAATATCAAAGACTCCCATCTAACACTAGTTAGATAACATTAAACCTTCTATATTTAACCTTTCTTGATCACCCCAGCTGCTACTCTAACTCTCCTTTCTAAAAAGGAGTTTTTTTTTTAAATGTTGGATCTATTTTGTGCATACTTATTTGTGTATCTGTTGTCACCTTGCTAGAATGAAAGCTCCTTGAGGACAGGAATTTTTTTTTAATCTTGAGCCCTGAAAGAATGTCTAAACCATACAAGTGCCTAATAAACACTTGTTGCTTGATTGATTCTAAAAGAGCCTGAAAAAAATTGCAGTTATTCATACTGCAAACAGAATACAGGTAAACAATTTTTTTACAAAGATTCAAATTGTTTTTATTCTTGATTCCAAAGTGTTCCATTTCTCAATCTGTCTTTAAACTTGCCTCATAACCATTCTCCCTAATCACCTCTCTTCTTGTTCTATTGTATCAAGTCTCCTCCTGAATACTGTTTTTGCATTTGCTAATCTCTTTTTCCTGCCAGCACATAGCAATCAATCATCCATTCTAATTAACTTAGTATGACTATAGAGATAATAAGGACGTGGAGGATAGTTCACTCATATGGCTCCAGTTAGCTTCTTTCTATAGTCCTCCTAAAAATGGATCACATTGGTCAGAAAGGGACCTGGGTGATTATGTGTATGGATGAGAGGAAGTCTACTATTCCTCCTCCTCAGACTCAAGTAACTATTCCCCAGACATGCATCGAGTACAGAGAATTACCAAATAAATTGGAATTGGTCATTGTTCAGTCACTGCAACCTTTTCTTTTACTATTATAATGCATGACTATGTAAACCTCCACTAAAGTCTTACTGGAATATTTCATCACGATGTAAAGGTGACGCTGGGCTCTCAAAGGCCATATCAATGGAACATGATTTTTGGTTGTCCTTCTATGTGGGACAGGTTTATAGTGCTGGCCTAGTGAGAAAATGTGCTATCTACCAATGGTCATCTTAGTGCAGAAGGGCTCAACACTAGATTAGCCAGAAAGTCATGGGTTAGTTGGCTGAGACAGTCCATAAACAATTAGAAAGGATTGTGAGTTGCATCAACGAAGGGAAATCTAGATCCTACTGAATTCACCAAAGTGTCAATCATATTACCTCAAACTTTTTCTTCAATTCATTAGTAAAGTTTTCAAAGGTAGAGACGACAGCAGACTCTCCTAGATTGTCTGGTATGACCTGTAAGGCTAAGTATTTCTTAGAATAAGTTGAAAGACACAGTAAAAAAATTTGCATTAAAAACAATCAAACATTTGCTGAACATCTACCATGTAGCTATTATTACATAACATACTCCCCAAACACAAATTATGACTGAAAAATTCAGTGACTAAAGAAGATTCCACAGCATTGAAGATGAAGCTTACTACCCACCTCCTGACAGAGTTGATGGATACAAGATGTGGAATGGACATAGATTTTGGACATGTCCTATTTTTTTGGATTGACTATATAATTTTTACAAAAGTTTTTGTTGTTTTGTCAGTGTTAGAGGTGGAAAAGAGAAAAACTTAATTTTTGTTCATTGAAAAATTAAATTAAAAAAAAAACAAGTCAGCCTTTCTAAACACATAACTAGAATTTTGCCTTTAACTCTGCTATAATATGTACAATGTTACCTGCAGGAACTGGGCTTTCTTCTGGCGTTAAGGCAACAGGGAAAAATGGTGGGTGGTCCTCTTCTAATTTTTGCTGTTTTGGCTTTATCAAAGTACTATCTGATAAATCTAAAGGCAAAGAAAGCTCCATAAACATCACATTACCCCAAGTTCAAGTTTTCTCCTTGCTGAAACTTAATAACAAACTGACCAACTGTAAGAGCAAGTGTTGAGCACTGTTCATTCTAGGAAGTTTCTATGCCATGTCAACTGATTTAAAGTGACCAAGGGAAGTAAAAACATTTCAGTGAAACCAAGAAAGAACAGAAATATAGAAATTATTTCTCCCCAGAAGTAAGAAACAATCTGCTTAGCAAAGGTGAAGACTGACAGAGCTAGGAGCATCTGTGTCCTCACCCTGCATCTCCCTTCCCTCATTGGCGAGTTCCTCCCAGAATCTCCGTTTGGGGGAAGAGTCCCAGGCTGTCCATTCTTCATTCTTCTCTCAGTTCTTCTGACTCTATAGGTTTTGCCGCTATTCCATTAAATCAGCACACCTTCCAGCTTTTCAGATTCCTTTTATGTGTTGTCTTTCCTCATTAGAATGCGAGCTCTTTGCACGTAGGGCTTATCTTTCTTTTTGCTTATATTTCTATCTCCAGCAATCAAAGCAGTGTCTGAATAATAATTGATTTTTTAGTAACTAATGATGTTTTTAAAGGAATCTTTTTAGGGCCAGTCTTGGGCTAAATCAAAGCAAATAGTTCCTGGTACCCCTTTCATTTTTTCCTTTCTGTTTCTCCATCTCTTTTTTTTTCTCTCCCCAGTTATCTCCTTCTCTCCCCTTAGGAGTCTATCCTCCACCCTTTTACTGCAGTGACCTACCCAAGTACCCTCCCAGGGTTTACACTCAGGATTTGCTCAATGTAGGGAGTTCCCAGTGAGGAACTCCCCCTTCCCACACAAAATAGCACCTTCTCTGTGACCTATAGTCTTAAAGATTTGCCTAGAGCATTGAGAGGTAAAGTGACCGGGCAGCTAGGTGGTGCAGTGAATAGAGCACCAGCCCTGGAATCAGGAGGACCTGAGTTCAAATCCAGCCCCAGACACTTAATAGTTCCTAGCTGTGTGACCTTGGGCAAGTCACTTAACCCCAACTGCCCTGCGTTCTTCCCTCCAAAAAGAAAAGAAAGAAAGGAGAGGTGAAGTGACTTTCCCAAAATCAAATAGCAAGTAAATTTCAGAGGTGGGGCTTGAATTCAGGCCAGCTCTTTATCCAGTATACTATATACAGGTTCTAATGGAAAATAATATATGCTGTGTTTTGAACTGTGGACCAGGGTATCAGGTTCTAATTAGAGTTCTGTGACTGTGAATAACTTATCACTTACTAAAGTTCAGCTAAATGGTACATTAGGGCTGAAATCTTAGGTGTTTCTATAATTCCATGACCAAAATGTTTATTATTGTTATACCCTCCCAGATAAAACCTTCATTTCAAAATGAGCTTTTTGAGAAATAATGTTTTAACTCAAAAGGAACCTTGGGCACTGTAACAGAACAGAAAATGTTTGGCAACATATAAAGCCTTTAGAGTTCCACAAGGGGACACCCTGTTACCTAGTATTTACTATCAAGGACAGCTAGTTGTTAGAATTGATGGAGCACTGGTCCTGGAGTCAGAAATACCTGGGTTCAAATCCAACCTCAGACACTTCCTAGCTGTGTGACCCCAGGCAAGTCACTTAACATCTGTTTGCCTCAGTTTCCTCATCTGAGAAATGAGGATAATAGCACCTACCTCCTATTATGAGGATCAAATAAGATAAGATTTGTAAAGCAATTAGTACAGTGATTGGCATATGGTAGGGGTTTTATAAATATTAGCTATCATTGCCAGAGCCAGCCCTACAAAGTCCCTTATTCTAGTACAAATACACTGAAACCTCAGTTTGATGCTGCCCCTATAGTCAATAAATGGGATCCCCTCCACCACACACATAGAGGTGAAACCATACTGTGTAACACAGTCTTTTTTGCTCTTCGCAAATGAAACATCCTTGGATTATTATATGGGATAAACTTGGCTTCTAGGATCACGGGAGCATAGAAAATAACAATAGGATTATTTCTCAAAGGACCATTGTAAAGAAAGTGCCATATGAACATGAGCTTTAATCACTCCCTGGTAGAGTTTCATAGGTTTAGACCTGGGAAGGAACTCAGAAGACACCTAATCCAAACAACGGAATTTAGTCTAATGAAGCCAAAAGGTAAATAGGTAATAAATGAAGGAGCCAAGATCTGACCCCAAGTCTTCTGTTTCCATATCTGGCACTTTCCCCCCACTACTCCAGTGTGTCACCCTTAGAAAGAGCTATGACATGGAAGACAGATTAGGTGTGTACTAAATATAGGACAGAACGCTGCAGAGAAGCAAACGAAGGCTTTACCTGAGGAAATTCAGGTCTGTTTTGCTTGAGTATATAGAACAGTTTTAAAGGATGTTCCACAATAGTTTCTTAACACCTAGAACTATCCAGAAGCAGAACTGGCTACCTTAGAAGGCATTAGGTTTCTCCTGAATGGATGTCTTCAGGCAGCACTGAGATGACGTCTGTCAGGCAACTCATACAGAGGATCCTGGACCAGGTTCAACTCAATGGCCTCTGAAAGTCTTTTTGACCACATGATTCTTCATGAGTTAAATCCAGCTCTTGGTTGAGATCAAGCCTTACAACTCGAGCTAAGCATTTCTGTTTTCATGTCCTACCATCACCTTATAGCCATCTTGATCAAAATTAGGCATCACCCTTTCCATCCCTGCATTCCACCCCTCTCCCAACAAAACTTTGGTCTAAATTTGCTTATTCTTGTCAATATTACTACTCTTTGGCCAAGGACCCAGTCTTCTCTTTTCTTGATCCATCCTTAATTTCCCTTTCATGTTTTTCCTTCCAAATGGCTCTTGTATCTTTCTTTCTCTCCATTCCCACTGCTACCACACTTCATCTCTTACATAGACTATTACAATAGCCTCCTGAATAGTGTCTCCTCTCTGGCACTGAATGCAATCCCATAGTGATTCTCTTTTAATTAGAAAACAAGAAATTTAGCAGCCAAGATACTAATTCACTCAATTAACTTACTCCTTCCTCCCTTCTTCAATTATTATCAATTTCCTCAATAAGCTCCTCAGTTTTACAACCTGCTCAATGCAATATATTTCCTAAAAAGTAAAATATTTTCTATAGATTCCATTTGAATATACAGAAAAGTTTCAGAGAAGTTACACAGTGGTTTCCTCATATCCTTGACTAAGATCCTCAAAGAAAGGGCCTAGATATATTTTAGCTTTTCATCTTTCCCCATGTCCCCACTGCCAACTTAGTAAGTCAGCAGTGTGCCATAGCAGTTGAAAATGCTGATGAATACTCAGTAGACATGGCATAAAAGGGATTCTTTTTAGTGGTCACTGAGGTCCCTTCCAACTCTGGAATTTTGAGGCTAAATTACCTCAAATGCCTCTTTCAAATCTAAATTTCTAGGATTCTAGGATTACTGATTGACTTTGAAATAACACAATATGTCATGTCATATGAACCTCATGATAGTTATTGTCGACCCCAATTTTACAAATGAGGAAACTGAGAATTAATAAGGTTAATAACTTGAACATGGTCACACACCCAGCAAATGGCAGTACTAGAATTTAAAAATGGCTCTGGACTCCAAATCCAAGATTCTTTCCATTGTACCTTCTAGAATCAAGAAATACTGATTGGATCAGAGGTAGCTAATTTACCCTTTTCTGTGACAAACAAATGTCTTTTTCTATCTCACATTAAATATTCAAAAGGTAATCAAATGAGATTCCAAAAAGATACCCAGTGGGTTCAAGTCTAAACTTGCATGGTTTTTTAAAATTATTTTTACATTTTAGCTGTGTGCCATTATGTAATTTTCCCCCTTCTATCAGCTAAGAAATACTACATTAGGCTATAAACAGAGAGAACAGTACATGGAAAAAAAGGATGTGGGAAATCCAAGAATACAGTGCTAAAAAAACAAGCTGACAATGCCCAGCATGACCCTGAGTGCTAGAGAGATGATCTACAACAAGATGGATACCTATTGTTAAGCATCATTTGGCTTTCCCATCATCACAGTCAACTCCCATTCAAAACCCCAAGGATTCCCAGGAACCTAAGTTTTACCTGTACACCTAGTCTGACTACAGGCTACACTGAACTCCTGGTCTTTCTTGTTCTAAGTTCCTAAAGCAGGCCCAGAACTGATTCATGTGCCATGGATCCTCTGCAAGCAGCACAGTTAAACTAGAGCAGATCACAGAGGCTCCATGTACCTTGGGGTATATAATCCTCATTCATGATATACTAGCTCCCAAGGGTCTAGAGAGGAAGTGGACCTGGCAAATTCACTCCGTTAAAAGCTGACTGAGGAAATAAGGCGAAATTCACCTCATTAATTGCATTTCAGTAGGTTGCAGTAAGAAAATAAGCAATTTGGTGCTTCCAGAGCCCAAGAACAATTGTATATGAGTGATAGTAGATAAAGCAACCTATTACAGGTTAAGAGAAGCATGGTACATTAAAAAAAATCCTTCAGAATTAGATCTCATTGATTTTACCTGATACCCCCACATTCTGTGGTTTTCGCTTGAGGATGGCAGTTTCCATTGAGGATTTGGAAGCTGCAGCCTAAAAACAAAATAATAATAATAAAAAAAACCCAAAATCAGAAGCTATGAATTTGCCTCTTTTATATTAAAAATACCAATTAAAACCTAGACTATGTTTTCCCCTAAAGTTAAGCACATGAATGTATTCAAACACTTTATTGAAATAAATCAATAATAATTAAATCATACCATTGATAAATCCTCTGTGACATCTGAGTACTCTGGGGAAGATGCATCACTAAATGGAGATACACTTTGGACTTTGGAGTTAGAGCCAAGAAAGAAAAAGGATAAACAAACATATTAGGTAATGATTTTAGGCAGTTAATAGATGGAAAGTTTTCATATATTAACTTGCATTTTAGACAGAGAAAAAATCATTTTTTCCTATCTTTAAGGAATTGCTGGCATACCATTGTTACAGAAGCCAAGGGTATTGAGTCACCATGGGTCAGAGTTAGGTAGACTATAGAACTGGGGCTACCAAGTGCCACCTGAGCTAATAGTGGGAAACATTTTGCTACTGGCTTTGCATCAATGTGAATCATCTTCTCCTCCTTCCCTTTATTCCTTCCACCCACCTCATTATTTTCTTAACTTCCTTTTCCCCATTCCCTTTCTTCTTTGCTTATGTCTCAGACCTGCCAATGACACCCGTGGCTCAAGACAAGTAAAAGCTATGAAGCTTTAATGATGAGAGAACAGAAGAAAAATTCATTTTCACTTCCTTCCACCCAAACTGATCTCAAAGGTTACAATGAAAACTGAGTGCCCTTCTCTCTGCTGAGGATAATGGTATTATCTTAAAGGAAAACTGAGTTTCATCCTTTTATTTTCCTAAGATAATCAGAAAATAACATAAAAGGGCAAAAAACCTCCCCTCCCCACCCCACCATATACACCAGTGATCCAACTAAGTATAACAAATAGGTAAAAGAACAAAGTTGGGTACATACGGGGTTTCTTCTTTGCAGAATCTTCAGGTGTTAGGAAGACTGTGCTACCTTGGAACTTTACCACAGGGAACTCTGAGGTTTTTTCATTGTCTTGCCCTGAGATCCTCTTTCCTACTAGTGTAGCCTAAAACAGAGTTGATTTAATTTTTTAAAATAGCACCTTGATACTTTTTTCATGAACTACAGAAATAACAATAAGAAGATGCTTGAATGCTACAGTATCCTTCAAAGTCCCTTAGAAAAGGTTTATAGGTTCCTATCATTATTTTCTCAAATAAAATAAATTCCAAAATACACACCAATGACACATATATCTCATGGCTGAATGTTTATCTCAAATTGTATCTAGTTCAAAAAATTAAAAATAAATCTATAAGTATATATGCAATGACACCTCTAAATTACAATCCTCCACTAACTTTTTTTTAAAGGTATTTTATTTTCAATTCATGGAATGAAACAAGCATTTCCATAAAACAGTAAAATAAAAAAGATGATTGCACATGAAACTGCAAATCTACCATGTACAATTTGCTATTCCTTTCAAACATACAACAAAGTTATTATGAAAATTTCTTTTTTCCCTTTTTTTCTTTGCTCTCTCCTCTCCCCCACCCAGAGATGGCTATCATTAGACACAAATAGAGGTGTATGTGTATGTACCCATACAGTACATATATGTGTGTGTATATAAAATTATTCTACTATACTTCTATTTATCACTTCTTTCTCTGGATGCATATAGTGTCTTTCTTCACATGTTCCTTATTTTTAATTTGTGTTTTTATAATAGCCAAAATGACTCAGTCACTCAAAGTCATTACAAGTGGGGAACTGATTCTGAACACTAAAACTTATAGGGAAATTAACAATGCACAGATTTTTTAAGGCACTGAAATGGGAAAAAGATTTTCCCCAGTGGCACAGTTTGGGTGTTTCTCAATTTCAACCTCAAGCAAATCTCCATGTGGTAAGAATTGTTCTCTACTTTTTCTTTCACATAGCATTATTACAGGTAAAACAGGATATCCCTGTGTGAGATTTATGCAGCATTCATCATATTAAGAAATAAAATAGCCTGGAAGGATAGCAAGAATCTGCAAATCTAAAAACAAAGTTCTAGGGAAGGGGAATATCTGTAGGAATATTGTATTTCTGCTGGCCACTGTCACCCGTTGCCCTCAAATACACAAACACCCTAACATTAGTATGTGAGAGGAGCACCAAAGAAATTCAGAAGGTTAGTCAACATATGTCTAAAGATGAAGATATTTGGCCCAATCTGAAAAAAAAAAGATTTAAAAATAGCTTTTGCAATTCTTATCAATTTTATTTGTGACACTGAAGTTTATGGAAAGAGTAATTAAATAATTATGTTTGCTTTAAAAAACATTAAGGTAGGTTGTGTAAACATCTGAAAATGACTCTTATTCTTAATAACCTTTCTACTACATCAGAAGACCCTGGGACTATTCAATTGTCAGAATTTCTAACACATTCAAAATCCATTCTAAATGCATTTGTTATGAATCATTGCAGTTTCTGAATAAGGCAGGCACTGATTGTGCACAGACACATAGCTGAATTTTTCATATTTTTTCACATTTTAAAAAAAAAGGATACTCTAAAAATTCACATTCAATAGCTTCATTTCACAGTTATTTCACCTAAACACAAGACCTTGGATTTTCCCATTTTGTATTTGATTCATCTGAATGAAATCTTACGCTCATCCCACCCCGCAGCTGCGTCCTCTCCTCTGTGCAGTCTTCCCCATTTAGAATTTGAGAGTGTGAATTATTCTGCCTCTGTTTATATCCTCAGTGCTCGGAATTGAGTTGAGAATTTAACAATTGTTTCATTTCTGTTAAATTGGAACAAAGCTACTTACTTTATCCTTTTGGTAATCACTACCACTACTTGCGGGTGACAATGGCAAAACTGAAAAGAAAAACAGGTCTCTAGCACACAGCTTTATTTCCCAAGTAACAAACTCCCATTCCCATTATTACATATCTACTCTTTAGCACATTCACTCCAAACCACTCTTGCTTCCAGTTAAAGCCCTCCATATCTACACCTATCTTTCCAACACAATGGGGTCCATTCTATTCGACCTGTACCTTATTGCACATAAGCACTTGTTCCACACATTCTTGTAACTGTGCCTTGTCTCATGCCCTTTTCTCCTTCTCTAGGAAATCCACCACTCATCTAAAACCTTTCCATTCTTTAGGGGTGACTGAATTCCCATCTCTTCATCAAATCCTTTCTTGAGAACTATAGCCTTAACTGATTTTTTTTCTCCTCTTTTTGATGACTCTAGTCAAGTTAATTGACAAGCATTGATTAAGCACCTATTGTGTGCTTATGGCAAAACCAGTCCCTGTCCTCAAGGAGCTTACATTCTAATAGGAGAGAGAACATGCAAGTAACTATACTATTTAAAGTTCTGAGTTTGATGTTACAAGGCAATTACATCATGTTGTTATTGTTGTATGTGTTGATCATGCATAAACGGTTAGAGAAGGTGGAGGGCAGGGACCTCACTATAGGCATCTATATCCCCTCACAGTACTGAACACAAAACAGACACCAAAAAAATACTTGTTATTGACTGGCTTACAGGGAGTTTGTGAGGCAGGTAAAATATTAAACTTACCTCTTAATTTGCTTCTGACTCTTGACTTTTTCTGCTTCGAATATGTTTTTAAGTTTTTTTCTTTTTGGCTTTTGTTCCAAGAGCTTATATTCATATCACTGCTGGTTTCATAATCACTTTCAGAAAACAGGTGCTTCCTCAGATCATCAAACTTACAAACAGAGAAGTTCAATCTGTAATCTCAGAAAATTGTTGCTAATATCTATGGACTACTAAAACACATCGCCCCCTTCAAAGTGAGGGCATTGACATGTTCCAAATGTCTGGATTCTCTATTTGGTGATGTGCTCATTTAAGGCAATGGGGGGAGAGGCAGGGCAGAAGGGAGGGTCAAGAGAGCTACCCTGCTAAAAAGTGTTTAACCAGATGATTATTACTACAAAATATGACTATACAATGAAATTTTAGTTAAACACTTGCAACCTGAATGTAATTGCTATGTTCTCCCTCCTCAATAGGCTGCATGAACAGATTCTTGAGTTCAAAATTCTGCCTTTTAATGACAAAGAGAAATCCAAAGTTTAAAAATAATTTTTAGAAGGAAGTTAGTCTTTAGTTTTATGGAAAGAGAAAAAACTCTATCTTGAAAGTTATGTGTTATCAATCTTGGATGCAGGACGTTAGCTCTTCATGGCAAGGTGAAATTAAGTACTGACAAATCACTTAAGAAACATTTATTAAGCACTTGCCATGAATCAGGCTTTATGTTAAATGCTAGGGATATAAAGAAGAAGGAAAAAGAAATAGTCCCTGTCTTTGAGGAGCTTATAATCTAGTATTTAAATATTAACTAATGTCTAAAAGATAAAGAGTTCTGTTTTGGACATACTGGATTTGAAATGCCTACAAGCATGAGTGTTGTCCTGATAAATGACTAATAAACAATGAAAAATAAGTATGACATACTTAAGTTTAATCTGAATTATTAACATTTTAGAATTAGATTTCTTAAATCTAGACAATCAACAAAAAAGCCCTAATTTGTACTGTTTGCCCATTTCAGAGGTATAAATTGTCACAGTGAAAATTTAACAATCAGCTCTCACAATCCAGTACAGCCTGGCTCCACTACACTCTTGCCCATCTAGTTGGGAATGTTTTGTGCTTCAGGACTGGAACTCAGAAAAGAGGCAAGGGCTTGATCTATAGATCTATGGGTTATCCACGTAGAGGTGGTAATTGGATCCATGGAAACCAAAAAGATCACCAAGTGAGGGACTATAGAGAGAAAAAAGAAAACACGATAGAGCTTTTGGATGTAAACACATTTAGTGGGCACAATATGGATGAAGAACCAAAGGATATCAAGAAGGAACAGTCATACAGGTTGGAAGAGAACTAAGAGATAGCAATGTCCCTGAAAACCCAGAAAGGAGAGAGTAACCAGGAAGAGAAGATGAATGATGACGTAAAATGCTTCAGAGAGGTAAAGAAGAATGAGGATTGAGAAAAAAAAAAACTATCTTAATTTGACAATTAAGAGGTCATTAGTAACTTTCAAGAGGACAATTTCAGTTGATGAGCCCAGATGCTAGAACACAGAGGGCTTATAAAAAAAAATGAGAAGAGGGGAAATAGAGGCACCAAGTGTAGACAACATTTTTAAAGAAGTTTAGCTGAGAAGGGGAAGAAAAAGGTAGGATAACAGTTGTCAGGATGTAGGGTCTTTTAAGGATGGAAGAAAGTTGGAAAGAAGTCAATACATAGGAAGAGATTAAATTTTTAAGAGGAAGGGAAGATAATGGGGACAATCTAGTGGAAAAAAAATGGGAGGAGATCACATAAAGGGTACAAGTAAAGAGTTTGGCTTCAGCAAGAAGTCACCTCTAAGAACTATTAAAAACTAATGACATAATCGATGTGTTTGTGATTCTTTGTATTAGGTTTTAAAACATGTATCATTCATAAATATAACAAGAAGCTAACATTTAGTCTAGGTTTCAATGAAGAGTCACATTTTGAAAAAAATAATTCAGCAAGGAAAAAGTAATTATTCTTGACTCAGTTAACCAAGCTCCCGTGGGAAATCTAGATGTTCTGACTACAACATTAATCACCTGAGATTATGTTTGTTCTAATTTCAGGACAAGGAAAAAGACAACCTTTGGTTTGCTATTCTTGTGGTACCAAATATAACCTTATAGGAACCATCACAAAAGATCATTGGACCTATAGTCAACAAAATTGTTGTTTGTTGTTGTTCAGTTGTTTCAGTCATGTCTGACTCTTTGCGACTCTATTTAGGGTTTTCTTGGCAAAAAGTAGTTCGTCGTTTTGTTTTCCAGCTCATTTTACAGGTGAAGACACTGAGGCAAACAGGGTTAAGTGACTTGGCCAGGGTCACACAAATAGTATGGGAGGCTGGATTTAACATCAGGAAGATGAGTCTTCCTGACTCTAGTCCTGGCACTCTCTCCACTTCAGCACCTAGCTGCCCAACCATAATCACTTAACTATGCTTAAGTCATTAACTTCTGCCATTCAGAAGGTTGACATATTTGTGCTGAGAAGAGGTCCAATTCTCCTCCCAATTTCACACACTCACACACACATAACACACACACAGAGTTATGCACAAATTAATAGTAAAGAAGGCAACCACAGAAAGAGCTTTCTGAAATAATATGCCTATCTTCTCCTACTTCTACATTAAGGAGAAAAATTATCCAAAGTCCTCAAAGCCAATGCTGTACGTTCTGGGGAAAAAGAGAGAAACTTCATATTGCTATCAGGCTTCCATCATTCCCATACTTCAAGGGATCTGTGATCTCATGAATATAGGGAGAAATGTGGCACACAGAAGATACTTTAAATACTTGTTCCTTTTTTCTTCCCCTTATCTTAGATCCTTTCATCTCCATGAAGATGAAAAATTTTGACCAGGTTGGGATATGCACCATTTGGAAGGCAGTTTTACCTATATTCAAATTAGATAATCATTATAAAGTTGTCCCCAAATAGTACATATCCTAATCCAGCCAAACTTTCTCATCTTACACAATTCTTGCCCATGAGATTCCATAAACTCTCCATGGAAGGTCCACCCAATATATGGGAGGTCTTTTAAGACTCCATGAGGGGGCAGCTAGGTGGTGCAGTGAATAGAGCACTGGCCCTGGAGTCAGGAGGACCTGAGTTCAAATCCAGCTTCAGACACTTATCACAAAAACTAGCCTATGACCTTGGGCAAGTCACTTAACCCCAACTGCCCTATCTTCTTCCCTCCAAAAAGCAAAACCAAAAAAAACAAAAAACAAAAAGATTCCATGAGTATCAGAACAGCAGGATTTGAATCCAGTGCTTTTTCTGCTCTACCATGCTGCCTTCTTGGTCTGAATCCAGCTGCTCTTTCCATCTTCATCCTCTATAAGGTCATTTCCATCTCCTTACATGAAGAAGGCAATAAGGAAGCAAGATGCTGGAGTGCAAATGTGGTGATTATGTCATCACCATTGATGAACACAGTTTGCTATACAAATGAATATAGTTGTGTTCTTCTTTGTATCCAACTTAACTAGATCTTACTTTCTGTAAACTCGCTGTTTCCTTAAAGGCTTCTTGTTCCTCTTTTTTTTTTTTTAAAGATGATACTGAACATAGGTTTCCATCATCCTAACTTGTTGCAAATGAGTTTATTTAAACAATATTACATGCATTCCTATACTTTTTTGTCCCATTCTCATTTTAAAATGATAGGGAATGTGAAGAGATATTAAAGAAACCATATGCTAAAACTCATTGCTTCCTTCCTAAATTATCCATTTGAAGCACATGATATGCCATTTTAAAAGTCATTCATTTTAGCAGTCAATATGGCCTAGAGAGGGGAAGATTCACTGACTATATAAGTAACAGAAGTTACACTTGGTATAAGCTGTACTTACCAAATTTCTTTCTCCTTGGCTTTTGTAACTGCTGAAAGTAGAGCTCTCCCTAGGCAAAAATTGTAAATTAAGTGAATTTTGAATCCTGTATCTCCCACTCAGTGACCCAGTATTTTCTCCTGATTGCTTAGGAGTCAAATTTTAAATCTCCACAAAGTTTTACCTTCTCCAGGTAGTGCCTTTGCTTCAGACCTTTCCAACTCCGTTCCCCTTTTCAAAACTTCTTATTACATCCCATTCCCTCAGACTCTGGTAGGGGCCAGTAATTATATGATTTAATCCATTTCCATATGTTGATGAATTATACTTTCTGGGCAACATATACATTTTAATAAAAATAATAGCAGAGAACTCTACAAATATTACCTAATTATATCTTCATAATAACTCTGGGAGGTAGATATCTATTTTACAGATGAGGAAACTGAGGCAGAATTCAAATGACTTGCTCAGGATCACATAACTAGGGTCTGAAGCTAAATTGGAACTTGGGTCTTCCAGACTCCAGGTCCAGCACTCTATCCTCAATGCCACTTAGCTGCCTTAATAAAGGTTTTCAGCAAACGTCATGCTTGAACTCAAAGACAGGACACTTACAGTGGCAATTTCAGTAGAATGGAAAATATTTTTGATTTGGCCCCCAAAAAATAACATAGGTGGCCTAATCTGCCTCCCTTAGGGTTTGCCTTGCTTGAAAATAAGACAAACTATATACTTATTCTGACCTTAAAAATGTTTTATGATGAACCAGGATAATCCTTCTAAACATTTCCATACACAAAGAACAGAAAAAGAGGACTGACTGTATATGAAACAGCAACAAAATGTTTTGTTTAGTATGTAATTTAACAGGGTAGTATCAACATTGCCTTGCTTACGACCCTTTCTGAACTTCATCCTTGTTATTCTGACCTTTCCAAGTAGGACCAAGGACCCTGGAAAAAACACTGGGCTGGAAGCCAAATTAAAGTCTGGCCTTGCCAATGCCAATACATGACTGCAAACAACTCATTTCACTGCCTCATCTTCTTCACCAGGCAAAGGGGAAATTTTAGTTGACCCATCAGCCTCACAAGTTACAAATAAGGTCATGTGAGCAAAAGTGCTTTTGAAAAAACTAAAACCTCCATCAAAAGATAATGTGGCATAATTTTACTTATTAATAAACCCAAGAAATGTTAAAAGTCAAAGAGGGGAAGTAGCCCCGGCAATGCTAGTTGATTTAAGTTAGAGAGTGGACAAAATCCCACATTTACACCAGCGTCCATGAGACCACTTTAAATCTGGGGGCTATACTGTCAAGAAAAACTTCTTGTCAATTAGAGCTGTCCTAACCTAGAATTGGTTGCCCCAAGAGGTGGAAACTCCCCTCATCTTGGAGGTCTTTATGCCTGACCACTTCTTAAGTATGTTATCTTGCAAAGTCCTTTCATTGACTATCTGGACTGGATGGCCACTGGGATCCTTTTCAACTCTCAAATGCAGGGATTCTGTGACAATGGGAAAGAAAGAGTATCATATTTACCTAAATGGGTAAATATTTTGAGAGGAAGATTTCCTCTCAAAAGGAAAAATCTAGAATTAAAATAGAAAAATTCAAGGCTCTGTGATTACAATCGCCGTTTCCCCTAGTTTCTAAGAATCACATGAATTGTCATTGATTTCAGACCTAATCTCTCCCCTGAAATGCCATTTGATTTGGTTTAGATCCCTAGATTATAGAGGCAGAGCTGAAAAAAGCCTTAGAGACCATCTAATTTGATCTTATTTTACAGAGAAGAGTCAAAATGACTTGTCTGAGGCCGAATTTGAACCCAGATCCTCTCACTCTAATTGTGTTGCTCTTTTTGCTGTATACACTGCCTGTATGAAACTTTAAACAGATAAAGAAAGATTAGACTGACAATTACACTCAATTAAATAAAGGCAGATGGTATGAGAATGAGAAGTCAGATGTCTTGTTTCTTCAAATGATTCCAACCCTGCTTCCACACCCCAACAGGATAAGCCTCCTTTAAGTTCTAATCTAATGTTTCAACATATTGTAAAAGCGACCCTGGGATTGTGAAGGTCGTTGTGAATGAAGAACAAGCTCTTGCAAGTCCTCCCAAGCTTGTTGCTACTCAGTTGTGTCCAATTCTCTGTGACCCCATTTGGAGTTATCTTAGCAAAGATATTGAAGTAGTTTGCTGTTTCCCTCACCAGTCCATTTTACAGATGAGGAAACTGAGACAAATGGGGTTTAATGACTTACCCAGGGTCACACAGCTAGTAAGTGTCTGAGCACAGATTTGAACTCAGGAAAATGAGTCTTCCCTCCATCCACTGTTGCCAGCTAACTGCAAGCTAGGAAGGGTTTAAGAATATGCTCATGTTGTAAAAGACTGACCATATTTCCCTCCTTCCTATTCTGCCCCCCACTTGTCCTATTCTCTATTTTGTCCCTGTCCCTTTACAGAAGTGTATGCTTCTAACAACGCTCCCCCCTACCCTGCCCTCCTCTCCATCATCCCCCTTTTCATCCCCATCCCCCCTACTCTCCTATAGGGCAAGATACCCAATTTAGAGTGTATGTCATTCCTTCCCCAAGCCAACTTCAATGAGAGTAAGGGTGACCCATTCCCTTTTGCCTTCCCATTCTTCCCCTCTATTGTAATAGTTATCCCTTGCCTCTTCTATATGAGATGATTAACCCAATTCTGTCTCTCCCTGTCTATTCTATTCTATTCCTCTCCCACCTCTCAATTTCACCTTTTAAATATATCATCCCATCCTATTCAATTGATCCTGTGCCCTCTGTGTATGTACACATATATACACACACTCACATATGTATTCGTATACATATATACCCTCCCATATAGACATGTGTATGTATACATATATATAAACATTTATATTCCCTTCAACCATCCTCATACTGAGAAAAGTTTCATAAGTTACAATGATCGTTTTTCCATGTTGGCTGTTTAATAGTTCAACTTTGATAAGTTTTTTATTAATTCTTTTCCATGTTTACCTTCTCATGTTTCTTGTATTTGAATGTCAAATTTTCTATTCAGTTCTGGTTTTTTCATCAAGAATGCTTGGAAGTCCTCCCCGTCATTGAATGACCATATTTTCCCCTGGAACATTATATTCAGTTTTCTGGGTAGGTGATTCTTGGTTTTAATCCTAGCTCCCTTGATCTCCGGAATATCATATTCCAGACTCTTCGTTCCCTTAATGTAGAAGCTGTTAGATCCTGGATTATCCTGATTGTGTTTCCACAGTATTCAAATTGTTTCTTCTTGGCAGTTTATAATATTTTCTCATTCATCTGGGAACTCCAGAACCTGGCTATAACATTCCTAGGAGTTTTCTTTTTGGGATCTTTTTCAAGAGGTGATCAGTGAATTCTTTCACGTTCTATTTTGCCCTCTGGTTCTAAAATATCAGAGCAATTTTTCTTGAGAATTTCTTGAAGG
>CM053580.1:449246217-449265953 GCA_028627135.1 Pseudochirops cupreus
CATCGCCTTCTATTTTTTTCATTTGTTTGGATCTGTTTAATGGTATCCTGATTTCTCATAAAGTCATTTGCTTCACTCTAATTCTGAAGGAATTATTCTCTTCAGTGGGCTTTTGAGATTCTTTTTCCATCTGGCAAATTTGACTTTTTAAGGCATTCTCCTCCTCATTGGCTTTTTGGGCCTCTTTTGCCATTTGAGTTAATCTATTTTTTAAGGTGTTATTTTCTTCAGTCAAGTTGTTGCCTCTCTTTTCATGATTTTCTTGCATCATTCTCATTTCTCTTCCCAATTTTTCCTCCACTTTTCTTATTTGGTTTTCAAAATCCTGCTTAAGCTCATCTATGGCTTGTAACTGATTTACATGTTTCTTGGAAGCTTTTGGTGCAGGAGTTCTGTGTTGTCTTTCTCCCATTCCATGCTTTGATCCTTTTTATCCCCAAAAAGGAATCCAAAGTTGGATTGCTGTTCTTACTTTGCTTCCTTTGCCTGCTCATGTTGCCAGTCAATTACTTGACTTTTTAAGCTCTGTGGAATTCTGCTTCCAGATGGGAGAGTTTTGTCCCAAATCGCTGGGGGGTTTTGCAGCTGCCAGAGCTATTAGGAGGCCACAGTCTCTGCAGCCCCCACCAGCTTTGGCTCACTGTTCATGTACCTCAGGACCACCACCCAAGACCACAATCCCAATCCAGGAAGCTTAAGGCAAGAGCATTTAGCCTCTGAATGATCACTTAGTCCCCCTGCAATCTGGAGGCTGAGAGCTCAGCCATGTGGAGGCAGCTGCAGGGCCACCACTTCTGCTGCTTTCTTGCCCTGGGTGCAGTGGCCAGACCTGCTTTTCTCCCCCAGATTTAGACAAGTTCCACTGACCTTTCACTTTGTCCTTGTTTCTTATGGGTTGATAATTCTGGAAACTGCCACAGCTACTGGTGATCCGCTCTCCTGAAAGCTCCAGCTGCTGCTTGTCCTGGCCACCCCAGAGCCAAGCCACAGTTTCAGGCCAGGCTGGTTTCGGCTCCCAGCATGCTGCAATGAGCCCTTCCTGTCCCACCTGCTAGGCTGCCTCAGTGGGAGCTTTGTTTCTCTGTACTTTTGTGGGTTCTGGTGCTCTAAAATTTATTAGAGTGATATTTTATAGGTATTTGAGGTGGTTATGGGGGGAGCTGCAGAGTTTTCCTGCTTCTATGCCACCATCTTGGCTCTGCCCCTCCCCCATTTCTGGATTCTATTCTCAACCATCCCCAACTGCCAGTATCAGGCTCGACAGCAACAAGGACAGGTTTAGAGATAACTATGAGAGAAGGATTTGACATGGTGTTGTAGGAAGCAAAAGAGGAAAATTGTCAGCCTGCCTCAAGTTTGAATTTGGGAAGTGAGACCTTTCTGGAGCAAGGCTCTGTCTAATATCCTTCAAAGAAGATTTTAGTATGGCAAAGTGGCAGTGGTTTGGACTAAATGCCCATCTAGGCACTTTTCTCTCTGGTGTCTTCACAATCTTTGTCACTAACATGCATGTTGTGTTTGAAGAAAAGAACATGAGAAATAACAACTGTTCCATTGAAAATAAGCAACAGGAGATTAGCATTATGAATAACTTTGTCATCTGTTGGGGCTATAAGATCATCTTGTACTTGTCCATAGTCACCATCCTCATCAGCTTTTTTCTCTTGTATTCTGTATACGCCCAAATCTACCAAGGCATGGTAGCCTATGTCATCTGGATTGTCTTGTACGAAGTTGTCAACTTCCTACTGCTTTTTCTGAGCACCAGCGCTCTCACTGACATCCCTGAAGTGAAGTTTTTACGTTGGTTTGGCCTGATCTCCCGTGTTCTTATGTATGGGTTCTGGATGTTTTTTGTGATCACGTATGCTCAGATAGTGTACAAAAACCAGACGCAAAGTATTATCACTTCCTACGGCCGGCGTCTCTCTATCAATGTGGAATCAAAGCGAGAGAGGCCACAATACCCAAATTTCCTAAAATTGGATTACCCATCTCGGATTCATATAAAATAAACCAATCTTTTCCCCAAGAGGCAAGATTCCTGGATCCAAGGCTCTTTAGCTCTAATTCTTACTCTCTTTCAATTTTCTTGAATTTGAATTTGGATTTGAATTTGAATCTTGGATTTTCTAGGATCTTCAGTTTATCTAATGGTTCTGCCACAACTAGAGTCACTCAATTTGGGTAGAGTTATGGGGGGGGTTTTGAGGGGTGGGGGTGTTACATGTGAAGGAGTATCATTGGGTGGGTAGAGAAAGGAAATAATAAATAAGTTCTTACTTGGAATGTCACAGTTAGATTAATAACTGTTCCCTACTGGCAGCTGTTTAGGAAAGGTGATAAGAAAAAAAAGTGAAATAAAGACATATTACAAGGTAACTGCCTCTATATTTTCATATGTCCATATTCAACCAGTAAAACTACTTTAGTTAGACCTATTGTCCTTCTTGCTGATTTTATTTTAGTCTCCAAATACCAGGGGCAGAATTATCTGTATCTATGTCCCAATCCACTAGAAGTTGCAGAAAGGAATCTACAATGGGAACTATTATTCATAAGAGGGGGACCAGTTTAACTCAACAACAGTTAAGGAATATTTGTGAAGTGGAATTGATGAGGGGAGAGTTGTGGGATAATAGAAGAATGAGGTGACACAAGAAATTCTTGCTCTCTACTATCTGCCTCAAAAATAGCACCAGAAAGGGAGCAAAATTACATTAAAACCCTTAAAAGAAAAAAAAATAGGGAGGAAAAGCATTTGAATAAATTAGCAAAGCAAAAAAAAAATCAACCAATGAAAATAATTTTGTAGATTAAAGGAAACCAAAGCAAAAATGCCAGAAGAAAAACGTACTGAGGGTTGTCCTGAACTGGGTGTAACTGAGGTCAGTCCTCTGGTAATTTAGGATGAGTATTGCAACAAAATGAGATACTCATTCAATAGATAACAGAGGGAGATTTATTAAGCCATGGGAGGAGAAGAATATTCAGCAAAGATACACACTGAGGATGCTTCAAGTTGATTCACCTAGTAAATGAAGTTTTCTTGCTTTATTTGAGTATAGTGGCCCATCAAGCATAAGAAATTGTCTAGAGTGGCTCCTAGCCATTATCAGGTTTGTAGTCAGGCAGCCAGGATGGGAAGGGGAAGGGGGACAGCTAAGTGAAGCAGTGGATAAAACACTGGGCTTGGGAATCATGAAGATTATCCTTAGGAGTTCAAATCTGGATACATGACCCAGGGCAAGTCTTTTAACTCTGTCTCAGTTTCCTTACTTTTAAAATGAGCTAGAGAAGGAAATGGTAAACTCCAGCATCTTTGTTAAGCGAACCCCGAATAGGGTCATAAAGAGTCTAACATGACTGAATAACAACAACCAAGACATGATGTCAATATTTTGAGCCTTTAGTCTCTTGAGCCAATTAAATAAGAATGATTTAAATATATTGTAAGGAAAACTAGCCTAATTTGCTTTGGAGAAGAGTTAAGATATTGCTCCTACTACACTCAACCCCTTAATGGTAAGATCTTTAAGATCTTTTTTTTTCTTTTAAGGATTTAAAGTAATTTTGTTCCCCTTCTGGCACTTCTATTGTTATTTTTTCATGATCTGTAGAAGAAAGTTAGACTTACTTGACACCTCTTACTCTATCATTCCATCTATCACGTGACTTTAAACAATTAACCTGACCTCAGTTTTTCAAGAAGACTGCTATGGGCTGTGTTAAAGTTTATATGTAGATCACAGTAGGTCTCTCAATATAAAAAAGTGACTGTGAGTAGGAGCAACACCAGGAACATTAGGGCTACAATAGAGATTATGAAATTCTCTGCACAGTCACCAATCCTCATCTTGGATCAGGGAGAAATGTCTTATACCACCAGCCACTTAGTTTCCTAGGGCATCAACCAAGAACTTCTCCCCGGAGTCACGTGGTGGGAGGTGGGGAGGTGAGGTGGAGAGAGATAGAACACAAAACCTTCGACTCATGAAAGACCTCTGGGAAACGGATTCTTTTTTTCTCTGGGGACTGATCAGACACTCATTTTCCTTTTGTTGCCAGAAAGCAAAATCCCTCCTAACAATGCCAATTCTTGGACCTTTAAACTCTCCCTGGGAAAAGCAGCAATATGGAAAGGCCAATTCATTCTATATTATAGGAAACATGAGCTTTAGTAGTGTTACCTTTTGCCAACTCTTCTGCTGACTGGGCTGCTATTCCCACAGGAGTTAATCTTCTCTCTGTTACATTGCTGGGATCCAAGTCTCTGCCCCCACCCACCAAGTCACCGATGCTTACTGCCCCACCTTCACTACTGCTGCCCTCTCTGATGCTACAGACCAGTGTCACTGCCCCCAAGCTGACCCAACACAGTGGCTGAGGTCAGGAACTGCTACGTGGGACAGCTCAGGAAATTCCAAAGATTCTGAACGATCATTTGAAAGCTTAGGTTCTCCTCCCTGTTGGTGGTCAATCTCTCCAATGTAGGGGAGGAGCTACTGACATCTCCAAATTACAAGACTGCCACTAAGACCAGAAATGTCTAGCACAGGGTCATTCACTTATGTATAGAGCAAGACAGAATCAGCCTTTTTGCTTGTTGCTAGAGACTCATCTATGTGCTCTATTTGCCGTGTAAGAGCGGCAGCCATTTCTGCCAGGGGACAGAGTTATTGTTTCTAGTTTGGGGGTGAGGGTAGAAACTTTTAAAGCTGATACAGCACCTATCCTCAGCTAGTTAACTTGGGCCCAACTGGCGTATTTATGCACCTCCCCAGTTTCAGAAATGTCTCTGGGCTCCTGGAGAGTGGCTTGCACCGAAGAATCATGATGAAACCTATGTGTTTGGTTGGTCTCTCAAATTACAAAATAAAACAAACAAAAAAAATTCAAATGGTCCCATCAGCACAGTTGTTAAATGATCCTAAAATTCTAGGAATCTGCCTAGATTTACATTTCTTTCTCTTGGGATCCTTCATGACATCTCTCAACCAACTGGAAATTTCCAACACAATTATAGGACTGAGACCTTCTTGATCAGCCGCATTGCCATTTTTTAAAAAAATAAAAACTAAACAGTTCTTTCCCTATTCACACACAATTATGACTTCCTTAAAGAGGTCTTCTTTCCATATATTTCCCTAGAAGTAATTAGGTGATGACTATTAGTAGTACAAAGACAGCAGGTCTCTATCAGGGCAGGATACATCTCTCTCTTCTGCATTTGTGCCTTTCTGCTAGTTGAGGGAGGGGAGAATCCCTTTCAATCCCTCAAAATTCAGTCCTACTGGGATGAGGGAGGGGAGGGTTGTTAGAAGCACACACTTCTGTAAAGGGACAGGGACAAAGTAGAGAATAAAACAAGTGGAGGGCACGATAGGACGGAGGGAAATATAGTCAGCCTTTCACAATATGTCCATTGTGGAGAGGTTCTGTATAATTACACATGTACAGCCTGTATTGAATTGCTTGTCTTTCCAGTGGGGATGGGTGACGAGGGAGGAAAGAAAGAATCTAGAATTCAAAGTTCTAAAATCAAATGTTAAAAAAATATATATGTGTATATATGTATATATGTTATCATCATTATTATTTACATTCAACTGGGAAATAAGATATACAGGCACTGGAGTAGGGATATCCATCTTGCCCTACTGGAAAATCAGAGGGGTGATGGGGGAGGATATGGGAGAGAGCAGATTGGGGGAGGTGGTAAACATGGGATCCCTGTTTTGGGGTGGTGGGTAGGGGAAAGACAGGGAGAAAATTTTGTAACTTGAAATCTCATGGAAATGAATGATGTAAACTAAAAATAAACGTTTTTAAAAAAAAAAAAGAATATGCTCAGCTTTGAGTAGCATCCAACATCTGAGCTGCTAGTTAGTTGCAAACAATAATGATAATAACAGCTAACATTTATATAGTGTTTCTATGTGCCAAGCATTGTGCTAAGCACTTTACAATTATTACTTCATTCAATCCTCACAAGAAGGAGGTAGGTACTATAATTCCCATTTTACAGATGGAGAAACTGAGGCAAATAAGGGTATAAGTGATTTTCAAGCATCTGGGGTTGGATTTGAAGGTCTTCCTGACATGAGGCCCAGTGCCTCATGAACTAGAGTTCAGAGAGTCTTATCACCAAAAGGGCAATCACCAAGCGAATGACTGTTTTTGCCACTCTGGACACGCTCTAATCCTGTATTACCTAGCAGAGTTGCCCACAACACACCTCTTTTTCTTGGATGACTCTTTGTGGCTAAGAATTCTCTGCTTGGCTTCGACAACCTAGAACCAAAGTAAATCACAGTTCAGTTTTCAAAAGCAATTTGATGTGATTCTCACATTTTATGGAAATATCACTTTTCCTGAACTTCCTAAATAACTGTTAAATTTGAGAGTGATAAATTCTTTTTTTTTTTTTTTGCTTTTTTGGAGTGGGGAAGGCAGAACAATTGGGGTTAAGTGACTTGCCCAAGGTCACACAGCTAGTTAAGTGTTAAGTGTCTGAGGCTGGATTTGAACTCAGGTCCTCCTGACTTCAGGGCCGGTGCTCTATTCACTGTGCCACCTGGTTGCCCTGAGAGTGATAAATTCTAACATACATCAAAAGAGATGTCTGGTTTTTGTAACAACAAAAACCCTCTCACATAAAATTGTAATTGTCTACAGTAACTTAAAAAGAAATTGAAAAGTGTATGATCTTATGAAAATACAGTAATATTGAGCACACTGGTAGCTTTTTGGACTCAGACCTTTCATTCAGGCAATGGGAAATAGGTCATTTTTCACTGGCCCAAGAGGTAGGAGATATTCTTCTCCATTTTGTAGGATGCACTTTCAATCATGTGGACACTTTCAGAGTATAATTGAGTAAAATTATTCTTCCTGGTAACATGGCATAATAAAAGGAAGGCCTCCCTTGGAGTCTGGAAGACCTGGGCTCAAATCACACCTCTGACACATAACATGCTGTCTGATCCTGGGCTTAAACTCTTAGTGTAGCAAGCATATCTATTAAATTCTGGAAGAGATGCTAATCTCTAGTGATAGAGGGAAGCTCCTCACTGGGAGCTTCCTACATTGATGAAAGAGGTACAAACCAAAATTTATCTTGGAGGCGGAAGAATGGAGAGCATAGCTGTAACTCTGATACTGAATATATTCTTCCTAATAGCCTGGTACTATAAGAATTTAGCTAGTTTTTTGTTGTTTTGTAGCTAGAATAATCCTGAATAGAAAAACCACTAATAGACCATTTTGAGAATGTTCAGTTTAACTCCCATTTTTTCCGGACACTCAATATTAATGCTAAAAACATTTAGTTTAATATTCTGCGAATGGTCAGACTCTTTCCTGATTACTATGCAATAATATGAGTCAGAAGAAATAACTAGAAGGAAGAAATTGAACATATTCCAGTTAATTTATGTCAGAGGCCTTGAAGAAATGGCAACACTTAGTGATTGCAATTAACTGTGAATCCTGGCTACTACACAGGTAAGTTCTTCTTATAAAATGGTTTCAAACTTGCACAGAGTTTGGCAACACAAACCAAAATACAGAATGTTGTTTTATCAGCTTACCACTTGAGAGTACGTAGTATCAGAATCATTTCCAAAGTCATAAGGATCCTCTCTGGAAAGAAAAGTCAAATTTATTAAAATGTACAAAATGTATAAGAAGCAAAAACAAATTCACGACAGTTTTGTAGTTAATGAAGAAAATATTGGGGAGTATTTAGGGAACAATAGAGGGGAATATTTAGGGAAGTCCAGTTGGGAAAGTGTATATATACATTTTTTTTTTAAAATAAAAGTACCAGACCTAAGAACTATTGCATGATTACAGCTCAACAGCCCATTTAAGTGTCTGGATAAACATGATATTAGGGGGTCTCACTTTTAGCCTTATGGTTCAAAATTCTTGCAAAGTTCAATCACTTTGCTTCAATACAGAGCTACATTTCAGTTTTTGAAGTCTTTGTGAGATAATTAGACCAGTGATTCTCTTAGATATGTGCAAAATTTCAGCTAAGGAAACTGAAAATTGTAATGAACTTAACATGTGAGGGCACATGTGCATAAGGAAGTCTCTTGAATCTTTCTAGTGTGCTGAGTTTCATCATGGTCTTTGCTATGAACAATAACCAAAAAAACAAAGTTTGAGAACCACTGTTAGATGGTTGCACTATTCTACCATCTAGTGGAAAAAGCTATGAACTGAAGGTTCTTTTTGTAGAGTGAAAACTCTCAGGTCAAGAACATTATTTGAGTGGCGCAGAGAAAGATAGCAACAGCTCAAATTCCCCTAGACAGCCTTGTAAAGAGTCCTTGGACATTCAAATCCCTAATTGGATTTCTAGAGTCTAAAAAGGGGAGGGAAAAGGACTTATTAAATGTATGTAAATTTTGAATGTTATTTTTTAAACAAACATATGACAGCTACATTTTGTGGTACGTGTATATACTTTGAGCAGAGGTGTCAAACTTGCTATCAGTGTTCTGGAAGGGGAGGAGGCAGTAATGGGTGGTGAACCAAGTTAAAATTGGGAAGTGCTTAACAAAGTAAATAAAAAATAAAATGCAACTTAGATAATGGTAAATTGTGATTTTCTAACTCACTATGGTTAGTAATTTGTGCTTTATAAACTATTTTAAAACTACTTAAAAATGAATCATTATTACTGCAGATTTATGTCCTTTTACTGAACTCTGCATAATTTTACTAATTTAAATTATTGTCCTTTGTACTTTGTATATTCTTTTGTTGCATTTTGCATCATATTTAAATCCTTGAATGAGCATGCAACCCCAAATTACATTACTGGATCATTAGTCTCCCAGAGAGACATTGTGATAATCTATTTCATAACAAGGTCCATGAATAGGAGGATTACATTTCTGCAGAAAAGAAGAGGTGGCCTACAATAAACATCTAAATTTATAAATAGATCTTTTAAAAAGGAGGAAGTATGACTGTTTACAAAAATTTCTCCCAAGATTCCTTTACATATTTCATTTTAGCATTTTAAGTATTCAATATTTATTTTTTTGAAACTCACGTTGTATACGGTGAGATGCACTTGTATTAGCTAGTAAGAAGGTGAATAGGTGGAAAATGAGATAGGGTAAGCCAAAACTCCAGCTATGCCTAGATACCTAAACGATTAGAGTTAATTAACTAACTATTTCTTCATGATTTTAAGCAGAGATGGAAGAACAAATTAACACATTAACAACACTGCACATTCCTACAGTGGTGTGGAACAAGAGTCCTAGTATTCAATACTGCCTTTCCCATCAACCATGGGATATTAGGTTGTTTTTCAAAGATTATTCCTTGGCTGCTAAGCCTGTGATCAAAACTTTAAACAATCAACATATTTAAAATAGCGACTTAATTCAAAGCTTTTCCTCATTCCCTAACCAGGTAGAAGCATTTGGGGGTGATAAAACAAGGAAGGAAGTATGTGAGTTTCAGCCCACTTTCTCTCTCCCTTAAGGGCACTGATCAAACCCAAGATCTATGAAGGGCCAAGGAAATGGTTTCTACATTAATTGTTAGGATCATCTTATCTGGCACGTTATTAGGCCAAGATCAGGGTCCCCTTTCTACTATACCCAACCCTCCTTGACAGCTGTACTTTTAGTGCATCACTGGCTAATATAATAAGCTGTTCTCTAAACTCTTTACTTGCCAAACATAAATTTTCCTTTGTTCCTAATTAAGAATGGGGTTGCTTTAAAAAATTTGTATTTTAAAGCAGGTATATGGCATTAAGACTTGGCTTTAATGTTAAATAAGCAAGGGGACCATACTGTGTTTCAGGAACGTTCATGCTCCAACTTGCTCCTTTTCTTCTCTTCTCTAAACCATCAGCCTGAAATAAGTTAAGTTTTAGTGAGTTATGCCAAAAACTAAAGGCATTGCTAATAATTATTGTTCTTATTATTGATGAAAACTTCTATGGACACAGAAATAGCCAAAAATTGATGCAGGATTGTGAGTAGGATATACGATTATGTAATTGTAACTAACAAAATGGAAAATAAAACACAGAAAAAATAAAATGTGTATCATATTGAACACAGAAAACCAGAGCTTAAATAGTAAGAAATAATTCAAAACTATTAGAGTAGTACTAATGTTAAATCATTTAAATATGTATTAAGTGCCCTCTGTGCAGGCACCATACTAAGCACTGAGGCATATGTAAAAACGAGAGCATCAGGATCCTTGTTTTCAAAAAGGTTACCAAATCTAGCGCAGAATATGACATGCACGTGAATAATTACAATCCAGTACAGGATATGGCCTGCACATAAATGAGTACAATGTGGAGTGTCCGAAAAGTTTTAGTGCAATTTTGTTTTAATAGTTTCAATACCTTAAAACCTCAGAATGTCCCAAAAATCTTAATGAGGTTTTTCAGCTATAATAACTTAGAACTGCACTAAAGCTTTCAGGACACCCTGTATAACATAGATCATATTATATGCATAAAAGTTATTGATTCAGTATGTTTAAACTCTCTGTATCTAGTCTGTTGTGGGATTGAGTCTCACGTGGCAAGGCATCAAGGTAGCTGTGCCTGCTTCATCACAGAAATCAGTCCTCATTCTAGTCTCAGAGCCGCCTGCTACTTAGGAGCTCTGTGATCTTGAACAAAGTAACCACCTTTGAGTCTCAGTTTCCTCATTTATAATATAGGGGAAATATTTGTACTCCCTCAGAGTTATTGTAAGGATCTACTGAGATAAAATATTTAAAATTCTGCATGAAGCATCAACTATTATTATTTCTCAGATGAGTAGGAGAGCAACAAATCTCCACCAGCACCATCTCTCGTCACCTTAAAGTTGCATTGTTTTTTGTTGGGTTTTTTTTTTTTGTCTTTTGATGTCTTTTGATTCATGTGTAAATTGGATTTAAGTGAGGCAGAGTTGCATGAGGTCTTTGGACTCACTCTCTCCTCCAGAGTCATCACAGTTCAGGGGCAGGACAGAATCAAGACCATGGGCGATAGCTCAAGATGCAGTGGATGATCTTGGCATCTTCAATGTCTAACGAAGCTCTAAGCTCTTTACGCACCTGCTTCAGCTGCCTTTGTAGTCAGTGGAACAGATTGTTCTCATCTGCCCATTTCACCAAGGGAAGTCTTTGAATGTTTGGGATACTCACCAACAGGTTTGAGACCCCTGGGTTACCCTCAACCTGGTTTAACTTTGCTGAAACAGTTTACTGGGTGTGGCTGCTGCTCTTGCTACAGCTTCCTAGAGCCACAGGTGAGAGTCAGGTGGAACAGGTGGATACCAAAGGCAGAAAGTAGCCCTGAAAAGGGCTTGACAGCCTTCACACCAGAGGTGCCAGTCTTACACACCCTACACTCCTCTTTACCTTAAACTAAAGCTAAATTAAGGTTCTGCCTGGTGAGTTTTTTTTTTCTTTCCATTAAGCCCAGAAATCAATTTGAAAGGTAAGAAGATGTGCCACCAACTCTAAACTTTTCTTAAAAGAAAGACTAAAGGATAGCAGATAAGTGAAGCACCTTGGCTCACTGAAAAGGTAATTGAAACTGACATTTAACAAGAGCAAATGTATATCTGAATCATCTCATTGTGTCACGAGCCCTATTTCTCAGTAGACAATTGGCAATAAACTTGGGTTTACTCCAAAATTCATACTGCCTCTGAACCTTTAATTCTTTGAGACTTGAATCTGACCAGTTAGAGGATTTCTTAACTAGGAATAAGGAATGCTGTGGGGAACAGGAAGGTATTGCTCTTCTTGACGGGGGGTGATCTAAAAAGGTTTCATTGAGGAAGTAACATTTTAGCTGGTTACATAGATAGAGATAGGAAAGAAGGAACAAACATTGTAGGCAATTGAAACATTCAGAAGTAATATACAATGATGTCACATTTTACTGTTTCTACATCAACAATGGGATAGCTAGATGGCACAGTGAATAGAGCCCTAAGCTTGAAGTCAGGAAAATTCATCTCCCCAAGTTCAAATCTGGCCACTGACACTTATTAGATGTGTGACCCTGGGCAAGTCACTTAACCTTATTTGCCTCAGTTTCCTCATCTGAAAAATGAACCGAAAGAGAATATGGCAAACCACTCCAGTATCTTTGCCAAGAAAACCTCAAATAGGTTCATAAAGAGTCAGATGCAACTGAAAACAACTGCACAATACCTTGCCATCTTTTATCAGACCTCATGTCTCTTCTCATTCAGCCACCACCTTAGTTCAAGCCCTCTTCATCTCTCACTTGGATTGCTGAGTCTCCTAATTAATCTCTCTGCCTCAAGTTCCTTCTCATTTCAGTTCATCCTCCACACTGCTGCCTAAGGGATCTGACCATGACATGCCCCTACTCAATTTCAGTGGTTTCCTAATGGCTTTGGAAACTCTTCTGTGCAGCTTTTGAAAGCACTATCAACCTATCTTTCCAGTCAGCCTAAAAGACCTTCTCTCTTTTAATCACAGTGGACATATAGGTATAGATGTGGGCATGTGTGCCTGTAAATAAACATGTGTATATATAAATAAATATATGTATAAGTATGTGTATGTATACACATAGAAAGAGATAAAGACAGCCCAAAATCTTCATAATAAAGAACAAGAAATAAAGTATATGCCCATCAACTGGGGACTGGCTAAACAGGTTGGTGTATACAAATATTTACTGTTCTGTAAGAAACAATATGATGAATACAGAGAAGCATGGAGAGACTTATATGAACTGATGCAAAGTGAAGTAGCATGACCAGAAAAACAATATGCACAAATAGCTACAACTATGTAAATGCAAATGAACTTTTTAAATCTAATTTTCATTTTCTTCAAGTACATTGGAAGACCCAATTGATAAAGGGTCACTGATTAAGTGTGTAGAGTTTAGAGACCAGTGGTTCTCAACCCTCCTAATGCCGTAACACTTTACTACAGTTCCTCATGTTGTGGTGACCCCCAACCATAAAATTATTTTTGTTGCTACTTCATAACTGTAATTTTGCTACTGTTATGAATTGTAATATAAATATTTGATATGCAGGATGTATTTTCATTGTTACAAATTGAACATAACACACAGGTTGAGAACTGCTGGTTTAGACCTTTCCAAGGGTGCAATCGATAGCCTCACTGGCAGCACCTTCTGCCACTGTAGGGCTTCAAGCAGAGCTGAATGACTACCTCTTGGGACTATTGTAGGTAAGAGTCATAATTTGGATTAGTTAAATTCAATAACATCCTTCTCCCCCCCGCCACCACACACACACCACCTCCCCCAACAACATCTTAAAGTATTTTAGGTTTGTAAAACACTTTAAATACATTATCTTAAATCTCATAACAACCCTGTGAGTCAAGTACTAAAGGAATTATCACAAGCATTTTACAGACAAAGAAAGTGAGTCACAGAGAAATTAAATGACTTGCTCATGTCACACAACTATTGTCAGAGGTGGGACGTGAAGCTGCTTCCTTGACTCTAGCCAGGTTCATCTCTCTGCTCACTACGCCTTACTGCCCATTAAGTGACTTTTGGGGTTCTTTCTGCCTATTAAGTCCAAAATTCTTTACCAATGAAAAATGATTCATTCCTAATTAATGCTATAGAGTGAAAGGTTTATTTTTCAGGAGGTTTATACATGAAGCACATACACCTGGGGATGCTCTGAAGGACACTTGATGCTTCCTTCACCTACCTCCAGCAAATCCGCCTGGACAGCTCCAGCAGCCATAGGTGAATTGCTATAGTTAGCATAAACAAAAGAACAAAAAAAAAAATTACAAATCGTTTTATGATCATATTAGAACTTAAAAAAAAAAAGAAATTTGAGTAACCAATGCATGAAATAGATTTTCCCCCATGAAAATGGGGTGAATAGCTAATAATACCAAATTCACATTTACATAACTCTTTAGAGTTTGCAAAGCACTTTCCTCATAACAACTCTGAGGTATAAGAAGTGCAGGTATTATGGCTATTTTACAGATGAAGAAACTGAGGCTTTGGGAGGGTAAGTGAATTGCCCTGGGTCACTCAGTTCAAATGTCAGAGGCAGTATTCAAACTCAGGTCTCCTTATTCAAAGTTCTAGAGCTCTCTCCCCCACGGATCTTGAAGGCTGGGGCTATTTCATTTTTCACTTTGACTTTGTGTCCTAGGGTCTAGCAGGGTCGATGTTTAAGACATCTGTTAATCAACTGATGTTATGCTACCTCTACACACATGTATACATGTGTTATGGGCATGCATGCACATGTATGTGTCTACCCATATGCGTACACACAAACACATATTCTCTTTTTTATATTGTCATTAACTTTTGTTTATTTTTAGTTGACATCATTCATTTCCACCAGATTTTGAGTTACAAATTTTCTCCCCATCCCTCCCCCACCCACACCTCAAAATAGCCATCCTGCGATATACCCCCTCCCCCAATCTGCTCTCTCCTATATCCTCCCCCATCAGCCCTCTGACTTTCTGGTAGGGCAAGATGGATCTCCCTACCCCAGTGCCTGTATATCTTATTACCCAGTTGCATGTAAATAATAATTATGTATGTGTGTGTATATATATATATATACATATATATATATATATGTATATATATATATATTTGATTTTGGAACTTTAAGTTCTAGATTCTTCAATACAGGCCATACATATGTAGTTACACAGAACATCTCCACAACGGACATATTGTGAAAGACTGACTATATTTCCCTCCTTTCTACCCCCACTCCTCTGTTCTCTACTTTGTCCCTGTCCCTTTACAGAAGTGTGTGCTTCTAACAACCCTCCCTCCCCAACCTGCCCTCCCCTCCATTATCCCCCTTCTCATCCCCTTCCCCCCTACTCTCCTGAAACACATATTCTCTTGATAGATCTTATCTTACCAGTTCTGGGAGGTAGGCACTTCAAATATTCCTATCTCCATATTACACATGAAATTGATACCCAGATAGTTTAAACAATTTACCCATCCCTGGTCACACCATCAGCAAGTATCTCAGGTAAGATATGAACTTATGTCTGTCCTTAACTTCAAATCTATTACTCTTTCTGCTATACCACATTTCCTCTCAGAGGTATAAGTTTTGAGTACTACCCTGTTCAAAAAGTGGGTACTGCCCAATTAATTCATGAAATATGAATGCAGTTATGGTTTGAAACATCAAGACTCTTATAAGGTATGTACCCATTTGACAAAGAAGGTGTGGCTCTAAAATGAAATCATTATATTAATACTTCACTGTCCTAAACTCTTCTAATTAGCTGGGGTTAGTTAGCTGATCTCTCAACATGCTGGAAGCCAATCCCACGAAAAATGCTAAAGTGAGAAGTTTGCTTTTAACTTCCTTTCCCAGCACCCTTCCTTCCCTAGAACTAATGCCCACCTTACAAATCACATAAATTTTCATTTACATGTAGAAATGTGTCAGTGCATAGAATGATTTTTGGTATAGTGGGTAGGGCAGTGGATAGAGTGGAAGCCTGGAGTCAGGAAGACTCATCTTCCCTCATTTCAAATCTAGCTGTAGCAGTGGGACCCTAGGCAACCTTTTCACTTCAGTTTCCTCATCTGTAAAATGAATTGGAGAAGAAAATGGCAAATCACTTTAGTATCTTTGCCAAGAAAACCCTAAATAAGGTCACAAAGAATCAGACAAGACTGAAACTAATGAACAACAACAATAGTACATGATATTATTTTGGCCTATAACTCATGAAGACTACCAGTCACTGAATGGAAATATCAGGATTTGTTGTCAGTGAAAAAAGAACCCACACCAAGGAAAAATATCCATCTTTAGTTTCAATGTATACAAAATGAACCATGCAATGAAATGGGACTGAACCTCCTTCTACATATTGCCCTTATGCTGCCTCCTAGCTTCCCAAGTCCTTCCAGCATGGCAGCTTACATGAGACTACTTCATACATACTCTAAGCCTATTTTTTCTCCCATCAAAACTGACCAGTCTCTTGTCCCAGTCTCTCAGGCCCTGCTAGATCATTTGGTAAGCAAGTTCAAACTAAAGTGTTCCTTACATTTAGAGAACTGATGTATTATCTAAGAAGTATCTATAGGAGCTCCTGGCAACATAATTGACTTATAATGGCAGAATTTCAGGTACCGTAGGAGATATACTGAACACTTTCTGCCCCCTAAGTTATACCTCATGAGCAACTGTCAATATACAAGATCAATGGAATGCCTAACTAGAGAAGAATATTCTCCTTAGGCTACCTTGCAGGAAAGCATCTTCACTGCAAGAAAGAAAAGAAAAAAGGAGCTTCCAAACATTTACATTTTATTACTTTACTGGAGTCATCACATTAGCAGTGACAAATCATCCATGGACACTAGTATACTTAGATCACCAGGAAGATGCTGACTAATCCTTCTGGTAAGATGGCAGACCTTGGGGTTTTACCATCTCACTGCAACCTCCAGCCATCAGGCCTCCCCATATGTAACAGCAAGTACCCTAGCACACCCAGAATGTCCTGCCAGAACAGGTTCTTTTATCTGTTTTTCTAGGAAAGACTGCTCAAAAAGGAGTCAATTCTACTTTTAATTACATTCACTAATTCACAGGAAAGGTCAGCACACTGAACTTGGAGAAAATACAAGCGGGGAAATTAGTACAAAGATCAACAGACAGGGCTCCAACTGCCTGAGTAAAGCAATATTGCTATACACTTTACATGCATCACTGGATTGAGGGAGCACAGACAACATCTGAGAAGCTGGGGGCTCTGAATATATGGCTACTTAAGAGTCTCGACCAGAAAAGCAAAAGATCATTCTCATGAGTGAACCTCCAAAGCAAAATGCCAACTCAGAGTGTGTGTGTGTGTGTGTGTGTGTGTGTGTGTGTGTATATATATGCACACTTCTCAGAGCCAGAATATATCATAACCATTGTGACTCAGTGCATGTCTCTTCCCCAATGAGCTCCACATGAAGCCTATTAATGGGTTGGGAAAAATTTATTATCCCATTAACATTATACCATAGAGTCTGCCACTATGCCCCCTAGATTTCCAGACTGCCTTACCAATGCACCCCAAAGGTAGGAGTTACACCTTTAGGCCAACCAGAACTCTTCCCACCCCATGTGTTGTCTTCCCCAAACAAAATGTGAGCTCCCTGACAGCAGGGACTGTCTTTATTTTCTATTAATATACCCTGTATTCTTTGCTATTTGTGTTTGCACAGTGTTTGGCATAGCTAGAACCTTTTAAAAAAAATTCATTTTGTTAGCATTCATTATTTCATTTGTATTTTAGAAATCACTTACCTAGGTTTCTCATCTAATTTAGGAACCTGGATTTTATCCATTTCTTTTACTCCATCTAAAGAGTTCTGTTTCGAAGCAGCTTCTTCTACTTGGAGAAAATTTTTTTTTAAAATTTATTAAATCATTCAAGTGTGCCACACATACCCTAATAATAACAGTTAACAACTATACCTGACCTTGACTCAGATCTTCCAGGTCCAACATATGAGCTGAAGTACTATTTGCATAACTTTTCTGTGGAAGAAACATATAAAATTATAATGTGTGTAGAGTCAGATAATTTGAAATCAAAGTTATTAATATTTAAAGTTATGCAATGGAGGAAGATTGATACAAAGCTATCTTTGGGTCCACAGCGCCAACCCATTTTATAAATGAAAACGCTTAATACAGAGGTTGCATTCTGTGTTTCATAAACTAGCTCCCTTTGAACAGACACCAAGAAATTTGTCTTATTGAGGAGATACTGTGATATCCTGGAGCTTGATGCAATCAGCACAAAGTTATCCGCAAACAGGAACATCTGCATGACCTTACCAATTATATGGAATCCCTCTTCTATTTGAACACTGGGAAGTACATCTTCTATGACAATAATGAGATCACAGTTTTCTGTTTTATTATTATTTTGTTATTATTTTATGCTGATAACCACAGACATGTTAAACAGTCTAAGCTTTATGAAGGCATTTTGCATGATCTTGATATGTGTAAGAGAAATGCTTCATGAAATCAATTAATCCTACTCACATTGACATGGTGCGTTAAGATTTACAAAGTTCTTTCCTTAAAAAATATTCCTGTAAGATAGGCATTACATGTTTTATCAGCTAAAAGGGCTTGGCTCATAGTAGGTACTTAATAAATGTTGACTGATTACTGATCTTCATTTTAGAGATTAAAAAACTGAATCTCAGACAAGTTAAACGACCTGTCCAAGATCACACAACTAATACACAATGGAGATGGGAGTCTAATTAGCCCAGGTCTTTCTAATTCAACTTCAATACTATTCCATTTATCTATGATAATGTCATCTACAACTGGTCAAGGCAGTATTCTTAGATGAAAACCTCTAGTGTTAGGAAAGAAACCATAAAGTGTTTGTCTCTTTCAAAAGATATTTTCCAACACATTCTGAGAACTCTAGAGCTGGAAGGAACATCAGAGGTCATCTTGTTCAATGTCTTCTTGAAGCACCAATCCTCCATTATCTCAGACAAATAATGATCCAGCCTCTGAGTGACCACTTCTGACATGGGAAGGGAACTCCATTGCTTCATGAGGTAGCCCCCCCTCTTATTCTCAAAACTTCCTAACTCCTCACTCTGAATAAAAATCAGCCTAGCTTCTTCTTCTTCCCCTGGGTTCTTCTGTGTGGATCCAAAGAAAACAAACCTAAGAATTATTCTTCTACATGACAGCCCTTCAAATACTTGAAGACAGTTATTATGCTATCCTTGTTTTCTCCTCTACAGGTCAAACAGTTCCTAGTTTCTTCAGTTCTCATATGGCATTGTTTCAAAGCCCTTCACCACTCTGGATGATCTCTCCAAGTATAGCTAGTATACAACTCGAGACTAACATAAGCATATCAATGTCCCTCTTGAAATGACATGTGCACACACACACCCCCTCAAAAAAATACTTGAATAGAATGCCCCAGGTATGGTCTGATTAGGAAAGAATATAACAGAACTGTTGTTTCCCATATTTCTATAAATTAGTCCTAAGATTGAATGAGCTTTTTCAGCTGCTAAGTCATACCATTGACTGTAGGATAAATGTGAGTCAACTCAAATTCCCAAGTCTTTTTCACATTGACTGCTCTATAGTCATATATGAGTCCCTTTATGGTTCATTTTTTAAAACTTTATTGCAGAATTCTACACTCATCTCTATTACATTTCATCTTGTTAGTTATGACTCATTTTTCTTGTCTGTTGAGATCCTTTCTGTGTCCTAATTCTGTCATACAACATATTAGCTAGCCTTCCTAATAAGGAGCTTAAATTTTTCTAAGTATGCTATCTATTCTTTCAGTTTGATAAAATTAGCCACTGATAGAATTGATTGCCATTCTGGAAGAGAGTATCTAGATAGCACTTAAATGACAATCTCAAAGAATTGAGTACTTGTACAACTTAAGAAATGATGAAAGGGACAGTTTCAGAGAAATCTGGAAAGACTTGTATGTACTGATTCAGAGAGAAATGAACAGAGGCAGGAGAACAAATTATACAGTAGGGGTGGAGCCAAGATGGCGGCGTAGAAGCAGCGACATATCGCAGCTCTCACATAGCCACCCCAAAATACCCATAAAATAGGACTCTAAACCAATCCTGGAACTCCAAAATGCACACAAAGATACTTCCCACTAAAGTCAGCTCAGCT
>CM053580.1:449266453-449322426 GCA_028627135.1 Pseudochirops cupreus
GCGGCTTCAGGCCAGGCTGGTTTCGGGTCGCAGTGCTGATATGGTTCCTCGTAGCCGAGCTGACTTTAGTGGGAAGTATCTTTGTGTGCGTTTTGGAGTTCCAGGATTGGTTTAGAGTCCTATTTTATGGGTATTTTGGGGTGGCTATGTGAGAGCTGCGATATGTTGCTGCTTCTACGCCGCCATCTTGGCTCCGCCCCCCTCTTACTTGATTTTCAAAATCCTTCTTGAGCTCCTCCATGGCCTGTAACCAATTCTTACTTTTCTTGAAGGCTTTTGCTACAGGAGTTCTGACTCCATTGTCTTACTCCTACTCCATGCCTTGATGGTTTTTGTCCCCCAAAAAGGATTCTATTATCTGTTTGTTCTTCCTGTTCTTCCTGTGCTTGCTCATATATTAGCGGCTAATTACTAGACTTTTGAGTTCTTTTCCATGGTAGAACTCTGCTTCCAGAATGGATAGAGCTATGTACCAAATCACTGGGGTTTTTGCAGCTGCCAGAGCTATTAGATGGGCACCCTCTCTACAGCCCCCACATACTCTGGCTCACTGGTCACACATCCCAGGACTACCACCCGAGACGGCAATCCGGATCAAAGCAAGTGAAAACAAGAGTGATTAACCTCTGAATGGTCACTTGGTCCCCCTACAATCTGCAGGCCAGGAGCTCTGAAACAGCCACATGGCACAGCTGCTGTGCCTCTGCCACTTCTTGCTCAGGGGGTAGCAGTTGGACAGCACTCCGCAAAAACATTCCACGCTAACCTTTTACTTTTTCTTTGGCATTTGTGGAGTGAGAAGTCTGGAAATTGCTACAGCTGCTGGTGATTCACTCTCCTGAGGTCTGCTCCAGCTGGGACTGGTCAGGGACTGCCCTGGGGCCAAAACCACAGCTCAGGCGGGACAGCTCCTGGCTCCCAGAGTGCTGTGATGTATCTTTCTTGCTGGCCTGCCAGGCTTCCTTCAGTGGGAGATTTGTTTCTCTCTGTCACTTTATGGGTTTTGTAGCTCTAAAGTTTGTTTAGAGTCATTTTTTACATGTATTGGAGGAGGTGGAAGCTGGAGCTTCATGGAAGTCCTGTTTCTACTCTGCCATCTTGGCTCTGAATAGTAAGTTTCTTAGCATATTCTGTCACAACTTTCTATTAGATAGATAGATAGATAGATAGATAGATAGATAGATAGATAGATAGATAGATAGAAAGATGTATAAAACATTTATTAAGAATTAGAATATGCCAGGCACCATTTTATGCACTGGGGATACAAGTACAAGCAAACATGATGGCTCATCCCCTCAATGAGAACACATTCTGGTAAGAGAAGGAAATACACATGGGGGAGTGGAGAGAGAAAGGCAAACAAGAAATGGCATGATCTAGAGATGGCTAGGAAGTGAGGTGAAGGCTGGATCTGAACAAGATAAGGTGAAAGCCTGCTTATCAGAGCCCAAATGACTCCAGTTGTAGGATCCAAGTTCTGGTGGGGAGTAATTAGGGATGAAGAGCATAGTAGCAGTGACTGAGAAAGCCTGAGTCCAGGAAAGACAAGGCAAATACGTACCAAATCCCAAACAGTTCCAAAGGTAGTTCCGAGTTTCCACTGGGGAGAGTGATGGTCTTTATGCCAGTAAAGAGGATCTAGAATTCCTGAGACATTTTTGTTTTCTAGATTTCAATCGACATATTTCTTTTTTGTTGCCTTAAAATGTTTCATTTTTTTGAGATTTTTTTTCAACTTCAAGTTTTTACTGTACCTTAGTAGCGAAGAAATTCATTTAATTTCCATTGCCTTTCCACAAATCTTATATAATGGATTGGTTGTACTACATACCTGGAATATTTTCATCTTCCTAATTTCTACCTCCTGTCTTTTCTGGCTTCCTTCAAATCTCAGCTAAAATTATACCTTTTATAGGAAACCTCTTATAATCCATCTTGACCCAAATGCCTTCCATCTGATAATAAATTTCCTATTTATTTTGTATACAACTTGTTAGTACATTTTTTTGTGTGCTTATCATTTCTCCTGTTAGATTGTGAGCTTCTTGAAGGCAGAGACTGTCTTTTTCTTCTCTTTGTATTCCCAGTGCTTAGCCCGGCATATAATGGGCACTTATTTAAATACTTATTGACTGATGGACTTCATTACACAACACTGAGTGGAAAGACATAGATGCTAAAAGGGAAGTTGAAGGAAACCAAAAACCTTTGAAAGTTTCTGCAACTTGACTTCGATTTTTTTCTGGTACAGATACTAACAGTTTCTCAGGACTGATTTAAACTTCCTCCACTGTCTCTAAGTAAACCATCATATCATCTGTTAAAACTGATAATTTTGTTTTCTCTTTGTCTATGCCCATGCCTTTGATTTCTTTTTCTTATCATTTTGACACAACTAGTATTTCTAGCACTATATTGAACATCTATGTTTCAAATACTTGTTTTACCACATATTTCACAGCATTGTTGTAAGTAAAATGCTTTGTAGGCCTTTAAATAGCCACTGAAATATGAGCTGTTAGTTTTTGGAACAGCTTAACAAGGAGAATTGGTGAAATTTTTTGGAGGAAGAACAAAGTTTCAAAAAAAAGAGTGTGTAATTACCTCAGGTAATGAAGAAAAGATAGGCTACTTTTCAATATTACAAATCTATTTCATAAGTATTTTTAGGGTACTTTCTATGTACATGGTACTATGGAAAACATATGAGAAATAGAGGAGATCTTTGTTTCCCAGAGCTAACATTTTAGGTAGAGAAATAAATATACATGCATGAAACTTAAGTGGTAATGTGTATTACTTTGGTAGACTATTGAGTGCCTTTTCACTAACTCTCTGGATGCTACCCAGCCTACAAGGCACACAGATCAATCCTTCTATATAAATAAGGTAGTTTATTTCCTTTGGCTTATATTGCCACACTAAACCATGGTGAGCTCTTCATAATCTTTACTTTTATAGCACTTACTGCAGATATTGTTCATTTGGGACTTCAATTTAATTTGATTCAATTAAAAATAATTATGAAGTACCTTACTTATACTCAATTTTCTCTGCTATCTATCAAAATACTGGAATTAGTAGCAAGGAATTGAGTTCAAGTTCTGGTTCCAAAACTACCTACCACATGGCCCCAGCAAAATCCTAAACTAATATAAACTATAGCTTATTATTATCATTATTGTTGTTATCATTAATGATAGCTACCATTTATATAGCACTTTGTGGTTTGTAAATCTTTACATATATTATCTCACTTGATCCTTTGAAAAACTCTATAAGGTAGGTGCTGTTATTATCCCAATTTTATAGATGAGGAAACTGAGGCTGAGGTTAAATGACTTACCCCATGTGACACAGATAGTCATTGTCTGAAGAATGAAATAATTAATAATAACTCTATAGGGCTGTTGTAAAAAAATGTATGTTGTGATTTGTAAAACAACATCTAAATATGCTATAATTTTTTATTACAACTATACCCATGGTCCCAAAAGTGTCCTCAATTTAAAACCTCAATGAATTAATATATATGTGAGAACTGCTCTGATTCTTCTCTTTAAAGTTGAGAATGCCCATATAGCGGGTCTGAATAGGCTAAAATCTCTCACCAAAGAAAAATTATGCAAGTGGTATAAAGGATAACATTGGAAAGTACATGACTGAAAAAAAGAAGATAAGATAGCCAGTGAGGTCCACATACCTCAGATGGACTGATGGACATTCTACGTGTTCCTTTGGCAGCTACGTGATGGCAAGAGATCTAGAGAAAAGCTCCTAACATATTGTACAGAGGCTCTGTAGAGGGTATACAGGAAGACATGGACAAGGGTCACACACGATGCTGCATGAGGCATAATAGCTTACTTGTTCAATACTGACTGATGACCATTTTAAAGCCCATGATTGACTATAGTCCCTCACTCTAGGGATCCTCTGGAACAGGCTCCTTCTTCAGAGGGAGAATTGAACTTTTCAAGGGCTCTAGACTCAGGATGCACTTTAATATTTATTTTTCAAAAACCTTCACACATTTATTCTTTATGATAAATACAAAACCAGAAATACATGATAAATGTTTAGGAAAAATGACCCATCCATCTATTGATTTTCATAAGTAATAGTCTTGCAAAGATAGTAATGTACAAAGATATCATGGAATTATAGATTTAAAGAGGTTACTTAAATATTTCCAAGCCAAATTGGAACCAGTGGATTCTCAAGAAATTGAAATTATTATAAAAAAATAAAGCCAGAAGGGAGCTTATTCATCATAAAGGCCAACCCCTTCATTTTACAGGGGAGGAAACTGAGACCCAGAGAGATAAAGGATCTTGCCTAGAGTCACACAACCAATAATTCCTAATAAACTAATTTTTTTCAAGGATTAAGTTTACTGTAGCCAACTCTACTACACCTGCCCTAATAGGATAGATTAAATGACTCCTGTAAATTAATTTTATCCTTGAAATTCTGGCTGTATTCACCAAGGATTTGTACTGTTAATCTTGGCAATAGTCGTAAAGGGCCCTTTAAAAAGCAATAGCATGGTGTTTGCTAGGGACTTAGGATATAAACAAGTTAATAGAGAAGGAACTCAGGTGGTTTATGGAAAGACCTCTATACTGAAGCATACCATCCAGCTCTTTTCAGACACTATTCCTTTTTAAATAGGACTTTTAAAACTTTGCCATTAGAAGACATAGGAAAAGGTAACTTTTCTGTTCTATGTAAAGACTGTCCTTGATAGAGGTAGACAAGTGGCACTTTTACTCAGTAGGGTCCTTCAAGCCCATCTCAAACTGGAGCCACAGGTGGCTGAGGATTGAGAGTACCTCTTTCTGAAGAAGCAGATCAGTACAAGTACGGTTTCTGAGACAAAGCTTTATGCAAACTTAATGTAGTGTATGCATCTCAACTGTTTGAGGCAAGATCCAGAAAAACAAAACAAAACAAAAAACTATAATGGTATAAGTAATGGAAAAGCAAACACCAGTATAGGAAAGGAAGAGAGACACTTCTCCATGATGTCTATATTTCTTTGGGCAAATGGCTTTTAAACCAAATGCTACAGAAGTATAACCAGGCAGGCCTTTAGCTTATGTCCTTAGTGGTAGGGGTTCTAGTTCTCAATAAATGGTGCCTTTTAGGGATAAATATTCAGATAGTTATATTCCATTTGTAGGTTGATGGAAGATTTTTGTCTCTGCTTTTCATCTGAAAAAGATGAAAAATAATTGCATTCCCTCTGTGTGGCCCCTTGATGCTAAACACAGAGTATACATTGAAAATAAGCCCCCCCTTTTGTTTCTCAAAAATACCCAGGGGCCAGATATTTAAGCCACCTTAATTATCAAATATCAGAAATCCCATTTTGGGGAGAAGAGTTCCAATTTATAATATTCTGACCAAAGTAAACTCTCAAGCAACTATGCTCTGCAGAAACGTGAGTCACATAACAGGTCTTAATCAAACAAACACTTTTACTCAGCCAAATCATCAAAAATTTCCAGAAAGCATTCTGGTAAAATGCTAGATCACACTTCTAATTTATAGTTGAAAAAGTTGTCTTCCATCTGTAATATCTTTAACACCAGGCAAATATCTTCTGCTACCTTCATGTCCTCACTGAATTAAGTGAGTTGCTCAATCTAATAAAAAATTGATGTATGAATACACCTCATTAGCTCTAGAGTTCCCTGCTCTCTGTTTCCCAAATAAGGGCAAATTTTATAGGTAGCTATTTCTGCCAATGAAGAGCCTAGCATTGCTCTGGAGAAGCTAAATTGGCATTGATGAGATTAGATCATTGCAAAAATTAAAAATAATACTGGCTAAGAAATAGAAAGGTAGCTTAGTGGAACAGAGGGGACATACAATGTACAATAGCAAATGATTATAGTAACCTTGTGTTTGACAGATGTAAAGATTTAAGTTTGGGGGAATAAGAATTCACTATTTGATAAAAATTATTGGGAAAACAGGAAAGCAGTCTGGAAGAAATTGGGCATAGACCAATATCTTACACTATTTACCAAGATAAGGTCAAAACGGATACACGACCTAGATATATCATAGAAGATGATAGAGATATCATAAGAAGATTAGAAATAACAATCAGATTAGCTTTTACAAAGGAATATTTATTTCAAAATATCTAACAATAACAAATATACAAACATCTTACTCCTTACCTCAACATATGGAACATAATGCCCTCCCTTCCCCAACTTTGTATCTCTTCCTGTTCTAGAGAGGGGAAGGGAATTAGGTTCAAAGCTTAACTCAGTTTCTATAGAGCACAGTCTTAAATTCCAAGACCAAAACCCTCTTTGGCCTAGACTGCCCAGGTGGGAAACCTGTGGCCTGGAGGCTGCATATGACCCTCTAGGTCCTCAAGTGTGGCCTTTTGGCTGAATCAAAACTTCACAGAAGTCAATGGGGTTGCACTTGAGGACAGAGGGGGCCACATTTGACCTCGAGACAGCAGGTTCCCCACTCCTGGTCTGGGATCTCAGACATCCCCGCTTCTTAGGGATTCCCTATCATGCTACAACATCCCACATGGAATTCTGGCTTCAAGGTTGCCATAGTTCAGTTCCAGGTCTAGCAAGGCTCATTACCTCTTCTTGAAGCTGAGAAGTACAAACAACATAGAACAGAAATAGAAACCCTGGACTAAGACAAACCTTGGAGGTGATTGGTAAGAGAGAGAATAGGGAAGAAGAGCCCTCTGTCTCACTAATTCAGTTCATGATACCTGTGTTCTCAGTGAACTGTGTGTTATATTCATCCTTTGGACATGGCAGAAAAGAACAAGAGAGAGAGAGAGAGAGAGAGAGAGAGAGAGAGAGAGAGAGAGAGAGAGACTGCCTCAGTCTCAGTATGATCAGTTTTAAAAGATGTAGCCTGTTGTGGTTATGTATCTAATTAAAGAAGGCTTTACCCACCTATGTGGCAGGAAAACATAACCCAGGATGCTGCCATGTTAGGCAATTTGGGCATGCCCAAGGCAAACCCCTCCCACATTTCTTCTGAACCTTAGAGCCAACGGGTAAGAGGAAAATCGGGAAGTTCTTCTCCTTTCACCAGTTCAGTTCATGGTGCCCATCTTGCAAATATAAACTCTGATCTTCATCCTCTACGCAGCAGAAAAGAGAGAGATTATCTCAGTCTGGCCAATTTCAAAGACTGCTCTGGATATGAACCCAGTCAAAGGAGGTTGCACCCATCCATACGGTAGGAAAACACAGGATACCAAGTGCTTCCATGTTACGTGATCCGGGAATGCCCAACACAAATGCCTTACTCATGTATTTGAAAACATTTTGTCCCTTCTTTCCCTATACTCTCTTCCTTGGCAAACTCATTCACTCTGCTGGCTTCAATTGCCTCTTCTAACAGGGTTCATCTCCAGTTGTCCTGATCTGTATCTTGCCAGTGAACCCAGAGGGCTCTGGAGGAGAAATGGAGATTGGTGACTTTGTAGTCTTCCTTCACTCGAAGGAATTCTCCTCGCCTCTTTTTGTATCCCTTAGCACAGTGCCTGGCACATATTTTTGTTTAGTTGTATCAGTCATGTCCTTGTGGACCATACTGTTCTTGGGAGAGTTTTCTTGGCAAAGATACTGGAGTGGTTTGCCATTTCCTACTCCAGGCAAACAGAGGTTAAGTGACTTGCCCAGGGTGATACAACTCGTAAGTGCCTGAGGTCAAATTTGAACTCAGCTCTTCCTGACTTCACCGTCAGTGCTCTGTTCACTAAGTCACCTAGCTGTCTCTTCTGGCGCATAGAGGAGGTAGGCACTTAATACATATTTGATGACTTCCCCATTGCAAACTCTCTATTTCAGCCAAATGCTATTTCCCTAAATCATCCTGCCCTCTCTTGCCCCCATGCCTTTGAACACTGCTTCTGCTATACCAAGAACATTTTCTTTACTCCTTTTCATTCCCATCTTCATTTAACATCCTTTTCCTTCTTTTCAGACCCCTCCCCTGTTCACAGTGATCTTTCTCAATCAGGAGTTCCTATTCCATCCTGATCTCTTATCTGTTTTCAAAATTGTGCTGTAGTCATTTGTGTACATATCTCATTTCTACCCATTTTCTCACCATGTTAGAAAGTAAGCTTCCTGATGAATATGAAAATTTCATCTTTATATCTTCAATGTCCAGCCCAATACTCATTCATAGTAGGTACTCAGTAAGGCACATTGAATTTAATTAAATATTTATAAGCATCAAGCTCTGCATAAAAATCAGGTAAGCTAAACCTGGATCACAGGTATGATTTATAATAAAACTTGTAAAAAAGCAAATGTAATTTTTTTTTTTTTGCTTTTTGGAGGGGGGAGGGCAGGGCAATTAAGGTTAAGTGACTTGCCCAAGGTCTTAAGTGTTGAGGCCAGATTTGAACTTAGATCCTCCTGATTCCAGGGCCAGTTCTCTATTCACTGTACCACCTAGCCACTCTGGCAAATGTAATTTTAATGACACATGACTATAATTAAAGTAACAAAATATTAGTCTTGAAAACTGGAGGTTAAAAACCAATTACAGATAAATAAGCTAGCTTTGCAAGTTACGTGTTGAATTTATCATACTTGAAAAGGAAGCTGTACATAACAGGGGACTCAGTTACATGTACTATCCTCTGCTGCTCTGTGTATATAATAATGCTTATTTTGTTTGATGTTTAAGCTCAGAATGACATTTTAATAAAAAAACAAACTGACAGCTAAACAGAAAAAATTCCCTAATTTGTTAATATGTTTAAAAAATTTGTGGTAGGTAACAGCTAGGTAGTCATAATGTTCATATGTTATATACACATATAATATATATTATACATATATATATAATACACATATATGGCTTAGTCTTTGATTAGTTCATCTGTTTGTCTTGTCCCTATCAGTGTGTTGTACAATTATCTTAATGAGTCAGATGACAGAGACATTTCTCCGATGCATACATCTTAAGATACAATGCTACTTTTTGGGTTTGGCCCCCGTGGACAAAATTGGAACACTGGGAAGAATCTGCAATGAGGAAAATTTAAGCTTGATGTCAGGAAAAAACACTGCCTAAGAATTATAGTTGCCCCAATGTGGAGTATGCTGCCTTTGTGGGTGATGGGCTCCTTCTTCTTGAAGACCCTTAAGCAGAGATTGGGCAACCATATGACCCATGGGGGATTCCTTTGGTGTAAGTACTGGACTTAGGTCCTTTATAACTTTCCAGTTCATGATTCAATGAATATGAGATTCTATTCATCCAACTTTTAAAATATAACATTTTCTGATTTATTTCAAACAAGCTATCGTACATGTGCATGATAGGCATACTAGTTTATGTGTATATATAAACATACACATGTATATGTACATGTTTCCCTCAACAGGTCAAAATGGTCTGTTTCTTCCCTCAGTTTGGTTATTAGCTTTAGAAAATGAGCATTTTGAAAGTGGCTGTCTAATAGCAAATGTCACTAAATAAGTGTTAGAAAGCAAACTTCCAATCTATTCAATATAAACTTGTATAAAATGTGCTAATGTGAACTTCCATTTCTTCTTTTGGCTTGAAGCAATCAAGAGCCTCTGATGTACTGATTTAAATACCTTGCTTTTGTGTGTAGTAAAAAAAAAATAGCAAGCTTCATTTACAGTGGTAGGAAAGGAAGAATGGTATTCTTGGGAAATGAAAAATAAATGTTGTAGTTTTAAAATCACATCAAGATAAATACATTTTAATACAACTGCACTACTGTTAGGCTTTTTAGTGTATAAATTATTAGTAATTGTTAGATTTATTTTCATTTGAGAATCTAAACAGCCTTTTTCTCCCAAAAGAAAAAAAAAGATGCCCCTAAAGAGCTCACTTAATAGTGTTCTGTTCAGTAAACTTAGCCAGCTGCATGTGTAGACATCGCATACATACAAATAATCTTCTCAAGTTATTTATCAGCTGGGGAAATGAAACATGAGATCATACGCAATTGACCAATGTCATCTTCTAGAAAAAGCGCAAGATGGAGTCAGAAGACCTAGGCTCTGCTCTTTGCTCCTCCATTAATTAGCCTTATTGTTTAACTTCTTGTCATTTCAGTTTTATCATCTATAAAATATGAATAATGATACCTATTAATGATATAGAAACTTTGAGAATAGGTTCAGATTATAAGTCTGTCTTCCAAGGGCCAGCATATCTAAATTTAAAAAGGTTTGTTATCAGATCAGATGATTGGCCATGAAATCATAAAAAAATATTTTGTCACAGCAACTCATGAAGCCATCTATTAAGGCGTGGGTTATAATCTGTGTCAGGGGAGGGAGTGTCTGCACCAATGAAATCATGATGCAGACACTAAAACTAAACTATTGCAATCATCACTTGCACAAGGTGTAATCATGCTCTCAAAACTGAAATCAGTTTTGTTGAACTTCAGATTGTCCTTCAGAAGTCCTCATTCTCACATCTAAAGAGCTGATCCACTTGATCAGAATAATTGTTTCCAGGGACCAGCCCACATCGATACATATCCCAAGTTTCTCCTCGCTCTCCCTTGGGTGGAATTGGTTCCTCAATGTATGCCAATGTGGATTTGCTCTCTTGACAGTCATCTTGAATCTTAACTTCTGGATAGACGGTCCTCGGGGTGCAATCTGACATGTGACTACAGCTCTGAAGGCTTTTCACATCACATACATTGTTGCTGTATTTCACAACAGGTGATTTATAGGACTGATAGGATACTTTAGTGGTAGTAGTGATCACTGTCTGTAGAGCTGGTGAGGCTCTCCCTAGGTACCTGCAGGAATATTCAGAATTATAATAAGGGTGAGGGGTTGGGGCCGGGAACTGTCCATGGTTATTCCTCTCCCCACAGGTAGTTTTCCCAAGAGTTGCTTTTCTCCCATGATATTTACTGGAGATATCCAAGTTCTGATCATGGGTACTAAGTGAATTTACACTACAGTGTGGTCCATTGAGATAAGTCCAGTCTATGTCACTGTGTTTTTTACTGGAATCTCTGCAGAGGTTGGGATATGGGTTAGAGTTTATGTAATTGGGGACTGTGAATTCATAGCCACAAGTTGGCCTAGGCATATAGATCCTAGGATTTGGACATTTCTGAAAGGGTGGGATTATGTCTTCTTGAAAGCAGACTGAGTCATAGGTAGCTTTGTAAGGATCAGATTTTGGGAAAGAAGAGTAAGGCTGAGCTGGAATAGGAAAGCTGGTATCTGTAAATATACTGAACCCTTCAAGGTTTTCTGAACTGGACAAAGTATTAATGAAATGAGCACTGGTGTCTTGATACTGTTCAATCTGAAAAATAAAGCAAAGGCAGATGAAGAATTAGATGATTTGTATATCTTTAACATACAAAGATAGTAGTAAGCTATGTCAGGTTTGCCCCAGTACGTGTCTGTAATTAGGAAAAACAGCATAGGATTGCAAGAATAACCTAACTGGAAGAAAAGCATTCTGAAATGAATTTTTCTTTCAAATAGACTGGGATGCAGAGCCTCATTATCCTCAATGTTAACACTTTCATGGAAATTCCACTTTCTTCATTCTATATCAATAATGTTGTTGCTAGCTCCTGTAACTTGAAAGAAAAACAAAGATTTCAGAACTTTCACAGGAAGAACATTTTAAGACAGCAGCTCCAAACAGTAAGACAGTCAGCCGACAAACATTCATCAGATATTGGCTAGATGCTGGACACTGTGCTAAGTGCTGGGGATAGCTCAGAATGGAGACTAGGGCGAGATAGATAAGGTTATGAACTCACCTGCATAGAGAGCAAATGGTACACAGAATGTTTAGCACAGTGCCTGGCACATAAGTACCACATCAATATTTTCTTTCTTTCTTTCTTTTTGCTTTTTTTTTTTTGGAGAGCTATTGGGGTTAAGTGACTTGTCCAAGATCAGACGGCTAGTAAGTGTTAAGTGTTTGAGGCTGGATTTGAACTCAGGTCCTCTTGACTCCAGGACTGGTGCTCTATTCACTGCACCACCTAGCGGCCCCATAACCACATCAATATTAGCTATTATTATTAATTATAGGTTAAAGATAGCTCAGAACCATTTAAAGGCCTTCATGAAGTAATCCATTTCACCTTACTATGTGATCTTAGGTTAAGCCACTTAACCTCACTGTAGCTCACTTTCTTTAACTGTAAAATGAAGGGGGTTAGATTAGGTGATTTTTAAAGTCTTTTCCACCATTGAGATCTATATAACCTTATTCAATCTCATTTCCTATCTGCTATTTAATATGCATTATCAACTCCCCACTCCTTACTCATATACCAGTCAGGTCAATCTCATTGTCACACACACACATGAGAATGGGTTAATTGTCTTTCCTTACTCGGGCTGCTCCAGTCCACACTAAACATTCTCTTTCCCCAACTTCTGTTTTATTGATCACCAGAAATGCAGAGTTTGGTACTTAATTGTTTACTGATTGTGTCATGTACTTTATAGTTTGTCTACTCAATTAAGGGGGCAAACTATAAAAAATTAAGGAAGAGAAAAAGGCCTCATATTTTTGTGTCCTCTCCAGTGCATAGCACAGCAGTGAGCACAAACTGTGGGGTAATAATTCCTTTGCAGACCTCTATGACTAGCTAATTAAAATAACTAAACTTCCATTTCCATTGGCTCTATGTGGTTTTTATCTAGTCTTTAAGTCAATGTTGAGACTTAGTATCACATGTGTGGAAGGAGGTAATTTCCCTCATATTATAGTAGAAGCATGTGGGGAGAGCAGAGAAGAAATTGATTATACAGGGCAAAGTTGGATAGGAGATTGATTGCATTTATCAAAGGGAGGAATAACAATATCTATCCTAGATGGCCTCTGAGGAGCTGTGATGGGTAATCTGGTTCCCCCTACTATTATGATTACTTCAGGTTACCTGGGACAAATATGTTTCTTAGATGCATCATTTAAAAGGCAACTCTCTAAATTACCTGTAACCCTAACCCTCCATGGATTATGGTGGAGAGCAGTTCCAGTTGGAGGAACCAACCTCTAAGTTAATAAATTAATATTCCTGGCATGTAGGGCATTATACTAACCACAAAAAAGAAAAGAAAGCCACAAGTTAAATGGCTTGAAGGCAAGTGTGACCACTAAGACAAATAGCAGGCAACTCAGTGTGGCTGAGTGTGGGGAGTGGTTTATGTCTCTTTTTCAGTATTATCCCCATGGCTTCTGGGCTTACTGAACTTATTTAGTTCAGGGGATCATAGATTAGGGCTACAAGAGAGCTAAGAAGACATCTCGTCCAATTCCCTCATTTTACGCATGAGGAGACTGAATACCAGTGACGTCTAAAGTCATAGAAGTAATAAGTGAGAGAGGCAGGATTTGAACACAGATTTTACAGGTAAGGAAACCGAAACCCAGAGAGACCAAGTGATTTGCAAAAGGCCATGAAGCAGAACAAGGATTTAAACCCAGGCCCCTTGACTCTCAATCCAACATAATGTTTGTGCCATTATCCATAAGAACATTGGGCATACTATGAAACTGTCCTTGGAAAAGAGGTTTCCTGGACCGAAATGCCAAAAAAAAAAAAAGTCTACTCCTTAAGTCAATAACTCAAAAGAATCCCTCAAGTGTATAATATTCAGTTTTTTTGTGTTAAAATTTAAAAGATAGAGTACTCTCAAATTCTTTCTCTTCCCTTTATTTTTCCTTGTCTCAATCAATCACTCAATCGATAAGCATTAATTTAGCAACCACTACGTTCCAGGCACTATAAAATGTGCCTAGGATCAAAAATCCAAAGTGAAAGTATCTGCCCTGAAAGAGTTTATATTCTATAGGGGGAAACACCACGCATATAAATAAGTAATGGAACCTTACCGACCTCTTAGGGTTCTAATGAGTATGAAATGGAAAAAAACATAGGAACTCATTAAGGGCAGGAACAAGAATCTATTTTTTTCTCCAGGATGTTCCCATATAGTAAGTTATTAATATGTTTTCTCAATGAATAAATAAGCCAATTAAATTCTAAAGCACCATACAAACATAAGGTAATACCTGTGACTCCATGTTCCTCTTCTTCTGAGCCTGGTGAGATGATATCTGTCTCTTAATAGCACTTCTTCTTGCTTCTGTCTCTGATTTGCTTTCTGGTCTTGGATGATCATGAACTCCCTTGGCCTGCATCAGTTCAAAACATTAGTCGTGCATATGTTTACTTAAGTATAGGCAGGGTGCTGAACAAATCCAAGAATCCTAACTTTTTAAGAACCACCATTTGGTATAATAGTTTATGAATTACCACATACAAAAGCTTTCTGTTTGCCAGAAAGTAACTATCATTGTGCAGCTACGTTGAGCAGGATTCTCCACATAAACTATGTAAGATGTATTTAGATGAACATTTTGGGCTATTCAAGCATGACATAAAGAAGAGGGAAGATAAGGGCATATGCATTTATATCGCTCCCTCTATGTACCAGGCACTTTACAGATATGATTTCATTTGATTCTCATGATAACCCTGCAACAAAGATGTTGTTGGGGGCGGCTAGGTGGCGCAGTTAATAGAGCATCGGCCCTGGAATCAGGAGGACCTGAATTCAACTGTGACTCAGACACTTAACACTTACTAGCTGTGTGACCTTGGGCAAGTCACTTAACCCTAATCGCCCTCCCTTCCCCCTCCAAAAAGATAAAAAAAAAAAAGAGAAAGAGTCACTTACATAGTGTAATTTGAGTACTTCCCACTCTGGACCTGCAGTTCTATATAGAATTGTTCTAAATCTTGATCAGAAAGCATAGATTTATCTTACCTGGAAAAATATTGCCTTGCCATCGAGCCTCCAGAAGTTGGTAACAGGGTAGCCACTGTGACCTCGGCAAGGTATCAACTCTAAAGCTGAATTACAATTAGGACATGCTTTTTCTGCAAAATCAAGGGAAGATATTAGTGGGTCTCTCTTCATTCAAAATGCTACCCCCACAAACCCTTCCAACTGAAGGAAAGATAATAGTTACGCTTCAAAATCCAGTTCGTTATCTTAGATCCCTTGGCCAGTGACCAAGCTAATTCACTCCGTCTAAATAGATCAGCACACAGAATATCTTACCACACATTTTTTTGGTAGCTCAATGGCCACAAATTCCCATGCTTCTTTAAAGAGTCTGTCCACATAATTAGCTAAGACACAATCATAGGAAAAGAAGCAGAGAATCTGAACTCAGTCAAGTTAGCATTTCAATTTGTGAGGCTGTTGTTTTTTTTCTCTGTCTCGTCCATTCCTACCATCTATTCACCTCTGTGTAGCCTTTACACAGATTTTCCCAGTACCTTCACAATTTTCCATCTTTACTTGTTTCTTGGGGAAACCTGAAGCTAAGGTACGAAATGACGGAGCTATTTAAACAAAGGACAGGACATCCTTCATGGCTTCTGGAAATCTGTCTTTCTAGTCACTTACACAGTGTAATTTGAGTACTGCTCCTTCCCTCCTCACCTCATAACACCCTTTTCATCTGCCTGTCACAACTGGCGACTCTTTTCTTTGGGGTGAGGCGTTGGGATTGTATCTCTAGGAGTGCCTTGTTAAAATGTAAACAGTTGGGGCAATGCACTAATGGAGGTAGCACACTGTAGGGGGAAGAAGACATGACTTCCAGTCCTGGTCCTGTCATTGCTGTGTGACACTGAACAAGTCACTTAGGTCTCTGGGTTCTGTTTCCCTCATCCATAAAATGAGAACATTGGACTAGATAATCTCTGAGCTCTGAAGTTCCTCAACTTTGATGCCTCTGGTCTTTAACCTTAGCTGTAATGCTGATGCCCATGTTTGGGCTATAGTAGGATATGTGGGATTGATTACATTAACCACCCAACTTCTTATCCCTTTCTACTTTCTTGTGAACAGAATTACCACTTTTTGGAAGACAGGAGTCAAAAGGAGATCTGAGTGCACTGGAGTTACAGCAGTAATGAAAAGAGGAGTAGAAGAGAGACCTTGTTGTAAAAGGAGTATTATTCTGATGATTATTTTTTGGCTTTTTGGACGGCAATTGGGGTTAAGTGAATTGCCCAAAGTCACATGGCTAGTAAGTGTGTCAAGTGTCTGAGGCTGGATTTGAACTCAGGTCCTCCTGACTCCTGGTCCAGTGCTCTATTCCCTGTACCACCTAGCTGCCCCAAGAGTATTATTCTGAAATCAGTATTTCTCCATGGTGGTTAGAAGGAAAGTGAGATGATATTTTTAGCCCTGGGATGAAGGGTCACTTATTATTTTATAAAATTATGAACATGAGCAAATATGGATGTTACTGAGCAAAACTGTGGAGCAGATGAAGTTTGTCTTGGGAGTTTTCTAATGTAAGAGAGTATCTCTCTCCCTTTTGGTCCCCCTGGATCCCATAAGGAGACATTCCCACAGGGAGAGAGCTACCCTCTTAAGTCAGAAGATACCCATGGCAAACTTCACCTGTTCCACAACTTTGCCTAAGACTAGGTGTGTCTGCCTGTTTTCACAATTTCATAAAATAATAAGTGACCCTTTATCTGAGGCCTTAAAAATCTTACAATATCACTCTACTTCCCTCTCACCACCATGGAAAAATATCGATTTCAGAATAATACTCCTTTTATAATGAAGTCCTACTTGTAGACCTCCTATGAGACTTTTATTAAGTCACTTAACTCCTCTGAGTCTCAGTTTTCTCATCTGCTAAATGACACCCTTTCAATATCTAATATTACATGATTGTGAGTCATTACTCCCCCTACTGCCACTCCTCATTCCCATCTTACTTTGCTGCTTTTGCCGGGCCTTGTCACAGATGGCAGGCCGAAGTTGCAGCCTTGAACCATCTGGTAGGTAACAGCTACGTGCACACACCACCACACCAAGGCAAGACTTCTTGAGGATCAGGCAATTGTGATTGTTGGTGTTCCGCATGGCCCAGCCACTGAGATGCCTCTGAGCGTTCTTCTCATCTCCTCGGTAGATGAAGCGCACGTAGCCATCTGGCCATTCTCTGAAGTGATCAAAGTGTTTGAGTTCCTGAAAGAGATGGGGGATGGAGAAGGGAATGGGATAGGAAAGAAAACAGAAAGAAGAAAGAGATTGAAAAACAGAATGCATTAGATAAAAGCAAACTAGTATAGAGAAAACTAGATGTTCAGCCCTCCATCTACTACATTAAAAAAAAAGCCAGAATTTACCTCAGTGAGAACTGGTTCTTTTGAAATTAAAAAAAAAGGATTTGGAAAGACTTACATGAATTTATGCAAAGTAAAGTGATCAGAACCAGAACATTGCACATAGTAACAGCAATATTGTATGATAATCAACTGTGAATGACTTAGCTATCCCCAGCAATATAATGATCCAAGACAATTCCAAAAGACTCATGATGAAAAATTTTACGGACCTTCATAGAAAGAACTGAACATACTGTTTTCACTTTATTTTTCTTGTGGTGTGTTTTTTTTCATAACATGACTATTATGGAAACATGTTTTGCATGATTGAACACCTATAAACTATACCAAATTGCTTACTCTTTCAGGGAGGGGGGTGAGGGAAGGAAGGAAAGAATTTGGGACTCAGATTTTTAAAAAATGAATGTTAAAATTGTTTTTACATGTAATTGGGAAAATGTTCTAAATTTAAAAAAAATTAGAGCCAAAAAAGGAGATTATTTTGATACAGAATGGAGCACAGTCATCTTATTTATGGGTCAGGTAAATCACAGTCTGATGATAATCTCTTGACAATGAAACAGGATATTGACAAGAGCACTGGGCTCATATTCAAAGGAACCAAACTCAAGTCTCTTCTCAGACACTTACTAGTTATGTGAACTTGGGGAAATAATTTCATTTCTAAGACACTAATTTCTCTCATCTGTAAAGTCCTTTCCATTTTAAAGTTCTTCCAAGTTCCTTGCAGTTCTCAAATTCTATGATTCCATGAATTTATTTCCAAATTCACCTGGAGTTGGGAAGAACTGCATTCAAATCCTGCCTCAGGCCTGCACTAGCTGTGTGACCCAGGGCAAGTCACTTAACTTACCTCAGCTTCAGTTTCCTCATCTCTAAAATGGGGTGCCTACCTCACTGGATTGTTGTGAGGGCTGCATAACATATGTACAATATTTTATAAACTTTAAAGTCCTATTACTATATATCAATTGATAGAATTCCAGTTCAAGATCATTTGGATATTCTATTTTCTTTCCATTGAAATAGAATTTAACCTGTAAGCATCTTCACCTCTCTACAGTGTTCTTCTCCCAGAGTATAAGACCGACTGGTGAACCAATTCTAGTCCTAATAGCACTTTTATGAGGTAAATACATAATACAAAACATTGACTTCCCCCAACTCTCTCTCCTGCTATTCTTCCCTCACTCCACAGTCATATATCCCTCAAAGTAAAAAAAGGATGCCTTAGACAAGTGATAGGGAATCGCCTTACATTAGCGTAACATTAAATGAAGAGAAATGGGAGGCAGCAGAGTGTGTGGAAAAAATACTGCATTTCATGTCAAGAGATCTGAGTTTGAATCCTGACTCTGTCCCTTTCTAGCTGAATGGTTTCATGCAAGCTTTTTAGTATCTCTAAAGCTAAAGTTTCCTCATCTATAAAATAAGGGGTTAGGCTAGATGGTCATGAATGTACATTCTAGTTCTAAATTTATATCCAGTGATTCCACAGTACATGTCTGTCAAATATACTGCAGCACTGGCACACGCTGGAGAAAAATATGCATGTCCAAGAGAGTCCAGTTGGGAAGTTTACACAAAATGTCTAAAAAGTGTCTTAGAAGAGGGGTCTCCAAAGTGCAATGTGCATGTCCTAGGATGTGTGCAAGGCAATCCAATGGGCTGTGTGAAGGAACTATTAAAACCTAAGGGAGTAGCTGAGCCATGCATCAGGTTGGAAGCCACTGCCTGCCTCTCCCTCCCTTTATCTGCACCCAATACCTTCCCAGGCTATGGGCAATCATTTCCTTCTTGTCCCCTAGTCACCCCTGCCCTCTCTTCCCTGCAGCAATGGGAGACACATTATATATGCCCTTTGACTTGGCTGTACACACCATGTCTATTGGGGAATACATTGGGGCCTGGAGAGGATAGAATTAGACACATTTTTCAGATGGGAAGATGCAACAGGAACATGCAAACTTTCTTTCCTGGAAAGCAAATACCATTTTGGGGTTCCTCCTCAAGAGAAGGTGCATGGGAAGTATACAACACAGCCTGGACAGACTGGAGGTACATTTATAGAATAATAGGGTGGGAAGGGGCCCTCCACAGGCTCAAGTGACCAGATTTGCCATGGGTGTGGGAATGGGGTGGTGGGAAATGCTTTTTGATAATTTAAGCTCTCTGAAGGTAGGAATGGTTTTTCATTTTTATCTTTATATTCCTAGCTCCTAAGACAGTGCCTTGCACATAGCAGGAATTTCAGAAGAGTTTACATCAGTGTGCCATGTGAATTATAAGGAGTTTTATCTTTCCTTCCCAGTGGAATTAGACCCAATATTTGTAAAGCACTATGAAATTCTCAAATGGGTGCCTAATTTTCCAATATTATGAAAGAAGGAAGGAAATAAACATTTACTGATGACCCACTATGTGCCAGGCACTGTGCTGAACACTTTATGAATATCTCATCTGAGCCTCACAACAACCTTACAAGGTAGGTGCTATTATTATCTTTATTTTACAGTTGAGGAAACTGAGTCAGAGGTAGAGTTATTTTGCCCACAATCACACAGCTAGTTAGTATCTGAGGCTGAATCTTCTTGACTCCAGGCCCAGAGTTCTTCTACTGTATCACCTAGCTGCCTTTATGAATGTCACAAATAATGAGTGAAATAGTGACTTAAAAAAATATAAAAATATTTTGTATTATTATTTTACCATCTGGAATCAATAAACCACCAAATTCTAGTGCTAAAAGGGATCTTTTCATGGGAATTAGCTCTTAAGCCACATGGCTATTTGCAAATTAATGGTCTCTCTCATTTGGATGAGATACATTGATTAGGAAAAATTATTTGCCTCAACTCTGAAAAGGATCTTTTTTCCAAGACGCATAAGGAATCAGCAAAGATATGTAAGACCAATAGTTCAAAACATGTGAATAAACAATTCTCAAAAGAATTGTAAATTATTTTCAACCATATGAAAGACTGCTCCAAATTTTTAGGAGAAATGAAAATTTTAAAAATTCTCAGGTTTCACTTTATACCCAGCAAACTGGCAAAGATGCCAAAAGGTGGACATAGCCAATATGGGAGGGGCTCTGGGGAGACTGGCCCACTATTGCACTGTTGATGGAGCACTAAAATGGTCTCACATTTCTGAAAAAACAATTTAGAATTATGCTTTTAAAAAGTAGCTAAAATACCTTCATGGAGCTCAAAGACAGAAAGGTACTTTATATTCTAAAATATTTATATCAATACTTTGTATGGAAGCAGAGCCCTGGAACCCATTGGTTGGTAAGTAGGTAAATGAACTATAGTACAAGAATGTAATGGAATTCTACTATGCTGTAAGAAATGGTGACTGTGAAGAATTCAAAGGCATATGGGGAGTCTTTGGCAGCTAGGTGGTATAGCAGAAAAGTCCTGGACCTAGATTCAAGAAGATGCAAGTTCAAATACAGCCTCAAATGCATACTAGCTGTGCGACCCTCGGAATAGCATGTTTTAACCCCGTCTACCTTTACAGTTTTCTGTAAAAGGTAATATTTTCTGTAAAATAAAAGAATCTATTTCCCAGGGCTGCTGTGAAGACTAAGTGAAACAATATGCATGTAATACTTTGCAAATTTTGAGGCACTATATAAATGTTTATAATAATGAGAACAATAGTAATAATAAATACACAGTGAAATAAACAGAACCAGAAAAACTACAACAAAGTAAACAGAAAGAACAACAAAATAAAACTGAATTCTTTGATATTGTAATGATGGAGCTTGATTTCCACCCAATGGATGAGAAAATGCACTTTTCTCCCTTCCTCCCTCTCCCCTATCTCCGATGAAGGACTATGAAAGTGCAACGGGTGACGGTTGGTTTTGGTGAATTGGTTTTTTTGTTTACTTGTCTGTTTCAAGGGAAAGTTTTTTTGCGTAGTGGGAAGAGAAGGGGCACATTGGAAAATGAACGTGATATTAAAAAGGGTCAATAAAACATTAAAAAAACTTAATGCTGTCACCAAGGAAAATTAAACCGGAAGGATACGCTGGGAACTTTGATTACAAGCCTTCTACCTTATAATGCATTAGCCACTGAGTAATGTCTGGATCATCAAGAAACATGTGGTAGTGGTCCTTTACTAAAATAGTTTTCAATATATAAACATTTTTACTTATATCCATTACATATACTCTCTTCACCATCTACCATCCCTTTCCCACCCCAAAGTCAGTCTGACTTCCTTTACTAACGCTGTATTTTGACCACCTAATAGTAAACTGAGTCAGCCCCTTTTATGTTACAAATGAAAAAAATGTAGTTTACAGAGATTTCATCGCTTTGTCCAAGGTCACCCAGCTGTTAAGTGGCAGAGATCAGAGTCAGACTCAGGCCTTCTTATTCTAAATCTTGGGTTCTTTCCACATACCACCTTAATAATGACCACAATGGCAGACACCTAGATTTTTCAAAATTGTAGATAAAATAAAGTCCCAAATGAAATACAACTAATGTGTGGTTAATTTTAATTATGAAGCAACTGCAACAGTCTAAATAGAACCATGATAGGCTTAATTTAAAATGCTTTCTTATTTGAGAAAGGAAATTGCAATTTTCATTTCTTCCCCCTCCCCAGAATACAGAGGTCCTTCTCTTTAAGATCCATCTAAAGAGAACCAACCCTTGGGGGTGGCTAGGTGGCACAGTGAATAGAGCACTAGCCCTGGAGTCAGGAGAACCCAAGTTCAAATCCAGCCTCAGACAGGTAACACAAAAACTAGCTGGTGTGACCTTGGGCAAGTCACTTAACCCCAATTGCCCTACCTTCCCCCCTCCAAAAAGCAAAAAAAAAAAAAAGAAGAAGAGAATCAACATTACATTTGAAAATCATATAGAAAAGAGAGAAGCGATTGTGATCAGTGAATCTCTTAGGGGAAGAAAAGGGTTATATTTAGCATTTTTTGTCTTTTTTCATTTCTTTTTTTTCTTTCTTGAAGGGATTACAGTATCTTTACTAATAATAGATAAAAGAATACACCTTTTTATTTGCATGTGTCAGTTGTAATGGTCAGCTAGGGGGTAGAGTGAATAGATTGCCAGGTCTGAAGTTAGGAATAGCTGAGTTCAAATTTGACCTCAGACACCTACTGTCTGTGAGACCCTGGATGAGTCACTTAACATGTTTGTCTCAGATTCCTCATCCACAAAATGGGGATACCAGAATCCACCTTCCAGAGTTGTTGTGAGGATCAAATGAGATGATAATTATAAAACACTTATCATGGCACCTGCTATATAAATGCTAGCCATTTTTATAGGCAACTGTGGTACCTTGAAAAGAACGCTGGACCTGGAGTCAGAAAACATGAGTTTGATCCCAGAGTCACTACTTGGTGGCTGCATGATCCTGGATAAGTCAACTTTGAGTCTTGGTTTCCTAATTTGTCGAAAGGAGAAAATATTATTTCTATTGCTTATTTTACAAAGGCATAAAAATGAGAATCCAACGTGATAATTTGTGAAAAGACCTTTAAACATTAAGGTTTTATATGAATTTCAGTTATTGATTATTGATTTTAAAAAGTTTTATATATATTGGTGAAGAACTCTAATTTACTGATTATTGGTTAGTCTACCCAAATAGGTAGACAAGACTTGGTCAGGCCAATCAAGCCTTTCCCCCACCAGGTTGGGAGGGGTGAAGAAAAGATGAAGGAGGGGGTCAAGAGTCAGGCAGTGGTAAATGGTAAAGATGTACTCTAAAGTGACTTTACCAGCTTTTTATTTTATTTTTTCTATGTGGGAAGGGCAATTGGGGTTAAGTGACTTGCTCAAGGTCACATGGCTAGTAAGCGTTAAGTGGCTGAGGTCAAATTTGAACTCAGGTCCTCCTCATTCCAGGGCTGGTGTTCTATTTACTGTGCCACCTAGTCATCTTAAGAGCTATACTTTGTTTAATTGTATCTTAGTCTTTCCCTCACTCCAAGAGAACACAAGATCTCCAAAGGCAGGGACTTTTTCTACTTTTGTTTTGTATTGCCAGCACCTTGTAAATATTAAGTACTTATTATAAATTCACAGATCTAGAACTTAAAGGGACCTCAGAGGCCATCTTGTCCAACTCTCTCATTTTACAGATAAAGAATATGAGGTCAAGGGGGGGTTGAAGAACTTGTCCCAAGTCACAGAGGTGGCAGATTTCAGAGGCAGGGCTTGAATCCAGGTCTTCTGACTGCAGAGCCAGTGTTCTTTCCACTGTATTATGAACCCACCAATAATAAATGTTTATTTAACTGAATTTTCTAGTAAAGCTTTTGAACCCAGACCTTGTACTGGTTGAATTGAAGGAAAAAGTGCACAACATATCCTAGTCAGGGAGAGATCAGTCAGTTTTCCTTGAGGCTGAGAGTTAGCTTGATGGGAATAGGATAGATAGAAGAGAAACCTTTGTGTGTAGCAGCTTTGGGGTTTGGTGGCAGAAAACTGATCTTGCCCTTCCAGGGATACTTCTTCACACAAACAAATAGATAACATGGTCAAAGTACAAAACTGCAAAAGGATTGCAGAAGTGGTATTTATTTTCTATATACTGATTTCTCACTTTAAAAATCCAGATTCCTTCATAACAACCTAGCAACATTTTCGTATCTCCGAAAATATCACACCTTTTCTCTACCTAGGAAATGGAAAGAAAGAAACAAAGAAAGGAAAAGAAGACTAATATTTATATTGTGTTTACTATGTTCCAGGTACTGTGCTGAGTGTTTTATGATTTTTATTTCATTCATCCACAGGAACTCTCCCTTTCACCCAAAGAAAGAACTAGTTATGTTTATTCATATAAGAACTCAGTCTGTTTTCGGTGGCTATCAAAATTAAACCCTTTCATAGGATTTAGATGGAAGAGACTTTAGAGATAATCTATTCCAATCCCTTAAATTCATAAATGATGAAACTGAAGACCAGAGAGTTCCTGGGATCACACAGGTAGTAAATAGCTGAGCTGGGATTTGGAGGTGAATCTTTTGACCCAAGTTCCATATTCTTTACAGCATACCATGGACTTAGTACAATAAAGAAGTCAATATTTTAGGATTACAGTTACACATCAATGTAGTGAAAGAGCCGGGGCTCTTAGATCTCTTGTCTCCCAAGTCAATGTTCTTTCCCCTGTCCCACATTTTCAGTTTTTTTTGCTTTTGTTTTTGTTTTTGTTTTGCTTTTGGGAGGATGGGAAGGTAGGGCAATTGGGGTTAAGTGACTTGCCCAAGGTCAGATGGCTAATTTTTTTGTGTTAAGTGTCTGAGATCAGATTTGAACTCAGATCCTCCTGACTCCAGGGCTGGTGCTCTATTCACTGTGCCACCTAGCCACCAAAGTCCCACATTTTCTACAAAGTGGTGAGTTAAGGTTCTCTGGTCATCAGCTGCCTTACCTCATTAAATGAAATCATTAGATTAACTAATTCCTAAAATCTAATTGACTCTAAACTCTTTTTTGTCTTATGATCTCCTATAAACTCTAGGTCTTGACTACAAGTATATGACTCAACTAAACAAAGTTGCCTCTCACTCTCCTAAGAAATAGTTATTTTCTAAATATATAAAATTAGGTTCCATTTAGTCTATTGTCTTTATTTTATAGATTGGAAATATCTTTACAGACTTTTAAAGGATTACATAAAGTAGTCAGTTAAGTTGCTTTCTAATTGTACCTATTTTTATGCCAAAAATGGAATTGCTCAGTCTAATTACCTACCTTATTCACCAGTTTTGAATTTTGCTGACTTTTGGCTGATTCAAAAATCAACCAATCAATCAGTTAATCAGTAAGCACTTATTAAGTGCCTAATACTATCCTAATACTAGGGATATAGAAAAAAAAAAAAAACCCTGTCCCTGCCTTCAAGGAATTTAGTTCAGGGGAAAAAGCATAGTTTCTTCCAAAATTCAAATCCACCCTCAAAGGCAGATCTCTGTATACATGGCTGTGTATATTAAAGAGAATAATATTTAGGCTTGGATAGTAGTATGAAAAGTAGAGCAACAAAAATGATTTGAGCCTTGACAACATTACTGGAAGAGGCTTCCTTTTCTGACTCCTTTGCAATGGATGACTTTCAGTCTGATGTAGAAACTGGCAAATTTGAGTAAAAATTGATCACATTATTCCATAGTCACACCTCGTATTTTTTATTTAGAAGTAATATGTAAATCATATGAAACAGGCTTTAAAATCTTTCCTGTACATTTCAAGAAAGGCACAAGCTTTCTTTTTCTAAGAGTAACCTTATAAAATTAAAATTATGGCTCAAATTTCAGGGAGAAGCTTTTGGGAGAATCAGGATGTATAGATCAGAAATGCATTTCTATTCTCTCTCTTGTGCCATTTCAATCTAATCACTTCGAAATTGCTTGAAAAAGTCAAATTTCTGAAAGCTAACTTGTTGACAGTATTGGCACAGTCTCTTTCCCTTTCTACTGAAAGAGAGTGTGAGGCTTATTTCTGAAAAATAGGAAGCTGCACCTAAATTTGGGGCCATTACTCTGATAAAGGGTTTTAGTGGTATCTATGCAAAGTAAAACTAAATAGTTGGGGGGGGGAAGAGGGGGTAAGGGGGAGAGGGGGAGAGAGGGAGAGAGAGAGAGAGAGAGAGAGAGAGAGAGAGAGAGAGAGAGAGAGAGAGAGAGAGAGAGAGAGAGAGAGAGAGAGAGAGAGAGAGAGAGAGAGAGAGAGAGAGAGAGAGAGAGAGAGAAAAGAAAAAAAGAAAGAAATACATTTATGCCTTTCTTTTGAAGGAAAACCCTAGTGGGCTCAATAAATCTAGTTCCTCAACAGTTCTCACTTACTTGAGGCATTTTGGGATCATTGATGTCCCAGTTGAGTTTCATCCCGTAGGAGCACGTGCAGTCGACCTCCTCCAAGGCATCCGTTGTCATTTTCAAATTTTTCTTTCTCTGCTTTCTTTACTCTTTCTGGCCCCAAAGGGGTTGGGAAAACACCTCCACCTAAGCCCGTGAATCTGAGATTTAAAAAAAAAATCGATAATAGTTTTAGAACTGAGAAGGAAGTTAGGGGATTTTTTTTCCCTATTAAAACAAAATGAGTTAAGTTATAGAAATTAAGGAGGTCACTTTTGGAGAGAAGGGAAAGCATCTCCCATGGAGAAGGAGAACAGCTCTGGGACACTATGAGCTGTGTCCCAGTCCAGGACTTTGGTGCTGAAGAGGACGGGCTGCTAGGATCAATGCCCTAGCACTTCACCACCAGCCAGTGAAAGCTCCTCCTTGCTTTATGTAGACTGAGAAGGGAGGGCAGTTTCTTCTCTCCGCCCTTCCTGTGCCCAAAGTCCTGTCACGCCTGAACAGTTGATCTGATCAGGGGACAGACCCCTGAATCCCGAAAATCTCTGAGTGACTAGAGGAAGCCAGAGTTAAGCACTCCCACCCAGGAGAGGAGAACTGGTCAGAACTAGCACTTCAAGTTCTCAAGTGGCAGCGGCGAGTTTCCTATACTAGGTGAGGTTCCCAGGCAAGTTCTGCCCCTGAGGTCCAGAAAGGTAGAGGGTTCCTGCCCCTGAATCTACTTTCCACAGAAAAGCTATGAAGTAACAGCTCTGGAAATTGTATTTGAGTGACCAACCCTGGCCCCAGAGAAGATATGGCAATGCACCATCCGCCCTTCTTTTAGAAGTGGGGACTATGGACACAGAACTCTACATATAATGTTAGACTTGGGTGACATGTTTGTTAGTTTTGCTGAACTGCTTCATCCTATCTTTCTTTTTAATACTTTGTTTTAAAGGATAGTTAAGAGAGAAAAAGAGGACGGATATACACTTGAGGAATGTAAATGACGTAAAAACAAAATATTTCAGTAAAAATATTTTTAACAATTGTAGTGAGATCCAGATGAACCTTATCTATTAAAGCGAACATTTCAATATAAACAACTTCGCTTAAGCTTAAGGATATGGGGAACTCTGGTCTCCCGTACAGACTCAGAGAATTAAAAGGTGACTTTGCAATAATATTCCAACTCACTCTCTTACAAAGAGGAAACAAGTCCGGAGCTGAGAGTGACCTGGCCCCAGTCACATAGCTACTAAGTGGCAGAGACTAGTATTAAATACAGGCCAGCTGGCAGCCAACTCCAAGGTGCTTTCTAGTGCAAGACCTTGGGTATCTGTGCTGCCATCATCTAATTTTATTAGCTTGTATTTTCTGTCTGCCAGAGTTTTTTACAGGCACTTCTAGGGCCTCACTTTCTTTTGCAGCATGACAGAGAGAAGCAGTGATAGCTCCTGCTATCTCACCTGTCCACAAACTCTCTAATAGAGCGCATGCTGGTTCTTATTTCCGTAGAAGACATTGTCCTATACCGCACAGTGGTCTCCACTTTCCTTCTCCACGGTAATGATTGTGAGCATTTTCCAGGTGCAAAGCAGCCTCTTCCTACAAGATGAGAATTTCTTTGAGCCCATCATTTTCTGGTCCTGTTAAATCTCCCGTGTATCCCCACTCAACCTCACCTGGCCACAGCCGTTACTAACCTGGAATTTTTTGAAATGGATAAATTATTTCAATCAAAGCATTCCCCCTTCATCTGGGGTGCTTGTGGTAGTGGTGCTAGGGGTGGGTGGGCGTGTCGGGGGTTCTATATTCCTTCTCACGTACACAGGCAAATGAAGTGGAGGGAGACTCAGTTCATGGAGAGATTTGAGTGGTCTTATTGACTTTTCCTCTGCACCTTCCCTACTTTCCAACTCAGGATCGAGAGTGCCCTTTTCTATTTCCCCACTCAGTATCCTGAATCTGGAGTAGGCTGTTTAGTGGAAGGAGGTGGTACGATCAGGGTTATGAACGTGAATTGGCCGGGCACAGGAGAATGTGGAAGGATGAGCCTTCAGAAGTCTGGCTGAGTGGGTGGAGTTGGGCGACTGGGGATCAACCCTTGTGGATTAAGTGGGAAATCAGAAGTGAAGGTATTCAAGTCCAATTAAGATGCTAAGAAAAAAATGAAGCAACCGAAGTCCCATGAAACCACGAAGTCCTTGAAAACTACAGTGGAATGTGAATTCCTTGAGGATGGCAGGGACTGTTTAATTTTTACCTTTGTAATCCTAAAGCCGAACACTTCTTTCTTTCTTTCTTTTTTTGCACAAAGTAGGTGCTTAATTGCTAATCTGCATGAACCTCTTAGAACCGAAATACTTAGAGGTGATGAGGGTTGAGAATCAGTAGAAACATCAGATAGCTTCTGAAGTCCTCTAAGGTTCGGTCTGACTTCGATGTTCTGTGATAAGCAAGATCTTTCCAATCTGCAATCTGCTATAGACAATGGAACGCTTATATTGGCTGCTATTATAATCTTGTAATAAATGCTTGTTGCTAGTTCTTTACCAGCGGTATTGCAGAATCGACCTCTGCAGCTATGCTGACGCTTTTTCTCTGGGCTAATAATGCTAAATACTTGCACCTTCCCTCTCTTTCATGTGCTTTCGCAAGGTTCCGGTCGGGGGGGTAGGAGGGTCAAGGACACCACAAGACTTAAAAATCTTCTTCTGGTATTCTTGTCGTCCTAATGCAAAAAAAGTCTTTCACACAAAATTTGTTCAAGACTTTGCTCATATAAGTTTGTGCTGGGGGAGCCTTTGGGAATCTAGAAGTCATTGCCTACCTGCTTCTAGGGTCTGTGGTAGCGGAACGAGGAGGGAAGGGGGAGGAACAGAGGCTTTGCTGGTTGGATTCTTGGAGTCTCCTGGCCCACTCGCTCCTTAGTGACAACCACGCGGCCCAGGGTGAGCAGGAGCCCCGTGGCTCGGCATCCCAGTGGGAGGGCTAATCCGCCGGCTGGAGCAGCTGTCTCTTATTAGCGTAGCGCTGAGAGCCGTCTGGGGCGGCCAGTGTTCCTCTGTTACCCGAGCTGTAGGATGGAGGTGAGTGGTATCCGGAGGGTGCTAGGGCTGAATCCAAAACTCGGCATTAGCCCCAGTGTGCGGAGCGATTGCAGAGAGCCAGGGTCCCCTAGTTTCTACTTTGGGAGAGTTAAACTGGAGCAAAAAGGAAATTGATGTTCTGCTTGGAGAGGGGACGTTACTGTAGTTTTAGGTTTACCGTGGGGCAAATTCCAAACATTAAACTGCATAGTGCAGTAGTGCTGTGGTTATGAGGTCCTGGGTTCAAATTCCGATGGGTCACTTAACTTTGAGTTTCAGTTTCTTCATCGGTAAAACGAAGAGGTTTAGATGCCTTCGGGGCTCTTCTTTATCCTATGAGTTGAGTGAATAGTAAAACTTTGTTTTTAGAGAAACTTCATTTTGTCTTGCTTGTTAAAAGCTCAGATACGTAAAAAAAAATACCCAACCAAAATTCTGCTTTAAAAAAAGCATGTGATAAAAAGAGTGTGATAATGTCCAGGGCTTTCTAACCTGGTGTCTGTGAATTTTTTAATAGAATATTTTGATAACTGTATTTCAACATTGTTTTCTTTATAATTCTGTGGTTTATGTATTTTAAAACATCATTCTGATAAAGGGTCCATGGACTTAACCACATTGCCAAAAGGAAGCTGATACGAAAGATTTCCTGTGAAATTTGAAAGTGGTGCTGACTCCTTAGACTCATAGATTTAGAGCTGGACAGGGACCTTAAAAGCCATCATTTCCAGCCCCATCTTTTTTATAGCTGAGGAAACTGCCCTTGAAAAGTTAAGGGACTTTCCCCAGGTCACACAGCTAGTAAATGTCTGAGGTGGTTTTTGAGCCTAGGTCTTTCTTGATTCCAAATTTAGTGCCCTGTCCATTTTCTGGCCCTCTGCATTTCCCTACCCTCTGCATTTCCCTACCCTCTTTCTTGTTCTTGTGCTTCCTTTCTGCTTCTCCTCTCACTCTTCCCTCTTCTCCCTCTGTCCACATAGGGAATGATAATTTTATCTGTAGGTGCTCTGCCCAAAGAAATATAAATTTTGATTGCTGAAACTTCGAAGCATATCTTGAGGTTTCAGGACTAGATTTCTTTTTTTTTCAAGGACCATGCCTTAAACCTAAACCACTCTGACTCTTCTTGATTGGCCAACAGTAGGTCCCAGCCCAAGCCTCATTTGGTCATTATTTGGGTTTTGATGACTCAGAGAAAGAGTAAATAGAAATTATTTCTGTTTTAGCCAGAAACCCTGAGGGTCTTCCCCTCCCAGAATTAATTTTTTTTAACTGGATAAAAAAGACTCTTTTCTGTTTCATTTTTGCCTAGTCTTAATCACTGAATGGGCATTGCCTCAGACAAACTGAGACCTGGGAAAGACTTAAAAAGACCAAGGGTCTCTCATTGCATCGGAGGCCATCTGCAGTCATCCTTATCTATATCTTGCCACTGGACCCAAATGGCTCCAGAGGAGAAAGTGAGGCCGGTAACTTTGCACAGTCCTACCTCACTTAAATCCAATTCACATGTCATGATGTCCCCCTTCCTGACATCACAGTCCTCTTTGAGAATGAAGGACAAATAACAATATTGCCCCAGATAATAATTGGACAACTGCTAACTATTTGCATTTGTAAAGGGAATTTCCTCACAACTCAGCTCCCTATACCCCTGAAATCACTGATCTACAGCAAAAAAATAAAAGGTAATGTTTAAAATTATGAATGGGCCTGCAAGTAACAATATTTTTAATTAATTTATTCAGATTTTGAAATTGATTTTTCATGGAATCATTTTAACTTTCCTGATGAATGATGAATTGTTTTTTAATCCTCAATTTTAAATTTTTATTTGTAGAATCACATTTGAAATGAAATTTTGACTTCCTATTCCTGATATTTTAAATTATTCTTGCAGATGTTTATTTAAAAAAATAGATTGGGGAGTATTTTTTTCTTTGTAAATGGCTATGTAAAAGTTTTAAGCTAACATGCTTGTTATTCATACTAAAACTACAAACCTTTTATTATCATGAATTATTTTAAAATAATGATAAAGAATTCTTTTCCTACTTGAAAACTTATTGGAGTAAAAACTTTAAAAAGTTCTTTTTACCACGTACAGGTAAAGAATGAGAAACCTCCTTTATATAACACCACTGAAGATGATGAGAGTTTGTCTGCTGAGTTCTCGGTAAAGATAAACTATTTTGTGTTCTCTTAACTACTTTACATAGCAAATATTGATGCATTTTCATATAGGCATCATTGAATTTACTCTCATTTGACTTTTTATATGATAGTAGTAAAACTAAGAGTTGTAATTAAAGAAATTAAAAGTAATTATAATGTATAATGTATTTATGTAATTTTATTTTAGATATGGATTATTGGGTGTTGGATATTATTAGAAACTTCAGGTTTGCTAAATTTTTGCTAAAACAAATGGGGTTTCAGGATGCAGACAGGGAAATATCTAAATTGTCATACTCACATGACAATCTTGTCATGTAATTTGGGTTGTAAGATTGAAGTACCATGACATGTGAAAGGTATGACATAATCAGATTGTTAAAAGAATGGAATGATTGGAGTGTGTGTCTTGTGAGAAGAAGAGAGACGTGAAGACAGAGAGACCCTGACCTAGCAAAAGGCAAGGTGTAAGCTAATGTATAAGTAGAAAATGACAAGTTCACGTATTCCTTATAAAGATGCTATTTCCTAAACACTTTATTTTCTTATTTCTAATCACATTGCTTTTGTACTACCTTTCTCTCCTTCGTTACAATCATTAATGGCTCTAGGGGAATAAGTTTATTTGTATTTGAGAAGTTTTAGTTTTCTAAAGACTAGATCTTTTTTCCCCCTCCAAATTACAGTCTTAATTAGTATAATTATTGGTTGTTGTTCATGATAAAATTCTATTTCACTTCTATCTTATCTTTAGCCCAAATTGTTTCCATGCTGAATTTTTAGTCATAATGGTATTTCTGTGAAACTTAAGTATGCATTAATGATCTTTGTTGAAAAGGTGATTTTCAAACTTTTGTCTTTTCCAGCTGCAAAAACTTATAGTTGATGCATTTCATGGTCATGGATTTGAAAAAATAGAAGAATATTTACATCAAAAAGAGAACTCTCTTTGTCAAAAATACAACCAACTGCTATTAATCCATCTTGACAGATTGATAAATAAGGCAAGTCAAGTATTTGAAGATAGAATGCCAGTATGTAATTTGATCTGAGCTTCATTAACATTATTATGGCATGAAAATACAGGAGTTGGACATGAATGAATTCCAGAGAGTTTCATTGTTGCTGAAATGTATTCAGAGGTTCTTCATAGATGTTACCAAAGAAGATGAGCAGCTGTTAAGTCAACAAGGATTGATTCCCAAGATAAGTGTCCTAATTAAACAGAGCATGGTGGGGGTGGGGGGGAGTGTAGCTTTATTTTTTTAAATCTTCCTTCTTTTGTCTTATATCACAATCATTTCTAGATATCACTTTTCTCTCTTTACCCTACCTTCTTTTCTACTACTTTTCAACATCGTATTCAAGGAGAAATTTATAAGGATGTTCTTTGCTTATGTTTCATTTAAGAAAACCATAGTTAATTCAAAACTAAGAGGTTAAACTGGTCTAGCAACTAGAGAGCTGACTGTGAACTCAGGAAGACCTGGGTACTGCCTCTGACCTATGTGACCCCAGGCAAGAAAGATACAGACACGGCTATTCTAGTCCTACCTATCCCCAAACCCAGCACTGTCCATTCTACTTATGGGCTCACCTTTTTGGATTAATAAATATTGCCAGGGCCCATAGCAACTACAACAAAATCCTAAAGATTACCCCAGAAGTTTGTTGAAAATTGAATCTTTGAAATCAAGTCTCATTTTTCCATTGACTTTCTGTATAAAATTGGATATATATCCCTAAATTCAGCAAATATTTAATTGTCCAGCAGGAATTTACAGTCTATTGGAGGGACAGGTAACAGAGCCAGATAAGTACAATAAAGGGAAGATAATTTTAGCTCAAGGAGAGATCCAGACAAATTGCTCTAGGAAAAATTTGAAGTAGAAGGGAATTTTTGGCTTTGAGTAGGGAGGTGAGCTTAGAAGAAGTGGTACCTGCACTGAACCCCAAGAAATGGATTATTTGAAAACTTTTTGCCAAGAAAAAGTTTTGACTGGAGTCAGGCTTTGTAGCATGATCAATGTTTAGAATTCTGGAAGTTTTCTTTCCTGCAGCACTGCCTCAAGTCTGGAATTCTTATCTTTTACTCATGCCTTGGAGATCCATTTTCAGTACCTCTTAAACTGTGGGTCAAGACCCCAATAGGGTTGTGAAAAATTTGGCAAGAGTAAAATGTTTCTGAGTGCGCAATGACCAAAAATTAATTCAAAATCAAATGTGTAATGAATTTGAAGTGTTTCTGGCAGCACTTGCCTGTCTTGTATTTTGAAACTTCATTGCAGTCTGGTTTCTGAACACAAAGCATACACACTTTGCACTGCGCATGTCCCCAGCTGCACAAGACCAATAAAGGCTGCCAAAACTTGAAAAGGGGTCGTGAGTTGAAAAAGTTTAAGAAGCTCTGTATTAAATGACTATTTAGACCTCCTGCAATTTCTACCTAATCTTTTTATCTGAGTGGGGTTTTTTTTGGTCCAGACCTGTGATTTCATATTTTAGGCAATTCCATGTTTGGAAGATCCCTTCATAGAAGTAGATTGGCAACTGTCTATAGAGAGTACTTGAATCACTAGACGCAAATCTAAGAGTGTGTTGGTCTTGGAGCCCAATGTTAAATGTTCAGTGTGAGCATTTACACCTCAAAAATTGGCAACTGCTACAAATCAGGACTTGATTTATTATGGATTATATAAACTTAAAGTGTTAATAATGCATCTTAAACTTAAAAGTATATGTGCATACATCTTCCTCCTATTAAATATTTAACAGTACACCTTTGAGTAAATAAGTTCCTCGCCTGTGGTCACACAATTAGTATATGTCAGAGACAGGACCTGAACCCATGTCTTTTGACTTCAAAGATGGTCCTCTACCCACCATAGCATGCTACCTATCTGTATCTATATCTAGCAAAATGACCTGGACTGTGTATATGCGTGTGTGTGTGTGTGTGTGTGTGTGTGTGTGTGTGTGTGTGTTATCTATATATCTATATATCTATATCTTTCTCTCTGTCCAATAGAAAGTCTGTCATACTGTAGAATGAAATTCCTTGTATATGAGATTTCAAGGTGGATTTTAAAAGCTAGTTCTTTTTCTAAATTGTTTTGTAAAACTGAAATTCTATAAAATAAGTTCTTTTTTTAGTTTGATAGATAGTAGTGACATGGTCACTCATGACTACATCTTTTTTTATTTGTACATGGCCTCCTGGTTTGAAAAAACTATTGGATTTCTGACCAGTGGAGAACTAACTACAACTGTGTCTTTGGTTCAAGTTGTAGAAGACTTTTTAAACACTGCCTTGGTAAGAAAAGAATGGGAATGGGTATTTTATTAGCCAGATGCCATTTAATAAACTAGAAATGTCAAGAATCTTGAGGTTTTTAATAAAACTTTAGTGTCTGTAAGATGTGAGCTTTGTGAATATTCCTAACTTTATTCTGAGATTTTTACCTAACGTGGAAACCATTTCCTTGTAGGCAATTTAGATTTAGGAATAGCATATTATAGGAAAAGGTTGAGATTTTCTTCCTTTCCATAAACTGGCTAAAAACTGAACAGGACTTATTTCTGGATATATGAAGCAGTTGAAATTGAAGTAAAGTTAGTTATCATCAACTCTCCCCCCTATTGCTCTCCAGTGAGATAGCACTAAAATAGGGGTTTTTATCCTTGTTTTGTGTCCTAGACACAAAGTTGGCGGGCTGATGAAGCCTGTGGACCCCTCCCTAGAATAATGCTTTTTAAATGCATAAAATACATAGAATTATAAAAGAAACCATTTATTTTGATAAACAATTATCAACAAAACAAGTTCACTGACTCCAGGTTGAGAACCCTTGCATTTATTTTTTTGTGGGGGATACAGTTGGGGTTAAGTGACTTACCCAGGATCACACAGCTAGGAAGTGTCTGAGGACTGATTTGAACTCTGGTCCTCCTGACTTCAGGACTTGTGCTCTATCCAGAGAACTTTTGCATTCAAATTAAAGCTTAATTTTAAAAGTTTTTTATAAAGTTATTATATGGTTTCCTTTACCTTCATTTTTTTTTCCTTTTTGTTAGGTAATTTCCAAATACAGCCGTAAGGGTAAGTAAATTACTGGTTGCTTTAATTAACAGGTGATTGTCAGAAAGGCTAGCAGAACATTTCAGTTGTCTTGTTCGATCTTACCACAAAGCCACAGTCTGGGTTTCAGTTTTTCGTATTCAAGAACGCTATCTTGTTCTACTTGTTCTCCCTCAACTCACAAGCCATTTTCTCACAACACCATTTCTGTATGCCACCTTGTTTCCAATCACTTAGTTCAGATTTTCTCTTCCACCTAGATTATTGCAAAAGTCTTTTAATTGGTCCTCAACTGTGGCAAATTAACCCTGTTAGCCTCAGTTTCCTCATCTGTAAAATGAGCTAGAGAAGGAAATGGCAAATCACTCCAGTATCTTTGCCAAGAAAACCCCAAATTGGGTCACAAAGAGTCAGATATGACTAAATGACAAAACAACAAAAACTTGCTTTTCCTATTAAAGTGTATCCTACACAGGACTACCAGGATAGCTTTCCTTAAATGCAGATATGAACCTGTTATTTTCCCATTCAGTCAACTTTATTGCCTCTCAGATTAAATAGAAATTCATAAGTTATACTTTAAAACCCATTGCTACCTTGCCCCAACATATCTTTCCAGCTTTGTTGGACATTACTCCCCCTCCCACACTCTGATCCCACCAAACTGGCTGCCCCATTGTTCCTCACTCAGTACACTCTATCTTTAGTCTCCTTGCTTTCACATTGGCCATCCCTCATCCTTGGAATGCACTACCTCCTTACCTTTGCCTCACTGAGTCCGCTCTTCCTTCAATTGGCAACTCTGTCGCCATCTTTTCTCTGAAACCTTTCCTGCTTTCTGGCCCTTCCCCCAACGGCTGATGTTCTCTTTCTCAAACTAGCTGATATTGAATTATTTTGTATTTATTAACATTCCATTTATGCCGTATTTACGAACTTCTTGTCTTCCGCATTAGAATGTGAGCTCTTTATGACCAGGGACTGTTACCTCCTTTTGTTTCTTGAAGCACAGTGGTTGGTACATAGTGGGAACTTAGCAAATACTTGTTGATTTGATTAATGGAACTCATCTAAGGATGCTTAAGCTCTGGGGGAATGATTTAATTCAATTTAGTTCAATTTATTGAACACACTACTTACTAACAGTGTTCCTGCTCTCAATAATAAAATAATAGCTCACATTTATCTTAAGGTTTATAGCAAAGTGGAAGTATATATATTGTGAGATGGTTGAGTGTATGAGAAATGTCAAGTAGAACAGCAAAAGAGATTCAATGATGAGGGATTTCTAGTTGGAAGAACCAGGGTACGATGCTCGGAGTTACTGGCACCTGAGTTGGACCTCAAGGTGATGGAATTTAGTGGAGGGAGGCTATTCTTGCATGGCAACTGGCCTGTGAAATTGCACTAAGAAGAGAGGGTCTACATCAGGGGAGTGTTAGTAATTCATTTCGAATGGAATGTTGTGCCAAAGTAATATGGAAAAAAAGACTAAAAGGTATGTTGGAGTCTGATTGTAGAGAATGATGTATAACAGGATAAGGAATCTGTTTTATATCCTCTAAGCAAGAGGGATCTATTGAAGGTTCTGAGGAGTGCTGTGATCAGATCTATCTATGCAATGAGGTAGAAGATATTATAGAACTGTGATAGAAGATAGAACAATGAAGATTGTTTTAGTATTGACGGGATTGATGAGAGAAAAGGCTGGAGGCAGAGATGTCAGTATGGCAGGGCCTATACTACATAGCTAACTGTGGGGCGGGGGAAGGGGAAGGAGGCAAGGCAAGAAGGAAAACTCAAATTAAATTCAACAAATAATTATTAAACACATTATATATAAGGATCTGTTAGATGTGGGGGATACAAAAATAGATATGAAAGAGACCCTATTCTCAAGGAGTTTACTCTGCTAGGGTGGTTGTGAATAACTAGGTACAAAAAGACTTCACTGCCAGGGAGAGAGTATAATGAGAGCACACAAGATGGTCTAAGAAAGTCAAGAGCTGTGAGAAATTTTAGAAGGGAGACCTCACCTTCTGGAAGGGTCAAGGAGAGTTTGAGAAAGAAGCCCTGAGTTTGGCCTTGAATGAAAGGACTTACCCAGAAAAAGATTGGGATCCAGGGGTGAGAGGATGACTTTCATTCCAGGTATTGGGAATTAGGTACAAAGGCTATACAGGAAGAAGGGACAGAGAATGATCTAGCTTGTCTGAAACATGGAGTAAAGCTGAACCAGTAGCTTGGTGTCACCTTTTGGAGGGCCTTCAGTGCTAAGGCCAGGATTTTTCACTTTATTTGGTAGGTACCTCCCATCTGATTGTCCTTCCAACCATCCTCCTCAACTTTGCTAATAGCTTGGGGGAATATGGAAGGATTAACAAGGAGGGAAGGTTATGATTCATTCATTCATTCAGAAAAGATTTATTAATAATCTATGTGCTAGATGCCAAAGAGGGAAAACAATCAGATAAGATATAATACTTGTCCGCTTAGAGCTTATATTTTAGCAAAGACTTTATAAATATCATATACAATATTATGTAAATATATTAGAGTTACAAAGCCAACTGTTGCATGAATTCTGAAGAGAAAAGTAATTTCTAACTTGAGAAATCAGGGAAAGCTCTATGTATGAAGTATTATTTGAATTAGACTGTGAAAGGATACATAGCAATTCAATAATTTGTTGGGGGAGAGTGAGCAAAACATTCCAGCTCTAGGCAATATAAAGACCAAAGACACAGGTAAGAGCATATCAGGAACAAGTTTGACTCTAATGTCATGGAGGGTAGTAATATAAATATAGAAAAACAGGGTAGCACTTGGTCATGAAGGACCAAGAATCCAAGTGGACAAGTGTGATCTTTAGGCTATGGGGAGATACTGAAGATTTTTGAGCAGATGTGTGACTTACATGACCAGATCTATGCATGAAAAAGTCAGTAATTGGAGGGTAGAGAAAGGATGAGATAGGAAGACTTGCAGGCAGACTTAAGAGGCAACGACTGCAGTTACCAAGGTGATGTTGGCACAGTGGTGATGGGAATAGGGAGGCAGGGTTGCATGTGAAGGATGGATAAACCTGGGAGAGGGAAGAGTTAAAGATAAGGCTCCACATCCAGGGGATTGAGTGAATGGGGGTGCCTCAGAGAACAAAGTCACAGAAAAGGATAGGGTTCACTACCATTTCAAATTCAACAGCATCCTTATGAAGGTTTCCTGTCAGCTGATAGAGGAGGATACCAAAAGAGGGGGGAAGTAGGGAAGAGGCAGGGAGGCAGAAAAGAAGGAAGGAAGAGAGAGAAGGAAGGAGAGAGAGGTAGAGAGAGGAGGAAGGGAAAGCGAGAGAGGGAGAGAGGAAAGTGGGGACAGAGGGAGAGAGACAGAGAAAGATAGGGGGAGGGGGAGTGTAGATTAAAGAGCAAGTCTTTAAGGACCCACCCATATGAAAGATCCAGGAAAAGAATAAGGAGAGGTTAGAGAGGTATTAGGAGAAGATCAAGGAGAAGATCAAGATCAAGAAACCAAAGGAAGGGGAAAAAGTCCAGGAGTTGAGAATGGTCAAAAGTGTCAAAAACTACAAACAGGTAAATAAGTGAAGAAAACATTTATTAAATATTAACTAGGTGTGAAGTAATGTAAAGGAGGAGGAGGGGAAGGTCAGCATTGGGTCAGAGCAGGAACAGGAGTAGTACAAAGGGGAAGGGACTAGGGGCTGAGGACAGTACCATGTTGTGGGATATACAAGCAGAACAATAGCTGACAACTATATAATGACAATAGCCAACTTTTATATGGCACTTACTGTGTCAGTCACTATGTTAAGTGCTTTACAAATATTATCTCATTATTATCTCACAACATCTCTCATCATTATCTCACAACAACCCTGGGAGGTAGGTGCCCTTATTATCTCTATTTTACAGATGAGGAAACTGAGGAAAACAGTGGTTAAAGGACTTTGTCCAGGGTCACATAGTAAGTGTCTGAGACAGAATTTGAACTCAAGTTTACCTTACTCCAGGCCCAGAGTTCTGTCTACTGTGCCACTTAGCTCTCCCCTAGGTACATATATGTATATACATAGGCACTGTGTGTATATGTGTACATGCATGTGTTTATATACACATGTGTTTAGATACACACACATACATCCCACCAGAGAGGCAAAGTTGACCAAAAAAAACCAAACCAAAAAACAGTTGATGCCAAATACTGTAGGGGTTGTGGGAAAAGAGGCAATTTAATGCACTGCTGGTAGAACTGTAGACTGTTCTAGTCATTCCTGAAAGCAATTTGGAACTATACCTGAAATCTATTAAATTGTACATACTCTCTGACTTGGTGATAATATTACTAGTCCATGCCCCAAAGAGATCAGAGAGGGGGAAAGGTCTTTTATATATATATATATATATATATATATGTGTGTGTGTGTGTGTATTTTGTATACATATATACATAAACATGTATATATGTATACATATATATGTGTATGTGTACATGTATGTATATGTGTGTGTATGTATGTGTTTTTTACAATAGTCCTTTTCATGATAGCAAAGAATTGGAAACTTACGGGTGGAATCAATTGGGTCATAGTTGAACAAGTTATTGTGTATGAAGGTGATCGAATATTATTGTGCTGTAAGAAATGATCAAGGGAGTGATTTCAGAAAAAAATTGGGAAGATGTGTGAACTGATACAAAGTGAAGGAAGCAGAATCAGGAGAACAGTTTTTATAATAATAACAGTACTGTAAAGATAAACAACTTTGAATGACTTAGGAACTCTGATCAATACAATGACCAATTACAAATCCAAAGTCCTCATGATCAAATAAATAGTCTACCCAAATAGAGTTGATGGACTCAGTGCAGATTAAACCATCTTTTCTTTTCTCTTCTTTACTCTTTTTGACATGGCTCATGGGAGGCTTCATTTTACTTGACTGTAAATATTCTTAAACAAGTTTAGTTTTTCTTACCTTTTCAGTGGGTGGGAGAGTCTGGGAGGGGGGAGAGGGAGACAATTTACAACTGAAAATAAAGTTGAATTCAACAAAGTTAGAACAAAAGTGAGGGAGGTAGAAGATCAGTAGATGTAATTGATCAGTGGAGGAAATTTCTGAATTTGTAGCCTTGGAAAAGGGGATCAGTTTCTGGGGAACTTGATCAATAAAGTATGACCACTCAGTAAATGGCTGAGGTAGGTTGGATTAAGGAAAGGTTGAAAAGGAGGTTGAACTGTGAGCTTAGGATGTTAGAAGTATTATCAACAGAGACTTTTTTCAAGGTGTGTGTCTAGGGATCAAAGGAACTCCCTAGAACTCTTTCAAAGGATCCACAAAGTCAAAATTATTTCATAAAAATAAAACATCTTAATTTTAAGATGTTTTAATTTATAATATGATAAATAACATTCAACATAGACAAAAGCTCTTGTGGCAGGGAGGAGTTCTCAGTTTTTTGGGGGAGGGCATAAAAGGGTCTTCAGATAAAAAAAAGTTTTAGGAACCACTGATCTCCAGGAATACTGAAGCTTCTTCAGAATGAAGGCAGGGTTTAGAGTGGAAAAGAACAAGGTGTTGGATTCATTGAGGCACATGAAAGAAAGACTTAGAGGTCAGTCAGTGACATGACAAGGATTTGGATAGTGGGATGCAATCACATGAGTGTGTCTTGAAAGAAAAGAGTCGTTGAGGGATGGTAATACAGTAAGAGTACAGAAATGACTGTATGTTATTGTCTTCTGGCTTTGTGAATCAGAGAGCTATTAGAGAAGTAGTGACCATCTCTGGAAAAGGGTGCTAAGGGAGATAGTCTGTAGGGGAAAATCTGGTTTCAGTCAAGATGAAAGGAGTGAAGAAGACCTTAACAGAGTAGGAACTCTAGAGGACATACGTAGTAGAAGGGGTGTCAGAGGGAGGGTAAGACTAGGGAATGGTAGGTTTGGGGAGAATTAAAGTCCTAGTAACAGGGGAAAGAGGTCTTTGCCCAGGCAAACAATAGTTCTGAATATAAGCAATTGGAGGAGTGGACACTGGGATTTGCTAGATGTCATGCAAAGAAATAATCTTTTAGAGAAAAATGGCCCTGAAACTTTAACTAGGATGTTGGTGAGATGGGAGCTTCTTAGGTCATATGGTCAGATGATTGTAATTAGAACCAAAGGCTGTGGCGCCTGGGAAAGGGCTGAAGTTCAAAGTATAAGCGGGGGTGAGAAACCTGTGGCCTGGAGACCACATGTGGTCCTCTAGGTCCTCAAGTGTGGCATATTTGTTCTGTGAAGTTTGGATTCAGTCAAAGGACTGCACTTTAAGACCTAGAAAGGCAGAAGGTAGCAGGTTCCCCACCCCTGGTAGAAGTTAAAAAATTAAATGACTTTGCTCTAGGGAACCTTTTTGTTATGGTAGAATCATACTCTTATTTGTAAACATGAATTACATAAATTCCTGCATAGCAAGAGTCTACATTTTTGGATCCTTACAGAAGGAAAACAGAACGACAAAGGCATATCTGAAGTAACTTTTCTTTAGCATAGAACTACAAATATTAACCTAATGTAGCTTAGATTAGAACAATGATTTATGATAAGAACTCACATGTTTATGTCAAGTTCAAAATTACAAATTACTCATCTGCCTATGTGATGTGTGATTTGACCAAGACTAGAAGAAGTACCTGCCTCCCCCAAGGTCTCTGTCCTGTAGAGACATCAGTGACTGAAATGCCATTATTAGAGATGCATTGCCCATTCCAAAGGTCTTCTTTTAACTGAACCATTCCCCTATAAAGGGAATCTACCACAAACACTTTTAGCACACATGACTTTTATCATGAAAGCACTTGGGGACATATGTGGGGGTGGGTGCAGTGTAGTAGAAAGAGCAAAGGAGTGTAGAAAGGAAAGTTATTGGATGTCAATGGCAAATTTAGCTTTTTTTTTACAACTTTACCTAGGATGGTCCAGATTCCTGCCATCTTGTGATATTTTAAATTTGCTAATAGTTACATTGGTACCTTTTTTGCATGTGCCTCATTAATATTTTAATTCTGCTTTTAGGAAAAAGTCAGCTCTTGGATTCATTCCTATTTAACTTAGGACTTCTAGTGGCAAACAAGACTATTAATTATTTGATTCGACAGGAGGTATGCAATAGCTGATGAAAATGGTGACAAGCATCTTGCGGTGGAAAGACAGAGAATCTGAGTTTAATCTCACTTGGGACATTTACTGGATATGAGACTGCACAGGTCACCTAACCTCCCTTGATCTTCTGTTTCCTCATTTGCTTATTTTGCTAATTTGCCTTATTTTGGCAGTTGGGCTAAATGACTTCTCAGATAACTTGCAGTTCTAGGTCATAGAAATGCTTAGAAAATCTGGGCAGGGGTGGGGAGGGCAGGGAATTGTATTTGACTTTCCATGTCAATCTTCATCTGTGTGTGTGTGTGTGTGTGTGTGTGTGTGTGTGTGTGTGTGTGTGTGTGTGTTTTCTCTTAAAAGGGTCTAAGGACTTTGAACTCCATCTTGGAAAAATTGCCAAGGAGAGAAAGAGAGAAATTTCCTTTATCAGAAAACAAGTGCCTTCTTACGTAAGTAGTCTCATAGCCAATTGTGGGATGATATAACAGAACATGAAATATGATATAATATAGCACAGCCATAATAAATAATATCTATATAGTGCTTTAAGATCTGTTAAGTGCTTTATATATTATAATTATTGTATATATTGTGTCCTTTGTTTTCAGGCTCTGAGATACTTTCTTCTTGAAAATTAGGTGCCAGGGAGAGATGGTCTCTTGGGTCACTAATTGTGGGCTGTCTATATAGTATAAGAAAATGAATCCATTTACAAGCATTCATCAAGCAACTTAATTGTGATAGGTACTGTACTAGCTGGAGATATAGATTCAAAAATGAAACAATCCCTAGCTTCAAGGAGCTTATGTTGTTGGAGAGACATATACATACATACATACATAACAATCATATATATGTGTGTATATATAGATAGTGTGTGTATATATGTGTGCATGTGTATGTATGCATACACACATATGTCTCCCCAACACACACATATACATATACATTTAAATGCACATATGTGTATACACAAGCATAGGAAGAACAAATGCAAAATAAAAATGAGGTAATTAGGGAGGGCAGATGGGTGAGGTGGGAGGTGGGATACTAGGAAAGGCTTTGAGTAGACAGATGTGCTGTTGGAGTTGTGACTTGAAGGAAGAGAGAGCTTCTCTGAGGTGGAGGTGAGGATGTAGTATGTTACAGGTATGGGGGATGGCCACTGTAAAGCATGGAAAGGGAGATGGAGTGTCCTGTGTAAGAAACTGTAAGATAGTTTCCCTGATTTGAAGAGTGTGAGATGTAGAGTGATATATACTGAGGCTGCTAAGATACACTGGGGTTAGTTTGTTATTAATGGTTTTAAAGACCAGATAGAGGAGTTTGTCTTTAGTTTAAACTTAGTGCCAAGCTGAGGAGTGACAAGGTAGTCTACTTTAGCACACTTTGCCAGTTGTGTAGAGACTGGGGTGGAGGGTTGGGGGTGGCGAGAGACTGGAGGCAGGGAGACCAACTAAACCAGGGGTGGGAAATCTGTGGCCTTGAGGCCACATGTGGCCCTCTAGGTCCTTGGGCACTGTCTTTTGACTGAGTCTGTGTTTTATGGGACAAACCCTTTTATTAAAGGGATTTGCTTTGTGAAGTTTGGATGCAGTATAAGGGCTGCACTTGAGGACCTAGAGGGTCACATGTGGCCTCGAGGCCACAGGTTCCCCACCCCTGAACTAGATTATTGCAATAGGATAGGTAAGAGGTGATGAGAGCTTTTGACTAGGGTGTTTGTAGTATCAGTAGGAAAGAAACAAATGCAAAGGGATGTGGAGAAAAGGGAATCAACAAGAATCTGGCAGTTGATTACACCAGGATGAGTGAAAAATTAAGTTTTTCTGATACCTGACTCCCAGGTATCAGAACTGGATTAAATTAAATTTATCAAATTAGAACAGGGAATGGAGCTTGCTGATTATCAATAATATACAAGGATTTTTACAGTGGTTAAAATGGGCTTTGGATAAGAAATTCTGAGGTTTATAAAGTACATCCCTTGCAAGAACCTTGAGGCAGTTAGTACAAGTATTATGATTATCCTCATTTTCCAGTTGAACTTTCTTACAGAGTAAGAACAAATTAGAAAAGATATTTTTACGGTTTTGCTTATATATGATTTTACCAGTCTTAACTGTATATTCAGATATTTGGGATCATTTCCTCTAATTTTTAAACTAGTTTTTAATGCAATCTTATAACTGTGTTATAAGTCACCTATACTTAGATTTAGAAGTATGTTTTTGAGCAATTCAAGATATTTTTGGGTTTTAGACTAAAGACGGGAATCATGGATACGGCAAAACTAGACAGCTTATTTTTAATTGGCATTGCTTGCATTATTTTTTTTTCTTCAGAATTTAAATAGGCATGAATTAGTTGATTAATTGATTATTGAGAACTGATGCTTATATTTTTATTGAGCTATGACTTGAAATTCCCACAAAACTTTTTAAAACTATACCGATAAAATGGAGATTTAAATTATTTTGGATTTTTTTAAAAAATAACATCACCAGTGTTTCATTTTTTGCTTTGGATTTAGTTTAAACCATAAAAAGTATGTAATTTAGGACAATGTGGTAGTTACAACTTCATTTAATTACTGAAATCTCATAAATTCCAAAATCAAAGTTTTACTTGATTTGAAAACTAATGAATTATCAAATGCACAGACCATGTATAGCATGCACCAGTCATCAAGAGTCCATTGTAAGAACTTCTTGCAATGAGTATAAAGGATTATTCCTTATAAGAGGTATGAACCACAGACTCAGTACTTTAAAGATCTCAGATGAGGAAACTGAGGCACCTTCATTTATAAATACTTCAATTGGCTGTTTATTATACCTCAATTGGCTGTAAAAAGCTAATTTATCAATTATTTTAAACCTTTTATTTCATCATTTAAAATATGTTCAGGAAATCTTTTTTTTCTTTAAAAATAATCTGTAATTTTTATACTGAACCTGAAAACATATGTGACTTGTTTTTTGTTGTTTATCATAGATACATTTTTATCTAATTGGATCTACTGCTTATATATAAGACTTTATTGTTCACATCATAATTTAAATGAACTCATGTACATTAATTTTTTTCAGGAAAGGCCTTGCCAAGGCAATTCTGGACATAGGTGGTAAGATGTTTAGAAGCATTATTAAAATGCTTTTTTTAATGCTGCTGTTTGTTATACTTGTGTGTGAATTAAATTCAGATCAAATCAAAATAGAGATTTTATTTTGATTGTACAAAACAGTTAAAATATCAACTATTATTTCAGTTACTGTGGGAAGCCATCTTGGATAGTCTAGCACTATAATTCTATTCCATAGGAACTTTTAACAAACTTAATTTAAAATTTTTATTTATAAATGTATGCATCTTATAAAAAGTTTTAAGCATCTTTTTGCATTGTAAGGATTCTTTTAATATTCCTTTATTCTATGGGTCTTGAACTGGTATGTGGGGTTGGGTGGTTTGCAAGGTAGTACCAAAGTACTTACTGTATGAAAGTTAGTGAAGGAAATTTTACTCTTCTTAATATAAAGAAGCAATGCTTGATTCTGAAGAGGGAATTTTTGAGGGCAATTAAGTGCTACTTCGGGGAATCGCTTTTTTACTTAGAATATGTTAATTTCTGATATTTCTTTTTATCCTTAGATTATGATATGCAGGTTGCTCTTTCTGAAGCCTTGTGTAGGATGATGAGCAAAAAGTTCCAACGTGAACTTGCCCATACATTGTTTGAAGATGACACTGTTGCTGTAGCTTTCAAAGAGATAAGGGACAGAGAATTTGAGACGGTAAGAGGCCCTGTCTAGAAAATTCAATTTTCCAGATATTAAGCACCTAGATACAATGGGATATACGAAAAGGTATAAGATATATGACCACAGATCTTTTTTTAAAAAAATATTTAAATTTCCCCCCAATTACATGTAAAAATTTGTTTAAAAGAGTTTTCAGTTCCAAATTCTATCCTTCTCTCCCTCCTCTTGCTTCTCCCTGAGACAGGAAGCAATCATGTAAAAAACTTATTTTCATATTAGTCATTTTGTGAAAGAAAACTTGAACCAAAAAAAATGGAAGAAGAGAATAACTGAAAAATAGTACGCTTTGGTCTGTATTCAGATGTCTTCAGTTCTTACTCTGGAGGTGGATAGCTTTTTTCATCATGAGTCCTTTGGAAATGTCTTGGATCATGGTTGCAGATCTTCTGAAGTTTAAACTATCACTGGAGACCTATGTGTATAAGACAAAAAGACAACGTAAGATAATATGTTAAAATAGGTCCTGTGGACAGTAGCTACTGGTATCACTGGGCAAACCACTTAAACTTCTCTGGGACTTACTTCTTCACCTGTAAAATGATGGGGTTGCGCTGGACAGCTCCTCCTGTGGCCCTTCCAGCTGTTCCTCTAAGTGCTCTAGGATATGAGAGTGTAGATAAATCAGATAGAGTTAGAATACTTGGTGGAAGAGGCTGTGACTTGAAATGAACCTTGAAGGTTAGATAGGTTTAGGAGAATAAGAGTAACAGCATTCTAGCATTGGAGGGAACTTGACTAAAGCAGTGAAAGGTGGGAATTCTCATGTGGTGTTTGGGTACACAGAGAAGATTGACTTGATGTAGAATGTAGGAATTATATTGCGTGATCTAAGGCGCACTAACTTAGAAAATAGCAAATTTCCTATTTTGTTGTTGTTCAGTCTTGATGCTTCGTGACCCCATTTGGGGCTTTCTTGGCAAAGATACTAAAGTGGTTTGCCATTTCCTTTTCCAGCTTATTTTACAGATGAGGAAACTGAGGCAAGCAGGGTTAAATGACTTGCCCAGAGTCACACAGGTAGTAAGTGTCTGAGGCCAGATCTGAACTCAGGAAGATAAACTCTATCCATTATAGGACCTTGCTGCTCCAAATCCCCTATAGTCTAGAGGGGGGAAAAAAAACAAAACAAAACAACAAACACCTGACCTTGATGCTTCCATATAACTTAGGTCTACTAGAACTTTTGGAACAACGAATAGGCCTTCCTTTTCTTATGTGTACCTCTGGAATGGAGCAACATTGACTTTTAGAATTTTGTTGTCCAGTTTACCTTGCATTCTGAAATAAATGCAATTAAGGAGTCAAGGTTGAAGAAGCTAAATGTGAGGGACTGACTCCTTTGGAAAATTCCATCTTTTTACCTGTAAGACAGCCCATGATGTCCCCTTGTTCATCTTGAACAAAAATTATGTTTGGAGAGGTGGTGTTTTACACCTTTAATTAAATCTGAAGGTTTTAGCACATTTTATCTCAGATGACCACTAAGGCTCCTCCTAGCACTTGGTCTACCGTTAAGGATCTTAGAATTTTTTTTTTTCAAATGGCAGCTATGTGTACCATAGATACAAGTTTTGGCCTTGTTGACTTTTTGTTTTTCCATAGAACAAATAATCACAATGGGAAAATTAGGGTTGAAGGAAGAGAGTAGGAAAGGATAGATTGTTCCCCAAAACAGTCAAGATGTTAATTGATGTGAGAGGAAAAAAAATGGCAATCTCTTTTACATAAAAATATATATATATATTAACAATATGTCTCCTTAGTACTCAGAGAAATGATGTCGAAAATGAGGAGAGTTTTGTCCATTAAAAAAAAATATTTCATTTTACTTTTTGTTGCGTCTTAAATTCCAAACTATCTCCCTCCCTCCATCCCTACCCTGAATGGAAGGCCACCATTTGATGCAAATGTATATATGTATATAAAAGATATACATACACACACGTGTATGTATGTACACATATGGATAGGTACGCATATAAATTAATAATTATAATAACTAACAAATAGAATAGTATGCCTTCACAGATACATGTATAACTATAAAACCATATTATGCATACCTCCAATTATAATTTCTTTCTCTGGAGCTGGATCACATCTTCCTTTATAGGTGCTTTGTGGTTGATTTGAATATTTATAATACTCATAATAGCTTAGTCATTCACAGATATCCTTTGAACAGTGTTGCTGTTAGTGAATCTAGTGTTCTCTTGGTTCTGCTCATTTAACTCTTCTTTATTTCATGTAAGTCTTTCCATGTTTTTTTTCCACTAAAATCAACCTGCTCATCATTTCTTATAACACAATAGTACCCCATTACAATTATATACCACAACTTGTTTAGCCATTCCCCAATTGATGGGACATCCCCTCAATTTCCAGTTATTTGCCACCACAAAAAGAACTGCTATAAATATTTTAGAACATACGGGTGCTTTCCCTTTTTACCCTGCTCACCTTGGGCAACAGTGGTATTGCTGGGTCAAAAGGTATACACAGTTTTATAACTTGTTGGACATAATTCCAGATTGCTCTCCAAAATGGTTGGATCAGTTCATAGTTCCACTGACAGTGTATTAGTGTATCAATTTTTTTTTCACGTCCCCTCCAACATTTGTCAGAAAATAAGGAGTCTTAGTAGAAGTGGATGTAGTACTTTCTTGATAATGAAAGGGAACAGAGGTAGGAATAATCAGAATAAATGATTAGAAATCTATTAAACTTTAAAATGTGCTTTGGACATCAGAGAATGGAAGGCTTATCTTCCTAGCTGCTCTTAGGCAGATGCAAAAATGCATCTATGCTCTCATAGTATTTACCATCTGATAGTGGAGTGAAGGGATCCAGAACTGGGCAAAACACATGTCAAAGTATTCATTTGAGTTGATGATCCATGCTCACGTGTCATCAAAAGTGGACTAGGGGAGGGAGAGAAGAAGCTTAAAATGGGAAATGAACTACTCTAACACTGCATGTTGAAAATAACTTGCTTACCTTTCCAAGGGAGTGAAAAATGACAACATGCATCAAACTGGAAACCTAATATTTCTCTTGAGGAAAATCTTCTAGAAAAATTTCCCAGATATCTCTCTTCTTGGAATTTGTCATAATTCTGATTTTTGTAGACCTTGGTTCAACCTTGTGCCATGAAGCAGTCTTATTTAATTTCATTGAATTATTTTGGGGCTGTGAAAAATTTCTCTTCATCAGCATTCTAAAAGCATAATGCAAGCCAATAAGAACTTGGTTTATAATCCCAATCTTTTATTTAAACGAATAACAATTTTACCATTTGTTTTATCTTGAAGGACAGTAGAAGATTTCTTAATTGCCTAAATGATAAACTTGGTGATAAAAGAAGGTAAGAATATCAGTTTGAATATCATTGGGCTTATTGGTAGCAGTGGGATTTAGGAGTATCTTTGATAGTTTAGAAGAACAAATGGAAAGAGCATTGACTTTGTAATCGGAGGAACTGGATTTGAATCCCACCTCTGCAACTGAGTATTTATGTGACCTTGGGCAAGTCACTTAACTTCTGTAGTCCTTAGTTTTCCTACTCTGTCAAAAGAGAGAAATAGGGTACAGGGCTTCTAACTCCTTTCACCTTTCTATTTATTATTCTAGATGTATTCCTTTCCCCATTAGAGAGTGACCCACTTAATTAGCAACCAGCTTTGAGATTTATTAGTTGGAATCTTTGCCCAATTCTGTCCAAAGGGATTTAACAACATGCCTGATTTATGTGAGAACATTTGTCTATAAAGCTTCTAAATTTTGTTTTGGTTCAAATCATATTTTTCTAACAGTGTGCTATTTTTCAGGGTTTATACATTTCCATGTATTGCTGCCTTTGTTGATGGATATGAGGTAATATGACTTTCCTCTTCTTTTCCTTCACCTCCCATGCATGTCCATTGCATAGTCAATTTAGTTATGAATATGAAATCTATTATATTGTGGTATGGGGAAATTCCCAGAAAATCTTACTCCATTGCCTCATTGTGGCATGTGGATGTGACCCTCAGTTACTAAAAGTTATACCTGTCAAGGTCATACTGTATTTGAAATATTTAGAGTCCCAGTAACCCACTTATGTCTGATATGGACATTGTCAAAACGGCCTACCTAAGTACAGAAAGCTGAACCACTAATTGTTTGGCTGTGGCAATTTAATAAGCAAAGAAAAACACAAAGTCACATTCATTCCTATGTAGCTGGCTTTCATTTATGTAGTGATGGTATTATGATGATGAAAAAGGGGGCAGAGAATGCTAAGTACTACAGAGTTCTTAGATTATCTATAAACATTAGCTCAGCTGTTGGTATTGTAAATGTGAGATTTTTGTCCAGTTACATACCACTGGAGGAAGGAACCAAGTCATTTTAATTGCAGTTTGTATGTGTGTCTCTTGCTGAGGATGGAAAAGCATGAAAGAATCCATATGTGAAGAATTTGATAAGATCCTGCAAATTATCAATGTATATTTTGATATTTGTCAACTTCAATGGAGGGCGGCTGGACTGGGTTGAGGTGGTTAGAAAATGACAGGAGAGAGGCCAAAGACTAATAGACTACACAGAAGGCTCTCACCCTATCAGAAGGGATACTTTCTTTTAGAAAAGAGTCAGAAAGTTCTAGATCGAGCAAGCACCAAATAACATCACAAGAAAAGAAATTGATTATATTTTAAAGGACAGAAAATGACGTATTACTGATTTGGGAATCTTGACTAAATCAGCTCCATATTATCAGACCACCAACCTGTTAGAACAAAGATCAAAATTAATACAAAACCAGAAGAAGAAAGGCATGGAAGTCCATAAAAACAACTTTAAGCAGTACAGTAGGCCTCAAGGTGTTGTCATGGAAGAGAGCAGTGGAAGTGAGGCAGTTGGTACAGATGGAGAGTAGGTCAGAATGAGCTGGGAGGGAAATTAGCAGCATGTCTGGGACTTTTGATATAGTGGTTACAGGCAAGGACTCCTCAATTGAGTCGATAGTGAATATGGAATCATCCTGGTAGAGAGGGAGCAAACAATGAAGGTAATTATAATACAGAAAAATAAATTAGGATGTGAAAACAGGAGCATAAAAAGATAAGCCCAAGTTTTGCTTCTGAAATTTTTACCATGGGAGTAGTGGGAAAATCATGGGAATGGTGACAGACAATTCTTATTCACAAGCAGAATAAATGAACTCAAACACAATGTAATTTCAGGGTGCAAAGAAGGATGCTCTTTGCCAAAATATTTTTCCCACCTAGTTGATAATTCTTGATACTTACACAAATTATACTTCTTCCTTGCCTCTGCAACTCACTGGTTTAAATTTTTCAGCAGAAATCTTCATCATCTGTAAGAGGCTTTTCTGGGTCCTTCTCACCCCCACCTTCCTTCCTCCCACCCTTACCTTCTTTTCCCATATCATCTCCCTTAGAGGGTGTGTGTCTTATATTTAATGGAAAAAACACACCCAAGACTGTAATGTTAAAATTCAAATCTGGCTTGATTTACTGTCCTTGGTAGTGAAATGACTTTATTATAAAAATCTTGGCAAATCTTTTTTGTCTGTTTTCTTTCCACCTTTTTTTTGTATTGTCTCCCCCATTAGAACTGAAGGCAGAGACTGTTTACCTTTCTTTTATATCCCTAGCTCTTGGCACAGAACTTGGAACATAATAAGAATTTGATAAATACTTTTCGACTGACCACAACAGAAGACAGTGCATTTAATTTTATAGAGTGATTACTAAAAGTTTAAATATTCCTAGGAGAAACAATACTTTGACAAATTCATTCATCCTAATGCTACCCCACGTTTATATGGCACTTTACTTATAATAATCCTGCAAGAAATGGGTGGGAGCTGTCTTTTCATATCTCTTTTTGAGGGTCATTCTCATTCTTTTTAATTCTGTAATGTTCACTTTCAGTTTTTTTTCCCCCATTTTTTTTGTGGCCATATTCATTGGGTATGGGGTTTTCTTGACTCTTGCTTACTTTACATCAGTTAATGCAAGTTTTGCCATGCTTCTTTGTATAAATCATATTCATAATTTCTTATAGCACAGTAATATTTCATTATGTTGATGTACCACAGTTTGAAAATTCATGTATAAAGCAATTTTTTCTCTCACAAAACTATATAGGCATAGGACAAGATCTCAGGGAATAAATTAGAATAATCTCTTTTCTTTGGAGTCACTCAGGGCCAGTGGAAAAATACCCAGGAAAGATGAGAATAATTTCTTCTTAAGTATAGACTATAAACTGTAGGGCCATGAACTCTAACCAAAGAAAGCCCCAAGCTCTATCCAGGTCCATAAAGGAACTCCACACATGGGATGACTGGGCAGGAAGAACTTCTGCAGGGGGTTTAAATCTTGATAAACGTATTTTAGGTTCTCTCTCTTTTTTAAATGCTTCTTTTTTTTCAAGTGGGTTCATTTCTGGGCTCTTAAATCTCAACCAAGTTATTCCCCATTCCAGGAGTTATCCTATATTGTTTTATTCTTTTAATTTTTACAAACATTTACACCCTCCCCAACCCCTCACTATGCCCTCATTGAACAATGAAAAAAAAAAAGAAAAGTTCATATTAAATACGCCTAGTCCAAAATCCCCATATTAGTTATGTACAAAAATTTATGTGCCTGGCACATAGAAGATACAATATAAAGGCTAACTTTGTTGTTGTTATTGTTATACCATGAACTCAGAACCAAGGCTGAAGAAAAATGCTGAGCACAGTAGTAAACACTGGGAGAGATGAGTTTTAGATAAGACTTTCCTAGTCCCTTATTTGGAGTTTACAGCCTAGTATTGGGGATATGACACTCATACATGACATACACAGAGAGCTGTAATACAAAATGCTTAAAAGAACTATAAACCAAAATACTTTGTGAGGTCTAAGGGGGAAAGGGCCATTATAATCTCAGGCATCTTTAATTGATCCACAAATGATTTTTGAAAATTTAGTTGTGGTAACTTGGGGTATTTTAATCCTATGGTGTTAACACAGGAACTGGTGACAATTTTCTCCTTTTATTTTTACTGAGAAACAGTACAATCTTGTAGATAATTATCCTGTAGCCAATGTTGAAATGTCTGCCATCTTTTTTTTTCTTTTTTTAAAGAGCAATTGGTGTTAAGCGACTTGCCTAGGATCACACAGTTTATAAGTGTTTGAGGTAGAATCGAAACTTGGGTCTTCCTGACTGTAGAGTTTGTGCCTCTACCCACTGTGTCATCTACCTGCCTTTTTTTTTTCTTAAAGTTTTTTTTTCAATTAACAAACATTTTTTTTATACCACCTATCTCCCCCCATTGGGGGAAAACATTATAACAAACATATACATATATTTGTGTATATTACATATATAATATGTATGTATGTGTGTGACAAACACACACACACACACAATAGTTATTTAAGCAAAATGAATTCCCACACTGGCCGTGTCCAAAAAGTATGTCTCATTTTGAACCAATCCATCATTTCTGCATCAGGAGGTGGGTAGCACACATCAGTGATTCTCTAAAATTGTGGATGATCATCGCACTGATCGGTGTGAAGTCTTTCAAAGTTGTTTATGATGTTTTATAAATTATTCTCTTGGTTCTGCTCACTTTACTCTGCACCAATCCATACAAATCTTTCTTGTTTTCTCTAAAACTATCCCTTTTATTCTTATTGCACAATAGCATTCCATTCCATTCACATAATTATAATTTGTTCAATTATTTCTTACCCAACGGGTGAGTGCCCACCATTCTATGTAGATAAAAATGAAATGCTAATGTTGGGGAGCCAAGCAAAATAGTCACTGAAATAAATAACTCTATTACCACAGTTCTACCTTAGTTTCCTTTTTTTTTAAATGAAATGGGTATTTTCAGAAAGATTTTCTTTTTTTCTTGTAGTTTGACCTTTGAGAATGCACATATATGATAGAAATGGTCTTTATTTTCAGGTGAGGAAACCACGTGATGAAAACCTGGAGAAATTTTGGATTGATTTTAACATAGGAAGTGAGAGCATAACTTTCTACATAGATAATGTGGAGGTAAAAATTGTTTCTGTACCATATTTGATTACATCAAAATGCTTCTAGATAGTTTGGGTGAAAGTATACGTACGTGTTTCCTTTATTTTTTTTTTAAGGCTGAACTGTGGGATTCTGTAAGACTTCTAAAGGAAGCTGTTGGTGGTTTCCATGTAAAAGGTAATACCTTATTCATAAGCATGCCTCAAAGGAGGTGTTGAGTGTCTGGCCCACGCCCCCATCCCTCCTCTCCTCCAGGCTAAGGGAGAGCAGGAAGACCAGTCATTATTGCCTGCCCACTTTGGGCATGTTCTTCTAGACCTTCTTATCATTGTGATATGATAAATATGACTTGTGATATGATATCATATATGATATCATATCATACATCGTATGATAAATCAGACAAATTAAACTGAACTTAAGTCCTGGAATTTGTTTTAAAAAAGGGCAGCTGATATAGATGAGTCTGTTTTTTGTACCATGGATTCTTGTTTTGCTTAAGGTCCAAGAGAGGTGGCAGACGTCTGTGGAAACAGCCCTGGATCATGAGTTAGAACACCTGGGTTCTAGTCCCTGTGTTATTTAGTCCTGAGTCTTTCTTGACCCTGTTTGCAGTTTTCTTGGCAAAGATACAGGAGTGGTTTGCAATTCCCTTTTCTAGCTCGTTTGACAGACAAGGAAAGTGAGGCAAACAGGTTTAAGTGACTTGACCAGGGTCACACAGCTAGTCAGTGTCTGAGGATGGATTTGAACACTGAAAGCTGAGTCTTGCTAACTCCAGGCCCGGAACTCTACCCATTGTATCACCTAGCTGTCCCCTGTCCCTTTTCCAGTACTATCTAGCCCTTTTCTGTGAAAACTACCTATCCTTTATTTCCTCATCTAGAGGAAGCTAGATGAGGCAGTGACTGGAGTGCTAGACTTGGAGTCAGGAAGACTTGAGTTCATATCCAGCTTCAGACACTGTGTGACCCTGGGCAAGTCACTTAACCTTAGTGCTCCAAGCAACTAAGACTAATTGAAGCGAAGTCCAAGAAAAAAATGTATGTATGTGTGTATATACAAATTGATCACGGATAAGTTTTATTTGTGTTTTGTCAACTTGGAAACGTACTTTGTTTAAAAACAGGTGTTTGTGGGAGCCAAGATGGCGGCGTAGCAGCAGCAACATATCGCAGCTCTCACATAGCCACCCCAAAATACCCATAAAACAGGACTCTAAACCAATCCTAGAACTCCAAAATGCACACAAAGATACTTCCCACTAAAGTCAGCTCAGCTACAAGGAACCAAATCAGCACTGCGAACCTAAACCAGCCTGGCCTGAAGCCGCGGCTGTGCCCCAGGGGTGGCTGGACGGGAGGAGTGGAGGAGCTTCAGGTGAGCGGATTAGCAGCAACTGCGAGTGGGAATTGTGAAAGGGGGAGATAAGCAGTCTGGTGGGAAGGCCTCCAGAGTGGAAAACTGAAAGGCACAGGTTTTGCACCCGCCTCGGCTTTGCAGCTTCCCGCCCCGGCCTGCAGGC
>CM053580.1:449322926-449368010 GCA_028627135.1 Pseudochirops cupreus
TAGGGGAATGGGGCGGGGGGGGAGGGGGGATAAAAGGGGGAAGGATAGAAGGGAGGGCAGATTGGGGGAGAGGGTAGTTAGAAGCATATAGTTTTGAAAAGGGATGGGGTAAAAGGACAAAATAGAATAAGTGGGTGGTGGGATAGGATGGAGGGGAATATAGTAAGTCTTTCACAATATAACTACTATGGAAATGATTTGGGTAACTACACATGTACAATCTATATTGAATTGCTTATCTTCCCAATGGGGGTGGGTGAGGAGGGAGCAGGGGAAAAGAATCTGGAACTCAAAGTTTTAAAAACAAATGTTTAAAAAAAATTTTGTTTTACATACAGCTGGGAAATAAGATATACAGGTACTGGGATATAGAAACCCATCTTTCCATACAAGAAAGTTAGGTGGGTGAAGGGGGAGATATAAGAGAGAACAGATTGGGGGAAAGGGTATTCAATAGGCTTGCTATTTTGCAGTGGGGGAATAGGGGAAAGACGTGGAGACAGAAAAAATTGTAACTCAAAATCTTATGGAAATGAATGTTGAAGACTAAAAAATAAATTAATTAAAATTTTTAAAAAAGAAACAATTGCCTTTTAATCAAAGTTCAATGGAAAGAATATGTTTAAACTAATGAATACCTATGCAATGATAGTCTTAATGTATACTTTCAGAACTTTAAAATGAAACATAAATTATCCTAAGAGTAACCTCCACAATATTAATGAAATACAAGACCTATTACCTCACACAACTATAGAAAGATGAACATTTCCTTGATAAAAAAGAAAGACGGTTGATACTCTTAGAGCACACAATAAACAGTTCAGAAATCTCCAGTAATACTTTTTGATCAGCAGTCACTCCTTAACCTAGCCATGGTAAAGGATGATAGCAAGTATTTGCCAGTATATCCTCTGTCTGGAGGAATCTATGGAATGACTAAGATTCAATGTTATGTCTGGCTGATTGTGGCCAACAGTTCAATCTGTGAGAATGGTTCCTGTTTAATATAGTTTATTAATTGTATTCTCAAGGAAATTTTGAGATCCATATTTGTATTATGGAGATTTATCATTTATCCTTCAGTCTAGGAAAGATAGTGAACCTTTGATGGATAATTCTAGCTACCAAGTCATGTCTTGTTTGGAATTTATTAGGTGATAAATTTTTGCAGTGATACGTAGCATGGTTCTTATAATTCCCTTGTATAATATGCATTGATTGTGAAGTTTAGCCTTATAATTTCTAAACTTAGTAATTTTAGCTTTATAATTCTAATTACATAATTGATGATTTTAAACCTTCTGTAACTTTCTGTAGCGATGTTCTAGTATTGAATTGCCATCATAAACTTATTTCCACAATTCATCCATTTGTTCACACTGTTGGATGAGTTCACAGATGTCATCATACAAAATACTCACAATCTGTAAGCTGCATGGAATTAAAAGTTTTCAAAATATAGAAAGTTATCAGAAAAAATAAAAATCATGCATGAACAGCATGAGGTACACAGAATCCCCATCACTCTTTCTGTTATCAGAGTTGTACTGAGAATACATTCCATGAACCTACAGAAGGTGAGATTCCATCTTAATACTTTTATTCAGTTACAAAAAACAATTATTTTACATACCTAGATAATGATCTGTAAAACATTAAATAGAAAGGAATGATAGCAGGATAGAGACATCCCCAGATCGTTCCTTTCTGATTCCTATCAATTCCTATCAAACAAGAGGAGAAGAAATATTTTTGAATGAAAGATTTTAAAGAGAATTACAGATATTATTTATAAATAGTAGATAATTGTTTACAAATAACTTTCTTTGAAATAACCCTTTGTGGTAGGGGGAACATATACTATTATTTCAACTTTTTAGATGAATAAAGTTTCACAGAGTTTGTGACCAAGCCCAGGTTCCCTCAAGGAACTTACCATTTCAGTTAGGGCATAAAATTTATCAGTCATAAAAATATAAGATATCATATTATTACATACTAATTATGTGGTACATATAGTAAGTGCTATAGAAATTCAGAAGACCGGGGGATTGATAACCAATTGAATAGTTAGAGAAAACTACAAGAAGAGAAGCCATGAATTGGATGATGATTTAGATACAGATGGGACTTGGAGACGTGAATAGTAGAAGGTACAACATTCCAGTAAAAAGTAAGAATAAAGGGAAAGTAAAGACAAAACATAGGGGAAGAGAGGCAGCCAGGTGACTCAATAGATAAGAGTGTTGGACCTGGAACTTATCTGTCAGTGTTTTCATAATGATTAATTCTCATAATAAATGATAGCAGAACATTTGGACTCGAACAGCTTAGTCTCTAACTTAAGGAAGCAGAAATGGAATTTAGAGAGACGAAGTGGAGAACAGTAGCAGGACATAATCCATGTTGGAGATGGCACAACCTTAAAGGCAATGAGCATGGTGCAGCAGACAGAGCACTCAGATGACCTGGGTTCAAGTCTCCCTACCTTCTGGACACTACAATGGAACTTCAGTTGAACTATTAAACCTCCATGAACTTCAATTTCGTCTTCTATAAAATTAAAAGATTTGTACTCGATTGTCTCTGATGTCCAGGACTGTGGTCCTAGAATGCGTATCATTGTTTATACTACAGTATCTTAAAGAGAAAATTCTAAAAGAATGGAAAATATCAACAATGCTTTTTTAAAAAATGATTGAGAAGAAATGATCTACTGATCCCAAAGGTGTATATCTATTTTCTGAAAAAAAAATCCTGAAAAAATTATTTTGAGAATTGTTTATGCATATTTGAGAATTATCTCAATCAAAATATAAAAAAAATAAAAGATAGACTTTTGCAGAAAAATTTTCATAAAAGACATCTTTACGAACAATTAATTGAGAGCTGTGGCTAGCTTTTTTTGCAAAGCACTTTACAAATATGATCTTCTTAGTCCTCACCACAACCCTGAGAGGTAGGTGCTATTATTACTCCCATATTACAGATGAGGAAACAGAGGCAGATAGAGATTAAGTGACTTGTCCAGGATTAGACACAGCTATTGTCTGAGGGGATTTGAACTCAAGTTTTCCTGACTCCAAGTTCAGTGCTATTCACTGAGCTGCCTAGTAGCATACTTCCCTCTAGACTAGAGCATTTAAGATCCCACTGTGTTTACTGACTACAAAAACAAATTTGACTCTTTTTTTTTTATATGAGATTCTTTATTAAATTTTTTTGAGTTACATCTTTTCTCCCCGTCTTTCCCCCGCCCACCACCCCAAAACAGCCATCCCAGTATTTCCCCCCTCCCCCAGTCTATTCTCTCCTATGTCACTTTTTGGTAGGGCAGGATGGATCTCAAATTTGACTCTTTAAAACAAATTTCAGCCTCTCTCCTCAGACAGAGAATCTCCTACTACCTGCAAAAAATGAATAAGAACATATGATAAATGCAAACATGGAAATAACTTTGTTCAATGATGATATGGAGAGGTATAAAATAGTAAAACACCTAAAGTGTTTGCAAATATCAAAGAAGATATCCTGTTTAGAGTTCAAATAAAATTTTGCAGATTGTGGTAAAATTCTCCAAATGCTCCTATGCTGATAAAATCATACTAATTATCTGGAACTCTGGAACACTACAAAGACTTCTCCATAAAAAATGCAAAAGAAATAAATATTATCATTGACTCCAAAATTACAGAATGGAAGAAAAACACATTACCCAGACTATGACATACAGTTAGATAGATAGACCATCAATATGTATATCTTGTATAGTACTGTAATTCAATAATGAGCCAAGTTCAGATTGACATAGGAAGAAGACTGCGCTGGGATGCATTTGGGAAATTGTATGGTACGTTGAATGATCTCATACTTCTTGTTACAAAGGAAGTCAGTTGCTCTAACAACAATATTCTCTCACTGATTCTATAATGGTTAATCACAGAAAACACAAACTAATAATAATTTAAGTTAAAATTAGCCCCAAGAGAAATAGAAAACAATATGGTAGCTATAAACAGGCTGCTACAAATAATGACTTGTATCAAAAATTGTCAAAATTCATTATAGAATATATATATATATAAAACAATAAAAGTATGTGGAAAAGTCATGTAACAAGAATGAAAGACAACAAATGGATACCCTAAAGATATCTGATATCCCTGCAAAATCAGAAAAATGAGAGAAAGTCCTCCAGGATCTCATCTTTAGACCACCCCTTCAGAATCACAGTAGTTCTCAAACTTTTTGGTCTTAGAATTCCTTTACACTCTTAAAAAATTATTGAGGGCCATTTTATACTCTTAAAAATTATTAAGAACCCTTTATACTCTTAAAAATCATTGAAGACCACAAATGCTTTTGTTCATTTGGGTTATACCTATTGCTATTTAGTGTATTAGATATTAAAACTGGTGAATTTTTAAAATATTTATTTTAAAATAACAACAATAAACTTAAACTTACTACATAAATATTATATAAATAATATTATATACATGTTACATAAATAAAATTTTAATAAAAATAATGTTTTCTTTAAAAAATGAGAAGAGTTTCATTGATTTATATATTTTTGCAAATCACTTTAACGTCTAGCTTAATAGAAGATAGCTGGATCTTTATACCTGCTCCTACATTCAATATGTTGCAATATTTAGTATTGGTTGAAGCATGTGAAGAAAACATGGCTTCATCCAGATATCTAATTGGACAATGGAAGAGTATCTTATTAGGCAAATAACATCTTAGTGTTACTAAGAAAGTGAGTCTGAATTGAAGACTTCTTGAATGGATATCAGGAACTCCTAGGGATCTTCAGGCCACAGTTTGAGAATCACTGTTCTAGAGTAAATACCACGAGGGCTAGATTGCTATGTTCACTAATAACCAATCACAAAACCAGCAAGAACCACAACAGTGCATATTGTATTACTAGGACACATTTCTGTGAAAGAACTCAATAGTTTAAACCACTGGTGTTGGTAGCATTCCAATAAACTAGTTGATAAAATGATTGATCAAACCCAGTTTTACAATCAAAAAAAAATGAAAGCACAGAGATTTCCACAAACTTGAGTTTTTCTCAAGATAACAAATAGTTTTGTTGCCATAGTCATTTAAGACTAGGGTGTAGACCAATACATGACCTGATAAGAGGCTGTCTTATTAACTAATGCAAAAGGGTACTACTATGATATTAAAAGTTTCTCTATCAAAAGTCTCAAAATTCTTGGATCATTCACCCAAAGGAAATAAGCTGAGGGCTAGTTTTCCTGAAACTAGTTCCTACATATTTAGTCTTTGGATTCAGGAAACTCAGCATTTCACTGGACTCAAAAATAAAATAACTATGTATGATCCTATCTTGTAATTGCTAACAAACACCACCATGAATATTAATCTTTTACCCACTTCTATTTGCACACTTAGGTTGATTGGAAAGTAGTAATATTATTTTCCAACAGAACTCAACATTCATTTTATGAAATTATCATATTCAGGAAATTTGAATTTTCATATTCTGTTTCTTAGTTTTTGCTTTTTCTGATCCTAATCATTACACAGCACTGAAAATCCTACTAATAATGTAGACTTTGAGCTCAGAAATGATTAAAGAGTAGAGATAAAGATAAGACTGCAGAATGACACCTTTCTGGAACTGCTATCCATCTAGAAATGAAAAGCTGAAATGTGAAATCTATAGTTTTCAAGAAGCATGAAGCTGCTGGGTCAGCCACTACCTCTGATAGTGATCATGCATTCAGGAACATGTACACCTCTGATTACATGGTGGTTGTTTTTAAAAATACACACAGGCACTTATTTGATCCATTCTGTTTTCTTAAACTTGAAATTGATGCTTATATATTATCCCCCCCCAATGCAAAATTTGGATGGAATTTATTTAGATAAAATTTGAGGGACCTGAGAATAAATTGAAAAAAGAACAATTTTTACAACAAAATTTCAATGATATTGTAGAGACTTAAGCATATTTTTCCTTTCTTTAATAGGAATGAAGGACTTCTTTGAGAATGACCAAGGACTACATGGAGTGATACTGAGTCTGAAAGAATATCTTTCCCTTCTTTCCATCTAAAGGAGAGAGAAGAACTGAAATCTCACCAGAGGTGAGAGGTCAATAAGAACACTGAAGGGAGAATTATCACAAACATTGCTAGACTCATCATTAGGATAAACACAAAAAATAGAAGGAGAAATGTTTGGGTCCAGACAAAGTGGTATTCTGAGATGGCTTTTCATCTGCTTTAAAAAAAAAAAATTCTCAGGTTTTCCAGAAAAACCCTAGAGGCTTCAAGTGAACAGAGCAGTTAACTATATCACGATGGTTGAGGCTTTGCCATAAGATGGAAAATTTAGAAGCTGACTATGGCACTGTACGGGGGTCATTTCCTCCTCTGCCCACCCCAACCCCATGATGGGATCAGCTTCATCTCTTAAGCACTTCCTTCTTTTGTCACTTGTATCTCAAGTGAACCTTTCTCCTTCTCTCTTTTCACCCCTTACATCCCAGCTACCACAATTTACCTTAGGTAAGAAATTGCTAATCATCATTCTGCATGTGAGTAACTTCATTAATGAATGAGTACCCTTGAGGTAGATGGAAGGAACTCCAAAAGTCTCTTAAATTCTGTGGATGAGGCTTTACAATAAAAAAGATCATAATCTTGGAGCCGTAGACAAATCCCAGACTGTTTCAGAATCAGCTTCTTAAAACTTATTGGTCTAGTTATAGGAAAGTTAAGGCATTTTGGCTCACTCTTTGTGTCCACCTGCCCCTCCTGTCATCTGGGCAAAGATGGAGGAGAGAGAACTGCAGGTAGTACAGTAGAGAGGTAATTGATTCCTGCAATAACCAAGCAAAAGTATGATATTCATAGGTTATATAGAATTACATGCACGTGTAGGACTTTACATTAGCTCCAGACATTTGTGTTTAAAGTGAAGAAGAATATTGCTGTAATAATTTATATCATTCAATATTATATATAGTTCCAAATCCCCATCCCCCCCTCAAACATGTCTCCTTTTGCCTTATAACTAGGGGGTGGGCAGGTCAGGGAACGGAGGGTGGATTAAATTGAGCAGATTAATCACTTCATTTAGTCAATACATATTTCTTCAGTACTTACCTTATGCAAAGTAGTATGCTCATACGATGTATAGATGTAACTAGGGGGGTAGGAATGCTTAATACCCATATATACATATGTGAATATGGATAACATAATTATGATGCTTTCCGTAGTGGGAAAAATCATCTTAATCAAAAAAGTATTCAGATTTTGTATTTCCAAATAGTTACCTTCATAGTAAAACATTAGATGTTTATAATTGTTGTAAAATTTACTCATTTTCTAAATTAAAAAGCTTAGAATTGATAACCTCAGAAGCAGAAACAAATATGTATATTTCATGGGTCCTGACAATATATCAATGAACTTCAAAACACACAAAAATTAAAAATCAATCAACATTTCCATAGAAATCTTAGTGCAGCAGGCAAAACAAACAGAGTTGGAAGCTAGTTTATCCCCCGATGATGAATTTCCACTCTAGGAATAATGATGATAATCATAATAATGACATAGCTTCACCAAAATGCCAACTGTAACACTTCTTCATGATATGAAGGAAACTGAGTTCTCAAAAGTTATGTGACAGGATAAAAACTAAAGCAGGTCTCACCAAGCAGAGGAGCCTGATCCTATGGACTATAAATCTGTCTTCTAGGGACCAGCTGAGCTGAACACAGAAATACTGATCATCATAAGTTTGGCCACCAGATAATGATTTTTTTTACCCCAGTGGCATCAGATCTCAAAAATTCCTTATGAAGGGGTGGTAAGGCTTTCCTATGAAAGTCCCTTTGCAATATCAACTCTTTATTGAGGTTCATTCCTTATTCATATTAATGGAACTTTAATCTTGCATTGATAATTTCCCAAGATGACACCACATTAAGTGTTGTTTCTTAGTTCTGGATTACACTTGTAGAGGGGAGAAGTATAGTGCAATTTTCCACAAGGAAGAGGTTAGGGAGCCTGTTTCTGAAAAGGTATAATAATTTGTAATAGAAGTGCCTTGCTCACTGATTTGGAGTTTGTATATACTTTTCTAGCTGGTTCCAGTCTCCTAACCATGTGATAAAAAGATGGACTGTTGGTTGGCTGTGTAGCTACAACTGGGGGTATTGGCAACTGATTTGATATGTGAGGTGAGGGAGACTGAGGAGTCAATAAAACCAAGGTTATGAACCTTGAAGGACGGAAGAATGGTAGTGTCTTTGACAACAGGGAAATTTGAAAGATGGATATATTTTGGGAAAAAGACAATGAGTTATGTTTTTGCCTCATTGAAATTGAAATATCACTGAGACATTCAGTTTGAAATATCCATTAGGCAACTGGTAATATGGGATTAAAGTTCAGAGGAGAGACTAGGGCTAGATATATAACAATTGGAAGTTACTGACATAGAGATTTCAATCCATGAAATTTACATCAATGGAAGCTGACAAAAACAAAATTTAAAAGCACATCCCATTTTGTACCTAAAGAGCAGTACTTCTAAGGAATTTATAAAAAACTGAAAGTGAGAAATTGGAATGTAATTATTACTTCCCTTTAGGAATCATGTCATGAATAAAAAAAAACATTGTTAAAATTATTTGAACAATGTGGGGTAAACACTTCTTGAATTGTTGTCATTAAGCATGGACTTGGAGAAATATCATATTGCAGTAACTTTTTCTGAGTCAATGAATTAAACATGTAAACAAAGTTGGTGGTCCTGGAAGCAATGATAAAGATCAGAGCTGCAAGTTAGTGTTGACAGAAGCAAGTGTACTTCAGGTGGCATAATATACTACTTTCTCATAGGCAGAGTAGTGTTAAGACATATTTGTGAAAAGACTGAAATGAACTGAACAATCTGTTCAAACAGCAATTTTTAGTCTTAGACTACTTAAAACAAAGTAAGGGGAAATGTCTATACATAAAACTAAGTTGAGATAAAAAATCTTTTGGGGGGTCTGAATTAGTCAGATTGTTTCTATGTTGATTAAATAAACTAATTGTTCCTCCAACTATCTTCTTCAATTTGTGTTCTACAAACCATTTTCCATCAATGATTTGGATAAAGACATAAATGCAAACCTGTCAAAATTGCAGATTTGGGAGGTACAGCTAATGCATTCAGATAACAGAGACAAGATTCAGAAAGATCTCAACTTGCTTCTAATTTGGGCCAAATTGAGTAGGAATAAATTTAATAGGGATTGATGTCAAGTCTAGCCTTTGAGTTCCCAAAACCAACTTCACAATTAGAAGATAGAAAAGATATAGTTAGAAAACAATTTGTTTAAAAAATATTTTGGAGGTTTAAATGAACTGCAAGTGCAATAAGAGTCAGTAGTGTGATATTGCAGTAAACAAACAAATTGCAGTGATGTTAGGCCACATGAAGAGAGGCATAGAGCTGTACCCTAGTACAACCCTACCTGGAGTACTAGGTTCTGTTCTGGATGCTCCATTTTTTAAAGGACAATAATCATTTGGAGGATATTCAGAGCAGGAAAACTAGGATATAGAAGAGTCTTAAGTTCATGACGTATAAGAATTAGTTGAAGGAAGCAGGTATATTTATTCTGGACGTGAGAAGATATTGTGGGTACATGATAGCTTTCAAAATTTTTGAAAGACTGTCACCTTGATGAAAGAAATTTATTTTTTATTTGGCCCCAGGGAACACAACTAGGAGCAACTGGTAAACTGAAAAAAAATCTGCCACATTTAGGCTTCCTGAAAAGAGAAAGTAACTTACAAGTAGTTATCCCAGAGTAGTAGGACCACCCTTGGGGTTCCTTCATATTGGAGCTCTTCAGATCAAGGCTGGAGCACTACTTGTTCAGTTATGTAGTAGATGGAATGATTTCTCAGGCGTGGGTTGGACCAGATAGTTTCTGAGATCTCTTCCAACTCTGATGCTAAGATGCAGGATTTTAAAAGACACTTGAAAACACTGGAATCTTATATTTTAATAAGGATATGTAAATTCTTATACTTGCTTTTCAAGAATCAACCTCACAAGCAAATGACAGGGAAAGGAGGCATGGCTAAACAGTAGTTCATCTAATGAAATATTTGGGGGGTTTGCGCATTTCAAGTCCAACATAAGTTAACAGAGTGACACCATAATCAAGCAAACTAAAGTCATCTTAGGCTGTATGGTATCCAGAAGAAAAGGGTTTCTGTACTCAATATGGTTTCATGTGATATGAGGATTAAACGAAATGAGAATGTTCAGTCTGGAGAAGAAAAGATTCAGGCACAACATCATGATAGTTATACAGTATTTAAAGGACTATTATACATGATTTTGTTCTGCTTGCCCCAAGACAGAACTAGGAGAAAATAAGTGAAAGAAAGTTGGATGTGATAACTTCACTCCAGAGACTTACCAGGAGCCCCCAGATAAGCCCTGGATTCAGGCCATCCATCACCTGGCCTCTGCCCTCCTGAGATTTCTCAACTCTGTTCTCAGGTCAAATTTGGCCATTAAAATTACTCAGTGCTCACTTTAGATTTTTTTGTTGCTTATTGTTATTCTTTCCATTTTAATTGTTATCACCATTGTGTTTGTTGACTAATTTTAGATTAACTTTAGATTAATTATGACAACCAGCCCACCACAAATATTCATCAGAAAACTGGCACCTATACCTGAGGCCACTGAGAGCCTGGAATATGTGTCAAGGCCACATTACCTGAAGACCAATATTAAGTATAGAAAAGACTGTCCTTAAGCACAGGCATATATGCTCTGACCAATTAGATCTCATAAATCTTTTTTTGGTTTTTCCACATTAGCCATATTGTAAAAGGAAAAAAATCAAGAAAATATAGAATGAAAGAAAATATGCATCAATCTGCAGTCAGAATTCATCAGTTCTCTCTCTACAGGTAGAGAGCATTTTTCATTAAGAGTTCTTTGGAATTATCATGGATCATCGTATTGATCAGAGCAGTTAAGTCTTATATAATTGATCATCCTTACAGCATTGTTCTTAGTGTCTACAATGTTTTCCTACTTCTGCTCACTTAACTTTGCATCAGTTCGTGTAAATCTTCCCATGTTTTTCTAAAACCATCCTCTTCATCATTTCTTATAGCACAACAATATTCCATCACAATCATATATCAATCTGTTCAGCCATTTCCCAACTAATGGGCATCCCCTCAATTTCCAATTCTTTGCCATCACAAAAAAAAAGAGCTGCTATAAATATATTTGTGCATATAGGTCCTTTCCCTTTTTCTTTGACTCTTTAGAGTATAGATCTAGTAGTGGTACTACTGGGTCAAAGGGTATGCCCAGTTTTACAGCTCTTGGAGCATAGTCACAAATTGTTCTCCAGGATAAGGTGGACCAGTTCACAGCTCCTCCAACAGTGCATTACTGCATCTATTTTCCTCCAGCATTTGTCAGTTCCTTTTTTTGTCATGTTAGCCAATCAGGTGGGTATGAGGTGGAACTTGAAAGTTGTTTTAATTTGCATTTCTCTAAATAATAGTGCTTCAGAGCATTTTTATATGACTGTTGATAACTTGGATTTTTTTCTTTGGAAAATTTCCTGTGTAAGGAAGAGGAATCTAGCTTCAAACTAAACATTACCACAAATTCATCCTTCGCCCTCAATTGGATACTGGTTCTTCTATACACATGGAAAACATAAAGCAGAGAAACAGATCCCTATAGGCCTGGAAGAGCATATCCCTGAATGGTCTTGATAGAGTTCATGCTCTAGGCACTCAATATTCAACCAAGATCTAGATGCTGCATCTTTCAATAAACCACTCTGGAATATGCCCACATTTTGTTTTGCATTTTATTTTCATCTTTTAGTGGTGCAGAGTTAATGTTTGCTGCATAATTATCCATTTAGAGGAAATCTGCTGCCAAGTATTGGGGACTGAACGAGAGGAAATAATTAATTTTCCAACAATGGAACTAGCCCTGTAAGCCTAAGAAAACCAATTTCTATATGTTTTCTGGTGCTTCTCTGAATGCATCAAGTTCATCATTCCTTACAGTAATATTCTCTTACACTAACGTGCCATAATTTGTAAAACCTAATGTCTGGGGATATGGAAAGATTAAGGGACTTGCTCAGGGACATAATAGTAAATTTGTATTGTACTTGAATCCAGGTTAATCTTGACTCGGAGATAAGTTCTATATCCAGTACCCTGCTTCTCCCTTTTGCTATTTTAATGTTATCTTATAGATTTAAAACACTGGCTTAACCCAGGGATGGGATCCTGCAGCCTTGAGGCCACACATGGCCCTATATGTCCTCAAGTGCAGCCCTCTGACTGAATCCAAACTTCACAGAACAAATTCCCTTAATAAAAGGATTTATTCTGTAAAACTTGAACTCAGTCAAAAGGCTGCACCCAAGGACCTAGAAGGCCATATGTGGCTTCAAAGCCGCAGATTCCCCACCTGTCTTTTTGAATCCTGACTGTGTTAACTATTATTCCCAACTTTGAAATGTAACATGGTTGATTAAAGTTCCATTCTTTCAGGGCCATGCCTATTACACCTAACCTTCTAGGTTCTTAGATATCCTGAGAGAGATTGAGTGTCTTCTTTCCTCTGACATGAGTTTGAACCCCCATTAGCTGTGTTCTACTCATTTTTAGAGGACCAGTGACTAGTAATCCCAGTTCTATTTAACCACTTTACATTAAATTAGTTTTTACAAAATTTACTTCAAAGATATTACAAGAGCACAAACACAAACATTTCACTCAATAATTCAGATACGTAATTCCCCCTCCCTCTACCTTAGTCTGGGGCAGGTTGAGGGGTCGAGGATTAGGGTCATAACTTAGGCCTCTTCTTCTGTCTAGTATCCCCATTATGGAAAGGAGGGCAGTGTTTTCATAGGAGGATTTAGGTTAAATGGTAACATCTTTACCAACTCTATGGCAAAGGAACAAGGATGGTGTTTATCATATCCAAATAACACTGACCATTCAATTGGCTTTTGCCATAGACAGGATGCTTCCTGCTACTCCCTTCAAACAGACACTGTCAGAAACTTTCTAAAGAGAAGCAGAAGAGAGAAAGTTGACTTTACAAAGTCCATATGGGGTCAAGATGAGGACAAACCTAAGGAAAACTCCTCTTGATTTAGCTTCCTCTCTGCTTTTGTCCCACCATTCTTTGTCAAACCACTCAGAAACCCCCAGTTTCACACATGAGAGAATGGTGGAATCCTGGGAAACTTTCTACAGCCATGGTCATTTTGGGATAGTGCCTGGTTCCAATGTAGGGTTACACAATTATCTCAAAGCTGTTTCAGGATTTACCAGTGCCCTCCCCCCATTAAGTCTCTCCTTGTGGCAAAGAAAAAACAGATAAGCAAACTACATAGCAACTGGGGCTGGCAGTGTTTTCAACATTTCCTACCTTTAATATTCACTTCTGTAATGAAAGGAGATTTATTCCTAATCTCTTCTCAGAGGTAAAATTAGTCATTATAATGACAGCCTTTGCTTCCTTGTATTGTTCTTTCATTTACATTACTGTAAAGCTTATGCATAGTGTTTTTCTAGTTCTGTTTACTCTACAACATTTTCTTCAAGTCCTTCCATGTTTCTTTGAATTCCTCATGTTTGTAATTTCTTATGGCACAATAATAATCTACTCCAATCATTGAGCATAATTTGTTCAATCCCAAGTAATTTCTCCAGATTTTTTTTCTTAAAACAAAACTGTCCTATCTGATTAGCTGCCTTTTATTGGTAAGTATCACATTCCTGCTACTTACAAGAAAGACAAAAACTTAAGCAATGAGCTCCCGGAAAATTTAAATCAACAAATACAGGCTAACTGCATAAAACAACAAGAAATATTAAAGCAAAGTCCAAAGACTAAAAAATATAGAATAAAATGTAAGCTATCTCATAGCAAAAACAACTAACCTGGAAAACAGATTGAAAAGAAAAAAAATTAAGAACAATTGTACTACCTGAATGCCATGACCAAAAAAAAAAAAAAGAGAGAACCTGGACATAATATTTCAAGAAGTCTTAAAAGAAAACTGCCCAGACCTCTTAGAACCAGAGAACAATGAGAAAATGGAAAGACTCCATTATTTACTTTCTAAAAGAAACATTAAAATGAAAACTCTCAGGAATGTTATAGCCAAAATCCATAGCTGCCAGATCAAAGAAAAAAAAAAAGCTTGGAGCAACAAGAAAGAAAAAATTTTAATACTGAAGATCCAGTAAGAATCACATGTGATTCAGCAACTACTACCAGAAAAAAAGTGGAGAGCTTAGAATACAAAGTTCTAGGAGGTATTCTATTTATCCTTCATAAAGGGATATTTTTTCACCTTAAAATTAGAAACAATAAACATTTTTAAATAATTTAATTTAATTGTTGTAAATCTCAAATGATTACCTATAATTATTATTAAATTATTTCAAGGTCACTGCCATTTGGATGGAAGCCAGATGATATTATACTTGCCAAAATGAATAATATTGAAAAAATACAACACATGGGTGTCCCAAAAATCTTACTGCAGTTTTAAACTGTTGAAGGTTTAATAGTTTAAAACTATTTAATAGTTTAAATCTAAGGTATTTTAAGCTTCCATACAAGGATTATTTAATTTTGAGTTCATATACTTTTTGTTCAAATATAGAAAATAGCATGACAACTCAATGATATTAAGCCTATGCAAGTCTTATTGTCTCAAATATGATTTTATTTGTGTGTGCCATATTAAATTATCACTGTACTACATTTGTTGTCAAAGAATTTACTAGGTTAATCTTACTTTTTCTTATGTTATTTTGAGCTTTGTTTTCACTGAAGAAACGGGATGTATTTATTCAGAAATTGGGTATCCAATAATTGTGGCCACTCCTTTACTCCACCCTCATCCCCAAAGAATTACATACCCATACCAGTCTGGGTGAGGTGAGGAATATTTTGGAAAAATTTGCCTTAATGTTATTGGATTAATACCATCTGAACTACCAAGTAATCTAAGACAACCTTAGATTTTCATGGATCTCCTAGACACTGCAACAGACTTGAATTTTTAGGGGAAAAAAAGTGGGCCAAACTGTAGAGATGATATAACTAGAGGGGGCATCCAAAGATGGAGGGAGTATGAATTTAAATATTTAAACCAAAGGCTTGCCAGTTGTGTTACAAAGATGTATTGATGAGATATTCTGGCTAACATATTTTCTGATCCTCTCATTTAAACAACTTGATCCTGTTGGTATCATAAGAAGAAAGACTTGATTTTTTAAAACTCCAATATCTATAAAAAGTCCTGAAACTATGTAAATGAGAGAAAGAATAACAATTACATCACTAGAAAAGTCCCTATTATACATGTAATAATTACTCTAAGGTCATTCTTCAGATCTACAAAAGCTACGTTTCCCTCAATGAGGTTCTATGAGTACCCTTGAGTGCTTGTGTGATCCTCCACTGTTAACTGCTAATAATGAAAGTCCTAGTTCCATTTAACCAATTAACATCAATTAACTTTTCCAAATGGTTATTTACTTAAAAGACAAAGCAAGAACAGAAATTCACACATTTTCCCTTAACACCTGGGAATATCTACTACCTCAGTCTCTGTGGACAATAGGCCAAGATTCCACTGTCTTAACTTTTTGAAGCTCACAAGGTCATAGCCATCTCCAATTTTAAAGTAGAAAGAATAGATACAATAATCAATATTTGCATAGCTCCTTAAGATTTATGAAGCTCTGTCCTCACAACCTGTGAGGTTGGTAATGCGAAGTGTTATTGTAAATGAGGACACGAAAGTTTCACTCTGAGACTTTGAGTTAAACTTATATGTTCCTTGGATATAAAGACTGTTCTAATCATTGTTCAGTGTCTGGTGCATAAAAGGCACTTAATAAATATTTCCTGATTGATTATTTATTTGCCCAAACATCTACTAAGTCTTTATAGGATTCAAACATGGTGTTCCAACTCCTAAATCCACCTCTTACTGCTGTACTGCACTGATTTTGAAGAAGTGGTTCCTGGGTTACAATTCCAGTTGGTACCCCAGATATTCTGCCAAAATTAAGGTTTTGTACTCAACTAATCAATGCCGGATTTGAAGGTGGGTGATCTTAGTGCCCTTTTGCTTAGGAGTCTTAGTATCTAGAGCTTTATTAAAGTTTAATTTTTTTACTAAGCAATTAGAAAGTACTCACAAATTCAATTAATTTGTTCATTAATTGAACATAAAGTGCTATGCAAATAGATTAACATAGATGATGATTTTTTCACTTTGTAGCAACTCTCAACTTTTTAAGGTTTTTATCCCCAGCTTTCAAGATAATTACTTGAGGTACAATCTTCTTACAGGATCATTCAGTTACAAATTAGCATCTCTCACAAAAGGCTACAACACTGCTGCGTGAGGAGCTGGTAACCTCAGATGTCATAATGGAAAAAACAAGTCGTTGGAAAGGACCACTTAGTTGCTGATAAAATGACACTTGGCAACTAACTTCTGGAACTGTTGTGAAACACTGCTACCTTGTGATGATTTAAGATATAGCACTGATTTCAGAGGGGAAGACGCTGTTCAAGATGTTTGGTCACAAATGAAAAAGAATAATAAGTAATGAAAATGAAAGTCCTGGTTTTTCCACCAAATTCAGCAACAAAAACTCCTCTCCCTTGGGTAAGGAATATACATTATGATTTCAGTTTTGTGGTCTTTATTCTCAAAACTACTGTATAGGGCATTTCTATTTTCTTTGAGGCTTAGAGATTTAAATTGGACTACAAATTTTAAGAATACAGTATTTAAGATTTTTTTTTCTTCTAAAAAGATGGTCTAAGACAAGACCTTGAAAAAAAGGGACAAGTAAACAGCACACAACTGCATTTGAGTTGTAGCAAGATTAGGATTGGATTAGGATGTTAAGGGGGAAAAAAATAGAGAACAGTAGCGTAACAAAAGTATGTGCCTTATCCCCGAGAGAAAGCGTCTCCTTTGAATAGAAACTCTGAAAGACTGGACAACTATTAAATGACAAATCCACTGATTCATTGAGTCCCGTCAATAAATATTCGTTGAGCAGCTAACATGTGAAAAGTATTCTGCTATTAGATGCTATGGGGAAAAAGTAAAATGCTTAGCGCACCTTTTGTCAATCTGATTAAGTGTCCCGTGAGTTTGTACAGAAACACAATGTTGATTTATATGAATTCTGGGAAAGATGGTTCCCTCTTGGGGTGATAGATGTTTGCTGGCTTGGATTAAACTCTCTGAAGAGGGATGAATGTCAGCCTCGGGATTCAAATACACCTGCAGTCCCTTAGAACAGCATCTTTCATTCTGAAATCAGCGATCTAAATCTCCTCCCTCCACTCCCTTCAGAACCAAGGAAGCCAAGGCACAACTAGAAACTGCTTGGGAGACCAGAAGCCACGCCTCCAACTTGTACCACCCTAGGACCCGAACCAAGATGGCGGAGGGCGTTTCCGCTTCGGAAGCCAGAGCCCCGCCCCTTGCACCTGAGCCCCTCCCCCTCTGGGATCGGACTGAAGGTGAGGGTTTGAGCGCGCGCCCCGTGGTATCCTAGGAGACGAAATACACACGACGCAGGGGCTTCACAAGGGAACGAGCGAGGTAAACGGGCGGCGCCGGCGGTAATCCTGAGAGGGCCGCCGGGGCCCTGCAGCCCTCCCGCCCTTCTTAGTCCAGTCCAGCTGGCCCTGCCTGGCCCGGCCCGGCCCGGGATGCCCCCCGGCCCCCTGCCCGACCACGGCCAATAGCCGCAGCCGTGAGCCGGGGCCCAGACACCGGTGAGGGGGAGGTTGGTCTGGATGTGGTTTGGGGGAGTGGGGTGGCGGGGGGGTGTGTGGGGAGGCGATGACGGTCGGGGTCGCGGTGGGGGGAGGGGTCAGGGTCGGGGCCCTGGGAGGAGACAGTGACTGAGGGAGGGATGGGTGAGAGACTTCCCTCCTTTGGAGAGCTCAGAGCAGGCACCTGCGGGATTAGGGATGAGCTGTCAGGGGTCGAGGAGCCGCCGCTCTCCGGCTCCCTCAACTCCTCTGCTCCGGGCCTCGGGAGAATGCACTATTCTCTCCCTGCTTGGGCTTCTGGTGAAAATACTTGACTAAGTAGGGGAGCATTGGGGGACCCCAAGTTTAATGTCGTATTCAGTGGCAAGGAAAGGAAGAAAGAAAAAGGAAGGAAGGAAGGAAGGAAGGAAGAAAGAAAGAAAGAAAGAAAGAAAGAAAGAAAGAAAGAAAGAAAGAAAGAAATTGACTTAGGACAGAATACATAATACATGATATCGATACATGAATGCAACCCAGTTGACAGCTTGATACAATTTAGTAAGACTTTTGAATGAGCAGGAAGACTGCTTTTCTGCCTTCTTGCTTGACTCCTTGGACCCGCACCTCCCTACCCTCTCCTTCTCCACACCCACCCCTGTCCCCGGAGTACTGAGGCAGCATGTGCTGGTAACTCCTGCAGGAGCTAATAAGCATAAGGTCTCCTTCCAGTAATACGATTTTCTCTCGGCTTAATGATAATCACGGGCTCAGTGAAGTGCTTCAAGGTGGCAAAGTCTTGATTGACGGAAGATACAGTATTTCCTATTAATCAAACTAGTTCGAAGATCTGGGCGTTTAGGAGTGAGATTACAAATCCCCAGTTCCAGGAAAGTGGTCAGAAATACGTTTTAGAAGTTATATCAAGTTCTTAATTGCTAAAAATTTTTCTTTATTTAAAAGAGAAACAGACCTTTAAAAAGATATTAGATAAAAAATAACCTCCAAGTTTTATATTAAAATTACTGTTCTTTTCGTTGGTGCCAGATTCCTTGCAAAAAAAAGCAAAAGTTCAGAGATGCCTTTGGACATAAAGGGGCATGCCTGCCACATGCAAAAAAGATGTCCTAAGGTTACCTTCCATACAAACAACTTTAGTTTCTCTGTACTTCCCCATCCCCCCCCAGCCTAGCCCTCTCTCCCTTTTATTAAAAAGTTTTCCTCAGAAAAGGGGCTGTCAAAAATTTGTACCATAGTACAGATTTGATGTTTTCTACCTCAGTGAAGTTGGAACAGTGACTAAATCTCCTTAGCTCTGTTTCTTCATCTATAAAATGAGAGGATTGGACTTGATGCCTAGTCTTACAGTCTAGATTGGCGATTCTATGAACTCAAATTAATCTGTTACTCCTCTAGAGCAGCGGTTCTCAACCTGTGGGTTATGTTCAATTTGTAACAATGAAAATACATCCTGCATATCAGATAGATTCATAATAGTAGCAAAATTACAGTTATGAAGTAGCAACGAAAATAATTTTATGGTTGGGGGTCACCACAACATGAGGAACTGTATTAAAGGGTCGCGGCATTAGGAAGGTTGACAACCACTGCTCTAAAGGATATTCCTGTTTTAAACTATGTCTCTAGTTGTGGAATGAAAAGATTTGTCCCCTGTTAACTGTACTTCAAATCTGGAGTGAAAATCACATCAGTCTATATACTGAATACAAACACCTTCACACAAGCACATTATAGTGTGTGTGTGTGTGTGTGTGTGTGTGTGTGTGTGTATGGGAGGGGGCAGAATGTGTGTCTATTGTGTACGTGTATCAGTTGCATGTGTGTGGTGTTTCTATATTTTTATGTTTGAGTACATGTACATAAAGTTTCTTTTTGGTTTCATCCTTGCAGAGAACGCTTGTGCAAAAGACTCTCGTCCCTCTACCATAGAAAAGGGTTTGAAATTACTTAGAAATTTGAAATTCTGTAATTCTGTTAACTGTGATTCTAATTTGCTATTCTTTCCACTGTAATATATTGATTCTCTGAACTTCACTTTCTTCATCTGTAAAATGGGGATAATATTGCCTGCAGTACCTACTTCAAAATATTCTCATAAGGAAAGTGTTTTTTTTTAACTTTAGAGCCCTGTAGAAATGTGTGTTGTTAATAATTATTATGGCAACAGTTGTGGTTTTGCAAATGCAATTCTAATTTAATGTTCAATTATGACCCCTCCCCCAGCAAAAACCTAATTGATGTTGGTGTGATCCCTTATAAATACCCCTTTTCTTTCTTTCTTATCTCATCTTTCCCCATCTGTCTTCCAATGAGATAACTCAAAATAGAACCTCTTAATGTTTAGTTTGTGACTTCAGTTTCCTCTGTGATGAAAAGGACACTTTGCATGATCTGTGGTTTAAACATTTTCTAACTTCCCTAACCCAGAATCATCCTTGGGTAGAAATTGTGTAACTTGTCTTATCTAAAGAGGATAAAAGGCCAATCTAGTTTATTAGTAAGAAAAACAGCTGTGCTTTAAGAGAAAAACAGTGAGTCAGAAATCACAGCACCTGAGGCACCAAGAAGATAAGTGACTTGCCCAGGGTCACATAACTAGTTATATATCAGAAACAGTACTTGAGTCAAATCTTTCTTATTTCAAGACTGGCCTTCAGTCTACTGGGTGTGTGTGTGTGTGTGTGTGTGTGTGTGTGTGTGTGTGTGTGTGTGTGAAAATGTATGCAATATGTTACATTGCATATGTATATGTGTACCTGTATAATTATGTATAAGCATGTGTGTCTGATCATGTGTAGATAAATCCATCTATTTGTGTATTATATATATGATCATAAACAAGTGAGACACAAAACAGGGAAGACATATAGTTTATGACGTATATTTGGATGGAGAGCCTATAGACTTTGAACATCAGTTTATATGTCTGGAGACAGATTGTGCAAATGGATAGGTTGGGCCTAGTGTTGAACAAGAGGAAAAGGACCTTTGGGGAACTGCAAAGGTCCTTAATGACCCTACACTTTCCATGAAAACAAAGGCTTATCTTTTTTATACGCGCATTCTATTTGTATAAACAGTATAAACAGTGAAACATGGGTTACAATTCAGAATTTACAATTCAGAAAAATTAAAAATGAGTATTATACAGAGGGCAATAAAAGAAAATATGTTGGGATATGAGTAGACTGCAAAATATAACCAATGAATAACTTCAAAGAACAGGACTTAAAGGTGGTATCAAGAAATGGTATAATAAGAAGAGAAAATAGATTAGGCATTTATAACCAGGTCAGGGGATGACTGATGAATAGCCAGAGTGCTCTGTAGGTATATACTGAGCATGTTAAGAGAAATCAAAGGCCATCAGCACGTTGAGTGGAGTCCTTATGTTGAACTTACAGATTGACATGGGAAAAAATGGACAGAATAGGCAAGTGTGGATGGATTGTGATCTGTGTTGAAGGGAGCTTCTAAATCAACACAATCACAGATCTATTTTCATCTTATATGTAGATATTTGTAGATGGATGTATATCTTGCATATTCATGTGAGTATATGTACTTATGAGTATGTATATTTGTATATGTACAAGCATGTATTTGTTTATGTGTATGTATAAGTGTGTGTGTATTTTTGGAGACAAATTGTAACATAGTGGATAGAAGGGCAGCATTGGAGCCAGGAAGACCTGGGTTCAAGTATTGCCTATAACAAATCCTATTCTCTGATACTTATGAACTATGGACAAGTTGTCTTCTCGGTGTCTCAGGTAACACTCTTAGGCTGTAAGGTATTGGTGGAAGGAGTTTCCAAATTAGAAGTTCCGTATACTAATGAAATAATAATAGCTAGAATTTATATAACACTTTAAGGTTCCAGAGTGTTTCACAAATATCTCATTTAATTATGGAGAGAAGGATGAGGGATATGATTATGTAAAAAAAAAAAGATCCCAGTGAAAACTTGTTTTAAAAAAAGAAAGAAAATATTTCTATATATTAAGATGCATCTCAGTCACACTAAAAAAAGAGAGTTCACTTGGGAGTCAGGTAGATCTGGGTTCAAGTCCCAACACTGACAAATAATTCTTACTAGCCCTGGACAGTTCCCTAAGCCTATAAGTAACAAGTAGGTACTGATCTCCTTTGGTGAAGGAATTTCCTCCCTGGAAGTTCTCTACATGGATGAAATCATTGATATGCACTACTACCCTCAGGTATATTCTATATATTCATGTTATATATGTAAATCTAGAAAGTATAGGACCACTCTTTGAGGTGAATACAGAGATGATTATGGACAAAAGAAAATAGAAAGAGAACTTACCTCCTATTTTGCTTTTGTTTTCTCTGCCAAGATCTTTGGAGTAGAAAAAACAGAAAACAAAATGACTAATGTGTGTGTTGGTACTCAAGTAAGGGCATCTAGCTATTCCTGAGGAGTTCAAATCTCCTGACTTAGATGATCTCTGTCCTAAGGATACTGACAGAACTGGCAGACATGACTGCTGAGCCATTATATAATATTCAAAAATCAGGGAGAAAGAAGCTTCCTTTGTGGAAATGGAAGGTCAATGGGTGTGGACCATTGCATATAACATCTTTTTTTTTTTTTGGTAGTTGATTGGTTTTACTGAATTTTTTTTTTCCTTTTTCCTCTCAAGAGAAAAACCTAAGAGATGTTATAAGGAATGGCTCTCTCAGAGAAGGTAGGAGGAGTGATACAGGTGAAATCTAAGCAATGAAAAAACAAAATATTTCAATAAAAACATTTTTTAGGAAAGACTAGAGTGAGCAGGAGAGTCACCACAGAACTGGAAAAGGGTGAATATTGATACAATTTCCAAAAAAGGAAGAGAATGGAATTTTTACTCTGGACTGAGCTTGACTTTGGTCCTGACAGAATTCTAAAGCATTTTTAGAAAGCGCAGATAAACTTTGTAACAAGTCAAATCTTTGTTTTTTTTACTGCCACTTTTACCTCCTCTAGATGTACTTCTGGGATGGCTATATTAGAAACCACACGTGGTGGCTCTATTGTCCTTAATGGTGAGAATATTTATAATAAACATTTTTGCATTTTGTTTCAGTCATGTTCTGTATCTTGTCCTTTTTCTATTTCCATGCTTAAATTCCCCAATACAATTTATTTGGACTTTGATTTCTTGTCAAGCTTTCTTTAAACTGTTTTTACCACCCTCCATTGTTTCTTTCTTATGAAGTAACATTGATCATAATTATCCACAATTCTTCATTGTAATATTTTACAAGGAAGTTGATATTCTAAGCTAGTATTGGCTTTGACCACCATCTCGTTTCACTTGGCAAGTAAGTCAAGTATTTACTGACTTGGTGCTTTTTTAGGCTTCTTTATAAACCCTTTATATGTTGATTGAATTCTTGCATAAAATTATAATTGGTCTTAATGTCATTTCTGCTGTTTATTACTCACATTCATTATCAGTTTCTTGTTTCTATGCATCAGTACTAAGTTTTTTCCTTTGGATGCTGTTTCTTTTTATCACTCAGTTTTTTTACTCATTCTGATTTTTGTTCTAACAAGTCAATGATCTGATTATATAAAGATAACTGATTCAGGGCTGACTCATCAATAATTAGTTGTTTTCTTTTAAAACATACTCAGTTTTATTTTTGTGATGTTGCTTAGTATTTGCCATATCCAGTGCCTACTTAATTGATTCTTTTCTTTAAAAAAAAAGTTTTCATCATGTAAAAGCTTGAGGCTCCTTTATCTTTGGCCTTTTTTATTCCATCTTCCTAAGTCGATCTTTCCCACATATTTCTCACCATGCTTATCTTTTACCACTTTTTCATTGAAGTCACTGAGCGTCAAAGCATATGTTAATATAATTTGAATGGTCTTATCAAGTTCTTCTTGTCTACTTTTCTTTACTTTTTCATCTTCTATAAGTTTCATCTTCGATAAGTGCAATTATTTTCACAGTGATCTTTTTGTAAATACTTAAGATGAGCTTTATATTATGAGATAACCAAAATGACCCATGAAATGTTTCTACTTGCTTTAGGGTATATAATAAAATCAACTTTTCCGCATCTTTTCTTTTCAACGGGTACTTGTGAGCTGTCCTGTTTAGCTGCAACTTCCTTCTTTCTTCCTATTTAGTTTCTAGCAAGAATGCTGTGATTCTGCTCCTCCAGCATTATGCCCACTCATTGGACACTGGACAAGGAATTCACATTTAGACTACCTATAGTCAAGATCAAATTTATAGACGATACTAAAAACTATGTAACTCTTAGCACCTTTTCCCATCTTTCTACCATTATTACTGCAGAAAGAAACAGGCTACAAGGGACTGAGGGTCATTTTGTATTTTTCTGCACTAATTCATACATTAATGCCTTATAGGTGGTGTGGAGGTGAGCCAGGGCTCTCCAAAGTTATGTTAGCTAAATGCAAGGTGTGGCAGGGTCTATCATTCTGGAAGGCCTTAGAGGACTTAGTTATGAAGAGGCTTATCACAAGTAAGCTGCTCATTTGATAATGATTTCTTTGGACATGGCAACACATTAAACCAATAAAAGATGGGATTCAGTAGTTTAAATATTTCTTGCTCTTGGTTTCCAGAAATCAACTTCAATAGTACAAGATGCAGGGTGGCATAGCTAAATAGTCATTGATCAGAAAAATATCTGTTAGTGGCCAACATGTTGATTCATTTTGCTTGTCTATGCATATTTGTTATCAGAGAGAACTTGTAGTGGGGGAGGGAGGAGCCAGATACGGGTTTAGTGTGACTAGTGATAGACATGAAAAAATAAGCTCCAGTAAAACATTTTAAAATACACAAAAGAGAAAATGAAAAAGGACACAAATAGAGCAATTGTGTTACTACTTTGTTTAACTTAACTATGTATACATATATTTAATATATAATGTGAATATTTATTTAATAAAATACTAATGTAAATTCACATTTTGTCATATTAATCTCTTCCCTATTTTATATGTTGAAATATTTGTTGATGAACATTAAGCTAACAATAAAAAAATTTAAATGAAATTTTATAAGAGCTGGTGGTTTTAATTGGTTGCAAACTCAATATGAATCAATAGTGGAATATTGCTACCATGAAAGGTAGTGTCACCTACATTAAGAGAGTCATAGTCTGAGGAGGTGTGCACTGCCCTGTGTGACCACATGTGGAGTGTTGTGTTCAATTCTATGTGTCATGTTTTAGAAAGAATACTAATAAGGTAGAAAGTTAACTTTCAAAGAAGGCAACTATGAGGGTGAATGGTCTATAGCTTATGACAGATGAAGATAGGTTGAAGGAATTTGAGAATGTTTAACTTAAAGAAGAGAAAACTAAGCTTTCTTTAAGTATTTGAAGGATTGTCTTAAAAATGAAGGGATTAGACTTGTTCTGCTTTGCCCTAGAGGAACTAGCTAGAAATAATGGGTGGAAATTGAAAAGTAAATTTAAACATTATGTAAGGAAAAACTTATCAAGAATTTGAGCTATCCAGAAATGGAATGAGCCACCTCTGGACATTGGGTTCCACCTTATTTGAGGTCTTCAGACAAAGGCCAAATGACCAATTGTTAGATACTCTTTTTCAGGTATGTGTTGAACTAGAATTATATGGACTCTGAGTTTCCTTCAAACTCTGAGATAGTGTATTTGCATACACACGAATGCATAGACACACATGAAATGTGGAGGAACAAGATGGAATACCTTCCTGGAGTCCTACGATGTATACCTTTTTGGAGGCTGCCTACTCCCCTGTCTGAAAATTGGTCTCAGACAAGAGTGTTCAAGAACTTTATTAGATTGTTTTTGGTTAATCTTTAGAAAAGAGATCAAGTTCTCTTATTTGAACCACATATTTTTAAAAAAAATGATTTATTGTAGCTGACAAGACTGAGCAAAAATTTTTTGGTATTTGGGTTTTTTTTTACCATTTTGATTGTACCACTTTCCCCTATGTACAGATTTATTTTTTTTATCATATAATGTAAATAAATAATTCTGATTATTTTCTTTTCAACAACACTGGCATTTTAAAAACTCCTTTTGAAACTTTAGTCATGGCATTACAGAATGGTCTACAATTCAACTCAAATCAAAAACTGAACATTTTAATCTAAGAGCTGGTTGACATATAAATTAAGCTTTTTTTGTCCTCCAGGTGTTCACTGTGTTAATCTTTCTTTAATCCTATTTAAATAGATTAGCGGTATGGGCCTGACAAGAAGGCTTAGGTTCCAACAGAATTTCTCTTTAAGGTCATCTTACATAAGTAGAAGAAGAATAAAATGTAGTTGAAGGGAAAAAGAAAGAATATATTCATGTATGTATGTTATTTTGTTAAATATATAAATATTTAATATAAATATATAATTTATACATGTGTATATATGTATATATAGATATATAGATATATCATTATGTAGAAGAAAAATATATATCCTATATAAATGTGTTTTTGTATACACACACACACACACACACACACACACACACACACATATGGACTATAAGTGAGGCTCCAAAGGGGGGGAAAAATAGTTTTTAAAAAGGCAGAAAAATTGAACTAAGGGAGAAGTTCAATAAATAAAATTTAGTTGGCTGATTGAGGAAAATTTCATTTGGGCTATAAATAGTTCTGTGGTTAAATCCCTTACAGATTATTCTTATTCATGTATGTGACTTTTACTAAGTTTTATGACAGTACATAAATATGAAAATACTAACACAAATGAGGGTTATTCTGTCCTTAATTTGCAAAATTCCCTTTTCTTAGTCAAAACAGACAGGTAGCCATTATAATTAAACACATCTCAAATGGCATAGATAGTGAACTAAGTATGCTACATTTTCTTGAGTTCAAATATAATATGCTTCCCTATTTTATTAGTATGAAATTATGAATCTTTGCCATACTAACTTCACTTCAGATTATATGAAATTGTTGGATCAAATGCATGAGGAGAAATATCATCTAAATGATTTCTGTATTATAAGAGAAGGGAAGACACTATGGGTTTTCATTCTCCTGGGAACATATTCACTTGGTGATTTTTAGAAGGTTAGAGCAGTGGTATCAAAGTTAAATAGAAACAGGGCCACTATATTGTGCATAAAAATCCCTGCTAGTTGCATTTTGACTTAGAAAACCTCATATTAATGTTATCTATATTCTCTTGTATTTTTATATGTTTCATTAAATATTTACCAATTTCATTTTAATCTGGTTCAGCAGCACTGCAGCTCATGTTGACACCTCTGGTGTAGAAGAATCTTTTTGAAATATTTGCTTGGGACCCAGGATTCAAATTTACTCTATTTCTGAATACCATCTAGGTAGAGTACAAAAGCTCACATATGCAAAATGCACACATATTTGAGAACATTTTGATTATGTTTATGATTAGTGAATGAGAATTCTGGAGAAGAAAAGCTGTGAAATGACTTACAAATGGCTTGTGTGCCAAAAGCTAATTTTTTAAATCAGTTGTTTGGAATTCCAAATATATTTTCCTGTAGAAGCAATGCTATAGATTGTGACTCCTAGAGTAACCCATAAAAATCAAGTTAATCTATTATGTAACTGAAGTAATAAAGCTAGCCTGATTTATGATTCTCCAGGGCATATAGACCATGTGGTTGTGGGAGGAAAGGATAAAGGAAGCAAGAAAGGAAACAAACATTTATTAACTGTTTTCTATGTGCCAGGAAATGTGCTAAAGTTTGGAGATACACCTACAGGAAGAAAGAAGGCTGCCCTCAAAAGAGTTTACATTTTAATGGAGGAAGACAGCAGACAAAAGAGAGCCGAAAAAGTGGGAGGAGGAGGAGGGAGAGGAAGGTATTTGGTGAGGGCCTGGTTTTGAATCTAGAGAAAGTTGAGTTGAGAGCCCTTTGAGGAATAAAGGTCAGCTATCATAGGACAGAGAAGGCAAGGTGGAGGGCCTTATGGAAGGATAGCCCTGGGTAAGGTGGTTGGTAAGGAGGCCCCAAAGTCCAAGGGCTTTATTGAGATCCAATAATTAGAGAGAGATGGTTTTGAAGTCCAGAATGTCAAGAACAAGACCAGGAAAGGAATGAAAAAAGACTACCTGATTTCAAATTTTACTGCTGAGTGACTTTGGGCAAGTGAGGTATTCTGTCTCCATTTCTATATCTGTAATATGGAGACATCGGATTAAATCAGGGGTGGGAAACCTGTGACTTGTTTTGTTTTGTGACAGAGATGAAACTAGTGCCAGTGTTTGTGGGGTTTTCTCTTAACAACAGCAAATTAACAATCAGAACCAAATGAAATTTGGAAATAACGAGTCATACTTTTTGGCTTATCAACCTTGACTGTATTCTCTAAATATGTGCTAAAATATTATGCCTGTTTATCAGTGATGACAGTAGAGACTGCAGGACAGGAGCTTACAAAGAGCAGACATCACAGAACAGGAAAACATCTAGCCTGAGAAATGGTAAAAGGAAAAGTTCATTCCAAGCAAGATGCTGTACATTTTCTCTGCTTCCGAAAATTCCAAGAGAAATAAAGCTGTTCAACTGCAAATGTTGAAGGAACTTTTTTGTTTTATCAAGTTTTTAATGTTTAAAGTTACATTTCTACGTGACTTTTATCCTGAAACACCAGTTGCAATTATGGTGCACGTGTGTCACATGTGTCACCATTAATATAGTGCTTGAAGGGATCTTAGAGGTCATTTAGTACAACTTCTTTCAATTTACCATTGAGCAGGGTAATAGAGATAATTGAGATAATTGAGAAGGGTAATAGAGAAGTGATAGAGCCAGGATCTGGATGTAGGTCCTTTGACCCCCAGATCCTGTGTTCTTTTCACTGTACCACAATGATCCTGACCCTATTTTGGGCTCTGTTGCTTTCAAGTTGTAAGCAAGTTATTGGACCTGAGATTTCATTGTTGCAGGAAACTTCTAGAGGAGGAGACCACAGCGCCCCCTCCACCCTCCAAGGATAGGTTGGCACTTCTGTGCCACCCATGGTCTTTGAAGGTTGCTTAGAGAAGTGAGAGGTTATGTGATTTGTACACAGAGTCACAGTCAGTCAGTATGTGTCAGAGGAGGGACTCTTACTCCAAGGTATGCTTTCCACTTATGCTGACTAAAACATATGAAAAAATAAGGTTAATTTTAACTCCATTTGAAACAAAATGTATAAAACGTCAGTGTATATGAAATGAAAATGGAAGTATTTAAAAAGTGTTGAGGGTATGAGTGATGAAATTTAGTAGCCTGTGCCTGATTAATATTCATTAAATATCAATAAGCTCAGTTGGAAAAGTAGGTCATTGTTCCGTCAGGCTGCTGCTTGCTTTTTCTTTCTTTCTTTTTTTTTTTTTTGCCTTTTTTGGAGGGGAGAAAGCAGAGCAATTGAGGTTAAGTGACTTGCCCAAGGTCACACAGCTCCTAAGTGTGTCAAAGTGTCTGAAGTCATATTTGAACTCGGGTCTTCCTGATTCCAGGCTGGTGCTCTATTCACTGCACCACCTCGCTGCCCCTGTTAGGTTTCTTCTACTGCTTTGACAATACCCAGTACTCTTAATTTTACTATACAAACCTTTTCATATTTTAAAATCAGCTATTGCTTAGGTTCTTTCTTCTAGAATTAAGGGAACAATTTGATAAACATTAGTATTTTAGAAGTCAGCAGACTTGGGTTTTACTTACAGCTTTGCTTCTTAGTTGCTGAGTGATGTTGGCTAAGTCATTAAACCAACTCAATACATGTTTCCTCATCGGTAAAATATGCATAAAACTTGCATTATACAGCTAATAAATGGTAGAATCAAGATTCAAATTCAGAATCCTGATTCCAAGTCCTTGCTTTTTCTATTGCTTCATACTGTAGTCTCCAAGGAATGTTTAGATATTTTATTTTTTTCAATTAATAACTTATTTTATCTCTTTCCCACTCTTTATTATGAAAAGTAAAATCAAAACTCTTGTAACAAATATGGAATAATCAAAACAAAAAACATTCTGCGAGGTCATGTCCAGAAATATGCTTCTCATTTTGCAACTTGAGTTCATCATTTCTCTGTCAGAGGGTAGGTAGCTGTACTTCATTGTCCATCTTCTGGAATTGTTGGTCATTGCATTGATCAGAGTTGTTTAAAAATATGGAATGATTCACAAGTTTTCATGCCATGATGTGTCAGATCCAGAATAGAGTTTTCCTCTGTTGGTATTTTTACCTTTTGAAGGATGAAATTATTAATAAAGGCAAATCAAGAAATTATTAGTCTCTCTACATTGGGGGGAGAGGGAGTTAGGAGTAAGGGGAACAAGGATGCAAAAAGGGAAGAGAGAAGGGGGAGAGGGAAAAAGAGATGGAGAGAGAGATCTTCAGTAGATGTTTAGATAATTGAAGATTATTTTTTGATAGTGCATTTTGAAGAACTGTTTTAGATATGTTTCATTCCACAAATGATTCATTGTCAAAACCTCACAATGTTTTTCTAATGTATATTATACCATTTAGCAAAAAAAAAACTGTCAGCTGAAAATTTGCAGGTAGTTCCTAGGGTGCTTCCTCTTATATGTGGGGTTCCTAAGGCAATTACTACAGATTCATTGTACTTTGTTAGGTATGTGAAAACCTGTTATTTAAAAGTGCTGATATAATTATCTAAAATAAAAATGCTTAGCTTTTCATGTAACTAGCTAATCATTATTTTTTATATTTCTTGTTTAGATAGATAAATTCTTATTTATGCTATAATGTGATCCAGAGTAGAAAATTATTATTTTGTGATTTCATAGTAAATCATGGTGGGGATTAAAATTGTCTAACCCAAAATAAAAGAGACTGAGGCAGGCAGAGCTCTGAGCCAATGGGACTTTATTAAAGGGTCCATAGTCCCTTCTAATGAAGTGGACCTCAGATCTTCCTCACAATATGAGATGCCCCATTCTTCCAATATTTGTTTTTATATGGTTTGATACATGGCAAAATGCAGAATCTCATTGGTTGATAGACCTTGAACTCAAGGGCCAAAAAACAACATATCAGTGGGGGCTGGAGGGAAGGGGGGTTAGATGAAACATGGGGCATCTCCACTAAGGGGTCATAAGATGGTCACCTGCTCATGTTGGAGAAGAGAGAGTGATGCAGAGGTACAAAATTAAATTGGAGGACTTTCCAAAGCATCGAGGCATCCCACCTATGCTGGGTTTAGATATGGAATTTGAGTAAAACAGGATGGAGATATCTTTGTCATCATTCTTGTGGTTGTGCAAGAGAGCCTCATAACTTGGTAAATAAGTAGTGAACATTACATTTAAAGTTTGAGGCCCACCATAAGAACCTATCTACGTAATTATCCCTGCATGGTTTCTGTAAAATATCAAATTGATAAATACTAATTGGAATAGAGTAGGGCTCCAAATGAATAATTTCTCACATCATCTCATATAGGAGTCTCCAAAGAAAACTCATCTCATTCTTGTTTTGCTTTTTTAAAGGATGTGAATAAGAATGGACACGTTATTTATTTGCCAGATTCCTTATTCCTGGATCTCATGAACTTATAATCTCAGAGAAGACTGCATATTAAATAATGACACACCAGTTACAAATCTAACAACGTTTTGAAGGAAAAGAAAGATTTTTTTAAAGAAGCATACAAGTTTCTTCTCTACAAGTAAACAATTTAATTTCATAACTGGCTGCATCCATTTTCCAAAATGAACCGATATACAACTATGAAACAACTAGGCGATGGCACCTATGGGAGCGTACTTATGGGAAAAAGCAATGAATCCGGAGAGCTGGTGGCTATCAAAAGGTAGCATTTTTGTAATATTAACAAATTAGTCTTTTTAAAGCCAGTTCATAGTTTACTGTTCGTTTGAGACTCATGGAATCTATAATCTGTTGGAGTTGGGAGTACAACATGAACAGAAAGAGGCCTAGTAGAAGGTAAGGAGTGAAGGGGAAAAAGAGAGAGCAGTAGCTAGAGAACACTAATACCTAGGGAGGTGTTAGTGAAGGGAATCACATAGGAGTGGATACCTGATGTAAGGAAGAAAAGGTTTTCTAAAGGTGGAGATGAGGAAGAAGTATATTCTGTGTGTTGGGTGTATGGTTTGTGCACATTCACAGGGGCAGAGAAGATGGCACCTCACGTTGAGAGAAAAGCAAATAATTAAGTTGCCTAAAACATTGAGGAAGTGAAAAGGGACTCATGTAAAGTAAGGCCAAAAGTCAGGAACCAGATTGGGGAGGGCCTTCAATTCCAGGCTAAGGAGTATTTATTTTATCCTAGAGGCAATAGAAGATTTTTGAGCAATGGAATGTCAAGGCCAGCCCTATCCCTGGGAATTGAAGAGGTTAGAATGGATGACTTCTAAGATCCCTTCCTCTCAAGCATCCCCTCTTGGTTATCAGAAAGGTTTAAAAATCCAGGATAAAATTGAAAAGAAACCAACACTGTTCTTGGCTGACATATAGGCTCCTTCTTCTGCCTTGCCCACCTTGAAGTACTTTCCCTCCACCCTAGCCCCTTTCTGGGCCAGCCTGCCCTGTGTGCCCTACAGAGCTCACATCTCACAGGGCAGCCCATCATACTTTGAACTCTGTTATCATTCTATCACTGGAGCTTTTACAATGGAAAAGTTTGGTATAATTTTGCTTATAGTACCATACAAAGGTCTATTCCTTCTGGAGCAATTGATCTTTCAGCTGCCCAGAAGCTGTGCTTCTCCATCTCTCCAATCAGGCAGAATGGGCTGCAAGCTGAACTCAGAACTATCATAGTGATTGTTACTAAAAGGGATGAGCTTATTGGCTCTGGGCTTCCTCCTTTCTCTCTAGGCTTAGATTCCATTAGCCCCCAACCCCCAATGCAGAGTGGGAATCTAACCTTTCTCCTAGCTAGGGTAGGAGTCTCCTTCTGTCCCATTTTATCTCTGTCTATGGATTCACTCTGCTCAAACACTTGCTTCCCACTCCATTTTCCTCAGAGAAGTAAAAACGTGGTCAGAGGTCTTTTAAATTTTCCTCTTGATACATCTGCTTCTGAGAGTGAGGACCTGGTCCTTCAAGTTATGGTTATGAGTTAATCTTATTAGGGGCATAAAAGGATTCACATAGTAGGAAAGATTATTAGCTATCTATTAGTAATTGAGAAATTTAAACTATTTTCTTACACTAACCATCAGTGCAATAAGAAAATTGAGGTCTTCCAATATACACTAAGTCTTTCTTTATATATTTCAGGATGAAAAGAAAATTCTATTCTTGGGATGAATGCATGAGCTTGAGAGAAGTTAAGGTAAAATTCTAGAGGACCCCAGAAATTCATCTGTTCCTGCCCTCTGTCTCTATGAAAGGCTGTAGCAATATCATCTACAACATGTTTGCTGATCTTATTCTTAATGATTTTTTAGGAAAAGAGACTATGTAAACTTCCTGGGTCATCCTTTTAGTGGTTTTTTTTTTTCTTAAACCTAACCTAGATTTTTCTTGCCATAACTTAAACCATTTTTAAAGTTTTCTTATCTATGGATATAGAGATAAATTGATAGGATTCTTGTTTATTATGATACCTCATGTCACTTTCCTTCACTTTTAGTTATTCAACAAACACTGCAAATCTGTGGGCAAAGTATTGTGCCAGCGATGGGGATACAGAAAGGAAGAAATGTCTATTGGCCCTGCCTTCACAGAGTTTATAATCTAATAGGGGCATATGTCATATACTAAAAAAAATGAAAATATAAGATAGAATGTGACAGAGGCAACAGAGAGGTATTCTAGGATAATTTGAGGAGAAGAAATCACTTTGGCAGAGGGAGGGGGGGTAAGCAGGGAGGAGATGGCACCAGTGGAAGCCTTTAAGAAAGAGAAACATTTTGGTAGGCAGAGTTGAGGAACATGTCCATTCCAGGCATAAGGATTAGCCTCTAAATTCTTGAAGGCTTTGCCAAAGAATAAGCCTGTCATATTATACCTTTGGACAAGATTAAAAAGGTCTGACATGTTATCTCACACGGGAAAAATTTTGAGCACACACACTTTGACAGATTGTGCCATATGAAGACCAGTTTAGCTAAGGTTCATGAGCAATAGGCTGGCCATCTAGTTCATAAATCTTTTGGCAAGAGCAGCTCAGGTAACAAAAATAAAAAACGACCCACAATTGTATGCATCCTCCTTCTGCTTCCACAGTTAAAGGATAAAGTGGCAGGTGGAGCAGTAGTTAGCCTACCTCAGATACTCACCATATTGTGACCCTGGCATCATTACCTACAAACTCATGTTTCAGTTTTCTCACTGTTACAAAATACTTAGGAGAATGATCTACACGTATATCCTTGAAGAAAAGATGAAAATAAAAAAGTAGGCTTTTGCAAGCAGTATTTTATTTACAGCAACTTATATCTTTACAGCCATGTAATTAGTTGACTGAAAGACAAAGAATACAAGATTCTGCTTCTTTTGTTTATTGATTACAAAACTGTCTTTAAATTGTGAGAGTAGTATTCAGCCTAAAAGCCTCTTTTCCAATAAAAAAGTCTTTCGTACATATATATCATTTTCATAAAGTTCCTAGATGAGTGGAACCACAAAGGTTAACTGTTCACAGTCTTCTGTTAATGTCAGATGAGGCATAAAACAGGAAGATAACAGATTTGCTAAGGCATTCACCACTGTTGAGGAGGATGTCCTATGAAGGATCCAAATAGAAAATGTTCCTCATAGATAGAAGGTCCTCCAGATGTTCCCATTTACAGTTGATCTTGTGCTGATTTCATCAAGCCCTGAAACATCATGCTGCCTCCTAAATCACATCCATGTTTACTCAAAGGAGATTAGCCTGAAAACCACTACAGGAAAAGCTATGCGGATGAAAAATGCCTTTTGTCTAGATAACAACATACATTTGAATCACTGGTCATGATATATTGCAGAAAGTGCTTGGCTTAGAGTCAGAACGACCTTACAAGCACTTTGAGGACAGATACTGTTTAATTATTGGTTTTATATTCCCTGTACCTGGCACAGCATCTGATATGTGTTAGTGCTTAATAAATACTTTATTGATAGTTTGATTGATTGAAGATCTGGTTTCAAATCCTGCTTCAGATATTAACTAGCAATGTGACCATATACAAATTACTTAACATTTTTGAGCCTCAGTTTCTTCATCTGAAGTACAGGAATAATATTAGCACCTACCTTACAGAGGATAAGATAAATATATGTATCTTGTTTTCTCCATATATTTCTACTAACTACATGACTGTGAAGGTACAAGTTGCTGCAGAAAATTGTAAAATCCTGTTTACTTCTTATATTAATATCAAGGTTACCCCCTCAATAGGTATGTAGATTATTCTCAAAAAAGATTTTGTAAAGGTAAGAAAGCAAAAATATGAATTGGCAGGTATTGATACCTGGGGTCTTCTAGCTAGCATTTTGATGTGCTGAAATTCAGTGTCATCTTTTTTTTATACTATAAAGTACTTAAGAATACTGTCATGTTCAACTTTTTGGGAACATTGGGTAATTTGTTTATGTGCATAATCTATATTAGATGTCAAATTTTTATGTTTTAGATCTAAGAATGATAGACATTTTCATATTTTTAGGCATAGCAAAATATTTTTCATGTTTTCAAATGTAGCAACATTTTCTACTCATGTAACAGTTTGCCAGTGATGACTATGAATTTTATTCTCTCCTTTATCCAGAAATAACAAAGGATTAGGGAAAGGTAGTATATAATAATTTTTTCTTTCATTTGACTCTTCCAATATTCATATGGAATATCAATTTTGCCCTGAGATGTCAAATTAAAGATTTATTACTTAATTTAAGCAGAACTAATTGATTGAATGGAAGCACAATTTCTTGTTTGAGAGGAACCTTGCTGTAGTAAAAGGAGCATTGTGTGTGGAGTCAGAGAACCTGAGTTCAAATCACACATCTGCCACTAACTTCCTTTGCAACCGTGGAAAGTCGCTTGGCATCTCTGGGCCACAAATGGGCCACATCTATAAAATGAGGGGGGTCAGATTATAGTAGATGACCTCTGAGATACTTTCCACCTCTTTCTGTATCTATGATCCTATGATTAAAAAACATGTAATTGTCGAAGAGATCTGAAAATAACACCACCTAGGAAGGCACAAAGGAATAAAAATAATGTGATAAACTGGTTATTAGTTAGAAGTGGTTCAGATGAGAGGTCATCAACTTTTATGACACTACTATGAAAACAACTATTATTATGTATCTTAATTCACATTTTTTGCTTTGTAGTCTCTGAAGAAACTAAATCATGCCAATGTGATTAAATTGAAAGAAGTTATCAGAGAAAATGACCACCTTTATTTTGTGTTTGAATACATGAAGGAAAACCTCTATCAGTTAATGAAGGACAGGTATGTCTCTCTTTTAAGATATATACAAGTATGTAAATTGCTTTAATTTCATGAGTGTATCAAATATTTTGAACTTTTATTACTGAAAGTTATCTTTAAAGGAGGTAAAAGACCCATATGTACAAAAATATTTACACCAGCTCTTTTATGGTGGCAAAGAATTGAAAACTAAGGGGATGTCCACTAATTGGGGAATGACTGAACAAGTTTTGGTATAGAATGTGATGTAATACTATATTGTTATAAGAAACAATGAATAGGATAGCTTCAAAAAAGCCTAGGAAGACCTGTGTGAACCTGATATAAAGTGAAGTGAGCAGAACCAGGAGAACAATCTACATGGTAACAGCAATATTATAAAGATAATCAATTTTTTAAAACTAAGTAACTCTGATCAGCACAATGACCCATCACAGTTTCAGAGGACTCCTGATGGCACATGCTGTCCAGCTCCAGATAGAGAACTGATGGACTCAGAGTGCAGATTGAAGCATATTTTTCTCCTTTCCTTTTTCTCCTTTTTTAACAGAACATGACTAATGCATAAATTATTTTGCTTGATTATATACATAACATACATGCATACATACACATATTTGTGATAGGTTTTACTTTTCTGGCCTTCTCCCAGGATAAGGATTGGGGAAGGGGAGAGAGAGAATTTGGAACTAAAAAGTTATCATTACATTTGCCTCACACCTTGGGTATCAGTTTTACTGATCATTTTTCTCCCTTCTTTAACTTAAATTTCTTTGTTACAAAGAATGGCTCTCTGGAAGGAGGTGTATGTAGAAAAATCTAGCCAATGTAAAAATATGTTCAAATAAAGTTATCTTTAAAATTGATCAGTTGAAATATATTAAACATCATATGTCACAAGAAATAAAATTTGATATCCAAGAAACAGGTGAGATATAGCCATTAGATAATAGCATCTTTCTATATAAGATCCATATATAATAGAGTACCTCTAAAATCAATTTTTTTGTTACCAAGAATTGTCTGCAAGGCATGAAAAATATCTTTTACATCTTTAAAGAAAATCTATTTATAATTTAGCATAAAATCAAATGGCTGACCCAAGGAAAATTGTAATATAAATGAAGTTCATCTTCAGGCTCTCTTCCCTTTTGGTGTTCAACTTCTCCCAAATATCTAATATCCTTATTTCTCTCCTATTAAAACCAGCATTGAGGGAAACATCAAATAAAATCTTTACTTACAATATATAAATAATTGGCAAATATATTACTCTTCTCCATGTTATTGGCATCCTGCCTACTGAAATAAGTTGACTGCTGACCACAAGATCCCTCTTCCAAAGGCAGCTGATAGATGTCAGGAGGCAACATGATGATCAACTAGAACGTCCTTCCTAAAGAGACATCGGGGAGGGAGGGTATGGTAATAACAAGGAAAATCATGTAACACAAATTAATATGCGATATGGAATGTGAAATAAGGAAAGTAAGGACAGTGTTGACAAACCTGGCCAAGGTATCAGGGAGAACAAGAGAGGAACAGAGCCTGTGGGGAATGAAAAGTTGAAGCTTAACAAACCAGGCTGTAGAGCGAGATACTGGTATGTCTGAAATCAATGGTTTTTCTTTTTTATCATAGAAGCTTTGTGTTTGGCCTTTCTTTGGTCAGTTGATTCTTCCCTTTCGTTCTGGGGTATATATGCTTAACAATAATTTCCTGTACTATTCCTTCTCCAAGGCCACAGGGCTAGGGCTTATAGGGGAGGTACATATAAAATTATTTATCCTGAGGCATGCAGTTTGCAAGCTGGTTTCTAAGTCCTGTTGTCCAGGTCACGGTCCTCCCAATTAACCAAACATGGTGGCATCTCTGTCATCACTGGTAATCCAGTGGCGCATGGACTGTGAATCCCCCTTGCACTTCCAAAAGCAGTGGCAAAAGTGGACCAGTGGGAATGAAGTTCCAGGAGCAAGATGGATCTTGCTCAGCAGTATCCAATAAAAGAGATGGTAGACTCCTTAAGGAAGTGGCAAGTTAGAGTCAGATGTTCTGGAGTGAAAAAATAAGTGATAGAGAAAGGTCTAATGATATGATCTAACAACTTTTTAGAAGGTAAAGTAGAGTAAAAATTCCTAGTCGACAGCCATTCCTGCTCTCATATTTTCAGTGATTCCTTCAGAGTTCAATGTCAGCCTTTCACTTTATCCTGCCTTGACAGTTTCTAAGGTGGCCATGCAGATGTGCTTGAATAACCTCAAGTTCCCCTAAATCAGTATCTGCCTCTGGACCATAGTGTTATATGATAGGATTTGGGGGGAAAAAAAGACAAGCATAAAGTCGCTACACAGAGATAACTTCCATGAGTCTAGAGTGAGGCTGGGTGGCTGTGAAATTTTTGCATTAGATAATAGCTTTTGCATATTGTCCCTCCATTGGCCCTCTATGTTCTGATTAGTGGATGTGTCTTGTTTAAGATACCAGTATGGTGTTTGCTTCCAAAGTTGAACCAACTAAAGAACCAGGCCTAGAGGACCTGGCACTGGTTTATTTTACGTTCCAGTGGTCCATTGTAATGCCAAGCAAAGGCAACTTCCAAGGTTCGGATTACCAGCATAGCAAACTCCATTTATTCAGTGACAGATTAAGGCAAAATATTCACAGAACAGAGAAAATCAAAATACAGTGTAACTCATTCATTTAGCAAGTAAGTTCTCAGTTCAATCCAGGTACTACTCCACCCCTGGACAGTATATTCATTTGGTCAGTCAAAGCCTCTCTTCTCAAATGGAGATTAGTTTCTAATCAAAGACAAAGTACATTCGTTTGGTCAGTCAAAGAGCACAAAAAAGTCAAAAGTTTCCCACCCTGGATCACAATTGAATTACACAATATCATCCATTAATGCCAAGCACTTTCTCAAAAGGGGCAGGAGAGCACAGCATTCAATGCCCTAGGAGAGGTCCTGTCTTCATCTTGACACAAGGCAAGTACTCAGCAATCTCAGTTCCCGGGGAGACAAAGCTCAACAAAGCCACAATATACATTGCCAGTGCCCTCATCAAGTCACTCTCTGCCTGCAGAACAGTCCCAGAGCCCCTGAAAACATCAGCAAGGCCCTCTTCCAGGATTTCTGTACACATACAACAAGAAAATCCTCCTTCAGGGCTTCTGAACCAACAGCAAGATTCCAGGATCTCTACAACAGCAGCACTGTCCTTCACCAACAGGCGAATCTGGCAAAACAACATCAAAACAGACAGACAAAATACTGGCATCACAGACATGCCTCCTCAGTTCTTGGCAGCTCCGGGTGGCAGTTCTCAGAAGTCCTGGGCAGCTGTAACTGGCCCTCAGCAATCTTTCTCTCAGCAACTCTGGCTCCCAGCAGTTTTTCTCTCTGCCTCATGATACTGCTCTCCAAAAGTCCTTCTGGCCTTCTCTGCTTGGGCCTTCTCTCTGCTTGGGCTTCTCTCTAAATCCACGGCTCCTCCCAGTTCAGCCCTCTCTTCATGTCAAGTCCATCACACAAGTGGGTTTCACAAGCTCTGGGTTTTAACACTTAACCTGAAAACCGAGCCAATATAGGGGGATCTTTAAATTCCATTATAATTACATCCATGAACATGGTTATTAGGAATTGTAACTCTTCAAAGTCTGCCTTACTTGACAGCAGTACTTTTGCCTAGATGAAATGGTTGTGCTCTGCCTCTTGATATATTTCAGGAGAAGTAGTATTATGTCTTTTGTCTAACAGTAACAGGATGACTATAAGGTAATACTTTAGTCATAATGACTTTCAAGGACCAATCAATTTACCAAGTTATGGAGGGGTGAAATCACACATACTTGAAGTACTGAAAGTAAATTGCAAGTCAGTTCATGAGTCTCTCTATGAGAAAATAGCCTCTACTTCTAAGGCATCAGTTTGTTTTTAAGGGCAGGGGTGTGCCTGCAGGAGAACAGTGGTGAACTTCCTCTTTAGTTCCTGGAATTACTTGTTCAGTAGTTTCTATTTGGCCAAGAGAATGCATTTGGAGTCCTTAGAATATCTGCAAGTGGGGTCATAAGAGATACAAATCTTTTAATGAATTCCTAATATATCTAGTAAATCTCAAGAATCACTGCAGATCTTCTGTGTTCTTGAGAAGCCTCTAACACTGTCTTCCTATCAGGTACCCAAGAAATTCCATTTTCTCCTTGTCTGGAAATCTCATCATCCATCTAGTTGGGCCTATCCAAGATATATGTATTATTGAACCTTCAATAGCTCCCTTTTGCTAGTAGGATTAAATTACAAACTCCCCACCTTGGTATTTTTTTTTTGCCCTTTTTTTTTTGGAGGGCAGTGGAGGTTAAGTGACTTGCCCAAGGTCACACAGCTAGTTTTTTTGTGTTAAGTGTCTGAGGTCGGATTTGAACTCAGATTCTCCTGATTCCAGGGCCAGTGGTCTATTCACTGCACTCACCTTGGTATTTTAAAGCCCTTCACAATCTGACTTCAGTCTAACATTCTAAACTTATTTCACATAAGCCCCTTCACACACACTGTATTCTAGCCAAACTAGCCTGTTTGCTGTTCCCAAAAATCAGCAGTTCATCTTATAGCTTTCTGCCTCTGCACAGACTGTATTCTATTCCTAGAACACACTCCTTTCCCCTTTGCCCCTTAGAATTTATGTATTCTTTTAAAGCTCACTTCATATGATACCTGCTATGGAAAGACTTCTCATCTCCTAGTTGATAGTACTGTCTTTCTCTCCTCAAATAATTATGTCTTTACCTATTTACCTGCTTTACCTCCAGTAAAATGCAAGATCCTTGTAAAGATGAATTGTTCTGCATTTTGTCTTTTTACCCTTAGAACTTGGTACAGAATCATGCATATAGTTGTTGTTTATCCTTTGTTCTCAAGAGTGATGTCTTGACTTGGAAGTGAATTGGATAAGAGTGGGGCAGAGCTGCACAGAGTCATCAGCCTCACTCTCTCCTCCAGAGTCATGGAAGTCCAGTGGCAAGACAAAGGTCAAGACTACTGGAAATGGCCCAGGATGCAGTGGGTGACCTTGGCCTTTCTAAATTAAAGTCTTTCTTTCCCAGGTCTTAGTATGTCTCGGGCCAAGCCCATTTTAAGGGTTGGATAAGAGTTGAGACAAAAGATGGCTCATTGTACCATCACAAAGATATCTCTCTGGAAGGAAAAGACAAGAGTTTTTGGCTAGAAAACAAATGTATTTACACTCCTTCTAAACCATAAACAAAAAGTCACAGAGGCTTGGATTGGAGCTATTATTAACCTTTTGGTGAAAGCCATAGTGATTTGGGTTTTAAGTAAAATCAAATAGCTCCATTTAAAACACAATGGACTTTTAAAAGCCTGTCTTTTCAGAGCTATATTTTGAGAAATCAAAAATGAAGACCACACAGGACAAAAAGTACATTGTACCACCTTTGGGAAAAAAACGTAATAATAAAGAAAGAAGAAGAAAGATAAGAAGCAGAGGGAGAAGAAGAGGAAGAGGAGCAGCACAGTCCAACTTCTGCCCAAATTGATTGGGTCCCCAGAAGGCAATGAAATCTTCTTTTAAGAACTAAGTTAACTCCTTTCTACAAATACAGCCTTCATGGGAAGAGTGACCTTAAACTTAGACTACTGTAATTGTAGCGAAACACAAGAGTCCTTCTCCCTGTGTTGTGACTTCATGCGGAACCCTTGTTGTTGTTTATCCTTCATTCTCAAAGAACAAATGCTTATTAGGTTGTATCAGATTGAACTAACTGGATTGACCTTGCAACTACATATCTAGGCAATTCACATTTTTAATCCACTTGATTTTTCCTGTATAAATTGCTAGGTCAAAATCTTTTAAGTGGCTTTATATCTCATTGAAAAGACACTATTGTGTTGGGGTTGATGTAGTCTGCACAATGAAATACATAAACAATGGCTCCAGAAAACCACCATTTATATATAATTCCTTTTTCCTTTGGTCTTTGTGCCAGTGTAACAAAGGAGATAACTGTTGGTTCTGAAGGTGAAAAGAGGGAATGGATGAATATCAGAAGGATAGAGATTTGCCTCAGTGAAGAAGAGTAGGACTACCTGAGTCTTAAGATCTGGAACTTAAAATGACATTAAAGATCATTTAGTGCATCTTTTGTATTTAAGAAACAGATCCAAAGAGTTGTGACTCGAGGTCATATAGTTCTAATTCCAGTTCTTGTGCTCGTTCTATTGTATCACTTTACCTCTTGCTAGACAATACTACATCCTCTTCTATGTCCAGGGGAAAGAAGTAAAGAGTAGATGATGGTGGAAAAGTATTTTGAATTAAAGAGAAGAACTAAGAGAGCACATTCAGGTTATATGAAGCAGAAATCTAATTTATCAGCTGCATATATTAGTGAGAGGTATGTTGAGAATGAGAGAGGGAAAAAAGTTTGGAACATTCCTATCAGGAATGATGTAAGGAGTCAAGAGGGATAGAGTAGTATCTGGGATGAAAAATAAACCTCATCCTTAATTTAATGAAAAAATAAACACAGAGATCTCTTAGGATAAGAACAGGAGTTTATTCTCTTCCCTGGGAGAAGAGGGTGGTCTTCCCCATGACTCATCATGGAGGAGAGGCATGTTACAAAAGACAGTTCAAGAATTTATACCCTAATGCAGTCAAGCCCCTTCCCGACTGTCTCCTCTCTTGTTGGTTGAGGGGCAGACTTAAGTCTCAGCATCAAGATCTTCCCCTAATGGGAAGTCACAGGGAAGCCCGCCACTATCTCTCAGGAGAGTTAGGTTTACAAAGAACAAGGATGCTGATTGACAGCAAGGGAAAGCGGGGGAGGGGGTTCCAAAGCAAGGGAGGAAGAGTGAGCCTGGACTGTCCCTGACTCCCACTGGCCAGGAGGAGGGGCCCACCGAGGCAGGAAAAGCAGGCAATGAAATGAAAATGTGTGTGGGGGGGGTGTCGAAAGATTCCCAAAGAGGCTTGCTGCTGAGGAGGAAGAGGGAAGTTAACAATCCCAAACTGCCTGAGGAGAAGTTTTCATTCTCCCCATACAGTAGGATTGGAGGGAAAAAAGTAAGGGCCCAACTGAGGTCATTTACTATTAATTTGTAGTGGGTCAAATCAGACCAATTTTTTGACTCAAATAAGTGCATAGTAAGTGTTTAGAGATGAGGATCTGCAAGTCAACAACACTTAGAGATCACAGAACAAGAGATTCCAAGACAATAGCTCTTGAAAAGTGGCAAACTTTATGGTTAAGACTGGCTATAGATACTAGTGAAACCATAGTGGGGGAAATAAACTGGGAAAATGAAGCTGTATAAATAAACCAAAGGACCTAATGAGAATCAAGTAGTTTTGGTGTGAGTAGGAGACTTGGATATGTGGAAAGATAGTAGAATTTCAGAGCTTTGGATCTTGGAGGTTGTCCAGTTCTAAAAGAGTATGAGGTCTAAAATTAACCTTCTTAGTGCACAAGAGAAGTATAAGATAAAAGAGATAACTGGAGTTGAAGTGGTTAAGAGCTTGTGTGGTCTAGTTACTATGGGGTTTCATCAGTATGAATATTGAAATCCTGGAACATGAGCCAAGTACTGAAGTCATTGAAGAAAGTTGGTAAAAATACCTCGAGTTCAGAAGACAAAAGTAACAGTGATGGTTAGAGGATGGTGAAGATGGGTTTGGTGAACTTTAAAAGAGAAAATGTTATCAAAGCCATGGAAAACAAGGCAGCTAAGTGGCATGTTGGATTGAATGTTAGGCTTGAGTTAGGAATTCAAGTCCTGCTTCAAACATTCTAGATGTGTCACTGGACAAGTCACTTAATATCTCTGCTTCAGTTTCATCTATAAAATGAGTGTAGTAGGTTGACTCTGAGATCCTTTCTGACTCTAAATCTGTGATCACATGAGTGTAACTATCTCCTCTTGGTCCTGTGATTCTGGGTAAATAGGAGGAATGACCTCCAGTGGAGAGTGTTATAAGAGAGATGACATAAGATCAGAAGTTTAGATCTATAAGGGATCTTAGAAACTCACTTTCATTCTATAGATCAGGAAACTGAGGCCTAGAGAGGCTTAAGCCACTTGCCTAAGGTCACACAGTAAGTTATAGAGACAAGATTTAAACCTATGTCCTCTGACTCAAAAATTCAGTGCTGCTTTTCACTTACTATGCTGCTTGAGTGGAGAACCAAATTTCTGTTAAAGTAGAAAGATGGAAAGGAATATTGGTTAAAAAGTTTGAGAATATAGGAGAGTTTGTTGAGAATAAAGGTTCCAAAGGGCATAGTAGTATGAGTTAGAAAATGGTTGAACAGAATTGGAGAAAGCCTGGGGAGGTATAAGATAGATCAGTATAGTAATGAAGGCTCAGGAAAAAAATACTATGGAAATGATACATAGATCTGAATAGCTGAATATTCTGTTATTGAATAACCAGGATTGAGGAAGAAATACAATGAGAGGTAGATTGATTGATGGGGCCTGCTGTATTTATGAAAGACATAGTTAATTCACTTCAGATTTGGAATTTTGGTATTATTGGTTCTGTGGTGTGCCCTTGCAAGATAACTACCCCAGCTATCCTTTGTTCTTACATTGACGATCCATAATATCCAGATTGATTCTGAAAGACTATCTTCCATTTGTGGGCTAGTCTGGGTGCTCTCCCAAGTTTCAGTTTAGTAAAATGGTTGACCCACCCCAGCAGGTCAATGAGGAAAAACAATTTTTGTCAATGCTTCTTGATTTTGATGGTG
>CM053580.1:449368510-449395820 GCA_028627135.1 Pseudochirops cupreus
TATATGTATACACACAGATGTATATATATGTATAGATAGATAGAAAGATATACACATATTTATATATATGTATACAGACATATATATGTATCTCTGTAGATTCAAGGCAATTAAAATAGTATTTTTTTAAATATAAAGGTAAATTTTTTCTTTACAAAAATTAAGTTTTGGTGAAGAAAGCAATATTTTACATAATATCTTTTGAAAGTATTTATCAATAATAATTGGTGCATTTTCTATTTTCCCTTCAAACACAAATGGACAAATTACTAAAATAAAGTTACCTAATGTTGTTACATAGGAGCTTCACTAATCTGGACTAATTGAGTGGAAAAACCAACATGAAATATAGTGAAGTATAAAGTATGAAATACTTTCAAGATGTATAACTGTAAGAAAATTGTATCATTTTCAAGTAATCTAGCCTCAGTAGGCTGTGGCAAAGTGAGGTCACTGCAGACTTCTTTAATAAAAAGAAAAACATAATCTTAGCATATTCACTGATATGTATACATACATATATATGTATCTACATATATATATATCTACATATATATAAAAGTTCTAAAGGAAAAAAGTATGCTAAACAAAATCATAGAATTTTAGAGCTGGAAAGTATTTCAGAGATAATTTAGTCCAATCCATCAATTCATTGAAGAGGACACTGAAGTGCAAAGAGGTTTGTTTAGTGACTTCTCAAAATCATTTAGCTAGTAAAGGGCCAGAGCTATAATTCATTTATCTTGACTCACAGTTTAAGCCCTTCTGTCATACAGGGTATCTTCCTTGCAATTTTATCACCCTGTTGATTTACTTAGTATGTCCTTTCTCTCCTATTCAACCTCCTCCAATTATTAGAACAAGTGCAAACAAATGTAAAGCATATATTTCAAATTAAGAGAGTCCATATTAATATGATTTAACTATATTTCACATACCTCCTAAATTTTCAGCCTTTTAATTTATGGCAGAATACTTTTTATTATGAAATGATTACTTTATAATAATAGATAACTAATTTTCATTTACTTCCAGGTCTGGAAAAGGAAAAGATAACTATTATTATTAGAATTCAAAAACCTTGGAATAGTGTAAGAATTCCAAATTCCATTCATATTTTAGAAGTCAAACTGTGAGGAATATTTCTAGGTATAGGCAGTATTACCTTCTATGAAACTCTAACAAGACTTGAGGATCTAAACACTGAATGGACCCTAAAAAACTAACTTAGAAAAACAAGTGATTGTCAAGGAAAAAATCCAAACAAACAACAGTTCCAAGGGGGCAATTACAGAAACTGGATTTGATTCTGGGAGCTAGTTGCATAGTTTATGTGCATACTTATGACACTGGTTGTTCCTCAGTAAATTATTTAATTCTCCCTCTTAATCCCCAAAAATTTCATTTCTAGAATTCATTCTTGGTATCTAATATGATATCATCATCACTTATTTAAAATTTCTCAGTCATCATGAGGGTATTAATTATTAGTACTCAGAAAATTACTATAGTATCAGAAGTCTAGTATATTAACTGTGGCACAATGGGCCTCTGACCCTTTCCTGCCTCTCACCAATTATAAACCATCGCTATCTTCCTATCAAGTAACTACTCAGTGAGTCATGTCTGCTCAAACAGACTGTTAAAAACAGCTATCTTCTTTTCAACGAGTAGATACTTAAAGCATCAAGGGATCCACAAATGAGAGTAAAATGTCTTTCCCCATCCCCCCACCTCTTACTCCCTTCCCTCTATCACCACCTCAATCCCTCAGGGCCCCAAAGGGTCTAGGCACAACCTCACAAGGAGCCTTCAAGGGCTCTAGAGCAAGGGAGAGAAGTATACAGAGATGACAGACAGACCCACTGATTGGGATTTACACTTAGCTTTTGATAATTACCTCTTGCTGTGAAGGCCAAACAAATTGATATTCAAGTTTTAAATTATTTACTACTTTCTCAGAACGCCTTTGGGAGTAGTTTGAAGTCTCAGTTTGAAAATAATAGTGTAATACTCTCATTGTGATGGTCACTTTTCATGGGTGAAGAATACTAGACTCTCGAAAACAATTTTTATGGCCAGCTATTGGGGCAATGTGTGAACAGCCCATTAAACGATATAAATATCCGCAAAAGCAAATTTACTGACATACTGTAATATTTGCTGACTTACTCTGGAACTTCAGTAGAAAAACAGTAGAAAAAAAATTCTGCCTGGCATATGAAAGGGCAGAATTATGTTTAAATAATATTGTTTGATTAAAGCAGTAACCAAAGAAAAGCTAAAGTAGGGAAGGATGGCAGAGCTCCAGGTGTTTTTGTAGCTCCAGTATTGGATTATCTTCACATCAAAAAGACCATCCATGAAATCCATAGCTGATACAATGGTAATTGCTTCAAGTTTTATTTTGCTAATTTATTTATTTAATTGTGTCTTATTTAATTCTGCACTTGGTTGATTATATGCATGCATGCATGCATGCTCATTCAAATCAGGGTTCAACTTTTAAACTAAAATGGCAAAATCAAAGCCATAATTAGGGTGGGACAACTGGGGCTCAGTTTCAAGGCACTGAAATTTAGAAGGCATGAAATTTAACATATATTCTCTTTTACCAGAATGGAAACTACTATCATAACTGTCCCATTCAACTAAATTTGTTTTCCTACTTCTTATATTATTTCACATCATGAATTACAAAGTAGATTTGAGGGCATATTTTGTGCTTTTCCCAGATACCAAAAGTGCTAATTATACACTTGGTAATATCTTCATCTACAGCTAATATAAGCTCTAACTTATCTGTAATAATTATAATAAAATGTGGAATTTAGTAAATATAATTGTTCCAGGAAGTATTGGTTTAGGAAAATTTTCTTACACCATAATCATAGTTATGGTTCAATTAACTGGAAGGAGTAGGCAATGAATGATTCACATTTACAGATAATATAAAAATTATGCATGTGGCTTTGGAATGTGTTTAATTTTCCTGCTTAGTTTGGAGGTTAACAGTATATAATCTTGCATTCCTTTATCATGAGAACAATCTTGGGTGCATTTTTAGGCCATTGAAGATAAATAGGTTACTGTTACTTGTAATCTTTATTAGCCCTCTCCTTACTTAAGCTCGCCTGCCGCTCTCCTACTCGTTCTTGCCTCATAACCCTTCTCCCTTGTTTTAGTTTCCTCCATCATACCAGTCTAATGTTAATCCTTTGTATATCATAATGTTCTTGGGTATACATCAACGAATGGCAGGAGGAGAGGCCCAGAAGAACTGATAACTGAATGAACTTAGGTAAATTAATTCACCTCTCTAGTTGAAGTGAGGAGGTTGATATTCAAGGTCCATTCCAGATCTAAATTTCTATGATTCTAAATGTGCTGAATGGCAGAGCAAATATTGTCTAGAATTCAAGATTTGTTATATAGAGAGATCAGGATTTGAGTATATATATGTGTGTGTGTGTGTGTATATGCACATATAGAGATTAGTCCAAATTAGAATTTTTAAATAAAATGGATACAAACATTCTAGTATGAATGTTAATACACACATAGATGATTCTTTTTTGCCTTTCATAAAAATTATCCAAGTCATTTAAAATAGTCATTTACTTACCTGGAAGATATCTTGATTGTCTCAAGTAGTACTGTTTGGCAGCTGAACTGGATGAAAAGTCAGAGTCATTTTTTAAGATAGCAGCAGGCAAACTCTTGTTTTCCCCTCCTGACTGATTGTAGCCTGAGGGCATGGGTTCTGGTACACTGAAAGTAAATACAGAAAATAGTATCAGAGTATACAAAACAAAAATGCTCTTTTCTTACTCTTCATAAATCCTTTCAGAACAGCTAATGTGACACCTTAAATGATTCCCATCAGCTTTCTTTAACAGAAATATTGGTTGGTACTGAAGAGGGTGAATGGTTTCAGGGATTTCTAAGAAATCCTTGAAGGGTTCTTTTAGTCTGAAAGAATTCCCAGGCACAAGCAATCTTGGCAGTCAGGATTGTAAAAGTTTATTACGCTTTTTCAGCAGGCAGGATGGGCAGGGGCAGGTGGTCAGAGGAAGCCTGCAAAAGGCAGGAGTTTGAGATACAGATTATATAGTAATAAAACCCTAAATCAGGTATCAATTATGCTAACTAGGTGAGCAAGGGAGGAGTAAAGGAGTGGTCAGGGACATGCACTTTTTATATCAACTGCACAGGCATATTGGCCATAATTCACTGGGAGAAAGCCCATGGGGGGCAGGGAGGGAGATCTATCAGGAGGTATGGTTTTTGCCTTGAAACGTCACTGAGTCATTTTTTGGTCAGGGCTGACTGAGAGGTGTCCAGTCTGTTACCCATCAATGTCCTGTTTGACAAGATAGATGTTGGGAAACTAGACTAACTGGAGATCCAGGGTATACCTAATGGTGAGGAATTATCTTACTGATAGTGCACTGAAGGATTCATTAGGTGCAGCCGGCCACCAGAACAAGGAGGTATACATTTCTCTAAACTAAAGTGGTTGTTTATAAAATGCTTTTGTGAAGGATTTATAGGTATAGCTTGTTATAGTACCAAGCAGGGATAATTGCAGCTGGGCAGAGTTAATGGTTTCAGGCTGGGGGGAGGTGTGGATTTACAAATTAATTGCACAAGCTGATATTACAGACATAGGTACCTGAACACAAGTGAGATTTTACAGACTGAAGTTACAACAATGTTACAAACAAAGGCACCCCGAATGTTACAAAGACACCCCAGCACCCCATCAGTACTATTATCATTAGCTGTTAACCTTGCTCTTCAATTTATAGTATGTTGAACAAAAGATTGTTTCTTATTGTATTACATTGAATGACATTAACTAATTGGTTAAACAGATTGACTGCTTAGTAAATTACATACAAAGTGAGATTCTAATCTTTCAGAAAAATGAAGTTTTGTTAATTTAACAGGTCATAGATTTATAATCAGTCTGAAGATAGTAGGAAGGTAAGACAATCATGGTCACCTTAACTCAAGTGTGTTAGCTCTGGTATGAAGCTGTTACATTTTTAGCATGAACTTCAGATATCACAAATCAGGACTTGTCAGGTTGTTGAGAGCTAAGAAAGTGTTAATAAAGATTATACCTAAAAGTGTATGTGCATACATTTTCCTCCCTAAGGTCTGATTGTCAACACTCTGCTGAACTTCTCTATAAACCCTGTGTAAGCTCAGCTGGAATGTGTAGCTTAGGGAATGAAGCTATCACCAGACTGGAGGCCTGGTGACTGCTCGTTATAGTAATCATGGCACGATTGGCAAGGTACAAAAGGGTGTTTTGACTTATGAGAAGGGGATTTGGATAAGGAAGAGATTGTTGTAGGGGTGGCTGGTTAAGTAACAGGAGAAGAAAAGTAATAGGTCAAAGGAGCATATAAAAGGGTATTTAGAATTATGGGAATAGAAGGATAAGGGAGGGATCGCTGGAGGGAGGGGTAGGTTAAGTAATAGGAGGCAAGGTAGTGGGCAGAAGTGGAGGATTTAGGAGGGAGAGGAAAAAAGAGATACATGCAAACATAAAAACGAAGATTAAGAATAGAATCTCTTAGGGAAGGTATATGTTTATATTTATCTCTATATAAATACATTCATGCTTAATTGTGGCCTGGGGGAGCAGGTTTTTAGAAGTAGGGAGAAGGGAGAAAAAAAACAAAGTAAAAAGTATATAGCAGAGAATAAAAGAAAATCTAGAGGGAGGATTCTGGGAAGATGGGTACTAGGTCAGAAAATTCCAAGCTCTCAAGATTTTCCCTGAAAGAATTAAAATAGCAATTTAGGGCCAGCAAAGTGTGGGTGGAGATAAATTAAGAACAAAGGCATAACAGGTCCTCCTGGGACAATTTGAGAAGATGGAAGAAAAATCCTGTGAAGACTAAACATCTCCAGGCTAGATTCCCTTTTAACAACAGTCTGTAAGTCCCTTAAACAACAAGCAACAAGCCCTGGGGTTAGCTGGTTTGAGAGGCTGCCTCTACCCCAGACACAGGAACTTTTACACCCAGGATAGTGAGGGGAGCTGGGGGAAGATCAAGGGAACCTCTGCTTATCAAGAATGCCAGACCCAGTTATGCTGTGAAGAGTGGCCAGGGGCACCAGCACATGCCCAGTGAGTGCAGAAGCAGAAGGGCAGAAAGCCCCTGGCTGTGGAGACTTACAGGAGAAGTTTGGCTTTGGTTTCAGGCTAAAGGGGAGAACTGAAGATCTGGGGCAAGAGGCACTATTTCCCATACTGCAGGGCCCTACAGTATAGCTTAACTACAAAAAATGCACAAGCAAAGGAAAAAAGAATCCAATCATAAGAACCTATTATGGGAATAGAGATGACCAGGTTCATCTTCAGAGGAGGATATTGAAGTAAAGAAAGTCTCAAAGAGTAATATCAGATGGTTACCTGCCCAAAAAAATTTACAGAAGATCTTTAAAAAGACTTTAAAAATCAAATGACAGAGATAGAGAAAAAACTAAAAAAGAAAATGAGAATAATCCAAGAAAAACAAAAAGGATATGAAAGGAAAGTCAACCGACTAGAAAAGGAGATCCAGAACCTTAAGGAAGAAAATGACACCCTGAAAATTAGTGGGCAAAGTGAAGCCAGTGAAATTATAAGAGATCAAGAAATGATTGAACAAAATATGAAGAAGGAAAAAACAGAAGAGAAAGAGAAACATCTTATAAGAAAAACAACAAATTTGGAGAATAGATCAAGAAGAGAAAATATAAAAATAATTAGACTAACCAAAGGTTACAATAAAAAAAAGAATCTTGATACAATAATACAAGAAATAATAAAAGAAAACTGTAAAATCCATTGATCACCACTTAAAAGAGATCCTATGAGGAAAACTCATGTGAATAACATAGTCAAATTTTGAAACCCTCCCAGCTCAAGGAAAAAATATTACAAGTATCAAGATTAAAACAATTTAAATATGATGATGCCACAATTAGAATTACACAAACCCTAGCAGCAGAGACATTAAAGGACCACAGGTCTTGGAATACAACATATGCAAGTGCAAAAGAACTGGGACTCTGGCCAAAAATATCATACCCTGTACTCTAGGATATAGCTTACCTCACCTATAAGGCTTGAATTCATCAGGAGGAGCTAGGTCCTCTCTTACTATTTGGGTTTAGTGACCTGTAAGAATCATAGTCATTAATCAAGAGCTATATTAACTGCCAACTTCCTTCATGAAACTTTCCCTGATCTCTTCTACTCCTTAGTCAGGGATAATCTCTCTTTCCTCCAAATTCTCTTAGCACTTTTATCCCTAGGTAATGTAATAATTACATTATTTTAAAGTCATTTAATTCATGGATTGATCACTATTTGATTTTAAGATCCTTGAGAACAGGAACTATGTCTTTTTCATCTTTACATCACCTGTAGCACTCAGCACAGTGCTTTGCATTCAGTAGCTTCTTAATATATTTTGGTTGAATGAATTATTCTCATTATTATACACTTTTTAAAAATTATTTTGGGGCCTTTATTACTGTCCAGTATCTTTTTATGAGCAAATTTATAGGGGATACCATGGATAGAAAAGTACACTCAATTGAATTAGAAAACCTGGGATTGAATCCTAGGTTCTGTTATTTACCAGCTACATGATACTGAGTCAATCATTTATTTGAGCCTTTGTTTCATTCTCTACAAAAGGCCTTTGTGTCATCATTTACAAAAGAGAGATGATAAAACTCTCACTACCTTCTCACAGGGTTCTTCTAAGGATATCAAATGGGATAATCTTTAAAATATTTTGTAATGAATTATCCAAATACTGGCCATATACCTAGAAATCTATACAAAACGCAGTAGGATTTACTAAGGCAGCATGAAGCATGATTCCTGCTTTCAAGAAACTGCAATCTCAATCTTACAAGGTATATACAGTAATTAAGAGAATTGTGTTAAACCTTTTTTTCTTTTTTTTTTAATTTGGGAAGTGAGAGAGGGGAAGGGATTAGGGAGCAGGAATAGTAGATTGTGATATAAATTAGGGAACTTATCCATTCTCACTTTACCATAGTCTCATGCATGGACTACCACCTTTAAAATCTAAGTTATTTCAAATCCTGGTTTGGGAAAAATTGTCCTATTTCTACCTTTTCTTTACCTTATTCCCCATTCCTCACCTTCCCACCCTACCCTCCCAGGGAAATTTAATAAAGTTCAATCACCATGAGAATTGTGTAGGTTTTTTTTTAGAAATTCCTACAGTCTGTTGAAAATACAATTCAAACGTAAAACCAACCTCTCAGCAGTTGCCTGAACTTTCTTTTGGGGAGGAGGGAGACATTTGAACTTCTGTGTGGGTAAGTAAGAGATGAACACATTATCTACCTAAAAACTGCCTTGATCTCAACCCTGGTTAGCACACTTTCACCTTTACTGAATTTTCTAATCCCCAACTGAGAATACTAAAAAAAAAAAAAGACAATTAAAAAAAGAAACCATCACAGTCAGTATTCTCTGTGAATTAACATTTATATACATAAATGTATATATTTTTAAAAAGCCAAAACCACAGCAAACCAGGATTCAAACTGGGCAACCTTAGGTTTTCAAGGTGGCAGCCCATATACTACATGATGGCAAATAGCTGTCGGACAAGCTTCCCTAACTTGTTATCATCCCTTTTTTTACTGCCTTCTCTTGAGTACCTAGAAGAAAAAAAAATTAAAAATATATTTACAAAAGTAAATACCAGTCCATAAGTCTTAATATTTAACTCCTTTCACTCCACTCAAGAGTGTCCTCTACCTACCTTGCCAATTAAGAAAAAGAAATATCAAAGAGTAAAAGCTAAAAAAAATTTTTTCAGCAAAAATTGGAAAATTTTCCAAAAGGTTTCTAATCAGTTTTTTTTTTCCATCAACAAAGTAAAACTGCTAACATTATGTTGTGGGTAGGGCTCATTTGCTCATTTGTTAATAGTCATGCCCATTGTAAAGAGTTATTTTTCGGCAAATTGACCATAACATATGTCATATATTTCATCAGTCACGGAGCTTAATTTAGAATATCTTTTAAGGGTTTCTTTAAAAGTAACTATATATGCTACACGTAGCTTAAATTCATTATATAACATCTTTAACAAAAACCAAACAAAAACTCCCAGATAACACTTGTCATCAACAACTAATATTTTTTTAAGAATGGTACAATGTGTTAGAAGTAAAGATTCCTGCCCATTAAGAAACACAATGAAATGGTTTGGAACAAAAACAAATGAAAATAAATGCTGTTTTTTAGTTGACCAAAACTGATTGAAGAATCAATAGAATTTAATGTCTGGATATGGGAGATAAGAAGAGAAAGGGAACAATCTCCAAGAATCTTTTTTCACTATAAAGCTGTCATGAGTTAAATAGCCTTCACATATTGCAATGGAAGCCTTACCTAAAAGCCAAATCCTTTTTCTTCTTTTCTTTTGGAACAGAGATGCTGGGCTTCTTGGAATGGGAGACTCCAAAATCAGAGTCGTCAATATCTTCCCAACTATCTCCAGTCTTGAACACAGTCTGACCCCAACGCCTTCTACCACTTTTATGACCTACTGCAACATTGTGCTTCTGTGGTTAAAAAAAAATATCAGTCATGATAATCATAATCATCATCTCATAGTTATATAGTCCTTTAGGTTCACAAAGCATCTTATGATGTATTTTTTCATATTTAGGTCACATATACCTTTGGGTCTTCCTTTGGAATATCGTATAAGATTATGGCATAAAATTTAATTTCTGCCAAACAGCAGCATTACACATTAAAAAGAAGATATGCTAAGAATAAGAAATCCAGGAAATAGGGGTGGAAGATGTATGGTAGAGAACATTTGGTTGAAGATCAAAAGGGGAATATACAGAAACAATATCATCTTCACGGAATAATAAACACACAACCTAGGAAGGAAGTATAAATAGATGAAGAATTCAGGAAATAGATCCAAAGCCTGGGATAAGCATATGTCATAGTAGTTATGGGGGACTTCAATCACCCAGACAATCTGCTAAAGATCTCTCACTGCCAAAGGTGGAGCATCTAAGCATTTCTTGACTTGACTAAATGGTATCTGCCTTCCTTCAGAAGATAGAAAAACAAAGGTAAATACATTCTGTATTTAATTCTCACCAAAAAGAAGGTACTCCACTGGAGTGGAAATGAGAACTTCATTCAGGATTTATGATAGAGAAGTAAGAAAAATTAGGAATGATCTGATATGCAGCCTAGATTTTGGTGTTCTTAAAGGGTTCAAAGAATAATAGTTAGGCTCCCAGGGAGTAATATTCTTCATAAGAAGTAAGGAGAAAATGGATCCTCAAGATTTAATTCTGAAGCTAACAAGAAAAACAATTCCAATGAGGAATAACAAGCAAAATCGTTTGAGACTGATATGGATATACAAACAACTCATCAGTTAACTTATATTTTAAAAGACATGTAAAGAAGGTGAATGCAAATAAATTTTAAAAACACAACACGGCTATTTAAGAGGAGCAGTAAGAGCACCGGAATTTAGAGTGAGGTGAGGGCGACAAAAACTAGATTTTAGTCACGTAAGGGAGTTGGGGTGGATGCTGCTTGTGGTAGGTGACTCAGTGATAAATAATGACAGAGAGAAGGCAGACCTGCTCAGCTCACACTTTATATCTGTTTCTCCTAAGGAGAAGGAACTTTGGTGTGGAAAAGATGGAACATAAATGACTAGATGAAAGATAAAACTTCAGATAAATAAGGAAACAGCAAGAGATTTAATTGCCATCTGTACTTGAACAACAAGAATTCCTTCTATGATACACTTGATAGGTAATCAACTGGCTTTTTCTTGAAGATCTCCAGTGGAGGGGAATCTGTGGTGCTTGATCTAGATGAAGTACATCATAAGAGGACTGAAAGAATTCACAGGCACGATGACTAAGTCACTATCAGTGATCTTTGAGAGATCAGGGAGAATATGGGAAATGCAGAGGAGAGAGAAAACGTGCTGACTTGCTTTCAAAAGGCAAAAAATGGACTCTGCTAATTTTATGCCAATGAGCCTGACCATCATTTCTGGCAAAATTCTAGAACATGTTATTAAAGGAACTCTGCACATTAGGGCCAATCAGTGCAGGAGAAAGAACATGAAACTTGGAATGAGAACTAGGGCTGAATCACTTCTCAGCCCAATGGCTTCATCACCCCCGAGAAAATCATTTAATCCCTCTAAACTCCAGTTTCCTCAACTGTAAGAGGGACTAACAATAACATATACTGCACAATCTTGTGAAATTCAACTGAAATGAGGTTTGTACTTTGTAAACCTTAAAGCTCTATGTAAATTTCAGCTACTATCATCACCATAACCATCACCATCATGTTCATCACTATTAATATTACTGCTGAGTGACTAGTCAACAAGAATGATAATGCACTTACTATGTGCCAGGAGAGGAAAGGGTGATCGCAGAGTTAGTAATGCTAAGTTTAAAATGATTTCCTTTTTAAAATAGGCTTAATAGACTAGGAATTGATGAAAATGCTACAGATATAGTTTACCTGGACTTTAGCAAAGCATTTGACAAACTCTCTCATGTTTCTTTCAGAAATGATAAGGAAACATCAGATGATAGCATTGTTAGGTGGGTTTGTCATTGACTGAAGGCTAAAACCAAAGAGCACTTATTAATGGTCTGGCATCATCTTGGAAGAAGGGCCCCTGTGCAGTGTGGTAAGGATGTGTACCTGGCCCTTGGCTTTATAACATTTTTATCAATGACCTAGATAAAGGCATAGTTGGCATGTTCATTAGATTTGCAGATGCCATAAAGGTGGAGGGACAATAAACACACTGGATGACAATCAGAATTCAAAAAGATGTTAGGGTGGAGTTGGGTTAAATCTAATTTGATGAAATTTAAGGTAAATTTGAGATAAGATAAATATAAATTCTCAATTTTGGATTCTAAAAATCAACTTTGCAAGAATAAAGTAGGAACCTCAGCTTCTGGGATAAGAACTCACTATGTGACAACAACGGCTGGGAAAACTGGGAGATAATATGGCAGAAACTGGGCATAGACCAACGTCTGACACCGTATATTGAAATAAATTCCAAATGGATACATGATTTAGATATAAAGGCTGATACTAGAAACAAATTAGGGGAGCAAGGAATAGTTCATCTGTCAGATTTATAGAGAATGGAGGAATTTTTGATCAAACAAGAAATAAAGAACATTATGTAATGCAAAATGGATAATTTTGATTACATTGAATTGAAAAGTTTTTGCACAAAGCAAATGCAACCAAGATCAGGAGGGATGCATAAAACTGGGAAAGAATTTTTACAACTAATATCTCTAATAAAGGCCTCATTTCTAAAATATGTGGAATATATTTCTAAAATATATAAGAATACAAGTCATTCCCCAATTGATAAACGGTCAAATGACACGAACAGGCAGTTTTCAGAGGAAAAAATTAAAGTTATCTATAGTCATATAAAAAAATGCTCTAAATCACTATTGATTAGAGAAATGCAAATCAAAACAACTCTTAGGTACCACATCACACTTATCAGATTGCCTAACATGACAAAACAGGAATATGATAAATGTTGAAGAAGATGTGGGAAAGCTGGAACATTAATTCATTGTTGGTGAAGTGGTGAGCTGATCTAATCATTCTGGAAAGCAGTTTGGAACTATGTCCAAAGGACTATAAAAATGTACATACCCTATTTGACCCAGCAATACCACTTTCTAGGGCTGTATCCCAAAGAGATCATAAAAATGGGAAAAGGACCCACATGTACAAAAACTTTTGTTGTGGTGGCCAAAAACTGGAAATTGAGGGGATGCCCATCAATTGGGGAATGGCTGAACAAGTTGTGGTATATGAATGTAATGGAATACTACTGTGCTATAAGAAATGATGAACAAGCAGACTTCAGAAAAACCTGGAAAGACTTATGTGAACTGATGCTGAGTGAAGTAAGCAGAGTCAGAAGAACACTGCACACAGTGATAGCCACAGTGTGTGATGAGTCAACAGCGTGTCAGCAGCCAAGAAGGTTAATACAATCTTAAGCTGTATCAAAAATGACATAGTGACTAGGAGTAGGTGGGTCAGACTGATCAGACCGTACCTATTATGTCCTGTTCTGGGAGGAACACTTGCAAGCTGACTGTGTTCAGAGGAGGACAAAGAGGATAATGAAGTGACGAGATCATGCTCTGTAAAGGAAAGATTGATGACACTGGGAAAGATTTACAGGATTAAGATAGCTGCCTCCAAGTAAATGAAGAATAATTAGCCTTGTTCTACTTGGTCTCAAAAGGAAGAACTAAGAAGTTGCAAATTTAGTCTTGATATAAGGGAAAACTTCTCAATAATCAGCACTACAGAAAAGCAGAATAAACTGCCTCAGGTGGTCTCACATTCTCATCATGGAAGACTGGATGATGAGTTTTCAGATGGGAGTGGGGATTCTTGTTTAGCATAGGCTAGAGAAGACAGCTTTTGAGGTTATTTCCAGCTTCGAGAATGTGGGATTCTTTGATTAGAAAGGAATGGATGGGGGCAGCTAGGTGGTGCAGTGAATAGACCACCGGCCCTGGAGTCAGGAGGACCTGAGTTCAAATTTGACCTTAGATACTTGACACACTTACTAGCTGTGTGACCTTGGCCAAGTCACTTAACCCCAACTGCCTTGCCTTCCCATCTCCAAAAGGACAAAAACAACAACAACAACAACAACAACAACAACAACAACGAAAGAAAGGAATGTATGAATTTGAATGACATGATAAAGGAAGAATCAACTGAACTTAGTGACAACTAGATATGGAAGAGGAGGAAGAGGAAGGACTCACAGTTAACTAACATTTTGAGTTTGGATAATTAAGAAGAAATAGTAAAATTAATGGAAAAATGGAGGAGCTACTCCTGAAGAAAAAACAAGGAATTTAGTTTTAGATGTTTTTTATTGAATAGAAATGAGGGACATCTCAGTGAGTATGTTCCGGAGGCAGCTGGAAATGCAAGGCAAAAGACTGAGATAAAAAGTCAGATAAAGATAAAAATTTAGAAGAGCTGAAACTATAGGAGAGATCTCTCCTCTCTCTGTGGGAAGGAAACTGAGGATCAACCTTTGGGAATATACAGTTGGGGAGAGGAAGAAGGGTATATAAAGGAAATATTAAAAATAAAATTTAATACTGCATGTTATCTAATTTAGAAAACATCCTCCCTTTAAGCCAATTAACAGTTAAAAACACCATAAAATAGATACTAAAAATTCTGAAGAACTTAAATTGGCACTCAAGAACTGAGTTCTTTAAAATTTTTGTTTTGAAATCATTTGCATTTCAATTACTAGTTTTAAAAAAATGTATAGTGTTTAGTTGTTAATTGCTTTCCATTGCCTGGTTTCTGTTTTGTCTTTTATACTTAGGTGGCAGAAGAGTGAATTTTTTTCCTGTAGATATTTAAACCCATAAGTATGTCAGGACTGTCCTCTGGCAAAGAAGTACTTTAATACAGAACTGACATGCATTTTTCTAAGGTTCTTAGAAAGGTCTGAAAACAAACCGTTCCATTTTGTTGTTGTGAATTACTTACAGGGGTTGAGTTTCTGATGATACTTGGAAATAATGGTTCTTGATGTTTTTGGTGATTCTGATGTTTTGAAGACTGCTGGGCAGACAAGTTCTGTGGCAGTTGAATTGGTTGTAGTGGATGATGGCTAATTTTCTGTTGGGGATGTGGCTGGGCCTGGTCATCTGGTGGAGGTTTAAGTTCTAATTCAACAAAGGGTTGTTTTGGCTCTATTGGCTGAAGTTGTTTATTCACAGGTTGCTTTGATTCCATGTACTGTGGTGGAGGGCCTAATATTTGACCAACTTGAAAATATGGATATTTCAAAGCCTGAAAAAAACATAGAAGACTTTAAATCAATATATGAAAAATTAAAATAATAGGTAACACTTAGAAATTACTTTAAGCTTTGAAAAGTACTTTACACATGTTATTTCACTGGTAAATGTAGCATTTATCATGAGGCCAGAACTCTAAATATTTAAAAAGCTTAATATGTAGTTTGCTGAAAATGGTTGATTTTCTCGTTATTACTTTAAATTAGACATGACAGTTAGCTACATATTGATTTTTAGTGGTGATAAAATAATCAAATCAATTCTGATTGCAGTGTATGAAAACATGATCTGAATATTCTACGTAACATTCAGTTTCATAGTTATTCATAACTTTTCACTGTCTTAAGTATCATAACTGCCAATATTTGAAAACTGTAAAGAGCTGAATATCAAATATACAACAGTGAGTTTATGGAGATGCACTAAAATAGGCAAGTTTTTGATAGGACAAAATAGAAGCAGACTGATAAAAATGATTAAAATTTTTGCTAATTTAAAAAGATCAAAGGTAGTGACATACAGGCAGATTCAGAAGGGGACAGAGTAAACATCAAAAAAAGTTAAACTTTTTAAATATGGTATAATATTATTTTGTTTTGCTCAATCTAATAAAGATGTAGACTGCCCAAATATATGAATCTGGACTGAAGATTTACTCCATATTTTGTTTGATTATTAATTGATGTTTGTCATAAATAAATTATTAAAGAATTAATAATTTGAAAAATATACTTTGCAAGTCCCATGGACCTCTGATTCTACGGAGTAGGGCTTTTCAGACATAATGGTGGGGTCATTCAGAGCACAAATTCTCAGGTAGGGAGGGAGATGAAATATGTATGGGAAGGGAGGAGATGAAGTAATCTATTCCTAAATCCTTCCTCACTTTCAAGAAGCAAAGTGACCATTCCTCTTCCTGTTTCCTGAATGGAGGAAAAAGAGCATTGCTTTCTTTAAAGATAGGGTTTGCTAGGGTTGATGGGAGGGGGCAGAAATGAAACAGAGAGGGAAGAACAAAGGGAGATAAGGGAGGAACTGAGCCTATTGTTGATTGGTAGTTTTGGGGTACTTATAAATAATACTGGTTGGGGGAATGGTTTGGGAAAATGCATCTGACCTACATCACTTTATCTTCTCTTCCAGAGGGACAATTCTGGAAATACAGGAAGCAAAGAGAAGCCATCATAATGAAAATACAGAGAAGTAGTAAGTTTAGAACCCTGAACAAAGACTAAAAGCAATGTAGAAGGGGGAAAGCATAATCAGAAGACTGTGAGGCATCAAATGAAAGGTGAAATTGAGGGAAAAAAGAGACAGGGGGGCAAGAGTAGAGTATATTTTTACTCCTGGATAACAAGAAATTAAATGATCAGAAGCAATGTATAATCACCTATTTTAGTTTTTGTCTCACACACTGGAATTTAGGTCCTGCTTCTTTCGCCTAACTCTGAATTCTGAGCTTAATTTTTGCCTTTTGCTTAATCCTCGGAATCACTTTTTTTAGATCCTTTACGGAAAAGTTATACAATTTTAAGAGATTATGAACTGATGCAATTGAGTGTGATAAATTTGCAAACACCAAGACAGACACTAAGAGCACAGAGAGTGCTCCTCTGCCTCACCCCATGCTACCTTTCTGTGAGGATCAGGAACAGAAATTCTGGTGTGATTGGGGTCAGAGAAACTACTGTGGCACTGCAGGTCATAATATAATGCTGTTATAAATGAAGGAATGGATCCCCTCAATACTGCATGGTGTCTCTGTGTAGTAACAACAAAAATTCTACCCTCAAACTACAAGGCAGGACCAGTCTCATGCAGAGAGAGAGTTGGTGATAATCTTTGTTGTGTGATTTGAAGTACACTCATCTCTGACCTGAAATACTACTTTCCTTTTTTTTCTTCCTTTTTGGAGGGCGGAAGGCAGGGCAATTGAAGTTAAATGACTTGCCCAAGGTCACAGGGCTAGTAAGTATTAACTGTCTGTGGCCATATTTGAAGTTAGGTCCTCCAGACTCCAGAGCCAGTGTTCTATTCACTGTGCCACCTAGCTGCCCCTGAAATACTACTTTCAAAGCTCATCTAAAATCCTGACATTTCTCTGGGTTAAGTATGGTCCTCTCTAGGCTCCTCTTTTTAAACAAAAATTTCCTTAGCAAAAAGGAAACATTAATGCATGCAACTATGTTAGTGATTCATTCCAGGCCAAGTATCTTCAGAATTCTGAATCCTTTACAATTCAAAGATTTTATAATTTAGTCAAGGTTAACCCTGCTAATGGGACACTAGATACCTCTATTGAAAATGGTTTTAGCTGACGTTTTAAAGCATAGAATTTACCATAAACGTGAGGGAAAGAGTCATTATACCTGGCTTGCAGTTGGCCGTTTTTGGGGGTCCCAATTCAGCATATCACCCATAAGTTGTATAGCTTCACTACTTGCATTGGGAATTAGAGTTTTCAAATTTATAGGAACACATTGTGGAAAGCGGAAATTCATAGAGGATGCAAGTTGGTACCCTTCTGGCCAGTCACTCTATTAAAAAAAAAAGAAAAGGGAAAAAAAGACAGTTTTTTTCTTCTTTCATTTGGAAACATAATACAGATCCAAAATCAACCTATATGTGTAAATGATATGTCTCATTTTGACACAATATAGATCTAGCAATAAAAATCAATCATATATAATTAGTGTTTTTGAATTTGGATAATATCTATGTAACTCAATGAGCAAGTGGGGTTTTGTTTTTGATTTTTTTTTTCAATAAGGACCAGTGTTTAGAAATCCCAGTGAAGAGAAATTCTCCACACTAATACAGATCAGCAACTGTTTTAAAATTTAGACTATCAGAGAATTGCCTGGGATACTTAGGGGTTATGTTACTTGTTCAAGGATACAGAACCAGTATGTGTCAGAGATAGAGCTTGAACTCGCGTCTTTTCCTACTTGAGAGTGTCTAGGGAGAGATAAACAGCTGGTTTAGCCTAATAGAATTTAGCTGAAAGTAATAAAAAGTCAAACAAAACATGAAATGCGATCATAACATGATGAGACTGACTTTCATGCAGGGTTTGTGGGGTTAGTCTCACTATGCATAAGACCATATTACCTTATTTTTTTGTCCTGAGAACTATACTTTTGAAAAGCTAGCAAAAATACGAAACATTAAAATTAGCCATGTAGAAAACTGCCTAAAATTGAAATGAACAAAACATGTACCTGCTAGGCTTTAGTAATACTTTGTAGATTATATTTTTCTGTGCTTTTATTGAAGACACAGAAGATGAGGTAGTAACCTTATTCCTCGATAACCAAAAACAGTTAACAGGGAGTTGTTCTTTCAAACATCCCCAATGACTTCCAACTTAGTAAGTCCTTTTTCCTATCTTTGTTCTCCCTGGCCCATCTGCAGCTTTTTATATTTCTGTCCGCCAGTCACTTCTCCTTGGTCCTTGCTCCTCTCTGTCCTCCATCTGAGGGCAAGTTTGACAAATGGAAAGAACATTGGGCCTGCCAATTAACAGCTGTATGACCATGGACAAGTCATTGAATCTCCCTGGAATTCAGTTTCTTCATCAAAAATAAGAAGGTTGGACTAAATGATCTTTAAATTCTCTTCTAGCTCTTCATCTGGTAATTCAGGCCACTCCTTTGCTGACTTCTCATTGTCTTCCTAAACACTTAATGTCAGCCAGGCCTAACTTATCAGATACTTTTATATTCTCTCACCTGGCAATTTCATTAATTTCTATGACTACAACTTCTAGACCAAAGACTCCCATATATTTACCTCCAGCCCTGACTTTGACATTTGAACTTTAGACACACATCTGCAACCACTGGCCAGTTCCAATTGGCACCTCAAACTCAACATATACCAGATCTAACTTAGCTAAGCCTACTTCTCATTCTAATATTTCTTTTTGTTCTCTTTGGCACCAACCTCCTCCTAGTACCCAGTTTCTTAATCCTTAAGTCAACTTTGACTCTTCCCTTTCCCTCACTTCTCAATATTTTAATTTATGATGAATCATAGTGTGAATTTTTCCCAGAATACTGAGGTATATTTACATACATATTTTCCATAAGGGAAATTATCCTGTGAAGGTTACTATAACTAAGGTTTTACTGCACTAAATAAAATATAAATCATGAACTTTAGGTATGCCTATAAAATAGAGTTTGATTTTTCTTGTGTGATTTGCAAAATTTATCTCATTACTCTATAGTCATAGCCTACATAACTGTTTAAGTTTTAGTATTATTTGTTATTATGATTTTTTTTCTTTTTGGAGGGGGGAGGGAAGGGCAGTTAGGGTTAAGTGACTTGCCCAAGGTCATACAGCTAATAACTGTCTGAAGCCAAATTTGAACTCAGGTCCTGCTGACTCCAGGGCTGGTGCTCTATTCACTGAGCCATCCAGCTGCCCCAAGTATTATTTATTTATTATTAATAATAATATACAACAAAATCTGCTCATTTTATTGTTTATGGTAGATGTAAGTATTTTCCCCTTTGTGCTTTATCTTTGGATTTTGATTGAGGAATCCTTTGAGATTAGCTGATCTCTCCACGGGCCAAAAAAACAGCCAATGAAAAGGTAAAAATTTGATTCAACTTTCAAAACTTATGGGTTAAAAGTGCTTACCTTTCTGGGAGTCCCTAACACTTGGCAAATTTTGAAGATTTCATCTACCTCACTTGTCCCTGGAAAAAGTGGTCTCAATGTATATAGTTCAGCCATTATGCTCCCAACAGCCCACACATCAATGGGAGAACTATACACCGAAGATCTCAGCAAAACTTCAGGGGCACGATACCTGTGGAAAAACAAAACACAAAATGGGATACATGTTCTATTTGCAGTTCAAAATATTTATTAATAAAATGACTCCAACTCAATTTATGAGCTTTGGCCAATTAACAAACATTAGCTGAGTATGTCCTGTGAAAGATATTGTGCTAAATGCTGGGGATATAAAATATAATCTGACCTCACGGAGATCATAATCTAGTTGATATATCAGAATATACACACACACAAACACACATACAAAAACAATAACAACTATAAGGCAATCTAGCATTTCAGTGTTTGTGGTGTTATACCCTGCCTGGTTCCTAGAGAGTAGAGGAGGGCTAAAAAGTTGTTATTACAAAATTCCTATCAATTTTTTGTTTGTAATTATAATAAAATACACATAGTTTGTGAGACAGCTCCATGCCTCACTCAAAGTAAGAAAAAAGGATTCCTGTTTCTATTGGGGCATGTTGGTGACCTTAGTTTAGCTAATAGTTAAAAAAAAAAAGTTTAAAGTGGGCCCACCTGGAAGCTTGAGCTCAGAATTTGAGAGAAAGTCTAGTTTGGAACTATGAGGAGGCACAGGCCCAGAAGGTTCATATGACACATGTAGGGTAGAAGATATGACTATACCATTAAGTGTACAGGTCCAGTGCAAAAGATCCAGCTTATAAAAATCTACTTCAACAGACAAGTAAGAAGAAAAGCAAGGCAAAAGGGTAAACAGAAGAGGCTAGCATTATGACCTCAGAAGAAGACAAGGCAGTCAAAATAAATATTCAAAAGACAGCAGTTTTGGGGCCCAGATAAGGAAGAGTCCTTTCTTTCTAGGAGTCTATGGAGTTAGGCAGAAGAGAAAGGAGAGGGTGGGGGTGAAGGAAACCCATTTGAGGTCTTTTCTTAAATGGAGGACAAAGAGTAAAAAAAATTGTAGGGAGCTGAAGGAATTATTAGTGAACAGAGAAAAGCACCAGTGAGCTGGCTGGTAGGGAAAAAAAACAAACAAAACATGAAGCCAACTGCATTGTGGACACCACATTGGTACAGATAATTGGTGCATTTATGGAACTCAGAGGAAAGACTGATTTTTGAGAATGGCTCAGGAAAAAATTAGAGATTACTTTAGCATTCAGATAGCACTATCAGAACCTGCACTGTGGAGACATAATGACAAATCATTAACGTAATGATTTTGACTCCTGAATATTTTGGGGGAATTATTTCTATAAAATGATATGAGGCATAGGTGTAAAGACATCCAGAAGTCACCCCAGATACGTAGAATAAACTCCATCAAAGTGAAATTTTGTGCTTTCTAAATGAAGTAAAGACATTTTTATAATAATTTAGAAACCCAATAGAATGAAGTTCCTTTTCTAAATCACTGCAAAATTATATTATTCTAGCTTCTAATTTAGGATAATATTTAGAGCTGGAAGGAACCTTAGAAATGATCTAGTTCATTCCCTTTGTGACATATGAGGAAACTGAGGCAGAAAACAAAGAGTCTTACCCTGTGTAGTAGCTTAGGTAGGTGGTAGGTATTAGAGGTACGATTTCTGACTCAGTCTTCTGTTTCCAAATCTTTCTACTGTACCTCCCTGACTCTCATCTTTGAGTTTGTTTTCTTTTCACTCACTTTCTCTAGTCCTACTCTCATTTTAAGAAAGAATTTCTCAAATTATGTGGCTTGGGTGGGTCTTTTGCCCCATTATCCTTAATAACTAGAATGATGTGTTCTATTTAGAAATGTAATTTTTTTCCCCCTCTCTCTGAATCCCTCCATTTAATTAAGACATTCCTAAATTTAAACAAAAGTGAATTTCTGGGTTCCACACATTGTCTTAGGTGAAGAATGTAGTGCCAAAAAGCATTATGGCAGTATTTTTTTTTTTAGCAAAAGTTAAATATGAATCTAATTTACCTTTTTTTTTTCTGTATCAATTACTTACCACCTGGTAGAGACATAATCAGTATATGGTGGTTGTGATCTTAATTCTCTTGCAAGACCAAAATCAGCAATTTTCACAAGTTCTGGACCCATACAAAGCAAATTTTCTGGCTTCATATCTCTATGAAAAAATCCTTAAAAACAGAGAAAAAACTCTAATGAATTATTGTGACTATTATCCAGATTTTATATTTTCTACAAGAATAAACCTTCTCCTAAAACATCACAGAGATGAACTATTATATGATTAGCTTGAATGGAATACTTGTGGCTCAGAGATTGGTGGCATTTAGAAAACTCTTTAATAACCTGACTTTTTCAGTCACAGAAGTATAGGGCTATATATTTGAGAAGTATCTTCAAAATAATTTTAAAAAATAACTTATCCAACTATTTCTCATTATTTGAGTTTATTATTTCTGCTCTGGAAGCCTACAAATCAAAATCCTTTTATGATGAACTAATCTCCCCTAGTAGTTACTTAATGTAAAACAAGCCTAAGGGTTCTTATCACAGTCTACTTATGTAACAACAGGAGTAGATCTCCATTTCTAAAACCAAACAGAAAAATAGGTGGTTTTGCAAAAACCAGTGAGCCTAAGGAAATATATACAATGCACATTTTATCTTCTTTCTGTTTGATTTTCCTAGGAGCTCTAGTTTATGAGAGAATTTGGATATACTTGACATACTCAAATAATTATATTATATTGGTGTCATGATGAACTAACGTACTACTCCAATGCCTCAACATGGCATGGAGTGGATCTTAAATTCTTAAAGATTATACTTATGGAAGTTAGGCTTTAAAGCCAGACACAATGGATGGCTTTGAATATGAGTTCAATAAACAACTTTATTGCACATGTCTATCTTTTGAACCTAAATAAATTCAGAGAGGTTCACCACCACAAGATTAGTTACCAAGTTCTAAACATTTTTGGCCACAGCACCTACTCAAGACTTTACTTTGTTTACTACAGGGTAGGGGGCCTTCAAAAGGTATCTGTGGAGGGAATACCCATAGAGATGAAATAACGAAACCGAAATATCAAAGTGTAAGTGACATGGGAGAACATTAAATGATGGTATAGATGTCAAGAGTTGGTCATAGTAAGCATGGTGATGGTTAATGTAAATAACGAAAGCTAAAAAAGATTTCCATAACAACCCTCCACCCCCCATAAATTATTTTAGATTGTTTGAAAAGACCTTAGTAGTTATATCACAAGTAGCTTTGTTTCCCTGAAATAGTTATCTAGCACTAAGAAAACAAGATGACTTGCTGAATCTACTAGATTAATTTCCGGCAGAAAAAGTCTCATTTTCATCGCATAAAGTTAAAAATTATAATGCATGTGATGGCAGATTCTCACCAACATTAGCTCAAGAAATCTGGTAGTTAACAGACAGATTTCAATTTTATAATTAAATATACCAATAAGTAATTCCGCTTGATTCAAAAAGAAATCTTGTTTGCCCTTGGTAGGTCGCTAACGATGTGTTTCTACAAACTGTGTGTTTGGGATGCTCATCGAACTTTAAACGAATTGGCGTTTATAAAAACATCCCTCACTCTGCAGCCTTAGTGTTTAAAGTCAGAAATATATTCTAATCCAATTGACTGCATATTCTCCAAACATTTATTGTTCACTTTGTGAATTATCTGCTATAAATTTTGATCCCAGACTGACTTGCTCCTTCAATCCACTTGCTGTCAACATTTTTTCTCTGTTTAATGAAGGCAAACTAATTTTAAAATTAGCTTAAGGAAATACATTAAGTAGGAAGGCAAATCTTAACCCCCCCCATCATAATTAATTGTTGAACCAAATATGCATGATTTTAGTATGATATGCCAATTTAAATTATTCATGTCCAAACTCCCTTCCATTGAAATGTCAATAATAACAACAGCACACATTTATATAGCCTTTTACTCACAACACTGTCACAATTTTTGCCATTTTACAGACAGAGATACTGAGATTCAGCAGATTTTACATGATTTTACCCATAGTTACAAGGCTAGTAAATGAAAAAACTAGGATGAACTGTCAGGTCATCTGTTTCTAGGTCCAGTGTTCACACTAAATGATGCTGTTGCTCAATAAAACATTTACTGTGTTCAGATAAATGAACTGATTAAATTTGATATTTTTCACAATACTGTTTGGAAAATTAAAACTACCTTCAATCATTTGAGAGGCAGCTTGGATTAGTTGAGAGGGCTTTGGACTTGAATCAGAACAGCCTGAGTTCAAATTCTACCTCCATTATTGGCTATACAACTTTGAGTAAATCACAACTTTTCTACATTTCAGCTTTACCACCTGTAAAACGAGGGGTTTTTTGAATCTTCAGACCTAAAATAATTCAGTTTACAGTTTATGGGAGAAAAATAAGAATAAAGAAAATCTGGAATTATGAAATAAATTTGTAAAGCTTAGGTATGAAATGTATATTTTAATGCTATTTTTAGAATCCAAAATTATTTATCCCATAGTTTACAAAAAAACATAAATGTGAAAGGAGAGAAAGGTTTCTAAAAGAAAAGTATTAAACAAATAGGGCTGTGATATAACAGGGAATGAAGATAAGGGTCTTCTTGATATATCTTTAGAAAACATTTATGAGAAAGCAATATGAAAAAGCTTTCCTTGAAAAGCCTAGATAGAAACTTAAAACATTTTCAATCTCTGTATTAGGGATCTTTGTGGGATGGGAAGGAAGAGGAGGTTCAAAATATATGTAGAATTACATAAATTTAAATGTCATTTGTGACTCTCTACCAAAATAACTGAGAAAAACAACAAACATGCAGAAAGCAGCAAACAACTTTAGTTAATTTAAAGACTAAAAATTGCTACACAAAAATTTTGAGGAATGTCCATTTCACTCCCTTGCTGCTAATTCCAGCCCTGACTGACACCACCTTCCTCAGCAACCTCTCCCCTCTGCTTGGAGAGCTGGAGGGCAGAGTGTTGAACTCCTCCCAATCCCCTCCTCTGGGAGGGCAGAAACTGAACTTGGCTCACTCCACTTTGCATCTGCTGCCCTGCTTTGGTTTCAGCTTCATGGAACACTATGCTCCTGCACTGGGTAACCCTGGAGGTCCTTCCTCCAAACCCCTCCTTCTTGCTTTCCTGCCTCCCTTTGTGTGTTGTCTCCTCTAGTTAAGTTTCTTGAGGGCAGGGATTGTCTCTTTTTATTAATTGTATCCCCAGTGCTTAGCACATGCCTGGCAGGTGCTTAATAAATGTTTAGTGGATTGGAGCATCAATTCTGAATCTGGGAATGCTTTTAAAAACAGGAATTCTTAACTTGGGATTTTAACTTGGGAACTTGCTTTTTAAAAATATTTTTATAACTGTCAAGTTATCTCAAGTCACAAATCTTTATTAAGTGACAACTATATGTCAAATACTATTTTAATATAATTGATTTCCTTTGTTATTTTATTTTTTGCATTTAAAAACTTTATTCTGAGAAGGTATCCATAGGCTTCACCAGACTGCCCAAAGGGTCTATGACATAGTCACGGTTAAGGTATTGCTTTAAAATGTTAAGTATTATATATATTCAACAATAAAACTAGGCCCTGAGGATAAAAAGACAAAGGCTAAAAAATAATTGTCCTCTATATAACTGGGCTTAGCAAAACTTTTTCCAAATGAGTACCTCGTTTTCATTTCTCTTAAGTCTTTCAGACCTAAAACTGTTAAAAACCACAAACATTTATGTACAAAATGTATACACAAGGAAAAATTGTTTAAAATATAGTTAAATTTTTTTTTTCAACACAGCTTATCTGGTAGAAAATTCATCGTAACTGAGGAATTCGAGCTATACAACTTATTAGCAAACAGACATAATAAACACAGAATGAGACAAATTTTTATGCATTAAAAACAATTAATCAAATAAAATCAATTAATTAAAAAATAAATAGAATACAAAAATTACATAATTTGATTTTCAACTGGAGGAGAGAGAAAGCAAACAGGTGCAGTTCCCTGGAATCAGAAAAGGAGGTGTCCCATTCCCCATTAAGTCTCTTCAATCAAACGAACAAAGGAACAGTTAATTGATTGACCAGTATGGGACCTGTTTTCAGATAAGACATATGAATTGCTTGAGATGTATAATTGTGAGAAAACTCCTTGCATCAATCTTCTGATCTGATTGGCTTTCTGCTCAACATAACCTAGGTTTTTAGGTTGAGGATCTCTAAGCAACAGCCATGCAGGGCTAGGTGCAAACAATGCAATAAAGTTTTCCCATAACTGCCACAACTGAAGAGAAAGGGAGCTGGGGCTAGACCCAGAAGTGAGTCACAAGATGGAGTCAGTGTGGCACACTCAATTCCCACACTTAGAATCTTCTTTGTAAATGCTTCACTTACAATTCCTGTGCATATCTTGCCTTTATTCAGAGGAAACAATGTTAACAACACTCAAAAGACACGTACCGTGCTTATGGATAAAAGCCAGTCCTTGCAAAATTTGATACATAATGTTTCTGATGACTGACTCAGGGAACAACTTGTTTCTGTAAACAGGCAAATGAACAACAGTTAGTAAATTATTTTTCAACTTAAAAAATCCTTTAAAAATCTCTTGCTATTCCCCCTCCACAATATTATACAAAATAACTAACCTAAAAACTAACTCAAAAAAAGCAGAGGTGGCAATTATAATTTCAGACAAAGCTATAATAAAAAAGGAGAAAAAAAAGGTTAGCATAGGAAATAGACTATGCTTAAAGGCACTATAGTTAACAAATCAGTGTCAATACTTAATACGTATATACTGAATGGCATGGTATTTAAATATTTAATTAATTGGAGATTAAACAACTTTATCCTAAAGAACTACCAGCTCAAAAACAACAAATTACCAAAACATTAAATTCTTCATGGTAAATCGCATGTGCACTGACCAAGGAACAATTTAGCTTAATTTGGAACGACCCAATGACTAGGCTGGTTACAAGGTAATGAATTTTTGTCCACATCAATTCTCAAACATCATCTATTAAGTCACAGTGGGGTGGTGATCATTGCTGGTAAGGGAACACACAAATAAATAAAATCATTTATTTTAAAAATGCTACGGTATCATTTATGTTAACAGATATTCACCTACCAGGTGCTTCCTAACCAAGGCACTGGTGTTGTTAAAAAGAATAAAGGCAGGGCAGCTAGGTGGCACAGTGAATAGAGCACCAACCCTGGAGTCAGGAGGTCCTGAGTTCAAATTTGGCCTCAGACTCTTAACACTTACTAGCCATGTGACCTTGGGCAAGTCACTTAACCCCAAGTGCCCTGCCTTCACCCCTCTGTAATGCCAAGCAAAGGCAACTTCCAAGGATTGGATTACCAGCATAGTAAACCCCATTTATTCAGCAAACATTCACAGAACAGAGAAAGTCAAAATACAGTGTAACTTGTTCCTTTAGCAAGTAAGTTCTCAATTCAATCCAGGTACTACTCCACCCCTAGACAGTACATTCATTTAGTAAGTCAAAAGTCTCTTCTCAAATGGAGATTAGTCTCCAACCATAAACAAAGTACATTCATTTGG